>OX632362.1:14365573-14713073 GCA_951751655.1 Ophion costatus | reverse complement strand
CACACACACACACACACACACACACACACACACACACACACACACACACACACACACACACACACACACACACACACACACACACACACACACACACACACACACACACACACACACACACACACACACACACACACACACACACACACACACACACACACACACACACACACACACACACACACACACACACACACACACACACACACACACACACACACACACACACACACACACACACACACACACACACACACACACACACACACACACACACACACACACACACACACACACACACACACACACACACACACACACACACACACACACACACACACACACACACACACACACACACACACACACACACACACACACACACACACACACACACACACACACACACACACACACACACACACACACACACACACACACACACACACACACACACACACACACACACACACACACACACACACACACACACACACACACACACACACACACACACACACACACACACACACACACACACACACACACACACACACACACACACACACACACACACACACACACACACACACACACACACACACACACACACACACACACACACACACACACACACACACACACACACACACACACACACACACACACACACACACACACACACACACACACACACACACACACACACACACACACACACACACACACACACACACACACACACACACACACACACACACACACACACACACACACACACACACACACACACACACACACACACACACACACACACACACACACACACACACACACACACACACACACACACACACACACACACACACACACACACACACACACACACACACACACACACACACACACACACACACACACACACACACACACACACACACACACACACACACACACACACACACACACACACACACACACACACACACACACACACACACACACACACACACACACACACACACACACACACACACACACACACAAATCCTGGATACATCTGAAATAATTGAAAATGATGTTCTCACTTGAAAACTACGAACTTTATCAAAAAAATTTTCCAACAAAAGTTTTTAGTTTTCAGCTGACAAATTTTTTGGCAACAAAAAAAAGTTATGTTTCCATTTGAAAAAAACATGTCAGCCTTTGTAACGCCGCCATTTTGAATTTTGGCTCCGCAAATAAATTTTTTTCGAACGTCCCCCTTCAATCCCTAGGAGTTTTGTTCCACACAATAGTTCGTCCGAGCAATATTTTTCGAGAAAATTCAGGTGTAAGATTAAAATGGGACACCCTGTATATATATATATATATATATATATATACATAATAAAATATATCGCCTAAATATAGAGTACGGTAAATTTACCAACATAGAAACTTTAGCAAAAATAGTCCTCGAGCTTTGACAAATGACAGGTTCTTGTGCACATTGGTGTTTTAAACTTTACACTGCAACCTCCCTAAACGAAACTTCCACAGATGCAACAGCCCCCCAATATGTGGCGAATATCGTTCGATGTACCGCATGATGGGGGAATGGTCAGGCCTCAGCGTGAGATCTGAAACATGCTGAACAATAAGAGAGGGCTGCTTATAACTGAGACTCAAGTTAGTGGAACGAGACTACGAGGCATAATTGACTCCGCTATGGGGCGTGTTGTATCGATCAAGAGGTTGGTTGTACGGTGTGGAAGGTGGGCATGTTATGTTAAAATTAATGAGGTTAAAAAAAAATAATAAAGAAGATAGAAAAATAATAAAAATATTATTTAAGTAATCTTTATGACAATGTTTTTTTTTATCAAATAATATCCACTAATCTCAATGGGCTCTTCTTAAAATTAACCCGTAATATACTATTCGAGGAAAAAACCAAAACAAATCAATACTTCTTGTTTCAAATAATTGAACAGAACAAAACTTCTTGATGGTCCGTATAAAGAGACAATTTAAATCTTTTTAATTATATTTTTTAATATTTTGTAGCAATAACTATAAATAATCACGATTTAAACAAATCTCGCATCAATCTTCAATCAGTCGAAGTAGTTAAGTTAGATTTTTTACAATATTTCAATTTTTAGTCTAAAAGGACTCATCGGAATAACAATAAGGACACACGAATGTAGCCCTTTTTTTAATCATCAATACATTTCAAGTGTGACCCGCTTTTACACATAACACACTCAATCCTTGTTTTATGTGATACTAAATTGTAATACGAATCACAGTGAGTGATGCACTAACAAACAAAAAATTAGCCTATAACAAAGGATCACTTCAGCCTCGTCACAAATACACACACTTTATGTCAAATGAAAAAACATAAATTTAATAGAACTCCGATTTCAATATAACTTTCGATTCCTAAATTATGAACTATCGTTTTAATGAAGAAAAAAACGCCATTCATTATATTTATTATTACGATATTTTTTATCTACACTCTTTTATATCTACATAATTTATTTATAAATATTCTCCGCAAATATACCGTTTTAAATATATACGTTATTTTGTAAAAGAAAGCAATTTTCGGTTGCATTTAAAAAATCGTAATTCATATTAGGCTGTTGCATATGGAACCGCTCGTTCCGGAGTGAAAGAGAAGGTAGTCGTTCGGCAGCAAATCGATAAACTGGTTTATGAGAAGTATTGCCTATAGGAACAAACAACGTTAGCTCATCTTTCAACCAATAATCGGATTTAAGGTAAGGAATACTTTAAGGTATTCCTCCACGAATCCAAATATTTTACAAGTAATCATGCAGAGCCTGCTTCAAACGCATCAGTTGTAGACGATCAAGACAGTGATGGGTTACGACAGTGTCAACCGTACTATATACATGACATCCCGTTTTTGGGTGGATTTCCGCGGCCCGTATCGTCAATAGACATCGCCAATTTGGAAACCATGCAATAACTTTCTGCGCGTTGCGCTCGATGGAGTATATTCAGCATACTCTTCCTTCAGCAATTAAGGGGGGAAATCACAGTAGCACACAGAAAAATAGGCATATTTTCGGGAATTAATTTTGGCTGAATAAAAGTATCAATCGAAAATCTGTAAAGTAGGTTTTATAGCAATACTAAAAAAGTACAAAATGTAATTTTTTCAATAAAAAATATTTAAAAATGGCGGCTGCGCAGCATATGCCCCAAGGCGCCTATTTTTGAAAGCGTGTCGATGGCCGAAGACGTAGACTCCTTAATTTTTGACCTGGAAGAACAAAACCAAAATTTTTTAGTTTCCATATAACAACAGCTAGCGAGCTACGTAGGATTTTTTCGATATATTGATTTTTCGCAAAATGGTGCATGTTTGAAAATAAAGTTAAATTTTTAACAACAAAAAAACGCTATAAAATCGTCGATAAAAAAAAACTAAGTCATATAAAATAAAAAATCCTACGTAGCTCCGTGGAGAAAGATGTTTCGAAGCTACTGTGAAAATTTCAAGTCGATCGGTAAAGATTTGCTCGAGTTATGTCTTCGGCGAGCTCAAAAATAGTGGTTTCGAGAAAAACGCGTTTAAAGTTTTAAGTACTGAGAAACCATATGAAAATTTCATATACCTCTAATCTGCAATGCCTGCACCGTACAGTCAATTTTCGTACGCAGTATCCTTTTTCGTCCCTTTTCTAACACGACTCGACGATGTGTCACTCATAATGACAATGATTTACAAATATCACTGTTTTTTATCACTATTTATGTTATATATGTATGCACGAAAGTGAAGCGTCGTGAAAAGCGTTGTATTCAACGCAAGAAATTTGGGCACTTGGACACTTTTGCCGTATTCCATCATTTGGTATATTACTTTTAAGACCCTAAAGCACCTTTTAAGCGAACATTTTTTTTTTTGAAAAAAATGAAAATTTTACTGTGATTTGCCCCCTTAATACGTTTCCGAGGCCCATTTCTTTGCAGGAGATAATGGGGCATAACTGAACCTACGTGTGTTTTGTTAAATTTCAATAAAAAAAAAACAGTGTACCTAACACTATGTATTTCCAGCGAGCGGTCTATACTATGAAATACTAACAATAAGAAAAACAGTAGCAAAATGATGGCACGTTTGGTTTACATATGGTGGTCTGAGTTCGATTCCCCCGGGCACAACTGAAATTTTTCTATACTCTTTTCCTTCGCTCTGGGTAGTTCAGAAAGTATCCAAAAAATGTCAGTACGTCGGTACACTGGTGCCCTGGTTATACGGCAATTAAAAAACAAGTTGTCGTGGTTGTTATTCCCAATGCTGACGTCCCGAAGATGACAGGCCGAATGGACGTAGCCGTAGCTCCAGATGTTGAGCGTGTGAACCACGACTATATCTGTTCCGAGGCTGACATATAGCGCGGCACAACGAGCTCTGACCAGGGCGAGTGTAAGAAAATGAGAGGGGGCCCGAAACGCGGAAGGGATCGGAATCCAAGCGAACCAATATACCATAGCACGATAGTGAAAACATCATTGAAAATCGACACCATACAATTTCTGCAGATATTATTTTTCAAGCCTCATATTTCAAGCCGCATTGATGGTTTAATTAAGAAGACGCCTTGTATTCTATACTACAAAAATCAATACCTTGTTGTAACTTTAGAAATGAATGCACATCAATATTACTTTTGCAATTGGTTGAGTGAGCATTTTCGGATTCACCGAGCCTACCGAACTCTTTATTGCACTCAACTTTAATGGGTTATTCATTTAATTAAAAAGTTGTTATGTAATTAACCGACGCATGAGTGATAAATATTCAATACGGAAATTGTTCAAAAATATATACGGGTTCAACAACCATTGACAATGCAATAACAAAAAAAAAATTAAACGTTGATGTCTGTCTTCGGTGTAAAACATTTACTCTGAGTTGGAACGAAACCATCGGAGTCATGCCCACATTTGGTGTAAAGTCTCTGGCTTATTCTACATTTTCGACGTCAGTCGAAATAATGAAATTCCTTCAAGACAAAGCTTATCACTATTTATTCGTTCAATTTCCATCAATATTGAGACTGGCCCTAAATAAAATGACGAGTCGCTAATGAGTATCAGCAATTCGTTTTAAACTTTAGCCGTTTTAATCCAGTCATGCTCGTGATTTGTACGATCAATAAGATAATGCATCACAACTTTTTCTGCTGTGGGCTCAAGCGGTATAAAAATTATGCGGAAAAAAGCCGAAGAATAAGTTTGAAGTGATTTTTCAGTATATACAATTATTGAATATGCTTATCCAGAAGGCATAAAGATAGCCTCTAGATATCTTTGAGATAGATTTTTCTTTTCAATCTGTACCAATGTCCGACGACTGCTATTATTGCGTGACCCAGGTAGTTCGTGCAGCTTTTCAGTTGTGGCATATTGAAAAATCGACGCGAACTTTTCGGACAACCCAATGTAGTTGTACAGAATTTTGGACAATACGTGAGTCTCAAATTCACATCACATTAATGTTTTCATTTCAAAATGCGGTCACATCAACCCACTCGCTCTAGATTAACCTGCTACACCTAAAGATGAAGACGTGCAATGGTTATTAAGAATGGCAATCTCATTTTATTACGACATAATGTGGTTTTGGCAACTTCGAGATTTTAAGAGGACCATTACGAGGAATAAATAAATCCAAAATTCACGAAATATATTTGCATAAACAAGAACGTCAATACACAGAAAATCATTAAGGGCGAAAATACATATAAACGGTCGAAAATGACGAAAAATTTAGTGGTTTTTTTCAAACGCAACTATCGGACCAATCGTTCTGAAAATTGTAGGGTATTTTATTGTACGTTAGAAGATATGAAAAACATTTTTTTCATCGACAATAAATATTTATCAGCAGTCGCAGCCAATTGTTGCTGAACGAATTTTGCCCGCGATGTCAAACTGCGGCAACTGTAGTTTTTTTTAAATCTAAAAGAAAAAATTCAACGTCCATTACATTCTAGATGAAAGTATGCTGTCGATAAACCAAGAAAAAGTTGACAAAGTTGATCATTGCGATAATGGCGGCACTAAAAAAAAAAGAGATCGAATTATCAGCGAAAATTTTCGTGATTTTTATGCCAAAAATGATTGTTTAATTAAATTTTCAAATATGTATGGAGGTTTATCGACGAGGGTTCTCAATCATGTGTCTAAAAACCTGTGGTTCGAATGAATCGGATAAATAGTTTTTTTTTATTGTTACCGCATATTTCGAAAATTTGTTCAGCAACAATTGGCTGCAGGCTGCTGATGAACACTTATGGCGATTGAAAAAAAATAGTTCTTTTCATTTCTTCTAATGTGCAATAAAATACCCTACAAATTTCAAAACGTTTGAAATTTGTTTTATTTGTATTTAAAAGCATTTACGTGTATTCAAAAGAATCTATCAAGATTTCATGAGAAACGATTTATATCATCACGATATATATAGTTGACTAGTGATTGCCAAAAAAGTACTTTCTCTATCAATATCAAAATGTACCATCAGTATCAATTTAAAAAAATGTATGTCAAATTTACAAATTCGATTAATGCAGTTATGAAAATAGCTCGAACGTTATTAACGTGGTACAGTCGGACCTCGGTATAACGAATGTCTAGGATAGTTCGTTGTATCGAGTTTTCGTGATATTGAGGTTTTGTTATATCGAGAACATGTTCCTTGAAACGTTCTTTACAAAAATATATTCGGACTATAAACATAGGGATTTTTTTTCAAGAAAGAACGGTTTAAATTAGAGCAATTTTCACAAGCAATTAGCAATTAAAGCATTATTATGTTGTTGTATGAAGGTTTTGGGTGTCTAACGGAAAAGTAATATCGAGGTACGACTGTATATAATGGGCGGAATGGCCTGGGGGGGGGGGGGGTAATTGTTCCCATATGTTTGCATTTCGTGGTCGACGAATGATCAAGGGTGAGGAAAGAAAACTGAAAATGGTGTTATATCCATATATATATATATATATATATATATATATATATATATATATATATATATATATATATATATATATATATACAGATGTGTATATATATATGTGTGTGTAATTTTACAACAAGTACATATTGTCGTATGATTAATATAAACCAGTGCTATATCTCGGATTCAAACATGTGCACGCGCAGTAAAACAGTTTTAAAAACGTGTCCGTGATATAAATCCGTAACAGTGATATTATAGTCTGATATGGATGAATGTGTGAGCGAGAGATGCATAAGTGTACGTATAGCATCGCGAACGACGCGTGCCCATATTTATATTTACATTTATAACTAAGCTGGCAAGAAACCAATGTGCCATCAGCCGGTGGCTCATTGTCAGACAACACGGAAACTGACACCTACACTGCGTGCTACCTTTTATTTGACTCTAATGTTTTTAGACTGATATCACAATGCATCACGCCAATAAGAAAGAATTGGCGAATCCCTCTACTACCTATTTTTCAGGCTGGTATGTCGATTCACAGATGCAATAAACATCAAGGAAAAGTGGTGTACCAACTTTCATTAACACGACAAGATCGAATGCGCGATTTAGTAAATTTTTCTATGCGTTCCGACACTTCTAAAATCTCGTACAATATTTTCCCTTTTTCGTACTGGTACGTTATTTTTTCAGTGCTCAGATTATACCCACAATTTTTTTTTCACCAAAAGGTGAAGCTACTATTACAATTCTGCAATAACGGTCGTGCTTGTAAGGGGTGCGATTTTTTCGAGGTTGTGTTGGAGTGAATCAATTATATTAAGCAAAAAAATGTACATCGTGATGACAGTCATCGAGAACATGGTCTCGAGACGATCAACTTCTCTCGCGATGTTGACACGGGACTGTATCTTTCTACTGATTTTTCAATGCCAACATGTCAAAAATATTTCACCAAACTCGAGAGTCACTCCTCGAAAATAACGTATTTTCCCGCGGGTGTCTTATTCGTCCAATGGCCTCGTCATTCAGTATATTTGGCACGCGTGTTTACCAGCGATCTTCCTTAATAACTTTAGTTTATGGTTACG
This sequence comes from Ophion costatus, assembly GCA_951751655.1. Classification (NCBI taxonomy): domain Eukaryota; kingdom Metazoa; phylum Arthropoda; class Insecta; order Hymenoptera; family Ichneumonidae; genus Ophion; species Ophion costatus. Next base: position 14,704,981 of record OX632362.1, on the reverse strand, counting down.
TTGGTATAATCAGTTCAAGTTATGAAAAAATACGAACCCTTAGGGAAATTTCTTGTAGCGATTTGACGTTCGCTTGCTATTAAAGGTCGTAGGATTGGTAGCAATGTATTAATAACTCATTCACACAATTGAAAGATTACAAGACAAATTAATTAAAAGATTACAAGACAATTAATTAGAAGATTACAAGACAAATTAATTAATTAAAAGATATTGTGAGGATTCGAGTATTTAATCATTTAAAAGTTAATACGCTTGTATTAGTTGTCAAAACAGTTGCATGCGTGCGATCACAGGACCAGTGAACTTCAGCTCTGAAAGTAGAGCAGAACCTGTCGATACGCGACCTTAATTTTTTTAAGTTAGGAACCCCTTGCGGTCTCGACTAATTGTTCTATTTGTGTTCCTGCTATTTCTACTTTATATTTTTAGTCTCAATTTTCCAAGCTCTTAACTCTCAAGTCACATCAATTCTTGGTAGAAAAAAGTACCACTATCGTCTACTCTATTAATAACAGACTAGTAGTTTTCATGCTACAACGTCGGGATTCCCAACAGGGAAAAGTGGACAATACGCATCATGATGAACCGTTTTAGCCGCAGGGGGGGGGGTTTGTTGAAATACGCTCGTTTTTTCCTCTGTACTCCTTGTACTCAAGGGCAATAACAATAAAAAAGTGTCAAGGCTCCAAATTGGAGGAGAGGAACTCAAAATGTTCATATTAATAATGGAATTGAGGTGGAATGGAGGTCGACATAAATGAATAAAATTATAAAATCGTCCATTCCGGAGAATAATCGATCTTGGTATCTTTGAAAGCTACAAGTAAAAATGCGTATATTTCGAAACTCAACATAAATATTTTTTTACTGAGTAGAAGAATAACAGTTTAGAGTGGGCAATAAATATTTATATTCGTCTTACTTCGCAGATTCATGGGAATACCTTGGTTCTCGAATAAAAGAGTGTTACATCTATCGAATTGTTTAGGACGTTAACTGAAGCACCGAGTAACTGAAAAAATCGAATGCATCGAAATTGCCATGTATTTTTTATACGCTAGATCAGGCTTTTACTGGACACATTGAAACTTCGAGTTTATTTAAAACATCGTATTTTTCATGGGATCGTTCGATCAGAGTCAAATGGTTTGTCCCAACTTTGGAAGCTGAAACAAGATTTTACTAATAGTTTTCATACGGAGCGCCGTCTTTTCTCGTAATCTCACGAATGCAGTATTTCTTATGCACCCATTCGATTTTTATCACCGACGAACCTGTAATAAACAGAGTTTGTGAACCAAGAAAGACGCTTGATACTCCAATAAATTGGCAATACATTATTCTGGGTTGGATTACATCTGTAACGGTGTATATTAAACCATTTATTTTTCGTGTAACGACTAATTCTCATAATTATAATTGTAAAGTGAAAAATATACTCAAATACGACTTTTTAGTTTACTGCTAGGTATTTAAGTATGGTTGAGTACTTTCCAGCGCGATTTTACGGAATCCCAATTTATTAATTAAGGTATCAAGCGTATCAATTATGAAACTGAATCCCAAATAAGTAATTGATGTGTTAAGACGGAATGATACCTTATCGCGGTCGGTATGGTAGAACGATTATAGATTCCCACGAATCTCTGAAACGGCTCTTCAGATCCCGTCGAAACTTTGCCAAACGACGTCAAATAGATAGACGAACGGCTGTCTTCTCCTCAAATTTTCCTAATTTGAGAAAAAAAATGTAGATTGGGTTATCATAAGCCAATCTACATTCTTTTTCTCAAAATCAGAAAATTTGAGAAGAGAGCCATTCATCTATCTATTTGACGTCGTTTGGCAAAGTTTCGACGGGATCTGAAGAGCCGTTTCAGAGATTCGTGGGAATCTGTAATCGTTCTAGCATACCGACCGCGATAAGGTATCATTCCCTCTTAAACGTAAAGAATCTTGAGAGCCATAAAATACGATGAGACATATTTTTGGTTTCATAATACTCCAACAGTGGAGTGTTTTGTCCAGCGGTGTAATTGTAGTATCACAAACGATCGTCAGTTTTTCGCGGATTTTCCGCACGGTCCCTAATCCGGCCCCAAGTTCCTGAAACACTGGAAGCTATGACGAGGACAATGGTGATGAGAAATAACTAAAACGCAAGATAGGCCTGACCCTAAAATGATACTCGAGAACGTCGAGTAAGGATGGAAACGGGAACCCTAGGTATCGAAGGGTCTATGCAGTCAGCCGGGTCAGCAGGACGAGGTACACGAGCGCCGAGGGGTCATTGATCTGTGGAATGGAAGACCACAGACGAAAGAATAGTAGATGAGAGGTAGAACCTCCCCTCGCTGCCCGCCTTGAATTTTAGGCCAACGAGCGATCGGCCTTTTTTTCGGATCGGCTTCCTCCTCACCTGCACCAAATTCCTAGCTATGTCCCATTCGTGGCAACGGACCATCGGTCATTGACTCTTCCCTGGCGCTCGCCGATCAAACAAGACGGAGCGGATAACGCAGGTAAAAAAAGGCCACGAAAAAATATCCCAGCGGAAAGAACACTCCGTCGGCACTTTTCAATCCAGAATTTTTTTACGCTCCTCTAATTGATATCCCAATATTATTCCGGTGTTGACTGAATCCCATCGCCGTACCGACCGTTTGGCTTCAATTGTGCGTCCATTTCGACAGTACTATCGACTACCGTACGACTTCCTGTTCGTCTGCTCGGAAACTCTTTTCTACTTTTCATTCGAATCCTTTTTGGTTTAGTGACGAATTTGTGTCATGTCTAAATGCTGAATATTGGGATCTAGTGAGTCCGTAGGTTTTATAATTGACGGAACTCAATATTCAACTATTTTACCAGCGAATTCAATATTGTCGACAGAAAATACATATGTTTAAGGGCACCTAAGAGCTAGAAAAAAGGTCCTTGTTGTGAATTTTTTCAAGGAAAACTATTTGAAATTTCGGATTGCGGTTTTAATTATCTAAAAGTATATACATTCAAAAATATGTTTAATTTTCTTTAATTAAAAATATCAAAAATATACAAGGATATTGAATGATCCTTGGAGCGTCGTAAAAAAATCTGCGTATACGGGACCCACTGGCGTTTTTTCGAAAATCATCTGAAAAAGAAGCTAAGAAGATTATTAAATTAGACACTATAATCTAGTACTTGGCATAGCCGATTTTGAAAATATCGATTTATGACAAAATGGCGGACGTTTGAACATAAATAGTAACTTTTAGGCCAAAAATTAGTTATTACTTTGCCTATAAAACAAAAACTAAGTAACAAAAAAAAACCTCAAGGCAATCGGTTCATTGGTTTTCGAGAAATTTTGGGTACCGATTTTTTTACGACGCTCCAAGGATCATACAATATCCTTGTATATTTTTGATATTTTTAAATAAATAAAATTAAACATATTTTCAAATGTATATACTTTTAGATAATTAAAACCCCAATCCGAAATTTCAAATAGTTTTCCTTGAAAAAATTCACAAAAATTACCTTTTTCCGGTTCCTACGTGTATATCTGCCCTTAATCGAATGAACGTATTTCACATCTATTGATGTTACAGCTTATAGCCAATATTACTTATTACTTGAATCTAAGTGACGGAATGAGATTTTAGCAATATTTTTTATTCATATAAAATTTGGATTTCCATTTTTTTCGACATTCTTTGGAAAACATGTTTTTTCTACTAAAGATCTTCGATCTGAATAGGCAGAAAAGAGGACAACTATCGACTAATCAATTTTTCGAATGATATCGCATACGATATGCATCGGTTTTGCTAATGAGGAATCGGACATTATACTATCAACTGTAGGTATCTTGATGCAATGATAAAAGATAACGTATAACGCAAAAGATTTTTCCTGTTTTCAATAAATCCTTTACAATATGAAGAAGAAGAGTCTAAACAGAAATGGAAAAAAACAGAGCTATAGTAAAGCTTTATTGGAAATATGCCTTATTTATCTTTTTTTTAGTCAGATAACTTTTTAATTTTTATGCCCTTGTATATGTTTGTATATGTTTGAAACATATACACAAATTTGTATATGTTTGTGAAATATATATATATATATATATATATATATATATATATATATATATATATGCACACTAGCTTTCACGCGTATTGGTGTGTGCATGTACCTGAGAACATATTTTACCTTGGACCATATTTTGAAAAAAATGGTTTTTTAAAATATCATTTGTATCAGTTTACGTGCCATATCGTAGGTTAAAATTTAAATTTCTTCATTATTCCTATACCATAATTACAATTTCTATCTTCCATTCAATACTTTTTGATATTTAATGATATTTTTTTTAGAAGCGTAGTATTAATTCTAAACTTCGAGGCCCCTGTTTTCTCCGTGTAATCGATGGCGACGTACAACTAATGTATGCCAATCGACATGCTAATAAATATGTCGAGATGATCTAAGAATATTTATCGCTGATTTGCACAGATATTAGGCGAATTCTTAAGGTTCACTAAGTCCGGAATATAGGGTCGTGAAAAATTCTCCACGCTAATCTACAGTATATAAAAAGAATACGCGCATAAGAAGTGCTGTAGTTTTTTGCGAATCGTGAGACGGTCATCGGTTGAAAAAATTGTTTGAGTTGCCACAGTCTACTCTGTCTTGAGTTTAAATAAAATACACATTGTAGTGACAAAATTGAGAAGTATTTCTCGCGGCAAGCATTCGGTCCTATCTTTGGAAACGACGCGATAAAAGAGAAGAGTAACGAACACTTAAGGCGGGATTCTACTTTGAAACCATAAAAAAAACGCTATTTTCATGAATTTTTTCTGAGAATACTATTAAAGATATCGATATGGGGTTTAAACTGTTCAATAAATACACTCTTTAAGTACATAAAAAAAATTTTTTAATGTATTTTATTCATTTTTTGTACACGTAAAATATGTTTAAAGCCAACGCCTCGAAAAGCAGGTACCGTTGCCGTGGTCGTGAAATCTTCCCGACGGATGATCTGAAACAAAAAAATCAAATAGTTTCATGTTCAGTATATCTTCAGGAACCGAACTAGCTAGAATATTTTATATACGTGCAAAATTAACAAAATGGCGGCTAAAATACGAAAAAAATGCGTTTTTTTGGTCTTTTTTTGCAATAAAAAAATAGTTCTAATCAAAATTTTAAGTTGATTGTAGTTAGGTCGGTTGGTACACACATATAGAATATGTGTTCCAAATTTCATAAGGATCGGTTCAGTACTTTTTGAGTTATCACGACCACGGTACTTGAAAATGTCGTTTCGAGAAAAACGCGTTTAAAGTTTTGGTGAGTGATAAATCGTAGAAAAAATTATCTTACCCTCAATCAGCGATGCCTGAGCCATATAATATTCCTTCGACGTGTTCCAGGTGGGTGTTTTCATCCAATTTAGCCTTTTCAAAGTTTCAAAGTAGAATCCCGCCTTAACGCACAATTTTGCATGTATGCATATACGTGCATTTAAAAAAAAATCGAAACGCTTCCGGTCTCGATCTTCTAAAATGAAAGCATAAATTGGCTGTCTGAATATGCGATACACGAGCATGACTTGAAAGGTCTACTGTAGTTTAGTTTTTTCCATTACACGTACAGTCGATGGATCTGAAGGTTGCATCGTTGTGACACAATTAATTTGTTTCAATTTAAATATGAAATTTCAAGTAATCTCTTACACATTCCGCTTTTAGGGGCCTATAGAAGATCGTACAAAATGTTTCGAGGGATTTCGACGAACAGAAACTACGCTCAAGGGGGTTGAACGTTGAAGAAATTTGTTTTGGCCAGCGTATGGAGATTGCCCTCTTTTATATAGGCCTAAAAAAATTTGAACGGTTTCATTTTCCCAAAACCGCCCCTTATCGAGGGTTCAAGGTTGAAAAAAGTCGTATCTTCCACTGTATGGAGATTACCATCTTTTTTGTTGGCATCGTGGGTAATGGACGAAAAAAATAGTCAAGAAAAAATGTGAACGATTCTAATTCCCCGGAACCCACTCTTACCGAGATGCGATGTTTAGAAAAAATTGTATCTTCCACGGTACAATGAGTGTCATTTTTTTTTATTAGCGTTACGGGCCTCCGTGCTCCTAAAATGTTCACACCGTGAAACGTACGATTTTTTTTTCGTTGGCGTTACAAGCCATAAAGCCGGTAACGCCAATAAGATATTAAGAATTTGGAGAAAAATGCCTTTTGAGAAAAATCCTATGGCCAGTTTTGACTTCGTAGAAAACAATTGGGGTAATCAACCCTTCTAATAGATGTTTCCAAACTCGAAACACAGCCAACTCATTTTCTTGCACTCCACAACAGAACATTGTTCTACTGGCAAAATCGTCGGGCATCAATTCACTTGGCAGTAATGAATTTTGCAGTTAGACAATTTAGATGAGTTATGAACTAGAAATTCGAATCTAAACGAAAAGTTATATTTACGGAGTGTCTCCCCGTCCGGTTATCGGACGACTGAGCGTATGTTATTCTTCTAGATAACATTAGAAGACACTAGAATTATTTGGGCATGAATGATGGCACGAAAGTCGATGTAAAAATGGATACTCGATGACGATTACCTTACGTCCCGGAAACTCGATTTGAATCTCCGCGCGATTCACAGTACCTAACCTCCAAGTGTGAGCACGTCTATGACCATGAGTACCAACCGTGTCGCCATCTGTCATCTTTCTCATCAATTATACGATAGCTCGCCTTCCGATAGGCTCGGCACGATCGCGTTGATGGGAATCGTACATATGCACGTGCACTGAAAGTGCCGTTGTAAAACATACATGCGGAATCCCCCGAGTCTGATCTTCGTCAGTCCATTTTCCTATTCACGCGCTGAGTCTTTCTCTGATGTCATGCAAGAGCTCATTGCATAATTAACGCCAATGGACGGTGAAGGCCGTGTCACTTATTATAGCGTGCACTACGTTCGGAGGAAAACCCACGTAAGAAAGTCGGATACACTATGTACTATCTACACACACCCGCACATATACATATATCGAATTTTATATGCACACACACACACACGCACGCACACACACACACACACACACACACACACACACACACACACACACACACACACACACACACACACACACACACACGCACGCACGCACGCACGCACGCACGCACGCACGCACACACACACACACACACACACACGCACGCACGCACACACACACACACACACACACACACACACCCACACACACACCCACACACACACGCGCGCGCGCGCGCACACACGCACATGCACACGCACACACACGCACACGCACACGCGCGCGTGTGTGTGCGTATATATAATTATATTTATTTATATATATGGGTGTGCGCTAGCGCATTATCGAGTTTATAAGAATGGTGGGCTTCTCTTGGCGCACACTCACGATTTGGGTGTGCATGTGATGCTATACCGATAAATAAGAGAGCCCCGTAACCGAATGGAATGCTCAATGCCAAATCTAGTGAAAGCGATGACCACACGAGAGAGTGTAAAAGCAAAAGTTGAACAAGCAGTAAATACAAAGTTTACTCGGGTGAACCTGTCAGAACGATTGACGTTCTATACGGTTTCAGTCGACGTTATTATTGCTTTTACGCAGATGAATTTTGATTTTGACAAACCAGCCTGTATCACATTTTTTTTATCAATACGGATTTTTGAATATGAAATTTCCGACGTCCGTTTTTTTTTAATGCATTTATCCAAAAACGATTATTGCTTTGGGTGATTTTAATGACCGATGATTTGTGACAAAGTTCATGTTGACAAGTGGACAAACTAATGATTCTCGATGAATCTATTTTTCCAATACTTTTGCAACTGCTATACTTATGTTTTGATTTTTTAATTTCGGACATTTGAATTCATTGGGTTGTCGTAATTTCGTAGATTATTTACGAGCAAAAGGTTTGGTAGCAATAAGTATGACGCGTATCCAAGCAGATATGAACAGGAAGGAAGGAAATGTGAGAAAATATGAAAAACAGCACGTGACTCGTTATCGATAAATGATAAGAATGCTGCGAAACACGGAAGAGATCAAGTTGATGCAGGCAAGCTCCGAGCACTCTAACATTTTTGCAGAAGCTCCTAATTACTCCTATTTTTTTCGAAAAATGCTCGAGAGAAATCGCGATTTGCAGCCGTCCCTTTCAAACTTGCGTCAACCTCGAAGAGGTAAGGGTCAGGCAGGCATTAAGAGGACGTGGTCGGGTTAAAAATTCTCGCAAATACTTTAAAAAATGCTTTTAAAACTATATAAGCTTGTTGAGGTAGGCTGGATATAGAAGTCTGATTGTGAGTTAACTGGATGTCACAGGAAACTAACGCTACCCCCACTCCACCGCCACTGTCTTGTAGTAGAGTGGGGGGAGTTGCGACATGCTGCATGCCTCTGACTGGTTGAAAAATGCCCTCTCCCCGCCTAATTCTAATCTCATTATTAAGTTAAAAATGACAGTACAACTTATATTACAAATGACAATAAAAAAATGATATAACAATTATTATACAAACCCAAACGACCGTAATAAACCCCAAAACAAATCCAAACAAACCCACTTATATCTAGATGTATCTATATATATTTTTTTTTTCAATAATCAAAACCAACTAATGTTATTTACATTTACCTGTTTTTTATTAGCCGGAAAGTCTGGTTACATTTTCAATGCCATGAAATAGTTACACTTTGTGTAATATCTGTAGATTTTTTTTTAATTGACCATTGAAAATATAATAATCTCGTATGTGCATCCGAGGACGGGGTTACCCAGGCGTTTTTCGACAATTACAGTGACTAAATTTTTTTCCGAACACGCATAATGTAAAAACCAGTATTTGATTTGGACACCTGATTGTTGATTTTTCGAAACCTTTTGCTGTAGTCGCATCAAGTACAATGATTTCGAGTTTCCCCTTTCGGTATTCATTCCCCTCAACCTCGCAGATTATAACGTAGATTTTAATTTCTGTTCAGAGTTCTATTATATTTTTACATGCATTTGCGTAACGTTATCACTGTGTGTGATAGATTGTGATAATGTTCTCAGAAAACATCAGATAACCATTGTGCTCTTAGCTGGTTAAGTCCATTGGCTTATTTGTTAAGCGTAAGCAATGAAAGCTCATTAGCTTGAATCTTTATAATCCAAATTTATAAATAAGTTTTTTAAATTCTTTACACAATCGTCAAATACAATTCAGCACCCTTCGGATAATTTATTTATTTATATTTTAATAAAATTATATGACAATGTAGGTCGTAGAATTTGGACGGCGTTTGCGGATACGACTTCGTCCAAGATTGTACATTTGGACGAACTGAACGTGCAAGATGGCGTAGACGTCTTCCCAGGCCTGCACAAACTCGGATCATCACAAAACAGGCCGATTTTACATATTTTTTTGATTAATGTTGTATTGGGATGAGGGGGTCGGTTTTACACGCAATCAATACATAGTTTTGCCACGTTCGAGTTTTGTCATCTACAAATTTAGAGGAACAATGAAATGAAAGAGAAAAAATGTATTTTTTGTTACAACAATAAAACTTTAGTATGCCCGGGTACTTTGGTAAATTTGGCTAACTACGAAAATGGCAAAATGTAGAAAAAAGTTCGATTTTAGACCAAAAAACATGTCGTTGATCATTTGTTATTAAGAAACAGATAAAAATAACGGAAAATCATTCGACTATACGATGAAAAATGTTATTAACTATGCTCTGACCGAATGTGAAGGGAATCTGACAAATTGATTTTTAGATACAACTTACATGGTTTCATCATAGTTTTAAGAAAAATGCAGAACCAAAGAGGGTAAATCGCAGCAGGGCGGTTCGCCGCTGCGCAGTGGGTGATCTGACCTTTACCAACAATCGTCGTAACTCAGTGAAATTTATACATTTTTACAAAACTTTTGTTGAAAACTAACGTTAAGAGGTTTAGCTATAAAACGAAGCAATAAAAAATCATATTTCTAAAATTTCAAGCTTACGAAAACTGCTCTTTATTCTTTACCTTATTATTTCAACAATTTGTCAGACTTGCTAGGATTCAGGCCACTTATGGGCCAACATTTTTTCCAATATTGATATAAATAAAAAGGGCTCTTTCAGCAAACGAAAATCACAGTGCTAAGTAAATTGGTACCTGTGAAGAAAAGTTAAAAACATTCACCAGTCGACCTAGCATACGTGTGACGTCATCAACGGCTAATATCAGCGTTTGTAGACATTCTACGAGGATCGTTTTAATTCACGCTATCGCGAACGCTGCAGTAGCATCGGCAAAATCCTCAGTCTAACAGAAATCGAAAATAAAGTTTGTTCCTATTCGGTACATTTATTTCCATATTTTATTTATTGATCTTATGGGGATCCTCTAATACCTAAGGTTACCTTATTTTATATAAGCCCTGGTAAATATCCAATACCTAAAGTCTACCTGAGAAAAGGCTCTTCATTAATTTATGGCTTTTCATATATATATGGAGGCAAAGCATAGAATTATGTTGGGAAAAACCGACACCTTTTCCTCTATTTTTGTTCGAATAAAAACCAGCACGAACTAATCAACTCTGCTTGAAAATGGTTCGTAGTTTTTTTCTGCTATTCTGCTTGTTAATACAATCGATAGACAGTTGCTATCATGAAATTCGACAAAATTATAAGTAGTCCCCATATTTGATGCTAAAAAATAACCTCTTAAATTTTTTTAATCTTTTTTTTCAGCCGTATATTACAATTCACTAGCGATTTTTTCAATTCGTTTTGGGAAAGTATTCGCCCTATATTATTTTTTTAAAAGTACACTTGATATTCTACATCAAAAGTGTCCAGTAAATATGAAAATGAAAACTTTACAATTACCATAAATTATCTACTTTCACGCTTTCTAAATAAGTGTACAAACTTCAACGACGCAAAATCAATACCGTGGAGTAATGAAAAAATATTGATATTCGATATTCCACAAACCAACTGTCTAAACCAAACGCTACTTGGTGACACGCCATCGGAATTTGCGTGAAAACCGACTGTCGCCGATTCTAAATTCAGTGGACCTCTTCTCTAAAAAAAAGTTCATGCCGATTACAATTATCCATTAATAGATGTTGAATGTTGATTAAGCTTTCTGCAATATAAAAATAGTAATATTTATCGTTGTCAAGAAAACGTAAGCTTGACGAAACTTGAATTTAAATTCACTTATTTTTTCCATAAAAATGAGGGAAAAGAAAATTATTATTAAATAATAACAGCTAAGAGTTAAAAATGCAATCTCAACTCGGTTTCTATTATATCATAGTGGAGTGTCGGAATCACGATGGAGACGCTTCTTGCGATGTTCTTGCCTTTGAGAGTCACTGGGAGTCCTAAGAGGCATCCTAAACAATGCTCGACTCACTTTCACTTCGTCCCCACCACGGACCGTCCCCTCTACTAATGAATGTATTCAGATGTTTACCTATAATGCGAGATGTAGCGCACCGGCACGTATACATACACATACACATACCGTGTCAACGTACACAATATATATTCGTTGAATAATAAATACCTGTATTCCAATCAAACATCCGCAATTCGTAGCTGCATAATAGGAAGTGCTTATTAATGATACGAAGAGACCACGATGTACTTATTGGTGTAGCCACCACTTTTTTACCTTTCGACCCACGATGGTCTTACTATACTTCGTGCATACTGCATCTAGTGTGCTCATGTAGGTCTCAATTAATACATTGATTTTTCAAACTATCAAGTAATATTCACTCTAAATTGTTTTGAATCTATACATTATTACTTTGTAGAACAAACAATTGTTTAAAGAAACTAAGAGATGTCACGAACTCTTACTATTTTAATGCACTGAATTTTTACCGGTGGCTACTGCAAGTGTCCTGAATCTTGACACAGCGTCAAATGATCTAAGAACATGAACACCACGACCGTCAGAAATTTTGATTATCAACCACAATAAATATATTTTAAGTAAGGGTTTTAAGTAAGTAAGCTTAGTAAGTAAGTAGTAGTAAGTAAGGGTTTTAAGTAAGTAAGCTTAGTAGTAAGTAAGGCTTTCAACTTGGTGGTAAGTCAGGGTTTGAAGTAAGTAAGCTTAAGCGCGAAATTTCGAAACACGTTTTTGTGTTGCATGATTTTGAAGACTGAAATCGCAACTTTTACTTTAAACAAAGATTTGGCAAAAAATCCAAAATCCGAGTTTTAATGATTTTTGTGAAAACTCCGCTTGCCCACTCTACTACGCCGAACCCGCCACGCCGAGATTTACCCTTTCTTCTTTTACCTTTCTTTATCGTAACTATGTTTCACGAAACGCTCTAAGCCGTATCGCGAAATCTGTTGGTTCGATTCACTTCCAATTCAGATTGAGCTTAGAAAAATACATCTTATCGTATGACCGGATGATTTTTAAAATATGGTTATCCAGTTGTTAACAACAAATTATTATAATTGTTTTTCGATCGAAAACAAATTATTTTTCTACGTCTTGCCATTTTCGTAATTCGCGAAATTTCATTGACCATCTTGTCATTCGGAATTTTTATTTTCATATCGAAAGTACATTTTTCTATTTTGCATGTCGAATTACCCTGGATGCCAGTAACACCGATTGGTCATGCATCAACGTTGGCACTTTGCTTAATTGACAATAGCTTTATTGTTTATCAATATTCATCCAATGAAAACAAAACTTAAACTTGACAAGACTGCATTAATGGTGTGTACAATACCGACATCGTCATTGCAATAATCCTATTGTAAAAAAAAATTTAATCGGCCTCTTTTTTCGGCCCCAAGGATACGCAGCCCGTTTACTTCGCTTCGACCAAATGGAAACGCTGGAGAAATGTACGAACGTCGATAAAGTTGTATCGATGTGTACCATGAAAAGAGAAGTTAAGTTAAACTTTTACGCGAAACATCAAAAAGTAATTGTGCACACATTTTGTGCCAAATACATTTAGGTGGATATGAAAACTTATGGACGAAAATAACAAAGGTACCGAAGAAATGTCATCGGGTTGGTGTTGAATACTTCACACATATGAAAAAACATCCTGTATAAAACTAAACACATAAACCAAATTGATTCGAGATGTCCGCAACCAATTGAACCATTGGAGGGGTAAGGTTCCGAACCCCACCCCTCCCCGACCGAGCTGAATTTTCTCACAGACCTCCCTTTTAATATTTTAGGACAAACCCTAGAGGGATTTTTGGCGACGCGCAATAGATTTCGAGATATTGAATTTTAAAGTTAATTATTTTTTCCGCGCGCCGACTATATCTTTATCCACTACGTCTCAGTTCTGGCTATACCTATATATGTTATCGTGTTCTCCGCGTTGCCCGGATCGTCGCCTAGCCTACGTGGATGCTATGAATCCGGCTCGAAGGCTTGCCAGGAGATTCGCTGCTCGACCCAGCGCTTACTTTTTATTTGTACCGCCTTCGATTTTGGTTCGTCTTTCGATCTTGACGATGATTGTGAGGTACACAAATTGCACAAATTGTCGTCTATTGTGAGTGAACATGCTAGGACCCTTCAATGGCTTGGGGACATAGGGTTGATAACAGCACTGCGGTTTTGATTACACGCACACCCGAGGTGCCCTGCACCCACACCGGTGTTCCATGCAGCCCACCATTCCGCGTGCCCACGGTTCTACGACTTGAACACATTCTCCATACGTACCATAAACGCGTTCTCGGCACATCAATGCATTCTCCATCAAAAATCAAAATGACGATTCAGCGTTACACCGACTTCGAAGAACGACGCTAATACGGGCTGTCGGCAGTAGGGGGGAGGGGTTGGGCGACAGCAAAGACTAGATGGAGAACCGCACAATATGGAGACCGCGATAACATATATGGGGTCGCCCATTAATCACGTGAGGCTCAAATAAGGGGGGGATTTGGATAACATCACGATTGATGACACGGGGGGGGGGGTGTTGTGATATATCACGTATATTTTTTTGGTAACTGCGCGGACAATTCCGTTTAAATTTACTGAAAACATATATTACTTCGTTTTTCACAATAAAATACCGTACTCTCTATAGCTTGTGGCTGACATTACTTAAGGGGTTACCCCCACTTGCGATTTTGAAAAAAATCGTTTTTTTATTGCATTTTTTTGAAGTATAAGTATCTGAGAATATGTCCTGAAAATTTCAAGTCGATCCGAACAATATTGACTGAGATATGAGCGTTGAAAGAGAAGAATCCGTTCTTCGTGTAAACTGAAATTGAAACTTTAAACGCGTTTTTCTCAAAATGGCATTTCTGAAGCCGGTGACCAGGATTAATCGAACACTAATGAACCGATCTTCTTGAAATTTTGCAGGCTTATTTAATACATAAAAATGTAGTCTTTAATCGTTCGATTTTTTTCGTTAAAATCGAACCATTAACTTTGACTGTCCGCCATTTTGTGAAAAATTAATATTTTTTAAAATCCTTCGATTAAAAACTAGTTTATACTTATATTTGACTAAATCCATCCGCATTTTTTTTTCAGATGATCCACTTCGCCGCAATGTTGGTCACCGCAAACCGTGTATATAAAAACATTATTTCATTGACGGCCATTTGCCACTAAACAATGTAATATTTTTCAATAAAAAAATTACTGAAAGTTCTTCAAGATGTGTTCTTTAAGATGGTATATTGATCGATTAAAAAAGTTTTGTAGTTTTCTTTAAAAAAATTCATGAAAAAGGCCTTTTTTTAGCGCTACAAGTGGGGGTAACGCGTTAAAAAAAAATACACGCGATGTTGCAGGCGGGGAGGGGTACCCTAGAACCTCACCACGTATCATCATGGGGGAGGAGGGGCTGAAAAAGTGGCCGAAAAAACCTCACGTGATTAAACATAAACTATTATTTTAGTATTTTTCAAAAATCAACATTTAATATTTAGTCCTCGAAAACTTATGGAAACACGGTTTTGATGATTTTGTACCATTATTTTCTAAAAGTGCGTCTAAAAACGAAAATAAAAAAAAACATCCCAATCGTATAATTTTTCTCAAAGTTATGGGCATTCAAAAAAAGTACCGTTTTTTTTTAAATTCATATCTCGGCAGTGGCTGGACAAAAAAGCTGAAAGGTGGCATGGAGACCTCTCTCAATAGATACTAAAAAAAAAATTATGGAGAAAATCGGAGATGCAAAAGCTAAATGGTGTCCGATTTGGCGTGGAATGCCCCAGATAAAAACGCGCGATAAAATAAATAACTTTGAAATTCAATATCTCGAAACTATTGCGAGCCGCCCCTTTAGGGGTTGTTTTGAAATATTAAAAGAAACATATTTCCTAAGAGGAAATATGTTCTTCTTTTTTGCCTATTCCGTTAGGCTCCAACCATTTGTTTCAACACGCGGTTACAAAACGTTAATTAAAAATAGGGTGAAAATAATTACCCTTGCAAAACTAGCTCGTTTTACTGATAGTACAAATACTTCCCAATATCCGTCTTGGAGATGAAGATACCTCTTGCTAGGTAAAAGTCGCTTCGTTAATAGCTATTTTTTAAGGGGGGATTGTCTTTTTTTTCGCAAAATTTACCGCTTTTTGGGAATTTTTTTGTGAAGAAAGTATACAACGGAAAACTTGTGAAACTTGGCATATAGTTTTATTGATCTGTTTACTACATACAAAAAAATTTTTAAACAATTTCATCAAAAAATCCGCCTCCCACCCCCCTCAACGCGCGATGGTCCTTTTTTGATGGTGTGCACGATTACAGCCTTCACGTTCATCCTGCAACAAAAACCCAAAAAGCATTTTACTTTAGACACATATAGCTATCGTTTGATGAAGCAAAAAAGCAATACGTTTAATAGTTTTTTATTTATAACAAAAAATCGATCAATTTTTTTCGAAAAATCGATACTTCAAGTTCAAAACGTCACCAAATCGTCAATTTTTTTTTTTCCCCTTCATCGAGCGATAGCTATATGTGTCTAAAGTAAAATGCTTTTTGGGTTTTTGTTGCAGGATGAACGTGAAGGCTGTAATCGTGCACACCATCAAAAAAGGACCATCGCGCGACGAGGGGGGTGGGAGGCGGATTTTTTGATGAAATTGTTTAAAAATTTTTTTGTATGTAGTAAACAGATCAATAAAACTATATGCCAAGTTTTACAAGTTTTCCGTTGTATACTTTCTTCACAAAATTCCCAAAAAGCGGTAAATGTTGCGAAAAAAAGACAATCCCCCCTTAAATAGTACCTCTATGCAAGTAACATTTTGCGTCAAAATATAGTAATATAAATAATAGATACACAGATTGAATTTTGGTTATCTGACGGATATCTTCGTCAAACACTTTTTCGTATTTCAGTGTGTTTTCTTACCAGCATCATTTACATTTATCAACGGAATTAACATTCGGCATATTTGGCAGACATAAAATTACAAACATTTTATTTGGAAGGATATTCGTCAAGTGTCTGTAAAATTCCTGAATCGCAGTTCGAGCTTTTAAAAACATTACTCTCGCTCCGAAGATTTCTACTTAAATCTTTAGCTCCCTCTTGCTTTCTTATTTGGGTCTTCTCGTATTATTAATCCCAATAGATTCCATTGTTACGCCTTACCTATTCTTCCTCCCTCTTCCTCATCTTTTTCTTCGCTTCCTTCCTCTTTCCTTTTTTTCTCGTCTTTGTCTTTGTTCTGACCCCCTTCCTCCTTCACTATCCATTTTAACTGCAATTCCAAATCAATGCGTGCAAAGTTCTACGACATATAGCTTAAAACGCACGCTGTTAAACTGACGTTGATTTAGAAGTGACAAACGTGTGTTTTTGTTAAAATAACACCAATTAGTTGTACAACGTATGAAGACGACACCATTGTAATATTGCTAACATGTTGTGTGAAAATTAGCACCATTTGGACCTCCGGGTCCTAGCCACGAGCTCTTACATCACAGGGTCAACATTCTTTGTGATTTCACAAGATTGCACAAGTACTAAACAAAAACGTTGTAGGAACGGTTATTCCCAGTATTTGATTAAATCCTTGCAGTGGAATTGGACTTTTTTTTATCAGTGCCCTCAACAAAGCAAGCAAACATCATTACGATGAAAAAAGTGAAAGCTACGAAAAATACCTTACAGCGTAATTTATTAACAATAAAGCTGTTTATTAAATTTTTTAGATGTTCTAGGGGTCTTCTCACTTTTGACGTTCAAAATGGCTATTTTCATGATTTTTTTGTTGTTGATAGATTGAAATATATTATAGATATTGATATAAAAGTTGTTCCACTTAATAAATACACTTTCGAAATACATTTTTTTTACATACTTATTTAAGTCACCATTTATAGACGTAAATGGTAGTTAAAAAAATGTCCTAAAAAAGTTCTAGGTCCGCGCTGTTGATGAAATCTCGTAGATGGATCATCCGAAACAAGAAAATCAAACGGTTCTAGATTCAGTATGTTAATGGCTATAGCGCATATCATACGATTTTTGATATATGCAGAAATAACAAAATGGTAGGAATTTTCGAAAAAACAAAAAAAAACGCGATTATTTTCAGCGTTTTTTTTTTTTAATTTAGTGAATATAAAAATGTAAAGAAATCCTGGACATGCGCTATAGCTATAGTTGTAAAGAATACGTGGTTGAAATTTCATAATGATCGGTTCAGTAGTTACGAAGTTTTATCATCAAACCGTAGAAAAAAGTTGTTTCGAGAAAAACGCGGTTAAAGTTTGTTTGGGTTACATAAATACTTGAAAAAGTTTTCTTTGTGTATGTCGAAAGTGTATTTATTAAGTGTAACAACTTTTATATCAATATCTATAATTTTTACTTATCAAAACAATTCATGCAAATCGCCTTTTTTAGCGTCTCAAGTGAGAAGACCCCTTAAGGAATTATGAAACTCATTGATACTGAAAATACGCAGATACTTAAGATACTTAAATACTTAATAACTTAAATGCTTGAATACTTAATAAATCAATCAAATACTTAAGGTACTTAAAATACTTTTAACAATGTAGAATATTATCTAATTTTACGATTTAATACTTAGCTAATTTCTTCCATTATTCATACATATTTGTTTATCGATAAAAATGTAACGTTGGATTTATCATACCATCAATTCGATTTAAAAAAATAGATTAATAAGCTAATGCAGGAATCACGATTGGATTTTTATGTTTCTACGTTTGCCTTCCTTTTGTGTTTCTCGTTCTGTAAACTCATACAGGAATTACGATTGGATTTTTATTTTTCTCGCTGCCATCGTTATTCTTCATTTGCTTTACAATTGTACAATTTTTTATCGCCTTATCGAACTTTGACCGCCTATGCGAAGCCTGTGCTCATCATACCTTTGTCTCGTAGTTCGACACGAACACCATTCATGCTCTAGTTATACTTGGGAAAATTGCACAAGCAATTTCTATCCTTCGCAGTAAACGACAATGCGCATTTGCGTCGCAAATACGCTACATATTATATCGCGTGGATCACACGGCGATTGCAGCAAACAAGCGTCTTACTTTCGCATAATAATTTGCATAACTGTCGTCAAGCGACTAATTATCACTCGCGATAATCGCGAAACCATAAAATGAGGCTCACTTTTTCGTTCACAGATTTGAGTTTTTAAATTATCGAGTAGATCAAAACGTGGTACAGTGCAATGCAGTAAAACAATGCGTTCTGCCAATTTTTTTGCAGTGGATAATGATATCCTGTCATATTTGAATATTAGTAGAATCTCGCATTAAAAGTTCAGATTCAACGAACAATGTCAATGAATTTCGATAACGTTCGTTACAGGAAGGCAAGATACTGCTAATGATATTATGTTCTTATCAGGAAATAATTATCCATCTGCTGTTACCTTTGTCATTATCCTAGATCTCTAAAATATTCCCTTCAGTATGTACTTATGTATATATTATCTTTAATTCAATCACAGTACTCGAATTTTTCTAGGAAATTTCCTTTGTCGGTTACGCAAATAAGATAACACGAATATAATAATATTGTTATTCCGTCGTCAACAGATCATAACGTACGTATTCTTTTCTAATTATTCCCGGTTCTTCGAATATATTTATCACAATAATTTTAACTGAACTACTCTGCTGGAAAATTCCGTAAAAAGGGT
The DNA here is from genome assembly GCA_951751655.1 of Ophion costatus. Classification (NCBI taxonomy): domain Eukaryota; kingdom Metazoa; phylum Arthropoda; class Insecta; order Hymenoptera; family Ichneumonidae; genus Ophion; species Ophion costatus. The sequence continues at coordinate 14,685,723 of OX632362.1, read as the reverse complement.
GTACTGTTATTCTTATAAACAAAAAAAACCAAAAACATAGGTATTGTACCATCCAAAAAAATATTTTGCTACTTTTGTTAACCTCGCTGCTGTATACATTCGCTGCCATGATTTTATTTCCGATTGGATCACCGTCCTCAAAAAGTGTCCGGGAAATGCGAAGTACAGTAGTGTAAAAAAGGACGTTATTGGTATTGTTGTTCGTCGTCAAAGGATAATTATTAATCCTCCGCCCTTTTAAGGCGGGATTCTACTTTGAAACCATGAAAAAAACGCTATTTTCGTGAATTTTTTCTGTGAATACTATTAAAGATATCGATATGGGGTTTAAACTGTTCAATAAATACACTCTTTAAGTACATAAAAAAAAAATTTTTAATGTATTTTATTCATTTTTTGTACACGTAAAATATGTTTAAAGCCAACGCCTCGAAAAGCAGGTACCGTTGCCGTGGTCGTGAAATCTTCCCGACGGATGGTCTGAAACAAAAAAATCAAATAGTTTCATGTTCAGTATGTCTTCAGGAACCGACCTAACTAGAATATTTTATATACGTGCAAAATTAACAAAATGGCGGCTAAAATACGAAAAAAAAAAAATGCGTTTTTTGGGTCTTTTTTTGCAATAAAAAAATAGTTCTAATAAAAAATTTAAGTTGATTGTAGTTAGGTCGGTTGGTACACACATATAGAATATGTGTTCCAAATTTCATAAGTATCGGTTCAGTACTTTTTGAGTTATCACGACCACGGTACTTGAAAATGTCGTTTCGAGAAAAACGCGTTTAAAGTTTTGGTGAGTGATAAATCGTAGAAAAAATTATCTTACCCTCAATCAGCGATGCCTGGGCCATATAATATGCCTTCGACGTGTTCCAGGTGGGTGTTTTCATCCAATTTAGCCTTTTCAAAGTTTCAAAGTAGAATCCCGCCTTAATATTCTCAATGATAACAGCGTCGTTGAGTGAACCACCGATCTTGGGTCGGACGTGACGGTCAATTGAATTCTATGGAAACGGTATTGGGCAATGTTGCAGGCTTTGTGACGAATGTGTATTCTCAAAAAGTGGCGTTACGGCAAAAAGCACGGTCTTCACAGTGACGGCACTCCGATTAAGTGGATATCCGAGAAATTCTTAGTTGCAGGATGAACATGGTTTTTGCTATAAAACCAGTAGTACTTTGTCCCGGTTAGCTCTGAAGAATTGAGGTTGGTTACATAAGGATCTCACCGATGACTCCGACGTGGGGTCTGAGCGTGCCCCGTTCTCTCTCACTTCCTCTCGCCCAACGGCGTAATTTTCTCTCGATCCGCTTCTACTCGATTCCTCTCTTTTCTTTGTGGCGCTGCTGCGGCTAGGTTGTTGAAGCGACAACAGCGCTAGTAAGGAAGAGAAAGGCACGGAAAAAAAGAATAACAAAAAGTCGAGGGGAGGCGAAAAAAAGTATCCTGAGGAGCAACAAGGACGAGAAGGGGGGGGGGTGCTGAAAAAGTGGCAGATAAATGGAGAGACGGATCGAAATGAATGAAAATAACGGATGAAGAACGAAATCGATGATGGAAGACCATAGTTGAATCAAGACGCTATAGAACAAATAGAAAATAGGAAGAAGCAAGCGAACAAAAGGGGCCCGTGAGGATCTGGAAAGCACAAAACGCGTAAGAATGGAATTCTTCCAAGTTTTAATTCTGAGAGAGCATTTAAAAAGTGAAAGTTTTTCGTGTCTCCGACATTCGTTTAACCACGATATCCACCAAATATTCCGATTTTATATTCAGATTTTACAGTAACTATTAAAATCGTTTCTCGTCGTAACGTTTTCGAACGACACAATAACGTTGGCATGTTTTTTTTGGCTTCCTCGTATGAGGAAGCCAAAAAAGTAACTATTAAAAATGAATGACCCCCTCCTGGAATCTTCTGACCCACAGTGTGAACGACCTTGGATGACCTTGACAGTGCGCTTACTGCGTCGAGCCTCCGATTCGGAAGTGTTCTTTCAATTTCCTCCCTGTTTTGATTTCCTACCTCAAGGTATCTTTCGACGAACATTCTGGCCTACGTAATTGCATCAAGCACTTATTCGCTACATTTTGTTCGACTGCTTTCAACCCATTTTCATTTTAGATAAGTGAATGAGCGGAAAACAAACTTCTTTCATATCCTTCTCTTGGCGCTGCCTCGTCTTATGGTTTGCGGATTCGAATGAGTTCAAATGAAATACTGCAAAGCTTCCTTTTTTTCTGCATGGCCTTTTATCCTTTTATTCTATGTGGCTCTTAATAATAGACTGATTGTTCCTTTCTGCTGATATTATCCTCATTTCAAGTCATAAAATGTTTCTTCTGCTTTCCTCTAGTCTGGTGCCTTGATTATTCTAAGCGGGCTAACGGATTCGGTCGTATGCTTTGTGTATGTGTCTTGACTTTTCTGAGCTCCTGCTCCCATGAGGTTTTCGGTCTCACTTTACATCTCCGCCGCCATGTTATTCTCTTTTTGCGGCATTTGACCTTATAAATTCACTATCCCAGGTATATTTATTATTACACTATATTGCCTTGTTCTATAATTGTTCCTGTGTTTGATTAATATTCAATTGGTAAACATTCTTTACAAAAATAACAATAAGCAAAGTCCCAATGCGTTACAATTATTTATATTATAATTATTTAATGTACAATTGTTTAGTGTTCAGACGAGTATTTTTGTCAAACAAATTATTTTTTTTTAAATAAAAAAGCTGGTAAAGTTTTTTAATTAGAAATTTGTTAATGTTATCTAAGTGCAAAACAACGTTTTATAACGACGCATGAAGTACCACTGTAGATAAAAAATTTTCGCGTTTTACAACGGGTCAGTGGATTCCAAATTGTGCACTGGCTGCGAACAAACGAAGTCATAGGGCATCCTTCTATTAGCACTCCACTACCCGTGGAATTAGATCTGCTAAATTCTAAATCCGCGTTCTTCATCACCACAGTATCCTTTCTTGTTCCTTCATCTATATTTTTAAGCACTATGTGAATGATTCTTTCCTCTCTGATTCCGGGTCGATTTTATGTCCGAGGGACTGTTATAATCGACGCTGATTTCCTCTTTTCTCCATCTCCGCTTAGCTGTCAGTTTCAACGCTTTTGCTGTTGTCCCATTGTATTTGGGAGGTATTAAGTGATTGTATCGAAAACCGCTGTTTCTTCGCTCGTTTGTTAAGCATATCTTTTCTACTTTCCCCCACCTCTCTGGCAGAAGAATGCCTTGCCTTTTGACGCTATCCAACGTCCTGCAATCCAACTATTCATCGTTGGACTTCCTCGTACCCGACTAGAAATTGTGCTTGCATTTCTGAGTTACGAGCAAGTAACATGCTCGCTCAATTCAGCTCACAAGAACTGACCAATAGCTACCTCGCTATAAGCTAGTGATATTCTAAATGTTTTGTTATCCATCCCTTGTCTTCACTGTATTCACTGCCCAATTGATTTTCACTATAGATGTCGCCGCGTTACATTAAAAATGCCACCCAGTAACCATACCGTACTGGACTCGTCAACTACGGTTACGAACGACATAGTGAGGTTATGTGACCGTAGTTCGGACAGCTTGAGTTTCAGATGGCGTTGCAAATTAAAACAGTTCTCAAGTGGGTATCTTACCATGACCTAGCCGACACTAACTAACTGCGGCTACGCATCCCTTGGCTAGTCACTGACCAGCCGATCTAGGTCACAAATGACAGAGTGAGGTTATATGACAACATGTAGTTCCATCGAGCGAATGACTCATGACTGGCTTGAGTCAATTCAAGCAACTTGAGTTACAGATGGCGTTACGAGTGAACAAAATCCTCAAGTCGGTATCTCACGAATGCCTAGCCAACACTAGCCAACTGCAGCCGCACTAGCCAGAATAAATAACCGGACAAATAAAATGTTGACGTTATGTAATTCTATCCGATCCGATAATGTTATGTACAGTTGTTAATCCACCCATTTTTCAGTAATCTAACTATGTGTATATGTGAATGACACGAAAATTTAGAAATTAAACGAATAGAACTGGCTCAGTGGCCAACGTCACAGCTGATCGCCCAGAGGTCCCGGAAACGAAACCACATTACGCGTAAGCAGTTGTCTGATATAATTTAAAACTGAATCATAAATAAATTACAGCGCAAATATCATAACCGTAATAAATGTGTAAGGAAGAATATGGTAAGAGGGTGAAATTAGGTAAATAATGTGCAGAAAAAATTCACCAAATGATATATATATATCCGCAAGATTTTTTTTATCTCGTCGTCACCCAATTTTTTGTTCCCAGTTACTAGCTGAAAAACCTAGCTCGTGGCTAGGCCAGAAATAGTATACAGCTGTGAGATAATTCTTTCTACGTAGTCACCATCTAACTTTTTGTATTCAGTCACAAGACGATCAAGGGGTTACAAGGATAGGTAGGCAATAGCTGAAACGGCTAGCTAATGGCGATTCAAAACATAACTTTACTAGCTTGTGGCTAGACGGTGATGAGTTACTTTTTCCTCCCGGGTAATTCCGTAAGTGTGAATCTCGTAATGTGTATTGTGTTGAGTGGAACAAGTGATAATCCCTTGAGGCCAGATCTGGAGATTACGCTGGGTGCGGAGGAATCTCCTATCCAGTTGCATTAATTTTTTTTCACCGCCAATGCAGTGTGGGACCGAGCATTGTTGTACACAACATTGCAACAGTGCACTTTTGAGTGATTTGATGCCACGGATAGCCTTTTTGAAAGCAAATTATCTTTGAACGCTCTAACTGCTGTCGTTAACGTCCAACAATGACCTGCTCCTTGAGTTTCGAGGGCTTACAAAGCACTAGCCTCTCCATATCCCAATGGATACATAGCATGGCATTGCGACTCGGTTGGCCAAGATCAACCCATGATTTTCCGCATTTAGGGTTGTCGAAATAAATCCATTTTTATACCCAATTATCATCCCATATATACACGTAGAAACTTTATTCTCTGTGCTTTGCAAGCAATGAAAAGGTGATTTTGAGTTCGTATGTCAGTCGTTTTGCATCTTTTTAGACCTTCCTCGTGTCGTTCGAAAAAAGTTTTATCGGGCAAAGTGCAATTTGGTGTCTTCGAGTTTTTTCGACCGACCTGGTCGTTGCTAGCCATAAGAGTTACAATTGCCATTCCTTATCGTCGAAATCAATCTCTACCGACAGCCTCGCATTGTGCGTACGTTTTTTCCAATCGAAACAGTGCAAAAGTACACATAGAAAAAACAGTTTGTCACGATCCATTTTTCACTTGCTCGATCGAGGCATGTGTCTCAACTTTCTTCTAGCCGTTTGGCTAGCAGTTAGGACCACCATTCAAGGTGAAATAAGGGATGTCGACTCGTAATAAAGTATAAAACTCTTAGAGATACCTACAGTAAAATTGCGGGTATCATTGCAACCAACTAGTAAATTGATTACTTTCTTTCCACGGATGAGCTTTGAGAGGGTAGCCGATGTCCCTAGTTTTTGCAAGGTTCGAATTGCCCCTTCCACGTTATTCTTTCAGATTGTAGGTTCAGGTGTCAAAAAACAAATTCAAGTTTATAATAGATCAAATCTAGTAGGATCTAATTTTCATGAACAGTGCTAACCAACAACAGATGGAGCTTGCGCGAGTCACAGATGCGCACTTTACTCCGCGCAGGTGACCTTGTATCTAGCTAAATCGCGATAGGGGTAGACCCTCTCCCGTGAGGGGAGCTGCGCTGATTGTTCTACACCGTAGAACACCTTTTACTCGGAACTAATGTTCTTCCCACGAGCAAACTTCTGTACACGGACAGTATGCACGTTCGCAACGACTATTACGTGCTCACCGCATCCTTGAATGCTGCTATTAAAATAAATTATTAACCTATTAAGACGTATTATCGAAACTGTTAAGCGCACCATAAAATTGGCAGTAAAACTGCGGAAGTATAGAAAAATAAATTTAAGGACAAAATGGGTACGCTATAAAAAGATAATCAATGTTCATAATCTTGAAAAGTGTATATGACTGTGTTACGTGATTGAAACAATTGGCGCGGTAAGTACTACGCCTTAACGTTTGTTCGAATTTTAATTGCTTTTGTTATTTTTCTTCACGTCCATGGCTCTTCTGTAACTATTCTGGGTACATATATCATCTCTGAAATGATTTTACTCAATTATTATGTTGAAACCGTAACGGCAATCATGGTTTCGCTTGTCAAGCTAGTTAATGATTCCAGTTTTTCATTATCTTCGGTGAATTGCTGACGATACTAATTATCTCAAAATGCGGTTATCATGAAAAAATAAAAATAAAAATCATGTATGCTTTCACCCTACAGCGACTTACGTTTGACCCTCTCCATGTGCTATTTTTTCAATTCTCCTATATATTTTAGGGGAGTTTAGACAAAACTACAATTATCGAGCGTTCGACTTCATTATGACTGGACATAGAATTAGACAGATTCATAAGAACGAGACAAAGTTTCAAATTATATACATACTCAATCCAAGAAAGAAGTGCAGCTATAACATAGACATGAAAGGAGTTAACTTTAGAGTCGATTGACCTAGCATACGACAAGATTGCGAATTTCCTTAATCGAATATTAACAATAGTATTATACTGTACTAGGAAAGTGCTAAGGACGAAAGTATGGCAAAGAAAAAACCCATGGAAGCACATGTGTGTATACAGATCAATGCAGGGTTTATTTACATAACTATGTATATCCAGGAAAATTCAACAGAAGTGAACAGAACTTACCAGAACGGGTACAAAATATTGTGGGTATTTATCTCTTATCGGAATTGTAGGGATAATTTTTCAACATTACCAAAACAAGGCATGCTGTTTGTTTAAAGGGCTTAATACCTCAGAACATTCAACAATTATTTGTAAGATCTGAAATATTATCAACAAATTGCACGTTACTCATTAAATATAACTGAGGGACAACCGGTGCGTTGGTCTAGTGGTTAGCGTGCTGGCCAGCGGACCGGGAGGTCGCGGGTTCGAATCCCAGTCGCGTACTTTCGTCGTGAAATGGTTTTATTCTACATTTTTCGGTGAAAGACGACTAGTTCCGCGACTGGGAAGCGAACTTGTGACCGGCTGTATCGGTATAGGTTTTTCGCAGTTTCCCTGTACCCATGGCAGGTATGTCATGGTGAATACGATACAGAGGGGGAAGTCGGCAGCGGCTGCACGGTGGGGCGACAGGAAGTAAGGGGAGAGTTGCGGAATGGGGAAGGGGGTGGGGATATGTAGAATGCGAGGTAAGAACGAAGTTGAGGCGGATTGGGGCTGCAAAAAGGGAAAAGACCCTGTACGGCTGGAACACACCAATTAAAAAAAATGTAACTGAGGGACCTGCTCACAAATTACTAGAAAAATACAGGCTCGCGAAAGCCAAGAAAACGATAAAAAATTCGGCCACTCGGCTGAGATAATTTATTTTGAGTCGGGAAATGTTATTCCTCATTATGTGAAGTTGCATAATTTAATCTAATTTTGATTTAAAAATACGACAGATTTGCATTAAAAAATATTGTTTTAAAAGTATAGAAAATCGTTAAAATGCAAGGTGTCAAGGTAAGTCATGCGAACGAATAAATGTTGTCTTGGAATATTCCCTCTAGCAATCATAATAATTGCGGCGGAGGAAAAATTGTAACTTTTTTTACATGAACGTGAAATAAGGTAAATCATTTCTTTTTGGCTTATTATTACCTAGAAAAATGCGTTGTTATTGTGCAAGTGCATTGGAACATAAATAGATGTACCGTGGCTATGACTGGTGCGGGAAGATTGTTAGATCTAGTATGGAACCGGGAACGCAAAAAATTTTCGAAAAATGTCGAGTAAATTTGTTTTTTATTGCATTCAGGTTACAGAAAAATATCAACATACTGCTATGAGCAATCGACTCGAGATTCAGTGCAATCTTTCTTATACCGATAGGGATTAATTTCACCAAATGCAGATCTCTTTTTCACGAATTGTGATAAGAAAGAAATTGTATATGATCAATAGTTCATTCGAGATAGGCGGAAGTCATTAGTCTATTCATTTGTTTTATCATCTGGGTGTGCAGGAAATGAGTTTGGGTACAGCGCGGCTTATAATCGAATTGTGCAAGACTTCACTGCTCGTGTTTCTACTCAGTGCTATCTTCCCGGCCCGTAGACTGCTTTGGTCCAACTGACGTAACTTTTTGCGAATTTAATCATTATTACAGCGACGACTTCTACCGGGACCCAGATGGCATTTTCTTTTATTGCGGAATCATCCTGGGAGCAGAATAATTACTATTAGACTTTGTCATCTTCCATGCTAATCGTTCTAACTCATTTGCGTTACCCATCTACTAATATTGTTTTGTCCTTTAATTATTAACAGGGTTTTGTGGATTTTATTCAATCTGAATCTTTGCCAGCCTTCATCACAGAGGTATATGCGTAAACAGAAAAGTATTAGGTGTTGGAACTAATTTGTAGCATTTTACAAGAGATGGCGTAGGTAGTACAGTATTTCGTTGTTACCGACAGTAACGTATTCATCGGGAAACAGCTATCATTGAATATTATTTGCTGTACAAGACCTATTTTTGAATCGTAAATACAACACTTTATAATTTTTCGAATATCCCAACACTTGTGCCGAATAAAGCGTTTTTGCGGGGAGTTTTACTTCATTACATTAATATGAAAAAAAAAGTGCTGCTTAAGTTCATCGTATTTTACTGGAAGTGTATGGTGAACATGCTTTAGCTGAGAAAACGTGTCGGAAGTGGTTTCCACGTTTTAAAGCCGAGCCAACTACTTTCTGAATATTCATAAAATGTATGAACTTACCTGTGCAATAATCTAACCTTCCACATCACGTTTTCTCCATTCTTTGATATTTTTTTCCTCAATGTGTTTTTCATACGCGTAGTGCGAATGCTTTAAGGGGTAAGGCCACTGTAAATTTTTTGAAAAATCGATTTTTTTTTATTGGCTTAAAAAAAAGTTTAAACCCTCTAGAATAAGAAAAAAAAGGTCCTGTGCGAAAAAAAATTTGTTGTCCTTAGGAAATGAAGGTCGCCGCCAAGCGTGTCAAAACTTGCTCCGAAACGACTGCAATTATATCGGAGATGGCGATTCCAAAACTTTCAAAGGCATCGTGGATTCGAAGCCTTATGAAAATGTTGATGTTAAAAAAAAAGAGTGCATAGATCACGTGCAAAAAAGAATGGGCACTCGATTGAGAAACTTAAAAAAAGGAACAAAAGGTCTCGGGGGAAGAGAAAAACTCACTGCCAAATTGATTGACGAACTAAGCAATTATTACGGCTTAGCAATCCGTCGAAATTCCGATTCCATCAAAAATATGAAAAATGAGATCTGGGCAACCCTTTTTCACAAAATGTCAACGGATGAAAAGCCTCAGCACGAAAAATGTTCGGAGAATTGGTGCAGTTGGAAGAAAGCGAAAGCAGAAAATGCCTTGGATGCGTATCATCACAATCAGCCAATGAGTGAGGAAGTTTATCAAGCCATCAAACCCATCTACATGGAATTGAGCCGGGACGAGTTGCTGGAGCGTTGCTTGGGGGCCTATACTCAAAACAATAACGAAAGTTTCAACGCTACCGTTTGGAGTTTGGCCCCCAAATCATCCTCAAGCGGAAAAACTGTACTAGATATTGCGACGGATATCGCTGTTTGCATATTCAATGGCGGCCTTACCAACGTCTTGCAAATATTCAAGATGTTGGAGGTGGAAATTGGTGTACAGTTATATAATTTCTGCATCGAAGCCGACGCCAAACGCATCACGCACGAGGAGACATCTCTGAGCGACGCGGCCAAAAGTGCGCGCGCGCTCCAAAAATCAACCAGGAAAGACGAAGAAGACGAAAATTTGGCTATCGAAGGACAAATGTATGGTGCTGGGATTGCAGACTAACGGTAAAATTTTTTTTTAACTTCTTTTTTTAATTTTTTCCAATAAAAAACTATTCGCAAAACTTTTGTTACGTCCCCGTGAACTTATCGAATCTTAGAGAGGACGCAACACGGTGTTGACTTCGCTTTCGGGTCAAGACAATTAAGTCCTTTACCCAGGGACGGAAGTCACGTCTTTGATATGGGAAGAATGACGGTTGGATATGAGTTGGACCCCGAGGAAGATCGAATAATGCGAGACCTTTGCATAAATGCTTTGCTTACTCCATTTATTTGTGGATAATTCGCCGTATGTTCCTTTCGTTCCAATGGTCGTCTAATAATCGTGGTTATCAATTCGTTTACCGGAGGTATCGTTTTATCATTCGAATTATGATGGTTACAATGTCCCGACGGTATAATGTTCACACAATGATTACATGAAGATTAAATAGTTGTGACATTAACACGTGAGGCGAACGGTATCTAGTGTTCGCGCAATGGCTACACGAGGTTAAATAGTTACGACATTGACACGTATGGCGAACGGTATCTAGTGTTCGCGCAATGGTTACACGAGATTAAATAGTTACAACATTTACACACGATTAAATAGTCAAAATGATTGTAATGTTTAAGATGGGAATATAGTTTTCTTGGCGGCCACTGATTACAGCGGTTGTGGTTTAGATGTACTTAATAGTTCGATAGATGTTGTAGAGTCTTGAGGTCGAAAGATACGGTGGTGGTGTAAGGGTTTTAGATTTGGCAATTGAACACTTCGCGATGGGTTGAGACTTCTTTTGAGGAGAGTCTTTGACCAATATTGGAAGTTGAAACACGACTGGACGATACGTACAGTGGGCTTGTTGGATTTTGACTAGTAGACTTCGGTGACGGTACCTTTAGCCGTGAGGTTGAGATTGAGACTGAGACGGTGACTGCTGGACTGGTTGTTCACGAAGACTTGATCTTCGGGTTTGCGATTGAGACTGAGACTGAGACTGAGACTTCGACTGTGAGGTCGAGATGGAGACTTGAACGATTGAGACTGGAGATTGACCGCGACTGACTGCTGCGTAGCGACGGCCGCGAGGCTGGGGTGAAGACTGCCCGCACCCGATGAAGACTGCCCGACTGCTCTTCAGATTAAGACTGCCCGACTGCTCTCCAGATTAAGACTGCCCGACTGCTCTCCAGATTAAGACTGCGCTATTTCGTTCCCGGTCCTTCCTTTTATATCCCCTTTTTGGGGGTGGTCTTTTCTCGAAAGGACTTCCACGCGTCGGCGCTCTTGAAGGACCTTCGTATCCCTGGTACGTATGACTCAGGGGTGACCTTCCCGTCGCGATACGCGTGGCGGATACCGCTTGTATTCCCGTTTTATGATTTTTGGACAGTAAAAGGAAGTGGGACAGGAGTGCCACTTCTTTGGTTCGGTTGGGTGCTGTGCTGTGGGTGGTCCTCATGTCGTCTGGGTGGCGCCTCCACGTTTAACCCACCGAGGGGTGGCCTGACTCAGCGGTGACTCTTTCGTTATCGTGCGCGTAGTGGATTTTGCTTGTATTCCGGATTTTACGATTATTGAATATTGATCTTAGCTTTTAACAGCAAAACGTACCTTCTCGGTGCCGGCATTTTTCATATAGAATATTCGGATACCTCTTATAGGCTTGGGCATGCGCCATGGGTGGTGGAATTTCGCGGGGTGGTCAGTTGAAGAGTTGATCTCTCCGTGGCATCTTGGTCCTCGGGTAGTTTATCGTGGGTTGGAGTGGAGTCTTGTGTAGGCTGTGCGCCGGTAAGAATCGGGGTGACTTAATAATTGTTGTGGTGCAGAAAAGGCTTTCGTTTCCCTGCTTGATGTTCTTCGTATCGTTCAGTGTTGATGGGATTATTCGGTGAGTGCGATGCAGCGAGTCATGACGTAACACCTCCCCCCTTGAGATCGGGCATTGCGGGCATGATAGCAATGACCGTTCGCACGACCTCGTGCGATTTAGGTTTTCGTACTCGCGTCTTGGAAGTGTTACCTCGTCTGGTTGATAGTTTCCATGATGATAAGAATTGTAGGATACAGGACCTGCAGCTGTCGGCGTAGGTAACCGACAGTGGTGTCTCGCCGCACTTTATGCAGTCCAGGTTGCATGGGACAACTGAGTAGAATAAGGTGTGATCTTGTAGGTGTTCGAACTCAGTTGACTCGGTGAAGTGTTGGTAGTGGCACGTGTCGCAGATGAATAGATGCGCAGAGGTCAGGAACCAGCCCCTGCCACTGATGCACCACGATCTGTAGAGGATATCCAGTCGGCTTGGTAGTGTTGACCCTCGTTCAGGATGATAATGTGGCCTGAGGAAGTGGCGTGATCCTTCAGGTAGTCCATTCATGTGTACGAATGTATGTTGTTTCTCTGCAAAGTGGCTTTTTCATTGTTTTATGATCAATTCTGCTTCAATTTACAAGGTTTTGGAAATATTCATTTCTTGATATTTTTGAGATCTCTTTTGTTCCTTGGGAGGTTATTGAGGATTTGGGTGGGATTGTCGGGTCGTGGTTTAGGAGTTTGAAGAAGCGTTGTGGGTATTATGGTATGGTAAGGGGTTTTTAAAGAGTACTTGAATCTGTTTACTCTTCACTACTGCTTTCTCTCAAATCTAGAGGGGATAAGCGGAGTCGATTTGGATGGACTACTTGGGTTTCAGGTCCTATTTTAATTTTCACATTTCCGTCTCTCTTGATTTCGCAAACTTCATGTGGGCCAGTGTAGTGATCCCCGAATTTCCCCTGTTTCTGGCCTTTTTGTAGGAATACTCTATCTCCTAGATTGAATTCCTGTGGTTTTATTTTCCTATCGTAGTATTTTTTTGACCTTTCCTTTGCTGTGATCAGATTTTCTTTTGCGATCCTCTGAATGTCATGTAATTTGGTGGCTAATTCTGTTAAATAATCCCCATAGGTTCGTGGCTCTTCCTCGAGTTCCCGTTCAAGAGATGGTTGTCGGGCTAGTTTTCCAAATACTAGCTCGTACGGGGTGTGTTTGGTTCCCTCGTGAATACTGGTGTTATAGGAGAATGTAGCTAATTCCAATAAGTCATCCCATTCATTGTCCCTGTCGATGAATTGCTTCAGGTACTCTATCAGCGAATGGTGCGATCGTTCCAATGATCCATTTGACTGCGGGTGGTATGCTGTTGTTCGGCATTGTTTGATTTTGAATCTTTTTGCCACGCCTTTCATCAGGTTACTCAGAAAATTAGCTCCTTGGTCTGTTAGTATTATTTTCGGTGCTCCAAATATGCATATAAAATTCTTTATCAATGCGTCTGCGATGTATGCTGACGTAGCTCTTCTTAATGGAATTGCTAAGCAGTATTTAGTCAGTAGATCTTGAATGGTAAGTATATACTCGTTGCCTTTCCTTGTTATGGGTAGCGGTCCGACTATGTCCATAGCTATCTTGTCGAACGCGCAATCCGGTGTGTCTGTGATTACCATTGGTTGTTTGGTTTTCACTCGTACTAACTTTTTTAGATGGCATTTTAAACAGTGGCTAATGAATTGCTGTACTTCTTCCTTCATATTCTCCCAGTAGTAACGTTGACGTATTCGATTATATGTTTTGGTTACTCCTTTATGTTCTCCTAGTGCTGAGTTATGTGCTTCTTCCATTATATCCTCGCGTTTGTCTTTTGTTGCATATTGGATTTGCCCTAGGCAAATTGTCAACTGTATTGGTATATCCTTGATGTTCTTATGTATGGGTTCGATAAAGTTTTCCCAGCTGATTCCATTAATTTCCTTGGTTTTGGCTACGCTGATGGTAGAGAGTCTAGTTCTTCGCAAGAGTCTTCCAAGGTTACTGCAAATTTTCGATAATTCCTGTCGTCCTAATAGTTTTCCATTTCCATCCTTTATTATCATGGCGACGTGGAATTTGGAGTTACTTTTCACGGCCTGGACTTCTCCGATTTTTGCATTTGAGAACTTTGGTAGTGCTCGTCTTTCGTATAAGGCTTTAGATCCTTCATCACAGGGTTCTCCTGTCTCGGAAACAAAGTACAGGTAATTGTCTTTTCTCATAAATAGTTGCTCTCTTACCTCAATGGGCAAGTGGTTGGTTTTTGGTACAAGGGAATCTTTTCCTCTCTTTATCTGACATTCTTCGTCCTCTGAGTCGTCATTTATGCTTAATTCAGAAGCTCCGTCGACTTGATCAAAATAATTTTCATCAGACTCATCACTTGATGTATAGAGGCTTTCTTCGCATATTAATTTGGTCACTGCTTCTTCCTTTTCTTCTTCCTGTGGCTGCGTTGCGTCTGTTGATTCTGTCTCGTCCTGTTGATCTTGCACGTTGCCCTGCTGATTTCTTAATCTTCTCAATATGCGCCTTGCAGTTCGTTTGACTGGTTCAGTAACTGTTGCTCCAATACCTTTCCCGGCACTTCGTAGTCGTCTAGCTATAGGTTCATCATTTGGGGGTAGTCGAGCGGGTAGTTCTTGCGATTTCTTTTCCTTCCTGTTTAAACTCTGCGTGATGCTTCTTCGTAGTCTTTTAGTCAATGGTTCGTCGTCCAATTCCTCCTGTTCATCCTCTTCAGTGTCTGATTTATTTCTTTTACTTATAGGGTGAATTTGTTCTGTTCGGATCCTTGGTATCCTTTCAGTATATGGGTTTCGCGATAGTGCATCTGCATTAACATTTGTCTTGCCAGCCTTGTACACTACTTCATAATCATATTCCTCAAGTCGTAGTCGCCAACGAGTTAATCGTGATGTAGGATCCTTTGACGTATGTAGCCATACAAGTGGCTTATGATCCGTTACAAGTTTGAAGCGTCTTCCGTACAGGTAAGGTCGGAATTGTGATACTGAATGCAATATTGCGACGGCTTCTTTTTCATACGTGCTATATTTTTGCTCTGTTTCGTTTAAAACACGTGAAGTATAGGCGATGGGACGATCCTTTCCCAAAATGCCTTGACTTAGTATCCCTCCTACTGCTGATCCTGAAGCGTCTGTTGTGACGATGAATTGTTGTGTGAAGTCAGGATATTGTAGTACTGGTTCTTGACATAGTAGATCTCGTAGTGTTTCGAAAGCTTCCTGTTGTGGTGCATCCCATCGGAAGGTGCATTCCTTTTTTAATAACGTGGTAAGTGGTTTTGCGATCTGCGAAAAGTTTTTGATGAATCTTCTGTAATATCCAGCAAGTCCCAAGAATTGTCGCACATTTTTGGTATTCTTTGGTTGTGGAAATTCTTTGACTGCCGTCAGTTTTGATGGATCAGGTCGTACTCCTGCCTTAGTGATGACATGGCCTAGATATACAACTTCTGGTCGAAGGAATTCGCATTTATCCGGCTGCAGCTTAAGTTGCGCGTCTCGTAGTCGCTTCATCAATTGTTCGATTTTTAGTTCGTGTTCCTCCAATGTCGATGCGTATATCACTATGTCATCTAAATATAGGAATGCGTCGGAGCCTTGTATTCCTGTTAGAACTTGATTCATAAGACGTTGGAATGTTGCAGGTGCGTTTTTTAATCCAAATGGCATCCTTGCAAATTCGTAATGACCGTAGGGTGTTGAAAAAGCGGTTTTGTGGCGATCCTCTGGATGCATCTCAATTTGATGAAATCCAGAAGCGAGATCAAAAGTTGAAAAGTACATGGCTCCTCCGAGTTGATCTAAGATTTCGTTGATAAGTGGAAGCGGGTATGCGTCCGTAATAGTTTTCTCGTTGAGCGCTCGGTAATCTAAAACCATTCGCCAATGTTTGTTTCCTTCGGAGTCTGCCTTTTTAGGTACAATCCACACTGGTGAGTTATATGGAGATTGAGAGGGTTGTATTATTCCCCCATCTAGTAATTCATTGACTTGACGATTTATTTCTTCTTTTAGAGTGGGCGGGTAGCGATATTGGCGAGTATTGATAGGTAGCTCATCCGTTGTAGATATTCGATGCTGGATGACGCTTGTTGCCATAAGTTTTTCCCCTGGGAGATAGTATCGATCTTGAAATTCCTCAACGTGACGCTTAACACTTTCTTGCTCCTCTTCGTTGAGGTCATTTAAGCGTAACAGATTTAGTATTTGTTGGATTCGATTTTTGGGGTCGCCTGAATTAATAGTCTCAGTTACCATAGGATTTTGACAATCGATTTTGAATAAATGGGCAGAGTTAGAGGACCTTGTCGTAGGTCCTGGATTAGATGCAGTGCGATTCAGTGGATATTGATTTTCTTTTTCGTCCACCCTTTTATTGTCTTGTGACGAGGGCGGTTTAGTTTCACCTCCAACTTGTTGCTGCGAAGCGTTGGATATGAGTTCATATGGTAATAACTCTAGAACAGGTACAGCGACCTCAATTTCTTCTTCCGTAGTATTAATTAGATAGAGATGCGCCTTGCCTTTATTATTGGTAACCAGCGCATTCCCTAGATATATTCCTTCAGATACTTTTAATTTAGGTAAATATCCTTCTCTGACTTCGGGGTTGGCTACGCGTACATAGAAATGTCCTCTTGTGCGTGCAGGAATAACTATAGTTTCAAGTTTGACGAATGGAAAATTATTTTTCCCCCATTTAAGGCATTTCTCGGAATATGATACATCAGCATGATGTGTGTTGAAAAATTCACTCCCGATTAGCCCGTCATCTTCGATTGGAAAATCGTCCGTAACCAGGTGAAAAGTTACGGTTGAATTTAAGATTCGAATTTGAACTCTTCCCAATGTATTAACATAGTTTTTTGTTATTCCACTGATTCTAATAATGTCAGTTCTGTCTACTTCCACTCCGGGCGAAATTTTACAATCTTTAATTAGATTTAGCGCGGAACCTGTATCGATCATTAAAAGTGTCGTATCTATGAAATCCTGAGATTCGACGGAAATTACAGGCACATTGCTGGTGCGATTTAAAAGAACGACGGCAACTCGTCGAGGACATTCTTGATTTTCTTCTGGCTCGGCATGTCTGATACTGCGCACGAACGAATTTTTTGTTGGTACGTTTTCAGTTTGGAATTTTACTTTTGGGGAATTTCGTGTTGCAGTAAAATTTTCCGGAATTGGGGATCGTCGGTTTATTTCTTGATTCCTGAGTGAATTTACGTATTCTCTTTTACGACACTCTTCGATTACATGTCCTGGATTTTTACAATAGCGGCAAATAATGGTAGGTTTAAACGCAGCGTTATTTGGTGATCTATTAGGCGGATTTCCATCGCGGGGCTCATTAGCTCCTCTTTGGATATAATTCCCTTGGAATTGGGTTCTATTTAGTCCACTGTTTTGAATTTGGGGTGCGAAATTGTTTTCTCGTGGGGTTAATGGTTGCACCTGATTTTTAAATGTATTAATAAATTTATAACACTGATTAGCGATGTGACCACTTCGTGAACATAGTTGACAGATTGGGGTGTTTGCTTGAATGTGGTGGATACGATCTCTAGGTTGATATTGCGGCCTTGGGGAATCGAAGGTCCTTGGAGGTCGTACGTTTCGTAATGCATCTCTTGCTCTTAACTGTCGTTCTATGTTGATCGCGTTTTTCATTGTTTCCTCGAAAGTTTGGTCTCTTTTTATTTTATTTTCTATATCTGGTTTTAGTCCTCGTATAAAACAATCTACTAGGTCATCGTCTAAAGTTTTCTTTGTTTCTGCACTAAGTTCTCCTTCTTGATTAGCTTTGTATTCTTCAAAGATTTTATTCCCGAGTTCTTTAGCGCGATTGGCGTAGGACAAAGCACTTTCATTTTCTCCTTGAAAAGTTCGTCCAAGCTCGCCTTGTAATTGATAAATTGATTTTGCTGGGGCGTATAGCGATTTAAGAAATTTGACAAAAGCTGATATTGTTTGAAGCTTCACGCCGTGAACAGCGCGTCTCGCTTCCCCTCTTAATTTATTTCTCAATATTAGCGCAAGATTCTGCTGTGCATCCACAGGCATCATCTGCTGTGCTTCCTCGCATCCTTCTAGAAAATGAGCCAATGGAATATTATGTCCGTCGAAAATCGGAACGGCTTCAAGGGCATATTTGATTGAGACAGGAATATCAGGCATATTTCTGATTGTAATTTGTTGAATTTGATTAAGATTTTGATTTGGCTGTCCTAGCCGTTGTTCTGATCTCCGTGGTTCGGAGGATGTCGAATGATTTTCATTAAGGTGAGGGTGATTAGCTCCGAGAGTTGGTAGATTGGCTATGCCGGAGGGGCGAACTGCTGATTTGGGAATGTCGTCTAGGGGTTCTCCGTCCTCTTTATGTAATAGATTTATCTCTTCGGATCCCTTTACTGGGGTTCTTTGTGTGGTCATTCTGTCTTTCCCATATCGAGAGCGTTTTGTATCCCACTTCTGACACCAAAATTTTCCTTTGTGTTACGTCCCCGTGAACTTATCGAATCTTAGAGAGGACGCAACACGGTGTTGACTTCGCTTTCGGGTCAAGACAATTAAGTCCTTTACCCAGGGACGGAAGTCACGTCTTTGATATGGGAAGAATGACGGTTGGATATGAGTTGGACCCCGAGGAAGATCGAATAATGCGAGACCTTTGCATAAATGCTTTGCTTACTCCATTTATTTGTGGATAATTCGCCGTATGTTCCTTTCGTTCCAATGGTCGTCTAATAATCGTGGTTATCAATTCGTTTACCGGAGGTATCGTTTTATCATTCGAATTATGATGGTTACAATGTCCCGACGGTATAATGTTCACACAATGATTACATGAAGATTAAATAGTTGTGACATTAACACGTGAGGCGAACGGTATCTAGTGTTCGCGCAATGGCTACACGAGGTTAAATAGTTACGACATTGACACGTATGGCGAACGGTATCTAGTGTTCGCGCAATGGTTACACGAGATTAAATAGTTACAACATTTACACACGATTAAATAGTCAAAATGATTGTAATGTTTAAGATGGGAATATAGTTTTCTTGGCGGCCACTGATTACAGCGGTTGTGGTTTAGATGTACTTAATAGTTCGATAGATGTTGTAGAGTCTTGAGGTCGAAAGATACGGTGGTGGTGTAAGGGTTTTAGATTTGGCAATTGAACACTTCGCGATGGGTTGAGACTTCTTTTGAGGAGAGTCTTTGACCAATATTGGAAGTTGAAACACGACTGGACGATACGTACAGTGGGCTTGTTGGATTTTGACTAGTAGACTTCGGTGACGGTACCTTTAGCCGTGAGGTTGAGATTGAGACTGAGACGGTGACTGCTGGACTGGTTGTTCACGAAGACTTGATCTTCGGGTTTGCGATTGAGACTGAGACTGAGACTGAGACTTCGACTGTGAGGTCGAGATGGAGACTTGAACGATTGAGACTGGAGATTGACCGCGACTGACTGCTGCGTAGCGACGGCCGCGAGGCTGGGGTGAAGACTGCCCGCACCCGATGAAGACTGCCCGACTGCTCTTCAGATTAAGACTGCCCGACTGCTCTCCAGATTAAGACTGCCCGACTGCTCTCCAGATTAAGACTGCGCTATTTCGTTCCCGGTCCTTCCTTTTATATCCCCTTTTTGGGGGTGGTCTTTTCTCGAAAGGACTTCCACGCGTCGGCGCTCTTGAAGGACCTTCGTATCCCTGGTACGTATGACTCAGGGGTGACCTTCCCGTCGCGATACGCGTGGCGGATACCGCTTGTATTCCCGTTTTATGATTTTTGGACAGTAAAAGGAAGTGGGACAGGAGTGCCACTTCTTTGGTTCGGTTGGGTGCTGTGCTGTGGGTGGTCCTCATGTCGTCTGGGTGGCGCCTCCACGTTTAACCCACCGAGGGGTGGCCTGACTCAGCGGTGACTCTTTCGTTATCGTGCGCGTAGTGGATTTTGCTTGTATTCCGGATTTTACGATTATTGAATATTGATCTTAGCTTTTAACAGCAAAACGTACCTTCTCGGTGCCGGCATTTTTCATATAGAATATTCGGATACCTCTTATAGGCTTGGGCATGCGCCATGGGTGGTGGAATTTCGCGGGGTGGTCAGTTGAAGAGTTGATCTCTCCGTGGCATCTTGGTCCTCGGGTAGTTTATCGTGGGTTGGAGTGGAGTCTTGTGTAGGCTGTGCGCCGGTAAGAATCGGGGTGACTTAATAATTGTTGTGGTGCAGAAAAGGCTTTCGTTTCCCTGCTTGATGTTCTTCGTATCGTTCAGTGTTGATGGGATTATTCGGTGAGTGCGATGCAGCGAGTCATGACGTAACACTTTAAACGCGTTTTTCTCGAAACATGGTTTTTCAAAATGGCACGCAGCATAACTTGAACAATTTTCATTTTTTTTACTTGAAATTTTAACCAGATGTGAACATTTACATTATCTTGAGAATGTCGATCGGAATTTTCAAGAACTTTATTTATTGATTTTTTATTAACAAAAAACTTGCCGTTTTTTTCGTCAAAAATCAATTTTTTTTTTCAAGCGCACGCCAAATCCACAAAAATTGATACTTTTTAAAATCCGATCGACATTCTCTAGCTATAGCCCTCTAGATTAATGGTTTTTTTTTTTTGTTCTAGATTCAAAAGTGCACCAGTGGTGCTGCGTGCCGCGGAGCCCTGGAAGCAAAACATGTCCCGGGAAGATAGCTGTGGAACCGCCATTTTGTTTCTTTTTACTGTAAAAAAATTTTATAATAAAGTTTAATGTATGCCCGATAACACCATTAAAAGTTTTTTTTCAAATACCTTCAATTTCGGGAGCAAAAAATTAGTGAAAAAACCTTTTTTTTTGGGCCGTTACAGTGGCCTTACTCGTTAAGACGGAATGACACCCGACGCGAAACTTCGATGCGGCCCCGGCTTCCGACCGGTAGGGCAGAACTCAATCGAGCTTCTGCGCCCCACCGACGGATGTCACCGCGCGCGCGGAGACATTGCGTCTCGCCTTCCACGGGCCTCGACACGCTACGCAACGCATGTGTGCGTGCGTGTCGGTGCACGTCTACACCACGGTGTGGAGAGACGTTATTGGTGCTGCCACGGGCCTCGATGCGCGTCGTCTGCAGACCACGAGGCGAGCGCCGCGCGCGGAATTCTCGTGAACTGAGTACGTCGAAGTTCGGGCGACATTTGCTCGCAATTATCAACAATTACACGACAAATCTAGATTACCACTTTTCTCCTAAGATATGCAACGAAGTGCAGTGATTGAGAGCTCAAATTGTTCGTTTTTTATGTGGCTACGCGGTCTAGCTTTTCTCTAAGTCGTGACATTAGCCAAACATCTGATTTTTCATCTTTTCGGTCTCGAGTTCCGCATGATAAGCCAGTCTACGTTTTTTTTTTCTCAAATTCAAAAAATTTGAGGGGCTGCAAGCTGTTCGTCTATCTATTTGACGTCGTTTGGCAAAGTTTCGACGGGATCTGAAGAGCCGTTTCAGAGATTTTTGGGTATCTATAATTCTGTTCTACCATACCGACCGCGATGAGGTGTCGGTCCGTCTTAAGTGAACAGCAGAAATCGCCGCTTGCCATTTGTTATTCTCGACGTTTTTTGGCACTGTAAAAAGCGAGCTTTTTTCTTTCACGGATTTGTATCCCGTTTTGCACCTTGGCACCCGCACATGCTCTACCCATGTTAACGACGATGAATAATCTCGAGAAAATCGAGCAAAAATGTGAATTTTTTGGCTATATATTGGGGTTATGTCACGCACCGGGCCTCTCCTCCGTACCTATGTATAGGAGCGACGCGTAGTGGCGTTGAAGCGAACGGGAAATTTGCACAATAAACGACACAGTCCCCACCACCGAAATTCGACTTCGTTTCCAGTAGGCCTATTCTGCAACTCGGTAGCGACAGTTTTCGCTATCGTTAGCTAGCAACAGCCAATCGCATGCACGCTTATAGAAGAAACGGGGCCGACCGATATATGTACACGGAGAGAATTTTTAAGTATTTTTTACGGTGAAATCTCCGTAAAAATTACATTAAAAATTTGAAACCGGTGACAAATCTGCACATAGTCAAAAATTGACACTAGCTTTTAATATTTTGCTTTCATTCATGTAAAAATTTAAGCAAGTAGCATAATTTTTTACATTTCTTTCAGTAAAAATTCTGACACATTATCATGTAGAATTTTAACAATGGGCTGCCTCAAAAGTTCCAAGTTTCTACAGTAAAAATAACGTTGACAAACTTGAAATTTCTAAAATCCCTAGCGAAAAATTAATTCCCTATGATTAAATAAATACTTTTTTCATCGGCGTTTCTGAACATTTGTGTTCTTGATTGCTACTTATTTTAGCATATCATCTTTCCGTACCATTGTAGACGTCCTTTATCGAAGTTTCTTTTCACGTTTCTTTGTTTTCTTGCGTAGAACTGCGTAGAACCCGTTAGACTGCACGAGACCACGAGGCTTTCTTGGCCCATGCTTCGTACTATAATGCGCATGCGCGGTACCGCTGTTGCTAAGCAACGCGGGTCGGCGTCGTTCGTGCTCGTCATACTGCGTCATACACAAGCGCACTCTCACAGCTTGCGTTCACGTATACGCACGCTCGCACACAGAGCTCACGCGTACGGTCAGGCGACCTAGCCCTAACTGATTTTACTATAAAGAACGTAAAATTCCGGTGGACGCACGGAAAAATTCGGCTTCCTTTTTTAAATTTTTATGGAAAACACGCAAATTTCTCAATGTTCCACTGAAAAATTTCATTTATATTAGCACTTTTTTAACTTATTGTCGTAATCTTTACGTTTCATGAAATTTTACTATTAATTTCAGTAAAAATTCTGGAAAATATTTTAAATTTCTGTTACGCAAAAGTAAATTTTGATTCATTTCCATGAAAATTTATAATTTATTTCCTAAAAACCTGAAGAATTGCACATTTGTCACCGAGTTACTGTGATTTCACAGTAAAAATTACTTAAAAATTCTCTCCGTGTATATGTAGTTCGGGAAATCGACTGCCAGCGCCAGACATTGCAGTTATACTTGAGCGACAACGCTAGGGACAGAGGGTGACCACTTTCTTACCATGTAATGGGGAAGGTCTGCAGTGTCAAGGGGCTGCCCTCGTCTAAGCGGATAACCCTGCACCGGCGAGGCACTCTAGTAGCCACTACAATATTTTAAAAAGTTTACAAAGTGCGACCCGCCCTCACCAGTGGAGTTTCCAGACCTGCATGAAAGACCGTGGGCTACAGGCCGGATCCTTCCGTCTTCCCACTGACTAGTCTACGATCCCCATCGTCCTCTACCGCGGCCCCCTCACCGCAAGCATCATCCCCACTCACTGCAAGGTGGAGGTCCCTCGACGCAAGCGCCACCCTCCTTTCTGTGAGGCCCTCGCCTACAACCGCCAACCCTTCTCCATGGACTCCTCGTCTACGGGCATCAACATATCCTCTCTTTATCAATGTTCGCCGTTCATTGCCTCTGACCTCCCCACTGCGTCCGTCTGACGCGTTTACCGCTGAGAGCACCTGGGTTGGAGCCGGCCCTATATTTCTCTATTCTTGCTGCACCTCACTCAGTGTTCAGAGAACGAACAATTACAAAATTCTAGAACAGCGTTATGAACTTTGGAGCAATTACAAGCTCCATCTAAAGCCTCTCACATTGTCATCGCACCAAAAATGATTATCCTACGATTACAACTTTATATTACTCATTCAGGATTTCGAGAAGAATCAAACAGTTGAAAAAACGAAAAACCACAGGCCGCATACACATTCCTAAAAGCTATGGAACCCTGTCCTCTATTCGCTGTGACACCGTACACCACATGTACAGCAATCAGTCCGCAATTAAGACAAGAAAAAGATCAAGCTGATGCAGAGTTAAGCAAAATCGAGTTACGAGGACCCAAGAGAATAAGAAAAAGATACATCGAGTTAAGAGACAGAAGTAAAGCGAGAGAGAGAGAGAGAGAGAGAGAGAGAGAGAGAGAGAGAGAGAGAACGTAGAGGGGGAGAAAGTAAGTAATGTTGCGTATAGACAAGTAAACTAAAGTAGACATCAAACAAAAACAACTGCAAAAAGAAGCATACGTCTACGAGTCAGCGAACACTCTCGACCCAGTTGCTCGACGAAGCCTGGCATCGCGATGCAGGGTCTGCTCACTTTCGATTAAGTAATCGCACTCGCTCCGCTCGATAAAAGTAGCCCCTTTCCCTTACGATTTTATGTGGGTAGTAGGCAAACTTATAATACCTATGCTGCAATATAAAAAAGGAAAAGAAAGGAAACAAATAGAGGTACACGAGAATTCAGCAGCAAGAACTTGAAACTTGTTTCGAGGATTCGTATTGAGTCGTTGACGACGAAGGAACGAAGTCCAGCCATAAATCTTGAAGCTAGATTTAGGTCATAGTGATCATAACGAGTACATTTGTCGAGATATTTGAATACCAATCATATGGAATAATTCCCTTACGACGTACTTGCATATGCGGCTACGTTTATGCTATCGATCGGTATTATAATTATTACGCAATCATTCTCAACTATCGCTTCATAGCGCCGTGAAGTGCTATACGTTTTTTACTCCAGAATCTCGTCGAAACCACTAAAAAAGTTATCGTATTCGGAAATTACGAGTGGGCACGTATAGAGTTCGACTCAATGTACCATTGGATTGAACGTTTTTATGACATCGTATGAATGCAAATGATTTGGACTGTATTCGCCGAAAACTACAAAATTTCCAGCGTCATGCGTCAGAAAATAAAAATGGATCGACAGGACGATTCGCTGGGACGGTAACTTATTTACTGGCACAGGGAACTTATTTTGAATAGAAGTTAACTTGAGTCAATCGAAATATACTCAAGTCGCATTAGAATTAGGGTTATAGGATGTCCAATATTACTGGACTTAATTAACTATGCACCTTGACGCCTCTTCGTCAGTTGCAGTAAACGCTGAAACTTCATACTGATAATCTGTTTTAAAGTCGGCAAGGCCGTCATGTAAGATCGACACGCTTTGACAGCTAGATATCAATTTGATGACACGTCTTAGGACTTGATCTAAAATCGTGCCATTGTGCCAGGGGCAGTGCAGTTGTTCATACGCAATAAAGCACAACGCTCCGAATAGTCCTCCCGCTCATACTGATATCTTAAAACTTATAACCCTTTTGCACTTTAAGTAGCCAAATTCTGTAGTAATTTCAGAATATTTTGATATCAACATAAACCGAAGAGAGGAACAATTTATAAATAAAATTTGGCATCTAATCCGTCTTGAGCAAATGATTTTTTCAAATATATTTTTTCTAAGGGACTAACAATTGCGAGTGCAAGAGCGGAACACAACGACTTTGAGGTAGCAAGCTAGAACTACGTTTAAAAAAACTACGTTCAATTTAAGTTTCAGAAAATTTTGCCTTAGTAACATTCACTAGTTTTTATGTATGCGTAGAAGTAAGTTAAATCAAGTCAAACAAACGAATTATATTTTCTAGTTATTATTCATGGGCGCTAGCAATACCTTATTGATGGATAAAGTAAAGAGTTATTACTTGTACACAAAGCACCTACGGATAGAAATGGGCCCGAAATGGTACTATGTTTTTAATCTTTACAGATTTGATTTGATTCTATATTCATGATTTACAGTATTTCGCGATACATGTTTAGAGTATTATTTATTTAGTTGATTGGACAACTTGTGCTTGAGAGAGGGGAGGGGGCATTATATTTTTCATTATATAATGTTCATTATATTTCATTATGTTTATCATAGGTATTTGAAAAATACCTATGAAATACCTATGAAAAAATAAGTAATGTGATCCGAAACTGGACTGTCGGATTACAATTCGATAATCATTCGAGTAAAGTTTGAATTGATTAAAGCTTCAAATTTATTGAAATTCTCAGTGAATAAAGTCAAAACGAAAAGTAGACTGAAGTTTATTAAACTCATGTATAGGGTCTCAAACTACGGTCTCAAAAGTAGGGTCTCAAAGACTTCGCTACTCAAAAACTGATAGTAGATCATTTAGCAAAATAGAAAATGGTAAAATCGTATTCATATTTTATCATTTTAACTACTTTCACGTTCGTCTTTTCTCGCATCAAGTCTAAATACAATCAATGCATTGTTTGTCGTTGAGCAAATTCCAAGATTAATGTCTGTTTTTTGATCCCTCGTATCGAGAAGTAACTATTCATTTGACGATATTTCAACGAAATAATTATGGATAAGATGGCTGCCCGATTTTCTGCACAGCTGAAATTATCCGAGCGATCACTTGAGAATCACTCATGCATCACGATCCATTTTCTCCCTGTATAATTATTGCTGGTCAACATGCACATGCTGTGTAGATGGGTGTAGGTTTATCCATGTATGTGTATGTTTGCGTACAGCTGAAACACACAGTTTTACTACTGGTTTAAGTAGGCAGATGATAACTTAACGAGAAGCAGACCAAGTCATGATATCAATGCTTGCAAAAGCTTCAAGCACGGCATTTGGTTATTGCCGTAACCATGCGCATTAATAGTGCCCGAATTCACAAAGTATTTTCATGTCAATGTAAAAAAAATGTAAATACAACCTTTCGTCGTCAAAAGCTTTTGACAGTAGTTAAAATAACTTATAAATTATTACAACAATTATTGTAAAAATATGATAACTACTTTATAAAATGATTTGTCCATTCAATGATATATGGTTTCCTGCCGGGTGATTAAATAATTCCTTCGTGTGGCAAATGAGCACTCCGCTTTAGAAGTACGAAGATATGGTGGATTGTAATCGACACTTAATATGCCTAGTGTTTTAGTACAAAAAAACATATATACGTAAATGTATACGTAAACGATGCACAAAAAACAATTGTGCATAAAAGTAAATTTGCATATACATTAGCCCGTGTAGAAATTCACTCGGCATAAACTACTTTGACCCTAGCCGCTGTCTAGATTGACCTAGATAGCAAACTCGCGAGGCGCTAGGTTGTGGCTGGCAAGTTTTTGCTAGCTAGTTTTGGGTACCTCGCCGCTAGATGACGGTAAAGTAGTTTTCCGCGTATGTTTTCTCGCAGTGTTACTTACTTAGCCGCTAGATGGAGAAAACAGATTTTCTCTCGATGCATCGAGTCGCCGGTCTGAGTGCATGGCACGGTGGATTATAACCTTTTTTCTTCCTGTGACAGTTTTATCAGACGGAGAAAAATTATTCCTCAAGTAATAATTATTAAAAATTATGGACGAAAAGCGGGAGAAAAAATCCAGTCGAGATAGAGTCCGTAAATACCGAGCTATAAAAGCCGATATAAACAATGCGATCGCAAAACGTTTGCAAAACCAAGAACGCAATGGTAAGTGAAATTTTTGATAAAAGCTAAAATTCATTTGCAAAAAAAAATTAATAATCCAACTAGTTTTAGAAAGATACAAACATTGATATGCAATGATAAAATTATATCGATATATTATGCATATATTGATTTAAAAAAATTTGCTATCAAAAATTAAGGTGATTTTTTTTATGCGTTACATTTTCTCGATGTGCCAAGTAATTTATCTTGAAAAATATCATAAATTATAATTATATTTAGTCAATAATTATTGACTAAAATTAATTTTTCTTTTTCGAAACCTAAAAAAACTTTTCATTGAAAAAAAGGAAGGGTCTCACTTGCACAATGTTTATTTCTATAACGCTGCAAGTCCTTTTTTTAACTGTACAATGACTCATCTTTCATCTGTGCAAACTCGGCAATCCACCAACTCTACAAGAGTCTCAAGTTTGCAATATTGAAGCTCTACAACGATCTAGCCTTATGATCATCCCTACAACGTATTTATTCGGATTTGTATCAACTGCACAATGAAGGATTTTGCAATATGTTTTAAGACGGAATGACACCTCATCGCGGTCGGTATGGTAGAACAGAATTATAGATACCCAAAAATCTCTGAAACGGCTCTTCAGATCCCGTCGAAACTTTGCCAAACGACGTCAAATAGATAGACGAACAGCTTCCAGCCCCTCAAATTTTTTGAATTTGAGAAAAAAAACGTAGACTGGCTTATCATGCGGAACTCGAGACCGAAAAGATGAAAAATCAGATGTTTGGCTAATGTCACGACTTAGAGAAAAGCTAGACCGCGTAGCCACATAAAAAACGAACAATTTGAGCTCTCAATCACTGCACTTCGTTGCATATCTTAGGAGAAAAGTGGTAATCTAGATTTGTCGTGTAATTGTTGATAATTGCGAGCAAATGTCGCCCGAACTTCGACGTGCTCAGTTCACGAGAATTCCGCGCGCGGCGCTCGCCTCGTGGTCTGTAGACAACGCGCATCGAGGCCCGTGGCAGCGCCAATAACGTCTCTCCACACCGTGGTGTAGACGTGCACCGACACGCACGCACACATGCGTTGCGTAGCGTGTCGAGGCCCGTGGAAGGCGAGACGCAATGTCTCCGCGCGCGCGGCGACGAACGCGCGCGGTGACATCCGTCGGTGGGGCGCAGAAGCTCGATTGAGTTCCGCCCTACCGGTCGGAAGCCGGGGCCGCATCGAAGTTTCGCGTCGGGTGTCATTCCGTCTTAATTCTACAATGTATCAACTCTACAAGAGCTTTGAGTACTCAACGTTCAACTGAGCAATATTCTTGTTAGCTCTACAACAGCTGGTATATCAAGTGTATCAATTGAAGAAGAGATATATTAGCCCATTAACGCCCAAGCGACTATGTTTGAACACTTGTCTTATTTCTTACGTGTATTAATACTCGATATTTATAATATTCAATCAAATTTGTTATTTTTCCAAAGTGATCAGATTTCTTTTAATATTCTATTCAACCCTAACCAGCGTACCCTATCCAGCGTTGAATTATAAAATAGCTTTCTTTCCAGCTAGCGTCTATCTAAGAGCTATCTAGCACCGAGCTGGAACATCTGGCTAGGCGTTAGATTTCCAACTACTACATAAAAAGCTAGCGGCGGGCTAGTTTCACTGCCAGCCGCTAGCCAGTAATGGGAAAAAATAGACGGCGGCTAGCTCTACGCGGGACCCATTCCTACACGGGAGGGTGGCTGCAATTTGGGTCAAATATGAATTTTCAAAGTCCTCTTGTAAAAACATAATCAAGATATATATAAAAAAATCATGTGCAAAGTTTTAAGGCGCTCGGAAAATGTTTAATGGTGCCTGTGAGGGTTTGAAATTGAAATACAAAAATACATGTGCTTTGCCAAGTTATTACTTAATTATTTCTCACGCTTAAGATATTAGTGGGAAAATCTGAAACTCGGCACACGTATAATGCACATTATGAGGTACATGACCAATTTTTTACAGATTTTCCCAG
Organism: Ophion costatus; assembly: GCA_951751655.1. NCBI lineage: Eukaryota > Metazoa > Arthropoda > Insecta > Hymenoptera > Ichneumonidae > Ophion > Ophion costatus. The sequence continues at coordinate 14,656,446 of OX632362.1, read as the reverse complement.
TAATAATTATTATTATTACTAGCTTTGGAGTGACAACCTCGTTATCATTTTCTGAGTTTTTTCATCAAAGGCTATTTATTGATGTTCTAATGAAATTGTTGATTTGACTACAAACTGCATGCATAACGAAAAGGTTCGATTTGTATAAAACGATTTTATATTATTTGAATTTTTAAAACAAATATATGATTACCAGAAAATAAATTCCCTTGTGAGCAAAGTTGCTCTCAAAAAAATATCGAATCATCTTTGGTATTTGAACGCTGAATGTGCTGCGATCGCACTTTTTAATGAAGGCTTTCCCGCTAATATTAAAAGAAAAATGACAAAAAAATTAAACCAAAATTCTTATAGGATATGAAATTTCTCGATCAGACGTTGGTCACTTGATGGGTGGAAACATTGATTTTTTAATAAGCCCCCATCCATAAGGTTTTTCAGAATATTCTAGATTGATTGTAGCTTCCTAAATGACGACTTATCCGAGTGGCATTCAGACAAAAATTATCAGTTGGGTTCCCAAATTGTCAAAAAATTGCGGGTCGTTAATGACGTCACGGAAACAGAAATCAAGCTGATTACAGAATATAATAATAGATTGACATGCGATAAGGAACAAAAACAATTCATTGTTCCGTGAATACGAGAAAATGTTTCCAAATGTAACCAAAAGGGCTCTAAGCCGACCGCTCCGCTAATCAGATTTTACTTAGGCACTTTTTAGTATGAGTTTGAATTTGCAAATCATATTGATTCGATAATTATATCGAATTTATTGATATAATTGCGATCATATATTTCAGTGCAACGAATTTGTGGCTCAGGTTTGATTAAATGTTGAAATTTAGTTTTAAGAAGTTCCCGTGAAAGAATTCAGCCAGGGCTTTGACTAGGCCCCGATTATTTTCCCTTAGTCTGCAAGGGTCCTAACATGGCACCCGACCAGGTCCCTTGGAGGCCCGTCACACTTTGTCAACCAGGGCCTAAAGAGGCTTATGAATCCAGGGCCGACTGGTTGCCTCAACGGAACCCGATCGAATCCATGAAGCAACCCTATTACTGCCCTATAATTATCAGCTTTATTAGTGGATACATGTCGAAGGAACCAAATGGTGCTGTACATACATATGTGCTGTCATTCCAGCACGCACGAATTATTTATTTATTTTATCTATTTTTGTATTGCGAAATTTATTTTCCAAACATTCTGAATGTTTATCGAATACAAATTATTTATAGTAAAATTCCAGGTGTATGTTTATTTTAAGTGACCTAACCTAATGTTTTATCGATACCTTAAACTTTAAACATATCACATCTACGGAAGTAAGTCTAAAAACTAGAAATTCTTTAAAATAACTTTGGAAATATATTGTATGTCCTGTAACAACCACTGCCCTGATGAATCCCGTCTGGGCCCTTTATCATTGATCACTCGCTACGACCTTTTTTGAATAAATTACCCAACCCTGTTCTTTTCCTGTAGGGGCCTAGTCCGATTGTGTTGTGGAAAGCCCTAGCAGGGAATCCATATTCAAACCCTCATGGGCCCCGAATGTTTCTATGGCTGCCCTCCTAAATTCTTTCACGGGTTAATATACTTCTGATAGGAATAAAACTTTTATATTATGTTTAAGTTTTATTCAGCTCAAAAGGTGTATCCAAAAGTCAATAAATAGTATTTGATGAATGAAACTCAAAAAAATGAAAGCGAGGTTGTCATTGCAAAGCTAGCAATAATGACAATTATTACTGGAAAAATCTGTAAAAATTTGGTCTTATACCTCATAACGTGCACAATATGTGTGTCAAGTTTCAGATGTTTCCCACCAATGTCCAAAGCATGAGAATAATTAAGTAATAACTTGGTAAAGCACATGTATTTTTGTATTGAACGTTCAAACCCGCACGGGCACCGTTAAACATTCTCCGAGCGCCTTAAGACTTTGCACATGATTTTTTAAAATATATCTCGATTATGTTTATACAAGGGGACTTTGAAAATTCAAATTTGGTCGAAATTGCAGCCACACACACATATATACGTATATGCATAAACATTGCAATGAGGGTCGTAAAAAATAATGAATACATCGGTTATAAGAGTCACACTAAGTTCAACTTTCCAAAAAACTATTGTTTCTTCACGAACATATCCCAAACAGACTAAATAAATTAAGAATCCGCAGAAAATATTTTTTGTAAGTTTTAATATCGTTGTGTCAAAAAAACATTTGCACGTTTTGGAATTATTTCGGATTAAACAGTCATCGCTTACGGCCTCAACCAAAATTAAGGCATATTGTGACTAACTATAACGCTTCTACACAGTGCGCCCTTTACCTCTTACCCTATTCTCCTCGTCTGATCTGGGAGACAGACCTGCACAGACAATTACACTGCCATTAAAAATTCTAGTTGAACTGTTTGCTCTAGTATAATTCCATGACCTTGACTCTGGCAAGGCAACAAGCAGCTGGTCTGTGCCAAGAATAAGCTGGGAGCTAGGTTACCATGTTGCAACGCTAATATTAGCGCACTGTTGTGTGCCTCTCATATGCTGCCCTTGCTACCGCTATGACAGCGTGAATCGTCCGAGAGCCGAACCTGACCGAGAAAATGTGCTTCACTTGAGCCACCTTGTTTAGATACCGTTTTGCAATAAACCGTTTCAAATTGACAAATAAAAAGATAAGTTCATTCACTCCCGATCAAGTGTAAATCTCCCTCGTTAAGTAAGTGCTCCGTGGACAATTTCACGGTGAACTGGCTAAGTCAAACCAACGCCGCCAATTAATAAGTTATTGCCCTGTGAAAAGTTGGTTCAAAACGAAAACACCCAGCTGGCTGAAAAATACGAGTTTTTATCGCGTGCACTTATAGCCTAGGGTCTTAACTTTAATTTACAGCGAAGATTTTGTAAGAATTCCAATAATTAATCGAGTTAAGACGATTTTTATGTCATAACTCCTTAACTACCATTACCCCCACTGTCTTTTTTTGTATTTTCTCAAAACCGTGTTTTATAAAATTATGTAAGTCGTATCTCTAAATCTATTCGTTCTATTCACTTTAAATTCGGAAAGAGCATAACTAAAATAATATTTCCTTTCGTGATTTTTTAATATGTTTATGCATTTCTTAATAACAAATGATGAAAGGTATGTGTTTTTGTCGAAAATCGATTTTTTTTCTATAGCTTGCTATTTTCGGAATTTTCAAAATTCCAAAAATGTATCCATTCGTACGAAAGTTTTATTACTATACTAAAAGTAAGTTTTTGAAATTTTCATTTCAGATCACCCTCGTTGCCAGAACGACTTACACCGATTGGCCATGCAGCAACAGCGGCACTTTGTTGTAATAATACGACCTTCCTTGCTTATAACTATTCAAAAATAAAAAAATCAAACTTGGCAAAACTATGTATAATGATGTGTAAAATGACGATGTCGGAATCCCAATACTCTCATCAAAATAAAATATTTAAAGTCGACCTGTTCTTCGGGCCCCTTATGCAGATGCAAGCTTATGCAGAAATCATCACGGTGTAAGTTTTTAAAAACTTGTTGGTACACATAATTCGCATCATGTTTTAAAACGTTTTTTCTTCTTGATGGAATTCCTAAATGATAGTCTCGAGCTATTTTGAGGAGAAATTGTTTCAGGATATAATTGTGGAAAATACCTATAGTTATTATTTTTGGTGTTATTTCTTGCTATTATAGTAATATTAATCTCGTTATTATGGATAAGGTTCCGAAAAGCCCCCCCCCCTCCGATCGAGCTGAAATTTTGCACAAACCTTCCTTTCAATATTTTAAGAAAACTTCTAAAGGAATTTTTAGCGCCTCGCAATAGTTCTCGAGATATTGAATTTTAAAGTTTTTTTTAAACGCGGGTTGACTATCTATATCTGCTACGTCTCCGTTCTTACCTATAGATGTGATCGCGCGCTCCGTTTTGTCCAAACGAAAATACCCAAACAACTCAACAAACCCAAATAAACTCAAGCCCAAAAACTATTGCGCGTCGCCAAAAATCCCTTTAGGAGTTGTCTTAAAATATTAAAACGACGGTTTGTGCAAAATGTTAGCTCGATCGTAATGGGGGGGGGGGGGGGGGGGGTTGTGGAACCGTACCCATTATTTTTTTCCATGAGAAAAATTAAATGGTTGACCCCCAGGTAGTAGTGTCAGAAAGAGTAGTGTCAATGTCTTTTTGCATTCCGAAAAGTTTCGTCCAATGAGTAATAAGTCATCTAGATAGATTACGGAAAGATATCCTTGACTTCTCAATTTGGTCATTACTGGTTTTAATAGTTTCAAGAGTCCAAAAGGTAACCAAGTGAGTTCGTAAAGTTTTTCGTCGAATTGAAATCTCAGAAACTTTCTATCTATCTCTATTATTGTGACTGCATAATACGCGTCTTTCAAATCTATGGATGCCATGGAAGAGCGTTCGTCTAGCAGTTTGGTCACTGTTTTTAGATTCTCCAGTTTGAAGTGTTGGGTTGTGATGAACTCGTTTGATTTTTTGAGATTTAAGATCATTCGGTAACTACTATCTGATTTTGGGACTAGCAATATAGTCGAAAGAAACTGACCTTCGGTTGGTTCGCATGGAACGATAGCTCCTTTTTAAAGAATTTCCGTGATTAACTTTGTTATTTATACTTTTTCTTTATGAGATGTGTGCGTATTGGTCGGGAAATTAGTCTGTGATAAAGATATAATTCCATAAAAAAATAGCTGTAGCATGATATAACCAGACTAACAGTATGATTTTTATAACAACAATATTTTTAAGCTTCAGTTAGACGATTTAATCAGTTAATGGATAGATTAACGTTTTTGCGTATGTGTAAATCAATATTCCAAATGTTAAGGGAAAGTAAAAGTTGACATCAAAATAAGTCATCTGGTTAGTATTAACAGCTTCAATGTTCGGATAAGAAAATCGCAATGTTTTAAACATAAAAATATCAATGAGGCATATTTCTTAAAATTTACATATTCGAAAAGTTTTGCTTCTTTCAATATAATGAAACCACAATATATCGGTATTTCTGAGTCTCTATGTAACATTGCTAAATGCCCATTTTATTCTTTAAAGCTAAGTATCTCAATTATAAAATGAGGGAAACGGTTATCATATAATGCGAGGACATCGACTACAATTTCGTATCGCGCTGCCAATAATGCTGCTTGTGAATAATATGATTATGATAGTACGTGTGAAAATATATGCAGTCAAAGACGAATCGGTTATTCCCGATAACCTCTCTGCTTGGGGTAGTTATGTGATTATAAGAGTTGCAGTGGTAATGTTGTTTCTATATTAGTTTCGACGTACAGTTGTCTCTCCCCTATCTCGCTATATTCAATTTTCAATTAATAAGCTTCTTATTGTCCACATTGGACCGTCAAGTGTTCCAATAGCCCTGGGATTTTACGCAACGCTCTCTTATTTGTAGCCCATTTCGTAATCATACCATTTCAATTGGATCAATGCACCTTCAAGGCACCAAGAACACTCCTCGTAATACGCAAAGCGCGACAAGCGACAGCCAATGAATATTCCCCTATCAATTCGCACGTTTGGAAAATAAAGTTCGCATTGGACGACCAGAGTCATTTATTCTGGTCAGTATTCACGCACGCCATTGAAACACGACCAATGCGAGCACTCGATATTCTAGAAAATATGACCCGTTCTAGAGAAAGAACAAAATCACATTTTGTGGCTATCACTCTTGGACTTTAAGGTTTTTTATGAATGTAAATCGATGTTCTACCTAACTTTAACAAGAACTATACCCAGACGATTCAGGATTAGTGAAGTATAACATTTCGGGGTCAAACAAAAGAGAAGGTCAATAGGGAGAAGTTGGTATCGGATTTGTTTGGGTTTGTTTGATTGAGAAGTTGGTATGGGGTTTGGTATTGGGACCTCTCCATTCTTTGACATCACGTCTCTTTTCTACTGCCGGTAGATTGCCGCCATTGTCGGGTAATAAGCAAAAGCCATCCATTGTATGTCCAGTAAATAGGCGGGATTGTACTGTATCCTGTATTTCAATACGCCAATAAGAGTTCGAATCTTTCAATGGAATTGTTTGGAGGTCGCAAAGGTTCAGACTTGCTCGTTTTCAAGATGGTATTTCTCCCAATTATGTTGTTTCCTCAATGACCTCCTGACTCACTCTTTTTTATAATATCTCGCTTGTTCTGCACAAGCCTCTCATGACAACAATGTGCACTAGCTTGAGCGGGGAGCGCCAATCTGGTTGGTGATTCGCGGGTCATCGTTTTTTTCATCAATGTTATTTGCCTTTCGTTATTCGGATCTTTTATTATCCAATTCTACTTGGACTCTGCAACAACAATTATTTGACGTCCGTCTCGATACAAGGCTAATGCGTTAATCTACAATCTTCGACCTAACTTGTTTGAACCGGTTATTCTTTTCACAAATATACCCAAGCTTACGTACATTTATAAGTGTATGTGTTGCTTTCGGGACAGAAGGTTACGTTCATAATCATACACGCACTTGAACCGACTTAATATTGTACGCGATAATATAAGGGGCGTCTCAAATTGACCTAACATTTCAAATTGCGCGCTATTTTTTTTTGTGGCGAACGTAGAGTAATCATCTTTAACAACTAGCATCGGGAAGTATTGAGGGTTAGCCATGAAGAATTCCACGATCGAGCAACGCATGGATAGTTATTGCAGACGAAGTTTTATGGTCGTGTTGTCTCTGGCTGCGGCAATCTGAGTTGGCCACCAAGATAGTGCGATTTGACACCGTTCGAATTCTTCGTTGGGGTTTTCTAAAAAAAAAAGGTAAAGCGTACGCCAATAATCCACAGACCATTCCGGAGCTCAAGGGACCAATTGGACGTACCATTAATGAAATTAGTCCGCGATTATGCCAAAATGTTATTGAAAATGTTGTTAAAAGAGTGATCGTTTGCAAAGAGGGACGAAGCGGCTATTTATCGGATATGGTTTTCCACACATAACCTCCATGTTTTTACCTAATATTAAAATAAAAATATTCGTCCTTTTCAAATACATAACACGTTTTATTAATAAATTAATATGTCAGGTCATTTTGAGATACCCTATAGAACAATTAATAAAAATTTCGACCATTAATTGATTTTAGTACCATTATGTTTCCAGTTTCTAGTTTGTAGTTGCTGATTTCGAACGTGAGTATCGCATGATTGGATTGAGCCATATGATGAGCGATGCCATCTAATTCTCATCTTAATTCAACCTGTACGGCAATTGAGTGAGGGCTTTTGTGGGGGCCATATTATTTTATGCTAATTTCATTAGAGCCTTAGGCGAGAAGCCTCATGTGGGCCTTCAGTGGCCGGTCACATTTTACCACCGAGAGCCATTGAAGACAGAACAATCAGGTCGTTCAAAATTGCCTTAGCTCCGCTGCATTAGAACCCTTGCAGCCCCATAAGATACTCCGACCAGTGGATATGTTTACGTGCGTGCGTGTATATGGGAATGCGCCGGTGTATGTATCTGCGTGGCGGCTATGGATTTTTTGGCTAGTCACTATCTATCCGATTGTGGTTATAGATGTCGCTGCGTTATGGTCAAAATCCCACATAGTGTCCAAGTCATACCTGCTTCGCCAACTCAAGATTTAGATGGCGTTACGAATAGGAAACCCGACCACCCGACAAAAAATCAGGTTATTTCGAACATCTTAAGACCAAAACCCGATGGGTCATACAGACTAATCATAAATTTAAAAGAGCTCAACACCTTCATTGTAGCTGAACTTTTCAGAATGGAAGACCGGAAAACCGTAATAAGGCTTATGAGCCCTGATTGCTTTATGGCCACTCTAGATCTCAAAGACGCGTTCTATCTGATTCCACTCGCAAAATCTAATAGAAAATACATCCGGTTGTAATTTAAGGCGGGATTCTACTTTGAAACCATGAAAAAAACGCTATTTTCGTGAATTTTTTCTGAGAATACTATTAAAGATATCGATGTGGGGTTTAAACTGTTCAATAAATACACTCTTTAAGTACATAAAAAAAAATGTTTAAATGTATTTTATTCATTTTTTGTACACGTAAAATATGTTTAAAGCCAACGCCTCGAAAAGCAGGTACCGTTGCCGTGGTCGTGAAATCTTCCCGACGGATGGTCTGAAACAAAAAAATCAAATAGTTTCATGTTCAGTATGTCTTCAGGAACCGACCTAACTAGAATATTTTATATACGTGCAAAATTAACAAAATGACGGCTAAAATACGATAAAAAAATGCGTTTTTTGGGTCTTTTTTTGCAATAAAAAAATAGTTCTAATCAAAATTTTAAGTTGATTATAGTTAGGTCGGTTGGTACACACATATAGAATATGTGTTCTAAATTTCATAAGGATCGGTTCAGTACTTTTTGAGTTATCACGACCACGGTACTTGAAAATGTCGTTTCGAGAAAAACGCGTTTAAAGTTTTGGTGAGTGATAAATCGTAGAAAAAATTATCTTACCCTCAATCAGCGATGCCTGGGCCATATAATATGCCTTCGACGTGTTCCAGGTGGGTGTTTTCATCCAATTTAGCCTTTTCAAAGTTTCAAAGTAGAATCCCGCCTTAATCAACAATATTTCAAGTTTACATGTCTACCATTCGGTCTTAGCGTTGCCCTCTCGTTTTCACAAAAATAATGAAACCCGTCGTGGAAGAATTAAGAAAACAAGGATATTTGTCTGTCCTGCATCTTGATGACTTTCTATTTTTCGGAAATTCTTTTCATCAATGTCTCGCTAACGTCAAAAGGACGTGTGAGCTTCTGAGTAAATTAGGATTTATCACCAACGAGAAGAAAAGTCAACCTACGCCATCTAAAAGATGTAAATACCTCGAATTTCACTTTGACTCGGCACGCTGGATAATTGAGGTAACGAATAACAAAAAAGAGGACATTAAGAGAAAAGCTACACAATTAAACACTAGAAAAACATGCAAGATACGAGAGTCTGCGCAATTCCTCGGGACGTTGGTTTCATCTTGCTTCGCGGTTAATTATGGTTGGGGTTACACCAAGGCTTTTGACGGAGAGAAATATATGGCTCTTAGAACCAATGTGGAAACTTATGAAGGAAACATGTTGATATCAGCGAATCTCTGAGCAGATTTTACATGGTGGAAATCGAACATCTTATCGGCGTCTAACCCGATCAGAGATTGTAACTTCACATTAGAATTTTTTTCCGACGCATCATTATCTAGTTGGGGAGTATTCTGCAATGGCCAAAGATCTTACGGATATTGGGGTGAAGACGAACGATATTTACCCATAAACCACCTCGAAATACTAGCGGCATTTTTAGGCCTATAATGCTTTGCCAAAAATATAAAGAATTGTCAAATAATTCTTCGATAGACAACACTACCGCGATCTCATATATCAACCGAGAAGGAGAAATTCGATTTCAGCATCTGAAGAATATATATTGAGGGAAATCTGGAAATGGTGCGAGGACAACAATATATATGGATATTCGCATCATACGTTAGCTCAAAAATGGATATCGAGGCAGATGAAGAATCCCGAAGACTTGAGCCAGAAACCGAATTCGAACTAGAAGACACAGCTTTCGAAAAAATGATTAACAAATTTGGAGAACTAGACATACATCTATTTGCCAGCAGGAAAAATACAAAATGCAAGCGATACATCTCTTGGCTACGTGATCCGGGTTCTATAGCGGTTGACGCTTTTACAGTTTCGTGGAAAACATATTTTTTTACGTATTCCCCCTTTTCTCATTAATCTCACGGAAACTACAAAAAATTAAATACGAGGGCGCATACGGAATTCTGGTGGTACCAAAATGGCCAGCTCAGCCATGGTATACCATTTTCCAAGCGATGCTCGTTGAAGAATGCATCACCTATAGGCCCAATATCAACCTTTTAATTGCTCACAACAGATAGCCTCATCCAATTTGACGAAACATTTCCCTGGTGGCCGGAAAGTTATCCGGCAAGCATTCAAATGGAAAAATACATCAACAACAGCGATTGAAATAATGATCTCGTCGATGAGCGAATCCTCGTTAAAGCAACATGACGGCGCGCTAAAACGTTGGTGGACATATTGTTCCGAAAATTCAACATCGCCGTATAACGGATCGATCTCAGAAATCCTCAAGTGCCTTGCAAAGGAATACAAAATGGAGCTTCCCATGGCTCGTTGAACACTCTCAGATCTCCAATCACCCTGATAATCGGACCCGAAGTTAGTCAAGCTCACCGTATTAAAAGATTTTTTGAAGCAGTACACAACCTGAGACCAACTGATCATTTCGGAAGAGTCGCTACACACAATTATGATAAAACTTCACTTGGTAAGTTCGTTTAACCATTTAATTATTTAGCTGTCGCTATTTTCAATGAAGGATCCAATCAAATCCCGAAAATTATGGATATATCGGGGATCGAAATTGGCCCTAACGCAAAACAATACGCAGAGTGTAAAGACAACGAGAGTATATAACGGTCCAACAAACGGGCCTCTACCACATCTAAAAAGGCCCGGACGGCCAGAAGAGAAGCTAGTGCGGCTTGTTATCCTTTGTTGAAGCTGAGGAAGGTGGTCTGTATAGTCTCGGTATAGGCGATTAAGGGGTAGTCACTCAAATCAGTTGTTATCCACCGTAAGTTCATCTGTGTCAGTGGTAAATGTATGGCAATCATTAAGGGGTTACGCCCACTTGCGATTTTGAAAAAATCGTTTTTTTATTGCATTTTTTTGAAGTATAAGTATCTGAGAATATGTCCTGAAAATTTCAAGTTGATCCGAACAAAATTGACTGAGATATGAGCGTTGAAAGAGAAGAATCCGTTCTTCGTGTAAACTGAAATTGGAACTTTAAACGCGTTTTTCTCAAAATGGCGTTTCTGAAGTCAGTGACCAAGATTACTCGAACACTAATGAACCGATCTTCTTGAAATTTTGCAGGCTTATTTAATACATAAAAATGTAGTCTTTAATCGTTCGATTTTTTTTTTTCGAAACAAAATGGTCGTTTTATAGCCAAAAAACGGCCGTTTTTTCGTTAAAATCGAACCATTAACTTTGACTGTCCGCCATTTTATGAAAAATGAATATTTTTTAAAATCCTTCGATTAAAGACTAGTTTATACTTATATTTGACTAAATCCATCCGCATTTTTTTTTTCAGATGATCCACTTCGCCGCAATGTTGGTCACCGCAAACCGTGTATATAAAAACATTATTTCATTGACGGCCATTTGCCACTAAACAATGTAATATTTTTCAATAAAAAAATTACTGAAAGTTCTTCAAGATGTGTTCTTTAAGATGGTATATTGATCGATTAAAAAAGTTTTGTAGTTTTCTTTAAAAAAATTCATGAAAAAGGCCTTTTTTGCGCTACAAGTGGGGGTAACGCCTTAAACGCTTTTTTCTCGATACGACATTTTTCACGTCGAGCGCACGTTTTTCTCAAAAACTATTGGACCGATTGACTTCGGGTTTTGCACACATTTCGAGGGAACCTTCACTTATAGTCTGAACGATAATGGTACCGATAGCTTGAATATTTTAGCCCCGCACTCACGTTTTAGTTGACAATTTTCCGGGAAAATAAAAATTTCATTTTCAAACAACTGCGATTCTGATAAAAAATTACATACTCACTTGGTTCTAGTTCAAACGATAACTACATTCGTATAAATTTCAAAAAAATTCTTCTGCTCAAACGACTCGGATCGCCTCAACTCGTGCGCCCGATTGGACGAGCGTCCACGTCACGACCTGCATAACCGCGCATAACTTGTATAGATTTCAATAAAGTATTTTATAATCATTTGTGGTGCTAGCTGAAACATATCTTAATACCTCTATGCGTCGAAAACCGCGGCAATGTAGGTTTAATAGTTTTCGCAAAATTAATTCCTAAATATTACTTTAAAAAACAAGTTTCTAGACGGTAATACCGCCTTAACGACGGAAATTACTCTTTAGAAATAACAAACACGAAATAGGGAGCGAAGTCCTATGCCTGCCATGGTAAATTGATTATATTTAGTCAATTTTAATCATTATAATGACATACATTATTTGACAAGCTATTTACACTGGTTTGCCTCTACAGGGAACCCATAACTGTATGCGTTCCCTGAAATGAGGGATTGGGAGTGAAATTCTGAGTCGATTGATAGTAGCATGTGTGGGTCTCAGATCAACGCGCATGTAGTGGTGCCTGGCGGGAGCACCGTCCCTAGAGGCACCACCACACGGGCGTATCGCTCATGACGTACGCTCGCTAATCAGGCGCATTTCATTAGACCGCCTTAAAAAATTAATAATCATTTAGGGGTTGATCTTAGACCCCCACATGAATGTATCAATCGACTCAGAATATCACCCCCAACCCCCATTTCAGGGAACGCATTCAGTTTTGAGGAACCCTGCGTAATGACCAAGTCTGGTACTGCTGTGGAAACTCACGCTGGGGAATGTGCAACTACCCCTTAAAGGCCCTTTTTTGGTCTCCGTACTTAGGCTACAGTTTTAGTCAAGCTACCTACCCTATCGTTTTGCTATAGGGTCTCTGCTGGCACTTTGATGGAAATCCCTACGAGGAACTACACAACTAAGCCCTCAACGGCCCCGATTTTTATTGAGGATGCTCTGTCAATTTCCTGCAGGGGAAGCTATGAAAATTTAAACCTTTAAGGAAGCTTTCCAGTGTGACAGCCCGAAAAATCGCTGTTTTTCACGAATTTTTTTTTTTAAAGAAAAAATAATCTAATCGGTCTGGTTTTTTTTGTATATTAATTGGGTATTGAAGAATACAAAACAATTTTTTAAAGATCGATTTATTTATTAATTAATATCTATAAAAATGATGAAACAATTGTTGCAGAAAATGCACTTGGATGTGGTGTCCACGTTGGGGGTCACAATTTTGATCTGAAACAAAAAACACAAAAAGATTATTGATCGGTATATAATTGGCTTTCGTGCTATGGAGGCTTTTTTTTTTTTTCCAAAAATGGCGCCGGTTTGAACAAAAAGTATCGATTTTAGTATTTTTTTTGGCAGTTTTTTTTACAAAAAATAGGAAGATGTCAAAAAAAAGCTTCCATAGCACGATAAACAATGACGTTAAGAATATTGTGTAAAAAATTCGACTCGATAGCTTTAAAACTCTGCCCTCCAAGTTGGACACCGTTTTGAAAAATGCTGTTTCGAGAAAAACGCGTTCAAAGTTTCGCTGTAGCTGTAGCGCTCCGTTGCCTTCTTCCAAGAAATGCTGTACAGTAACCGAAATAATCTGAATTTCGGCATGAAAATTTCAGGGAATATTCGGAAGAGTGTATACTATTCGATAAAGCAAAAAAAAAAACATCGATTTTTTGAAAATTTCACACTGGAAAGCTCCCTTAATGTGTGGGAGAATAATGGAAGCTAGAATCGTAGGATTTTAAAACGACAGTTCTAAGTGGCATGATCCTCCCGGATCATATCTGAATTCTACTTACTACTACGATACATTAGTCAGTTGGTGGATTAAATTAATATAGACAAGTCTCAAGGGTGGGGATCGCGACTGATCACTGCGAGGTCCGAAAACAGAATGCCCAATCGTTGTCCATTTCCAGGCGCCTCACCTAGGACCCTTAGGCCTTCGTAACCCGTCCGTACCCTTAGCCCCGCGAAGAGCAGCCTTGGCGTTCAGAACCACTCAAGAGTCATGCAAGGGTCCCGTCGACGCAAAAAAAAAATCGAAGAAAAACTTTTCCCGCACATGAAAGTGTAAAAATAAGCATAAAGTAGGAATAAGAGAGCTTATTAATAAACGGCTTTCATCGAACTGTAAACGACCGATAAGGGCAAAGAAAAATAAGTTAACGAGCATTTCGTTGCATTTCTTCGCTCATTGTGAGTGCCTCTATTCATGGAACGATTTTACCTCCTCTAGTTTACGTCCAATCAGTGAATGCATAGTTCCTTTGAGACGTCTGGCAACGGGAATGAAGTTATCCTAATTGCGGTTGCGTAAAAAAGCCCGACGATTCAGTCTTGACTATTGGAAGGTATATTTCTTGACCGGAATCAACGAACGATTCCCCTAGCAAAAACCATTTCAACACTGTCCAACATTGACTTAAGTTTGGTTTGTTTTAACATCCATTTATATGAAAACTTCACTAAACCGGGGCTACGTTATCGTGCACGCAGAAACGGCGGAAATGGCATTGGCGATGGCAAAACACATTGTCAAATAACGGATAATAATTTCATAGCTGACGCAAGTTTGTTCGTGTTTGCATTCGTCGCAGAGGCGCCCGAGGCTGAACGGAAATCGAAACCTGCTCAATGACGCGTCTTTGCAACGATATTATTCGGCATATCGCCAACGATAGGTCGCATGCGTGTTAGGTCACGCGTCATCGAGATTATTGTACATGCGCGGATAACCGTTATCTTTGATAAGCTCGTAGTAACTCAGATGCCGTGATATACTGGCAAGAGCTGTAGAAAAAAAAGGAACGATAACCCCGGCGGTCAAGCGATTCCTGAAAGGGGAAGCCCGGAGCTGATGCAATATCGCGTCAGTGACATATAATGCGCCATAGGGGGTCCACCAAACGAGCGATCGTCGCAACTCTGATACCGTTTTCTCACTGCTACTCCTTTAGTCGTTGTTTATGTTTTCGCGTGACACGAATGCTCACGTTGACGCAACCATCACGTGGGCTTGTTATAAAACGACGTATCTTCACTTTTAAAAGCGCAAATAATTTTCTAGCAGCGATATTGCGGCGATTTCGAAATCGCGATGCCCCCAGCAAATCCACTGGTATCTTGCACGAGTAAGTTCTCGTCTGAGTGAAAACGACGCTTGTAGTAGTAGCTTCATAAGAAATGTTAGAATAACAACGGAATATTTATGCAAACGGCATTTTCCACCGAGAAGAATAGTCATCCATATGTTACTGTAGCAGCCTGAACTAAAGATTTTTCCACTGAGCTCGTTTTTGTATTGTTCTCATTGAGAGTGCAAAAATTATTATGCAGAACACGTTCGGCCGGAGGGGATTATTTGCATTTAATTTTTCGAAGTCAGTTGACATTCCGAGATAGGGCTCAGCGTCAATCGCCTTCCGGGACAGACCAAAACGACGCTTTTCCCTTTTCCGGCACTTTGACCGTGACGAAATGGTCCAACAGATTTTCAACGCTCTTTCTCGCACTCATATGATACGTGGCGTATACGTGAATCTCCCTTTAGCATATATTTGGGTACTTACAAATTGTGTAAAAATTTGCTATCCTCAAAGAAAAATTTCCCTGAGACATGAGTGCTGATCTAATAGGCTCAAAATGTATCAATTTTACATAGAACACATACGATGAGACAAAATGTTCCATTTGACGTAAACGTGTTTTCTCATATTCGGCACAAGTGTTGCTTTATACATTGATACTTATATACCGAAACGATTAATAATCACATAGGATTTCGACTCTTAATTATTGGTTTTATTTCCAAAAGTTCTACTCGGATTGGTGCCAGTTGAAGGAATTGCACGTACATTAAAAAAAATTAAGTTCCTAAGCTTTATTTTTTTGCAGCATGCTTTGACTTCTTTTTCCAATCTGTAAACGCGAAATTCATTTTTGTTCAACTATAAATGCAATATTTCTGAAAAATTGCTTAGTCGCGGGATATCCGGTCGGCCCATGCCATATATTCTCAATAGATAACAATATAGTAAACATGCACAGTTTTTTGTTACCACTATAAGAAGCAACAACTAGAATTTTTTTAAAGTTAACCTTAGGGTTTTGCGAAGGCTGGAAAAAATATATCTAACTTGCATGTAAGACCTTTTGTTATCCCAGATGTTGCGGTTCAATATGAATATACCCTGTATGCAACCTTATTGCCGTACTAAGATTTTTCCAGATATCCAACTTTTAGGATTATTGCAGCACGATAACCATGCACGTCAATAACTGTCATTTAGAGTGAAAAAAACTTTTGTATGTTTCTCTCCGCCTCTCCTCATATGTTTTGTGTGTGAAGTTATGATTTATAGAAAAATGTTTTTAGGGTTATCAGACTTTGATTATCAATCCTTGCTACGCCTTGCTTTTTCCAAAATCTTAAATACCCCGCCTGCTGTAATTTCCTTATATTTCACTATCATTATTGTTGATTATAGGTCTGTAAAACATTTACCAAACTAGTGCGTGATACAACAGATGTCAAGATTTGTCTTTGATAGTATAGTTAAAATAATTTGGTTTTAAGGGAGTTGAATAGTCAGGCATTTTTTATGCCCGAATTTTCCAATGGGGTGGCTTGGACAAATTTCGATACTCACCAACTTATTATACAAAGTTAATAATTAGTATAGCGATTGTTATCAATGTTTATTCTCGTCTTGTTAAAACAACAGATTTGGAAAACAGCAATGTGCAAATTACTTGTTTCTGCATCTTAAATCTTAAGACGGAATGACACCCGACGCGAAACTTCGATGCGGCCCCGGCTTCCGACCGGTAGGGCAGAACTCAATCGAGCTTCTGCGCCCCACCGACGGATGTCACCGCGCGCGTTCGTCGCCGCGCGCGCGGAGACATTGCGTCTCGCCTTCCACGGGCCTCGACACGCTACGCAATGCATGTGTGCGTGCGTGTCGGTGCACGTCTACACCACGGTGTGGAGAGACGTTATTGGCGCTGCCACGGGCCTCGATGCGCGTCGTCTGCAGACCACGAGGCGAGCGCCGCGCGCGGAATTCTCGTGAACTGAGCACGTCGAAGTTCGGGCGACATTTGCTCGCAATTATCAACAATTACACGACAAATCTAGATTACCACTTTTCTCCTAAGATATGCAACGAAGTGCAGTGATTGAGAGCTCAAATTGTTCGTTTTTTATGTGGCTACGGGGTCTAGCTTTTCTCTAAGTCGTGACATTAGCCAAACATCTGATTTTTCATCTTTTCGGTCTCGAGTTCCGCATGATAAGCCAGTCTACGTTTTTTTTCTCAAATTCAAAAAATTTGAGGGGCTGGAAGCTGTTCGTCTATCTATTTGACGTCGTTTGGCAAAGTTTCGACGGGATCTGAAGAGCCGTTTCAGAGGTTTTGGGTATCTATAATTCTGTTCTACCATACCGACCGCGATGAGGTGTCATTCCGTCTTAAATCCAATCAAACATTGTATGCAATTGTTCGAAAAGATTAAGTTAAAAAATTTTTTTTGTCTTCTAGCTCAAAAGCCACTTTCAAACAACTTTTTCGATATGTTAAACTTCTATACTTATAAAATAAAAAGAATCCAAGACTAAAACAAAATTATCGAAAATTGATTTGCAATCTTTCTTTTTTTGTGCATTCGTTTCATTTGATAAGAATCGCAGTCAAACATATTGAAAAAGTTATAGAAAGTCATATCGAGTTCAGAAAATAGTAAAAGCTCCTTTAATTATTTCTGACAAATGTGTGCCACGTCGGAACCATTAACAGCCCTTTACACGAACAAACTATTCAAAAGGAAATGTGCAGGTTACAAAAGCTATACATTGGACTTAGTAAACACATTTTTTCAACCCATGCAGACCATCAAACTTGATGGAAATTTTTGGCTGGGTATTTATTCTTCGACAAAAGTTTAACCATGGGGATTTGAAAAAATGTTCAACCAGCGATACAAAAACCTAAAAGTTTCCCATTTTTTAAATTTATTATTTCAGGAATATATGGACATTTGACCATTTTAAAATTACTGAGAAATCAAGAACATCCTTTTGGTTTCAACACCGGTGACTGTTGGCAAGTAATGCGTTGTTTCGACGCTGATCATCCGCGAATCGAAAAAAACATTTAAAAATATAATTTTCGCACGCGAATATTTATATAACATTGTCGATTTTTTTATATACCTCCCATCTCGTATATTCAAGAATATGAGTACAAACATTCGAAAAGGAACCCAAATATTAAGAACCTTGGGAAGATTCAAGGAGAGTTATAGCGATCTTCGAATGGCTTGTAATGTAATAATTAAATAAAATAATCGTGGCAAACGGCTGTTGAGCTAATTGTATCAATAATTATTGTATATGCGACAGCTTCTCGTTATTTATCGTTTGCATTTACCTGACCTTACTTATTTGCTTAACAATGGGATCGAAATAGAGGACCGTTGGTTTACAATATTTATATCTGGGTGACTCAACTTGAGATCCTCGATGTTTCGCGCAAAGGGCTATACACTCTTTAGACCGAACATTCCAGATGTTACGCTACTTTAGACATTCTTGAAAAACCTTTGGAAACAAAGAAATCTGGATTGTTTCGATTTAGTCTTAGTATTTACAAAAGGGCCTAGGTTTACACATTTCTACGTTATGAGAGCTCCTTAAGTGAGGATAATTTTTTGCCAACTTATATGAAATGAACACGCAAATATTATTCAACGAAAATCTATATTTTGGCCCCCAACAATCGGGTACAAAATATATTTTTGTCTAATTTTAACTGCATTAGAACTGGAGTGAAGCGAAAATGAAGAGAATTTCACTTGCTCCCGTTTTTATTTCTTTAAAAAAGTGGTACAAGTTAGGTATAAGAAAAAAATTATGCAAACATTGTGCGTACCAAGTTTAAGTAGGTAGGCCGAATAATGTTTTTGCGAATTGGCTTATACGGAATATTTACTCATTATATTCGACCTCTACTAATTAAATAACTAATTGATATTTGTTCAAAGCGGTTAAATATTCGTAAATCTCGTTATAATTTTTACATCAATTACAGTGGGACTAATTTCCTGCACATTTCCCTTCTATTTGAGTTTCTCTAATTACATTTGAAAATTGCACATTTTCCAGTTAAACATACAGAAATACGTTTTTTAAGTAATGGTAATTTGTTTACCAATCTTGCTCTAGAGACTTTTTTTTAATGCTTCTAAGGCAGTATAGATCAGCTTCGAGAATGATCAGCCAAATTTGAAAATATTAATGAACCGTTGAGTTATCCGAATTTGAACGTAAAATGAGCAGTGTCTGTCTAAATCAAAGGCGAAAAAGTTTATGCGCTACTCCTTAGATGTGAAATAGAGAGTTCAAGTTTAGCTGTGGCAGATGACCAGACAGATGACAGAGTGTGATTAATATGGTTAGTGGCCAGGCACCGAGGCAATTTTAAAAAAACTCTCGCATGCCCCCAATATTACTTTGGGGTCGTAAAATGTCCCATTGATCTACTAGCCTACGCAGATCAATAGTGGATCAAATCACGCACCGTAATAATTATAAAACAACGATGCAACATTCGATTTATTTCTTGGGCTCCTTAATCGTTACTCTTGACGTTATGCTCGAGTTAATTTTGCTATAATTACGCAAAAACTTGCTTTATTCCGTATCGTTTTCAGCCAAAACATTCTATATGTTAATACGAATGAAATCATACGTACTTTGTACGTTGAACTTTACGAAATAAAAGTGACGCTACAGTTTATGGGCTTTGCGGGTGGGCGAACGGAGGCTCGTCTCTTTTCCACCCTATCAGTTCCATTCTGCTGATTCAATTATCTGAGGACTTTGCTTCACGTACGTCACGAAATACGAATTTATTGATTAGGAATGAACTTGAGTAATAATATCTCCCTGGTACTTCGTAAACACGTAGATTATTTTTTTCATCATGAATGGCAAGTCAAGATGTTATGGAACCAGCAAACATATCGATAAAAAGCCGTATTGAGTGCACTCCTGCATTCTTAGATTTAAATGCACATCTGTAGATACTTGGATGGAGTAGATCATGCCGACATATCTTATTTTGTTTTCTATTGAATAACAACATTTAGTAGCTTCTTTCTAAGGGCGCGGTAGCAATAAAAAAAAAATCTATCGAATCACTGGCGTCTAATTTTACTCAAGCTTTTTACCGCTACTCGAGCAAATTATGGATATCTACATGCACACATCTACAATGCAAACAACGAAAAGTGATTAAGGGGTTACCCCCACTTGCGATTTTGAAAAAATCGTTTTTTTTATTGCATTTTTTTGAAGTATAAGTATCTGAGAATATGTCCTGAAAATTTCAAGTCGATCCGAACAAAATTGACTGAGATATGAGCGTTGAAAGAGAAGAATCCGTTCTTCGTGTAAACTGAAATTGAAACTTTAAACGCGTTTTTCTCAAAATGGCATTTCTGAAGTCGGTGACCAAGATTACTCGAACACTAATGAATCGATCTTCTTGAAATTTTGCAGGCTTATTTAATACATAAAAATGTAGTCTTTAATCGTTCGATTTTTTTTTCCGAAAAAAATGGCCGTTTTATAGCCAAAAAACGGCCGTTTTTTTCGTTAAAATCGAACCATTAACTTTGACTGTCCGCCATTTTGTGAAGAATGAATATTTTTTAAAATCCTTCGATTAAAGACTAGTTTATACTTATATTTGACTAAATCCATCCGCATTTTTTTTTTCAGATGAACCACGTCGCCGCAATGTTGGTCACCGCAAACCGTGTATATAAAAACATTATTTCATTGACGGCCATTTGCCACTAAACAATGTAATATTTTTCAATAAAAAAATTACTGAAAGTTCTTCAAGATGTGTTCTTTAAGATGGTATATTGATCGATTAAAAAAGTTTTGTAGTTTTTTTTTTTTTAATTCATGAAAAAGGCCTTTTTTGCGCTACAAGTGGGGGTAAAGCCTTAAGAAAAAACGCCACAAAATTAAACAAAAGTGTTTCATCGAGTAATTTCTCCGTGAATCGTGAATACTTTTTAAGATAAAGCAACCAATTTCTTAATGCGTTTTCAAGCTTAACGGCACCGTTCAAAAAGTCGTGCAGTTAAATGACGATTTTAATTTGGTCTCGGCACAAAATGGCGGACACTTCTTCTGTTTAACGAATGGACTAAATTTATGATGACCTTACGAATTCCAGGCAAATTCCATTGGAGTGACTACGTGAGCTCACCCCATGTATATTCCTTCAAAGTGGGTTACGGGTTGAATTTGCAACAATTTATGTCACCGTCATATATGATGCTCACTCTAATATGAGCCATTCCAGACCAAGCTTATTGGCCTACGTTCTGCATCCTCCAAAATGTGATACTGAATTTTTTTATTCTGTTCCCTACCACCGAAGGGCATGCGCCTTTTCTCTAAAAAATTACATAAAACTAACTGAGAATAAGATTACTTAATTTTTTTAAATACATTCAAAGGGCTTGTTGTGGAACATAGTCTCGTTATTTTGAAGCATTCCTTGAAAACTCGACTCTTTTCTGGTTATATTTGTATCAGCTTAAAATGCCAATGGCAAGAGAGCCGCTGGCGATAGAAAATCTGATCGAGAAGTAAAAATTTTTTTTTCGGCTTGTAACCACATTGATGTTCGCACATCAAATAAGAGACCATGCGGTTGTCGATTTGGCACAGAATGACTCATTTATACGATGGTACACCGACTGTTTGCAGATCCACGAGTCGATTTTTTTTGCTACGTAAGCAATCGCACGATTTGGTATCCACAACGATCATGACTCATCCAGTACAGAAATTATTGCATAATTGCTTACGCTGCAGCATGCAAATATGCATGCTTCGATCACAGGAATAACCGTGTGTTTAAGCGTAAAAAAGGACACGTTTGGATATCCCAAAATGCTGATCGTTATTTCGTAGTTTCGTACTTCAATGTTAATATTGTAAACACGTTACAAAAGATGTCAATTAGAATGCGCAGCTGAAATAAAAAGTAAAAAAAAGCACCCCATTTTTGTCGCTGATCTTTTATTTTTCAAAAGTACCGACAGAAATATACTCCGACAAATATCTAATTCGAATTCTCAAAAAAATATAAAACGATGTCACTGCTTCTTCTATTGTATGCAAAAGTGTTTCGAAAAACGAACTCGGACACGCAATGTAATTAAGATTTTTTCTCAGAGAAGAACCACTGTCTGGCGTAAAATTGTGATAGGTCTATACAAAATTAAACAGCGAACGGTGTAAAGTTCAATCTCAACTTAAGATAGAAAACTTTACGCATGAAATATTTTATGCGTACAATCTGATTTTTAAGTTATTCGTGAGAATAAGTATACAGCAAAAGTCGATTGATTTCCATTAATTCCTGATTGTCGCGAATTTAAACACCACGGGCTATTTCTGGTAAATGGAAACCAACAAATGAAATTAAATAAATATAACTTGTTATACTTCATGGCTGTGTTAATTCTCTGTTCGAAATCTCCGACGATTCTTTCGACCTCCTAACTTTAAGAATGATAACTCCAACCAACGTCACTTGTCTTACCGAGATAAAATCGTTATCCACCAGTTGACGCTGTTTCCATACCACTTTTTTAAACAAGACATCCGCGTTAGGAGGCTAAAAAAACTGGCCACATTTTAGAACAAAAGTCTTATCTAAAAGTAAGAGTATTATAGAATATATATGACGATTAATTGACTGACAAGTCATCGATTTCAAACTGGACATGTATTAGGTATAGATGGAGTTGTCTTGTTGTAATTCTGATCGTCAATATTATGAATGGTACCCGATGGATGACAGCTCATTTGATTTATTGAACTATGGAAACAGTTTTTTCAAACTTGGTAATCTATGATAATATTGCCAACGATTCCGTAAGGTTCCATATCGCAAACATTCGAACATTACGAAAGTTTGTAGGTACACGACGAATACTGCGTCGACCCCATAATAGCCGGGTCGATAGCTCCATAATCATGAGCACGTTATCAATAATGATGATAACGCAATCGAATAATATTATTAGTATTGTGGGTATGGATGGTTCGATCATAAAATGAGCCAATGGCAAGAGACCTCGATGTGCCTTACCCCCATGTAGATGACCTCTCTAGTGACGTCATCATATATCTCTGACCCCAAATGAAAATGAGTAAATAATAAGGAAGATTTAATAACATCTAGAAAAGAGGGGACATATTTCGTGTGTTCTTACGGCGGTATCGCAAAGCAAGATGTGCCCTCCTCCATTTAAGAGAACGTTTTTGATAACACGCGTGGCTTCGAGCTGTCGAACACCACCTCGATAATATCTCTCTTTATCCGGCATCGACGCAAGTTGGTGAATTAAAAAAAATCTGTTGCTTACTCAACATATAGTCAACTTTTCACGACCAAATCCGGTATCAATCTTAGCATGTATGAAGTACGCTGTGATTTAGAAACGATCAAAGTTTTGTTTATTGCTACATTAATTCGAAATCAAAACCTTCGGTAAATGATTTCAAAGTAGTATTGAATATTAAATTATCAGTTACAAAAAAATATGTATGCAAAAGTTGGACTTTATTTGGTGATATACATTCACTTAACATATTTGGAGCGAAGGTATTTTAACGTTGAACGGCCGGCCAATGACAATAGCAATTACATAGTCCTTTTTTTCTAGGGTGCTGCATTTTCACATCTACATTTGAAAAAAAAAATCGGTATACTTCGACGTTCATTGGTAAAACGCTCCCGAGTCGAAATTTAGACCCTCCTTTAAACCTCCTTTCGATCCCAATTTGTCATTCAATGGAGGTTCAAGAGGTTCAAATGGAAATCTCAAAAACATGTATATCAGAACCTACTGAACCTCCAAAAGTGGCAGAAATTGGACTTTTTCACTCAAAGGAGGTTTAGTAGGTTCATCTGAACATCCTTTAAGCCCTAGTGAGCCTGATTTAATGCTTACGCAAACCTACAGACCCTCTTTTAAACCTCCTTTCGCTCTACTAACTCTCCTTTGACTCCTTTCACCGGTGGCTCGCAGAGCCTCCTAGCCCTCCTTTAAACCTCTTCTGACCCTACTAACCCTCCTTTAGGCCTACTTCAATATGCTGCCCTCCGCTCCCCCCCCCCCCTTCTCTCCCATCCGCAGTTCACCGATATTCCAAAGAAGGGATAATTATAATTAAAAAATATTTTCAGTTACACGAAATAATTTATAGTTGCGACAATGTATGTATATGTTTCGAATTAATAAATCAATCTTATAATAAATAATCAAACATCATATTTTTAATTCACACATATAATTTATTTTTCAGATATAGCTTGACCCTACAGAACCTCCTTTGGATCCAATCTTTCATTTTCCTTCTGCTTTGGATTCAAAGGAGGTTCTGTAGGGTACAGATAGGACTTTAGGCCAAAACGAGGTTGTGTAGGTTCACGCAAGCCGAGCCCATAGGCCTAAAGGAGGCTCAGGAGGTTGAATAGAAGGTTCAGTAGGGCTAAAGGAGGGTCGCCAACGGTGCAAATTTCTCCATATAGGTTCAAGGGGAGTCAAAGGAGGGCGGCGGTCTGTGCGTTACAAAGGAAATAGGTTCTCGAGCATTCAAAGGAGGGTCTAAATTTCGACTCGGGCTCGATACTCCTTAGCCTCTGTGATCGCACCTTAGAATGATTTTAGAATTTTCTCTGCCCCAATTGACTCAGCCTATTTCTAAATAATTTTTTACTTATTCGGGTGGACACTGTACAGTGTTCATCCGATTTTAAGTGTTCGAACAATTCAGTGTTCAATCGAAAAAAAATTGCAACGTACTTTCACCACTGTAGAATATGGAAGAACCGAGCACACTCTGGAAGCCGATTTTATAAATGAAGCTTTTCCAATGACATCTCTCTTGCAAAACAACTATCCTCGGATGAAGCCCGAAGAATAATGTTACGAAAAACAGCTCTGACAGACGACTCTACCAGAAAAAGCTCTGGGAAATATGAAGCCTATCGAATAACAGCTCTTTTACCTTTGTGCGATGGTTTACATCTGTACGAAAAAAAAACAAGTTGCTGGAAACAACCGATGGAGCATCTCTCAACGGATATATTTCTGAAATTATAGACCACCCAGGGAGACTACCGCTACGAGATTCCCCCACCGATCTAGTTCTTCCCGACGTCGTGTTTTTCCGTAGGCATATTTTACGGTAGAGATTTAAGGCAGTATTCTATTGGGGTCAGAAAAATCGTTGAAACGAAGAAAAAAAACGCTCAACGCGACTTTTACGAAGTTGACGAAAGTATCGTGTACGGACTTGGTATAGAAGACAAATGGTAAATTACCGGAATCAGTGAATATCCACCCTATAAAGCATGATAAATTTTGAACGCCTTTTTTAATTTCAATTTAAATCAAATTGACAATTGATTTAAATGTGTTTTTCTCAAAACAACATTTTTCAAATCGGGCGTTCATTTTTCTCATAAGCTACTAGGCCGATTGACATTTCGAGCTGTCGTGCAGCTCTCCATCGTTTTGATTACTTTATAACTACTACTTTTCTACGCCGCGGAAAGTGATAATTTTATTGTGAAAATTAAGGTACTATTTTTCAAATGTCGCAATTTCGTAAATTTTGGTTAAAACTTTTATTAGCCGGCTGAACGATAACCATTTTCGTAAAGAATACGATAAAAATGATCGTATGTTTCAGATGATAAGGACGGCTGTAATCACAACGCCCGATGATAATCCTTTCACGACATGACCTGGGCAACATCAAATATCATTTACCATTTAGAATAAAATGCTTTTAAAAAATTGAAGTCGTTCCTCCATACATGTATACAACTGGACAATACTAGCACTTAGGATTTGACACTTAGGATTTAAAATATTAGAAAAACAATTCAGGAGTATAGTCCGAGATCGATACGGTGTTTGATGAAATCAATCCTTGGTGATCACGGAGAGTTACATACCTTTGGATGTTCGGATGACAAGACTTTTTGGGATTCATTTTTCAAAATACTAATGACGTACATATGTGCTGTCATTCCTGCACGCATGAATTATTTTAAAAAAAACTATTTTTGTATTGCGAAATTTACTTTCCAAACATTCTCAATGTTTATAGAATACAAATTATTTATAGTAAAATTCCACGTGTATGTTTATTTTAAAGTGAGCTAACCTAGTGTTTTATCGATACCTTAAGGGGTTACCCCCACCTGCGATTTTGAAAAAATCGATTTTTTTATTGCATTTTTTTGAAGTATGAGTATCTGAGAATATGTCCTGAAAATTTCAAGTCGATCCGAACAAAATTGACTGAGATATGAGCGTTGAAAGAGAAGAATCTGTGAATTGAAGAACTGAAATTGAAATTTTAAACGCGTTTTTCTCAAAATGGCATTTCTGAAGTCGGTGACCAAGATCACTCGAACACTAACGAACCGATCTTCTTGAAATTTTGCAGGCTTATTTAATACATAAAAATGTAGTCTTTAATCGTTTGATTTTTTTTTCGAAAAAAAAATGGCCGTTTTATAGCCAAAAAACGGCCGTTTTTTTTCGTTAAAATCGAACCATTAACTTTGACTGTCCGCCATTTTGTGAAAAATGAATATTTTTTAAAACCCTTCGATTAAAGACTAGTTTATACTTATATTTGACTAAATCCAGCCGCATTTTTTTTCAGATGATCCACTTCGCCGCAATGTTGGTCACCGCAAACCGTGTATATAAAAACATTATTTCATTGACGGCCATTTGCCACTAAACAATGTAATATTTTTCAATAAAAAAATTACTGAAAGTTCTTCAAGATGGTACATTGATCGATTAAAAAAGTTTTGTAGTTTTCTTTAAAAAAATTCATGAAAAAGGCCTTTTTTTGCGCTACAAGTGGGGGTAATGCCTTAAACTGTAAATATATCACATCTATGGAAGTAAGTCTAAAAACTAGAAATTCTTAAAAATAACTTTGCAAATATATTGTATGCCCTGTAACAACCACTGCCCTGATGAATCCCGTCTGGGCCCTTTATCATTTTCCTCGCCACGATCTTTTTTGAATAAATTACCCAACCCTGTTATTTTCCTGTCGGGGCCTGGTCCGATTGTGTCGTGAAAAGCCCTATTAGGGAATCCATATTCAAACCCTCATGGGCCCCGAATTATTTTACGGCTGCTCTCCTAATTTCTTTCACGGGTTTTTCCAAAGGTATGCAAGTACTTAATCTTTGCCATAGCATAGGCTTAAATACATGAAATTTCGCTAATTCTAAAGATAATACTTCTTGTGCAGGTAAATAATCTGAAGAATTTCCAAAATGCAAAATGCATCGAAGTACTTACACAATGACGTAGGAATCAAGTATGTGTATTTCGTAGTTTTTCGGTCGAACGGCGTGTGGCGTCCGAAATAGGATACACTTACAAAAGGGATACCCAGTTGTTTTTTTTACATATTATTTATTCAACGTAAAGTTAGACACTACAACTTTGGTATAAAAACATAAAGTATAGTGGCACTGAACAGACAGTAAAATACGTGAATATGTATCGCAGTCGTGCAGAACGGGAGAATTTGGTTGTTTTTTGCGTATACAAACACAGCACAATTAATTATCGAAACACCCACTACAAGGATGATTTCACGTGTAGACGTGTGCATTTTTTGTCGTTACCGTTAGAGAATAACCCGTCGACTGCGAGCGTTCGTAACAATGAAAAACGTAGTTCGTACAATAAGGTAGCGTTCGGTCCAGGATTCTATCGTAAAATATTCTCGTAGACGAAGAAAGCAAGCGCGTCGCTGATACATGTTCGATTATTTTATTTTGCCAATACGAGCAAACGATCTAGCGACGATTGATCGACAGCAGGATTTTTCTATCACGCGCTGCCCGATACCGATTTTTTTTCATGCATGTCCCCAAACAAGATGAATCATCCAACCAACCTTATAAGCAAAAATCAAGCATTCGTCCCAATCGATTCACGTAAACGAAGCGGTTCTTTTAAATTCGTATCCGGTCAGCCCGGAGATCGAAAATTCCTGCTGGACGATCGGTCGTCATGATATTTATATTGAAACGGAGAAACTGAACGTAACGAGAGTTAAAAGCTTTCCAAGCATCACGTGATTAAGTCGTAAATTACTATTGTAATTACTATTTATTGTAATATGTTTTACGTTATAGTAGTAGTAGTAATCGTAGTAGTAGCAATAGCAGTTGTAGTAGGTCATATATTCTAGTGTTAATTATCATTACTCGTCGTTACAATATAATATAATATTAGTCAGGAGGGCATAGCTAGACACGATGTTCTTTTGGGCTGCACAATCTTATTGAAAACGTTACACGAGACACGAAAAAATGTTCAGCGTTAAATATATATATATATATATATATATATATAGATGTATGTATTATATATAGACACACACACACGCGCACACATACACAGACACACACACACACGCACACAGATACATACATGTATATACGATATAGTATATTTCGTTCGTGTGTATTTTTGTGTGGGTATTTTTTTTTTTCATGTCGCTGTGAATTATCGGTTTTTATATTTCGCTCGTAATGTCGCCTCGATCACATATTACGAGTAAAGTGCGCGAGAAGGCTGCGTGGGAGGCAAGGGTTGGCAATTTTTTTTCTTTTTCTCTTCTCTCCCAATCCAGCAGGTGTTTTTTTTTTCCCCCCAAGAATGCGCCTCTCATTGCACCATTTGAAACGTGCGTATTCGGACGTTTTTGTTCTCGTCTATGTCACCCTCTTACCATTACGACCCAAACTTACGCACATTGATCACAGAGCACAAAGTTCGACATTGACGTACACGAAAACGAGAGAATGAAAAAACAGGATTAGGGAAACAAAAACAACGATCGCATGTCGTTTGAGGAAAGAGGCTCGACGAATTGGATCAAAAAATCACACCCTCGTCTGTCACTTGTACCTGCTTACGCTCGACGTCGTCGCGGTACCGATCGACGGTGCGACGATTTTCGCCGCCCACTTGACCCACTCAACCGCTAAATAAAAATTATTTCAGGGATAATAATAATAATAGAGATACTAATATCTAACGTATATTATTAGCACACGCTAAAACGAGTATATCGACGATGAAAACGGTTCATAAGGCTCGTACTTGTGTGCCTCGAAGCATTACCGAATTGAAAAGCTGGGTCGATGCCAGACAATCAACTGATACGAACTTTGAGGTATCTTGAGGAAAAAACCAGAAATTACGAGTTTTTTTTTTTTTACGACCTCCAAGATTTTTCGTTCGGTGCGAAAAGATTGTTGAGAAGAAAAAATGATTATTGGTTCCTCCCGTTTTTTTTTTCTTGAAAGTCGTTGAGTATATGCAGGAAAACGAATAAATTAGCGCTCGACACGCTTCGCGATCGGGATCCATGTCGAACGTACGCGGTTCCTAACTACGTAGGTATCATCATCCTCGATTAATAAAAATCCAACTTTCAATGAAATCACGGGGTGGGCCTCGCTGGAATGAACGATTATTCGAAACGACCGTGGCGAAGTAGTGACAATCGCCAATGAGAATTATTGCAAAAAAGCTACGAAGTGGTTTAAGGGGGGATTGTCTTTTTTTTTCGCAAAATTTACGGGTTTTTGGGAATTTTTTTGTGAAGAAAGTATACAACGGAAAACTTGTGAAACTTGGCATATAGTTTTATTGATCTGTTTACTACATACAAAAAAATTTTTAAACAATTTCATCAAAAAATCCGCCTCCCACCCCCCTCGACGCGCGATGGTCCTTTTTTGATGGTGTGCACGATTACAGCCTTCGCGTTCATCTTGCAACAAAAACCCAAAAAGCATTTTACTTTAGACACATATAGCTATCGTTTGATGAAGCAAAAAAGCAATACGTTTAATAGTTTTTTTATTTATAACAAAAAATCGATCAATTTTATTCGAAAAATCGATACTTCAAGTTCAAAACGTCATCAAATCGTCAATTTTTTTTTTCCCTTCATCGAACGATAGCTATATGTGTCTAAATTAAAATGCTTTTTGGGTTTTTGTTGCAGGATGAACGTGAAGGCTGTAATCGTGCACACCATCAAAAAAGGACCATCGCACGTCGAGGGGGGTGGGAGGCGGATTTTTTGATGAAATTGTTTAAAAATTTTTTTGTATGTAGCAAACAGATCAATAAAACTATATGCCAAGTTTCACAAGTTTTCCGTTGTATACTTTCTTCACAAAAAAATTCCCAAAAAGCCGTAAATTTTGCGAATAAAAAAGACAATCCCCCCTTAATTTTGTCGTACTATCGGAAATGATGGGAAATTGTTATTACGTCGCAACGAATATTGCAATGATCCTGCGATAATTATTGATAGTTATTGATAATTATTTCGTGCGAGTTCGTATCGAGGGTGGATTCACCCTTGACTACACCCACACATCGTTGAGGCGCACTTCTCGTTCGTCTACGCGGGTGAGAAATATTTCTTACCTTTTTAAACCTTCTTCCGGTATCGTTTGCATTATCGTTTTCGCTTATCGTAGTTGTGTGGGTTAGCGGTATTTATTTTTAACAGCGTGTCGGAACGATGATCGTCGCACGAGGCAAATCTCGTGCTTATCGCGGTGTACGCGTGTGGTTTGTTTTTTATTTTTATTCATCCGTGTATTTAATTCGGTTGAACGCGTTATTTCGTAGCAGCAAAGACGACAGTTTCAAATATTTCATTGAATTTCTCGATCTATCGATGATCCTAATTTCGTTCGATTCACTTTAAGGGTTGTTACGCATCATTGACTCAGAAATTCCTCAGGTTTTGCAGAAATTTCAGGTTTTGCAAATTAGCCAGATTACGGTCAAACAAAGAATATTTTCTTTTCATCGAACATATCTTTTTTTTAATTACATTTAATTAGAACGTCTTTGCAAACGTTGCAAACGATACGGGAATATTATATACGTAAACGTAGCAATGACTGATTTTTTATAAAAAAAAACAACATTTTTAACCGACTTGAAGAAACAAAGGAAATCCTCAACTCGATCCTTCTATTGGAGAATTATGTTGAACTGGATAAGATCATTTTTTTTAACGCCAAATGTATGGAAATTTCATAAAATTGATATTTATTTTTTTTAATTGAAATTCGAAACATAATTTAAGCATTGTAAAGTAAAGAAATGCGTCAAAGGCAAATGCAGAATCTGTTCTTCATTGTAAACAAAAGTTTCTACGCCGGTGAAAATAAATAAAAAATAAATCAAAATACTTATCTATAATGATAATGATGTGGTTGTGTATCGACAGATCGAATGCAAATGCATTTTTGTAGCTTTACTTTTAATTTACATTAATTTGCAGATGTAGCTTTACAGTAAATTAATTTTCAGTTTTTTAAATTCTCAATGTTTCGCACTGACATAACTTTCTTCTGTGTAAAATGAGGAATAATATAAATATTAAAGATATGCAAAAACATGTATTTTTATACCGTCCAGTTTTTTTGTATCTCTTTCAAATAGTAAATTGTGAGAAAATTCCCGAAAATTGCCAAAATTTCCCGATTATTCCGGGAGGAAAGAAATTCCCGGAGTTTTCCCTGTTTTCCATACGCGTAACAACCCTTACCTTCTGATCGCTTTCCGTGACGTTTTTGGGCTTTTTATTTTTGTCACGAATACGAGAATACTTCGAAACCGCGTGCCCTTTGCACGCAAGAAAAACGCATCGGCGAATAACGAAGGTGTTGCTTGTTTTCTACCGCTGTTAATTCTACAGTGTCTAAAGAATGTTTGCTTATGTAACTTCCCTTAAAAATTGTTTAGCTTATTCACGCGAATTTGATCTCTCTTCGAGTCTCTCCCCCCCCCTGCCCTATTTTTTTCCACCCCATACGACGTACACGCTGAGAGTCAACGTTTCCTCTTCGGGGAGCACAACCTTCGTTACGAGAAAGAATGAGAAAAGGACGATCACGAGTTTTTGCCGATGGAACGATTCGACAGGGTGGCACAACCATCAATTTTAAAATGAGCAACTAATCACACTTTTCACATTTCTCGTACGTTCTTTTTTTTCTCTTCCTTTCTTTTCGTTCGTTTTTTTAACTTTCGAAAAAATATTCCCCTGGGGACGAACGTTTCTCGTCTCGTTTGCAAAATCGTCGCTGGCCGTTGGATTCGAATGGGGGGAGAAAATGTTTCGTGGAGCTCGTCCTTACGATCTACACGGGAGGTGTGGACACGTGACGACACAGAGCAGACAACTCCGAACTTCACGACCGTCCCCGTCACTGGCAATTTTCCGATACGATTATTCTCGAATCGCAGATCGAGTATTATTCTCGTTAAGCAAGAAAAATATCCGGATTTTACGATCTTTCAATCGAGTTTGTGAATTTTCGTAAGTCGACGCAGCCCTCCCGAAAAATAACTAACGAAACGAAAAAATAACGATCGTGTCTTTTCACGTACAAAGTATTTTCGGCTGAATCAAAAAGATGTCGAATGTATGAATCGGTCGAGTTTACTTCTCGTTCGAATTTTTCTACCTCGCGTCGTTAAATTCACCGTCCACTTCCGTAAGTCACCAGTGACAAAAATAATATCCAGACGATTTTTTTTTCGTATACGAGTGAATTCTCAGAGTTCTGGTCAGTCACCCAAAAAAAGTGTCTCCGATAAGATGCGGATAAGAAGGAGCTTCGTGGCGAAGATTTTTTTTGTTTCGTGACAAAATACGGGCAAACGCAAAAGTGAAACATCTTTTTCCATCGCACGCCTATGCAGTGAAGTTTTCACGAATTATATCGTTTCGGCAAATAATTTTAACGAATAACAAAAAAATGCAGCTACGTCGTTGAGCAAATTTAATATTTCTATGGCAATTCACCGAAATAAATCGTGCATGATCGAATGAATATTCGTTTTTTTCCCCCTGGCGAGTGTGCAAGTCGATGGACCAACGAGCCCAAACGTACTCGACTATAACGAACGATTTGAGAGCCAGCGAGTTGAGCGGCAGAGACGAGAAACATTCGTATTTCGTGAGAGGCTTGTGGGTACGTTCGCACCGGTAATACGAGTACCGATCAATGATACACGCGTAAATGACATTACCGAAAAAAAACTTACGTCATTATCGATGCTATCTATCTCAAAAATGTTGTTCATAATTTAAATGGTAAATCGTTGCAATTGGACCAACGCTATGAGCACTGGATAAGGGGGGGGGGAGGAAGGTACCAGGAGAAAGGTTAGGGATTTCTTTAGCTTAGATTACTTGAGTAGTACGACCTTTCCCCTTTCCTTCTTCGGGTACTTCTACCGTTTAGCTGATATTTGTTGTTCGTTCGTTCGCCCACGTGCAGCTACGCTCCATTTCGCGGCTTGGCTCTTCGATAGGCTCGAAAAATGTGCTTGAGAATCCGGCTGACGATTTTGGGGCGCATCGGTTAGATCGTTGATTTACAGATTACACTGCCACAGTATCGTAGGGTGTGAGGAGTCCCCCGTGATTGCTGTGGGGGGCGCTGGTTTGCCGCCCTGTGGCTTCGTTTCTGTAACAATTGTTTCGTCACGTTTACATTTCGTCCGCGAATAATCTTCGTGACGAAACAATCGATCATTTTTCATCTCTTTTTCTAGCTGGGGATTTTGTACAATCTCGTGACACGCCGGTTCGTCGCGATGTCTCAACAAGTCGTCCAAGTGCCACTGACGTGAATTCGGTTGTGGCCTGAGCTTTGAAAGGGCTTAAGGGGAGGGTAGGGTTTCGAACTTTCGAAAAATCGATTTTTCCTTGTCTTTTCTTATAGTTAAATATTTCAAGGATATAATTCCAAAATGTCA
Organism: Ophion costatus; assembly: GCA_951751655.1. Lineage (NCBI taxonomy): Eukaryota > Metazoa > Arthropoda > Insecta > Hymenoptera > Ichneumonidae > Ophion > Ophion costatus. Next base: position 14,622,699 of record OX632362.1, on the reverse strand, counting down.
AGTCAATCAGAGTAAAACTCTCGAAGTTATTGACTATATTGACACTTCAAACGCGTTTTTCTCGAAACCACTTTTTCAAAGTCCGTGTTCACTGTCGTTTGAAAACTACGTGACCGATTTATTTCAAACTCGGTACACACTTTCTACATATAAAATACCTCTCCCCAACAGTTAGTTTGAGATTTTTTTTACATTGAGGGGGTTTTCCACCCCCAAGGATAATTTTCGCTTTCTAATTTTTCTAAACCGACACGAAGAATTTCTAACCAATTATTGGACGACGAAACAACGCAAATTTTTTCGTGCAAAGCAAACATCGAGCCAGGTGTTCGATTGGACGACGGGTGTGACGTGATTTTGATTTTCCCGAAAAATTACCACCCGGTTCGTTACATTGACGCTGTTTTTTTATCGTCGATCGGCCATAAAAATCGACCTCTTTAACTGAAGATGGATTTAACCGAAAAACGGCAACGCGTGGGTGGGGTCCGTCGGAAACAGAAAGCAACAATCGTGTTCAAACAACTATATATAGCGAAAGACAATGATTGCCATCAGACGACATTCGGTTAAACCTCGTCTAGCCGGCGATTCGGTCGATATATTACCACCGGTCGGTAATAATGTATCGGTCGAGACGGTTCGGTCAATTACCGACGGATCGGCATCGTTGATGAATAATTTTTGAAAGTGAATCAAATATCGGTACGGTCACCGAACCTCGTAATGACTGCAATGAAAAATACGAATTTGTGGTACTTACAATGAGACATCCGGCTTCGGCAAGGAATATTTTCGAAAAACAATTACTATTTCTCTTTTACGAGAAAAAAAACAGAAAATCGGCCACGGAGACCATCTGTCTCGGCTTAAGCCCACTCCATACATACATGTCGTCATTTCAAGGAGTACGTAGTTCACAGAATCCAGTCAAAGAAGCAAATTGCAGAAAATGTCTAAAATGTTTCTCGATTACTATCAAAGTTTCGGTATTTGTGCCCAGCTCAGGCCTCATTAATTTCGTTAATGGACCCCGTGTAGACGCGAAAATTGAGTATCGTCGTTCGTTTGCTTGAATAAGTTTTTTGCAAAAACCGTGACACATGACGAGCGAGCGTGCGAGATTGACGTGCGATAAAAATACATGACGGTGGAACAGCACGATGAAACAAGCACGGCTGTGCTCGTATCTAGGCTACACCGGAACTTTGATTCGCCCGATGGTTCCTACAGTACACATGTGAATTTTCTTCGCCTATTGCTTCGGCATCACCGATCAAAAGGACGAAGATCAATCACGGCAATCAAAGAACCGTCGGAAGGCAGTTTCCACTTTCCAGTTTCCGAGTACATGATTGAAAAATGAATAAAGATGGATAAAGATGGATATGGGGTTTTCAGCAGGGAGTAGAACGTCTTCGGCAGGATGAACAGCAGCAACGCCAGCACCAGCGGTCGAATGGTTATGAGCAATTAATACATCTACGGTCATCTACGATGGTAAATAATCATGAAAACAAAAACGCAATCCGCCCTTAACGCAGAAACGAATTAATAATGCGGCAATTGCTGGAGAAATGCACGTTCGGAAATCTCATATCGAAGAGGAGCGCTAAGATGGAAACAATCACAGACATCGAATGGAAACTTCACGTAGTTGAAAAGATGACGTACGAAAAGGTACGACGAGTATCCAGTGAATCGGATGTAAGAAAATCTGGTATATTCAATCATCGAAAAATAACTTTTGCAAAAGGTGGAGCTGTCGGTTTGAAAAAATAGGCTTTTTTGGAAATATCTGACTTTCAATATCTTTAGTTACTTTTTATTGGTATTCGGATGACACGAGGCATAGTACCTTCAGCAATTATGAAAAGTGAGTAAATTTATTATCATGATCATTGCCACTGTTACTATCATCATTGTTGTTTTCCTCTACGAAAATGTTCAAACAGTAAAAAAACATCAATTTGGGTGTGTAGCTCCAACGTTGAGATAGTTTTCATTCCTGATTATAGGCAATTGAGTGATTTTTTTTTTGGCAAAAACTTTGTCTCCAGATAGAGAAAAATTACGTGACTTAATTGGAGCAATTGAACAAGGTGCGCGCAATGTTTATGCCGTGGTTCGTAAGTCGATTTGAGATCTTCTAGTCTCCTTTGCATATTTGAGATATAATCTTTCCGAAATTTGTACTGTTAAGCTACTGTTCCGGAATTTGAGAAGGAGACAGCGACTCGAGAAGCAAGCGAGAGTAACGCCGCAGTCGTTAATTTGTTTCTACAATAAGCCGGGTTGTCAAAATGATTAGTCACATAATACGCACACATACACACTCACGCGCGCATGAGAGCAATTGTTCAGTTAGCCAAGTTAGCATGCATGAATATGTACTTTCACTCGTATTTTTGGTTCTCTCGGAGGAGGAATATACAACGAGGATGCGACGAACACTTCGATTAATTGAGTTATTACGACGTCGGTTATCTATATGCGTATCGAGGAATCGATTATGAAATTTCATTCGAGGGAACATTCCGACGAAATTGTAATAATTTCGATGTCGTTGATCCGACTGTCGACGCGCTCTGCGAGAACGACAGAGCTCGTAATTATCATTTGCTTTTCAATACTCGACAGAAACGTCGGAAAGTGCCCCAAAGGTTAAAGACAGTTAACTGACTTACGGCTTCCTGAGCAAAGAGTCATGGAACAACAAAAAAAGTTCACGGTACATGTTAGGTAGGTCTGAGAACAAGATCATAAGAAGCCATGTGTTAAATTAACGTGCATTCCATTCGATAATTGAATTATCTTGCAATAATCCAACGAGAGCGGATATACGTGTAAGAGATTGTTATTAAGTATTTCTTCGTTTAGTTCATTTTCAGTGCGTCAGTAACAATGACGATTGGTTTGAAGTAACGAACAACAAGCAGACACGACGGTCAACGAGAAGTTTGAGGGTTTTTATGCGATGTGCCAAAAAGCGTACGTTATCATTTTTAACGGATCTTCAAGCGGCATTCCACCGCACGATGTGGCACTTCGTTAGGTATTGAGTTAAACTTCATCTATTCGACGTTAAATCAAATCTTCCATACTTGAGAGTGCACAAATGGAGAAAAATTCAGATTAATTTTGGAAAATTTTGTGATTGGAATACAAGATCCATTTTCGGAAAAATGCCTCTCTGTTCAACCTTATTTCGAGCGAATGACAATGCAAAAGAACCTCTTAAAAACCCGCGAGTTATCTCCATTTGATGTTTCATGGAATTTCGTCTCTACATGTCAAACGGATGGTATTCCAGTTTAAAAAAATGCTCGTATCAATCGAACGTATGTTGTTAAAATTCTATACACAATTATAGTAGAGATCTATGAAAAGAGTAGCTGCGTCGAATTCATCGCGTTAAGTCGCTCCCAAAGTTCTTTCTCAATAATGGTGGATCACCGGGATTCGAGGAATTTGTAGGATGATGGTTACCGCAAAACTCCGGAAGGAAATTTTCGTTCACGGTTTACATGGAAGAGCGACCTGACGCGACGGAAAGCAATTAAGGAGTCGAAGTATTTGCACGCAATACCTTCCGGATTGGACAGTTATTGCGAATGCGGCTTAAGCCAAGGAGGCAAGTGAATTGAAAAATATCATCATTTTGGATCAAGCGACCTCCTTGAGATTACGGACTTTCCGACACGCGAGCTACTGACCTCTCAATGAGCTTGCGCATCTCCTCGGTGGTCATGCCGTCCTTGCTGCGAGCATTAACTGAAATAGAAAAAACACACGAACCGATTGACACAACGATCAACTACTACAGCGACGAAAAACAACAACGAAAAAACAGACAAAACCGCAACGTAAACACACACATGTAGCATGCAATTTAAAGCAATTGGATTCGAACGATCTATTCAAGTCGTTCATTTTGTATGGTCTTGCCCGCTTTCCTCCTTTTCAATTTTTGTTGTTGTGATAACTAAGTGATAACTATTCGAGCATGGCTCGATGAGAACTGAGCCATCGAATTCGATTCAACGAGCAAATCATAGACTGGTCCAATTTTGTTTTTCCTTCATCGCAGCTCTGTTTCGAATGAACGGTTCGTCAGCTGCATAACTGCGAGCGAATCGGTATAAAAATAACATCGACCGTGTCACAAAATTTCATCATTGTGCGATCGCAAGCTGTGAAATCGAAGCCGAATTTTTGTGTTCTATCTTGAGCCATAGTCGCATTGATTCTATCGAGTCTACTTTTTAAGTGTGAGAGAAGGTTTGCATAACGTTGACTGGATTTGGATAGAAATCCAGAAACAGCGGAAACGTCATTTTCAAAAGCAACCTCAACAATTCAGATAAAGGAAGGATCTCAGTGAGCGAAATTTATTCCGAAGTTCTTTTAGAAATAGAGTGCTGTAGATTTTCTTCAAATTGGACAATAAAAAAAGACTGTGATTCTCAATAGCCAAGTGGTAATATCGGGAAATTCAGTAACTCAAACTCAATTTCTTCCTAACATAGTTGGCTTCAAGTTGATAGACTCCCGGATGCGTAAAATGTATTTACTTGAACTTCGATCACCCCTTAGTGATCGCTCGATTATTCTTGAATGAGAATCATCAGAATTCGGGGACTCGTGAAAGAAAGATCAGTGTCAACAAAAAAAGACGATGATCTCAATATCAACGTATCGCTGATGGTACAACGTGTAAAAACTCTACGGAGCTGACGACACATATGAGCATGCGATTCATCGAAGCTATATTACAGAAGACACAGACAAAGATTAGTCGGAAAAACGAAGTTTTCTCGTTATCCCATTTCGAAGCTGCATAAGACACAAATTCTTAGCGGATCAACGTTTTTTTTTCCCCTAGAGTGGAAAGCTGCAAGATACAAACGATAATTAGCCAATTGTTCATCCGCATTTTTCGGAAGGACACGAAAAAGGTAGACTGAAACAAAAGAGTGTGAGTTCACAAAGAGATTGCACGACGACTCGATCATGTTTTGTTTGCTTGTCTTTGTTTGGGCTGGCAGGGCGAGGTCGAAGTACGAAGGGTAAATAATGTTGATGCTCTCGTTTTGACCACAGTGTACAGTCATGTATGAGTGCCAAGATTCCGTATTTCAAATCAAGTACTGACCACCGTAGTTGCGATTCATCTGCAGCTGATCGCGATCGCATTCGGCCTCGCTGATCTCGTTGCTCTCTTTGCTATCGTTGAAGCTGGAGTTGTTTTGGTCGTGATTTCTCGGGGGTGGTGGAGGAGGTTCGGGTGATCCGGACATCGGTAGATTGCGAGCCGATCCTACGCTGCGGCGACCAACCGAACCGCGGGATCCGTAATGATCGTACGGGGCCCCGTACTGGCCGTATTGTGATCCATATTGATCTTCCTCGGGAGCGCAGTTGGCCGGATCATCGTATTCCGGTGAGAAGACGTTCTGGGTGCCACCTTGAGAAGGTACTCGGGAGTATCGGCCGTTTTGTCGAGGCTGAAAGGTCACGCATGGTCGTGTAAGAACGAGAGCCGGGGAAACAAAAGACGAGGGTCATCGGTCGACTGTTTGTTTACCATGGATTGCGATCCGGAGCGGCTGTGGGCCGATACGTTGGTCGGATGACCAACCGGTGGTCCCATTGTGCCGGAATGGCCGTTGCCAGGATGTGGGAACGTTTGGAATTGCATAGCTTTGCTCGGGTCCATTTCCTCGCGGAAACCAAGTAGGTGGAACGTAGCGTACGGGCAGATCTCATCTTCCATGCCTGAAATAAACGTATCACGCCGGGTAGACACTGTCGCCGTATCGGAACTATCAACGGACTCATTGAATTCATGGTGCATCGGCGTGTGTGCTTTGGAGACCGGTGTAGTTGATACTTCATCGATACCTTGCATGTTTCTAGCTGCCATTTTTTCAATGCCCTCATCTGCGTTGATATTTTACTTCGAAACTATAATACCGAGTGACCTCACCGTGCTCCAAAGACCCGTATGCCTTACTACCATGCACTCGTTGCACTACGATGATCGAAAAAAACAGTCTGAACATTGGTACAGGCTTTATCGGTCTGTAACATTTGTCCTCCGTGAGGATACCTACCTCGCAATGTCTATCATAGAATGACATAATTTGTGACAAGTACAATCATACGTAACAAAGTGTGAATTTCGTCAAGGTGCGAATGGGCGATGAAGATGAACGCGTGTTTTTGTACAAGGTATTCAAATGACAGTAGCGTAACGGCATGCAAACGTGCGACATTAATTTGTAACAACCGGCGAACTTGGAGAACTTACGACTCGTCGTGTTGTATCGGCTCCTATCACGACTCGGTGCAAAGAGACCTCTAGCAGTACTTTTCAGAGTTTTTTTTCTCCCAAATGTCTAACTTGAGGTTACAGTTTTCGGAATTTTGCACAAATGTCGTATTGCTTGCGTGTTTGAAGGAAAAATCGCCGTGAGGGGCGATTCGAGTAGCTTCAAAGTGAAGTATTTGTTTCGTTACAATAAAACGACCGCGCACTAGAATTTCCTCATTGGAATTCAAAGACCATCGGAATGATTGATTTTGTTGAGCTTTGAACACGTAGCAATTTTGCAGCGGTAACGGTTGGGTTTATCAATTCACCTTCGGATACCTCAACGGATCGTAGACAAAGTTACAGCGTTTTTGCTTAAAATAATGTTAAGCTTCAGTTTATAGAGGCTATTCTGTTACAATGTGTAATAGGAGAGATTTTCATCTAATTGGTAACGGTGTCTCGATTGACCAATGGTCCAATTTATGGACACAGGCTATTCCAAAAATGATTGTCTGATCTACCAGAAGAAAACGTGAACGAGCTCCGGGTTTTCTTCATTCGTCGAAATAAATGCAAACGAGTTTAGAGCAATATCTTTTTAGGTTTTGAGAACAATATTTATCAAGAAAGTAATCATCGGTGGGCTCCGAAAAAAAGCGACCAAAGTTCGTGATCATTGATTGACGAAACGGCGAAATGCATCGAAAACATAAAAAGAATCTGTAAACAATACAAAATCCAATTGGTTCACTTAAACTAGCTGTGTAATTGCGATCGGTCATTTTGCATATCCGAAATTTTACTAGTTTTATGTTAAAGTGTACCGTTCAATTTCCGACGATCTTTCGTATTTCTTGTATAAGATATTTATATCTCAAATTTACGTTAGAATATGGATTTTTCGCCGTCCTCGCTCCGGCGGATCTCATTCACGTTTACTGTTAACACTATCCCGCGGCCTAACCTCATCAAAAGATCGGCATGCTTCATTTACCTTCTTCGTGTACAATATTTCTTACTAAAATCTTACTATAAAAATAATAGAGGCGGCAAATATAATGGCACGTACATACTGCCTATTCATTGGAATAACGTGTCGCCATGAAACGTACGTACTAAATGCGGTCAAATTTTAGGGTTATCAGATGAAATTGGAGTCGCCGTTCTGATATCCGAAGGCCTATGTTTATGATAAATACATTCAACCCCAACCAAACGTGTACCCAGTTGAGTTATTCGTGTATTTTGAGAGAAAGCTTATCACATGGTGTTCTGTTAATTGAATTTGGTCAATAATAGAAAGGATCAATCGAATGCTCCCGAGGATCTCGTCACTGCACCGCGGATAACACTCTTTTTACCAACCTCTGTGAGACAGCGCGTCGGTACTGCCCATACGTGGTGGCGGTGGACACCTTCTGTTCGGCGCACAGTGCGACAATTCCTCGTACATATGCCTCCTCGGATCCCACGTCGAGTGACTCCTAAACGAACCTGGCCCACCTGTCAAACATACGCTACACAACGACCGTCGCTAACCCGCTTGCGCCTATCGAGCCAACGCACCTTTTTCTTACTAAATTAAATCATTGATTTTGTATACGACCAACGTTTTCAAACAGTCCCATTCATACGGAACACGTCGTTTCCGATTTCTTCTACGCTTTCTTCGTTAATACGGTCACGAAATGACAAAGTCCTGCATGGACACAACGGAAAACGATGCAATACTGATCACAAAAAACAAAGAAACTTGGCAATTTACTTCACATCTAAGGATTCTGCAGCTGATTATTTTCTTGCTGGAATTTGCCCTCATTTTATTTAGGTTCCGAAACGATTGTGTCTAATTTCCATTGAATTCCAATTAAACCGTCAGTCAGTTTTTTAGGACCCGTTGTTCCATCGAGTAGGATCTTCAAGAAAAATTAAGCTTTCATCATGGATTGAGAGGCGACCGGGAAATAGACTCTTTGAATTTCTCGTAAGTTGTATCGGAATAGAGAAGAGTATTCCGAGGCCGCTTAAGTGATACGAGGTTTATTATTAATCTACTGCGATAGATCATTGCCGTGGCCGCCCTTTGAATGTTCAAGTTACACTCGGACCTCAGAATTGGCAGGGAGTCCTTAAAGTCATGCTCAAACTTCATGGAATAGCCAAATTGCGCAATCCCAGAAGGGAAAGTGTATTTTCTTATTTTCATTCCGACCTACGGTTGATAACTTGCCGATCAACTAATGCTAGTCAAATGCGCCACTAGAAAGAAACATCAAATACGTTTTGGTAAGATTGAGAAGTGGAGCTTCTGATTAGCGCTCACCCATCCGTACTTAGTATGTTTCTCCGTAAGGCTGCGCAGGATTGGCTATCACCAATTGATCAATTGCTCTCCAATGGCTATTACCAATTGATTTCCTCAACGATACATCAGACGAAAAAGATGACAAGGATTCGCTTTAGAATTTCGCCATCTATCATCGAAATTATGGCGGATGTACATTTATAACAGCTGGCTCCATGTACCCTAGTGAGTTTCGATCTCCATCAACTGGGCAATCGCATTCTGAATAATAATCGTTGAGAAATAACGTTTACACTTGATACGCGCAGCGGGTTGCGACAAGCTCAAACAAAACAAAATGTAACTAGCCACTATACCGTCAGAATCGTGTTCCATCGACATGAGTAGAAAACAAATGTATATTGCAAAGGAAACGAAAAATTCGTGACGAAGCACCTAGGCGCTAATTGAGAGTGAACAATTGACTTCGTGGCTATACGATCGCGGGTGAAAATGATGACGATGAAGCCGAAAATGGGTAACTGACTTTTTCATGCTTATTTGTTTGTCAATGACTTGTGATGTGGTCTTTAGAAATTGTCACAAGCATAATGCAGTCTGTTGTTCCAGACAACCATAATCGAACTGACGATGCGAGTTTTGGTACATTTCATAGTTAATTCCGACAGGAAGATTCTTTGATATTTCCTGACCCATTTGAATCTGGTCTGGAAGCCTGTTCGTTGTTCACATCGTAAGCTAATCTCAGATTTTCGATCCCCATAAAATGACACGTTCGATTGCGCTTGTGCAACTCTACAAATGCACTATAACTCATTAAATGTGTCATATAGTGTGTGTATCATGTGTGGATCATCAAAATCATGTGAAGAATTCGATGTGGCAAGATGAAGTCACGAAAGGAGAATGAAACGTTTATCTTCAAATGAGAATCGTTTTTCCTGTCCACAGGACCTTTGAACATGATTTTGTGAATGGTGTACGCGTTCTGATTCGAGCGAGACAGAGGAAACATCAAATGAGCGTGCCAATGCGACAACATCTATAGACGCTTAGGTGAAAAAAAAGAAGTTCTAAAAGTTGGATTTGTTGGCAGGGTGGCTTACTTATAACTGTACCTCGCTTGATACGATCGCACGTATTGTAGTTGGAGCCTGGTACAGGCGGAAGTTTTCGGTTGGGTGGGGCTATGTAGCCCAACTCGTCACGAAGGTCCGGCCTGCGTTTGTCCAATGTAGCACCACCAACGCCAGTTTGCTGGTACACAACGTCATCTGTAACGGCCAAACGCCACTCGAGGCTTTAAATAATGCTCTTCGGCAAACTGAAGTTGGAATTTCGTGTAGTGTGGAGCTGATGCAGTCAATGAGGAGCGCAAGTGGACAATGGATCCAAGGTTGACATAGTGATTTCGCGACATTAATGTCGAAATGCCACGTGCAAAATGTGAAAATTCAATACTCTCTCGATCGGAGTTTTCGAAAAATTGGCAATTGATGATAATACAGATTTACCGATGTTGCTATAGCATATTCGTTCGATACTACTTATGGGTGTATCTCGACTACCTATTGGGGATGTTTTTTACATCGAAAAACCAAAGCGAGGATTCTCAAAAGATGGACCGACATTCGTGATCTACTCATATAATTAAGACTAAAGAAAACTCACGATTCCTTGACAATACTGTACTGATTATAAATGCATTCCACTGTAGTTGCTTCATGGAAGATTCCGGTTTCGAAAACGAACAATCTAAAATATCTGTTTTTACAATTAGTGTGTTGTTGGAAGAAATATCATCGATAGAATAATAATTTATGAAAACTAGATTTCGTCTTTGGAGATACGACGCAGGAGTTTGTGTCATTGGAATGCAATGAGGATTAATTTTATTCAATTTTCAAAATGTTTTCGCTGCTTCAGACTACGAAAATCACTCGAACGTTCTTTTAGGACCCTTACAAAAAATCTACATCTAAATTTTGTAAAAATGTTGAATAATTATAACATTAACGAGTCGAAAAAATTAACTTTCGTTGTATCCCAATGACGCAAACTTCAACGCTATTTGAAGATCCCAATTTCGTAACGTAAGTCTGTGTACAAAATCAAAATCTCCCATGAAGAAACGTTGTATAATGGAACCACAGTAGATTCGAATTTACCGTTGAGCTGCATTTAAAAAATCGCGAATTCGCCGTTGTTCTCATTTACGGGAAGTCTACTAAGCTAACCCGCGAGCCCTCAATGTCACACGGGAAAGCAAACTCAATCCATCATCCGCGAGTACAACGATAGCAGGGAATTATTCCTTCGCGGGAATATCAGGCAATGGAATAGTGAGGTAGTCAAGTGGTTGTCAAGGCTGTACGGCAACTTATATACTAGCGTGACATGTACACGGTGGTAGTCGTGAAGTGTGCAAAGAAGCTGCGAATGTTGTGTAACTCTACATCCACCATCAGGATGCTGATCATGCCACAAAGAATATTTCAACCGGGGAAATTAAGGCTGAGCGAAGAGTCCAAATAACGAGGCGCGGTCGGTTTGCCTATCGAAACATCAGCGACTTTGCACCAACTCCACCGCGTTCATTCGACATGAGTATTATGTGAAAAAAAAAGGTTTTATACATTGTCCCTCGTAATATTTCTCGTCGGCTGATGAGATACCTCGCAGCCGTGTTTGTTCCGGGCCCCGAGTGCGTCTCGAGAGTGCGACGCAGATGACGACAATGCCGACGATAATTACAACGACCGTAGCACCGACCGGTACGACTACGTTAACATCGAGCCAGTTCGGTAGCCACGGGAAGTAACGTCTGACGTCGGTACTGTCCTGGCCGCCGTTGCGAACCGGTGGTGCGATCGTGCCTGTTTCGCGGGTTCGTCGAGTTTCCGAACACGGAGAGAGAGGAAGAGGAGGAAGAAAAAAGTAAAACGTTACTTCTGTTACAGACCTTTGTCCCCGGCACCGTGGCCCTTTCCTCTCAGAACGCAGATCACGATGACGGCAACGATTAGAACGAGTATGGCGGCTACCACCGGTACGACCAAATTCAAGTTTGCCATGAAAATTTTCATCGGGTCTTCGTCGTTGCCACCACCGTTAGCATCGAGTTCGCGTGCCGGTGCAATGGTGCCTGGAACACACAAACATTCCACGTTGTCGCGAAAAAACGAAAGAAATAAAAAAATAATCAACTAAAAAAGCTACGTTCCAGGCACCATTGAAGAGCACCGCGGCTAAGTAGCCGTAACGGCTGACCTATTCGCGCGGAATGGACCACGCTCGGTTCTCCAGTGCAATTATCATACCCTCGGTTCTCACGAGCCTACTTACCACCCGTCACAGTCAAGGTCGCGAATTCGTACTCGGCCACTGCGAAACCAGCGTTGTTGTGGGCGGTAACTCGGAGATGGTACCAGGTCGCCGGATCTAGATCCATCACGACGAAATTGCCGGTTGGCTTGACGTTGTTCGAAACTTGATTCCATTCCTGTTGGTGCCTGGAGGAGTGCACGGTACCGATTAGCCTTCATCGACTGGCTTTCGTGCTCGCGCGAATCTTCTTACTATACGATTGCTTTTTATTCTACGGTGAACTAAACGACTCGCGGCTTTCCGTGTTGCCAGCATTGAGGGATTAGAAGGAGCTGGCTTGACGAAAAACTGCTATTGCTCGCAAACATTTTTAAAAACAGTCACACAATAATCGATAACCAAACATATCAAACTCTCGAAATACCTTACAAATAATAAACATATTTTTCATCATTCTTTAATTCAGTTACCAGTCTTCGAAATTTACTTTCAGTAGGTGCTAAATTGAACAAGGCTCAGCTTTCCATTTTTTTCTGATAATTGGCTCAACGCTATTTCAGCTGCTTCTGCAATAATTCGATAGATTATTTTTCCGCTTTTTTGCAGCATATTCATTTTTTCTCATCCGTGCCTGGGGCGAGCGGATTCATTAACGATGCGACTTAGTTTGTTCTTACGCACGCTATGCTTCGTCGCGAAAATATGCCACCGATTGTACGGGATTCCTTTTTCCATAGTGCTTATGGTCTGTCTTACTTTTTCTTATTCTCGACGACGAAGTAGAGCATGGGACAACCACCGTCGGACCAAGCGCTCAGGTGCAGCGTGATGCTTTCGGTTGATACCTCGATGAATCTTGCCGCCTCTGGGATTATTGGCTTTGATCCCTTGGTCCGGGTGTTCAGAATGTCCGATGGGTCGCCAGTGCCGATTCTGAAAAAGTTTCCATCGTCTTGAGGAGCGCACTTATGAGAATATTTGTACAGAAGAGCGCGAGGTCACTCGAAATCGCAACGTCAAAAATAATTGCTCGGAAGATGTCGAGTCGGTTTGCTAATCGACCTTTTATCAAAACTTGTCTCGAGTGCCATATTATTTTTTTTTAGTCCGACAATATTTGCGACATCGTTCATACAAACGTATCGGTACACTCATGGCTCATTGTGATGATAACATTTATGGATAATCCTCACGAGATAGAGAACATAAAAAACAGTTTGTGTTTTTAATTATTAAAATGGACGCATTCGTCAGTATTATGTCCATTATTATTGTTGTTGTGGTTCACAGAAAAATTTGAATGGAAAAAAATGCCTTCGGGTATCTTGAAATTGAACAGCTGATATTGTGAAAGTGCTTGAAAATCAAAGCAGCGGCGACGGTGCAGTTTATTTTGTTCTCGTACTTACCCGTTGTAGGCAGTCACGTAAATTTGATATCTCGAGCCGCACCAGAGATTTTCGAGGGTATACTTTTGCGTGGTCGAGTTGATTTGCATAGTTTCCCAATCGCCGAATTCGGGCTTGTAGTGAATAGTGTATCCGTGAATAGGTGCGTTGTCCGTCAGATGAGGTTTCAACTTCATTGTCAATGAGTTCGTCGTCGTTGCGGTGAGCGTTACTTGGGGTGAATGCGGCGGAGCTAAGAGGTGCGGGACAGATATCGAAAGAGAGAGAACGGGGCAGAGAGAAAGAGAGAAAAATATATATCGTTAGACGTAAGATTCCAAAGACAGGGTTCGTATTCACTGTTATTCGTTCCGGTTAACGGAAACGTACCTTATGCCTTGCTACGAGTGGTACATATAAATTTGGAAGACACCGAAACATTTTAGAATCAACGTAAGGAACGATAAACTCTGATCGATCTGTAACGATCGATCATTCGATGATCGATGAAGTCATGAGACGCAAGAATTCGAGTGAGCTACTTACTCCGACGTAAAGAAAATCATTTGTTCGTCATTTATTATATCTCCTTAATGGTAAATATATCGTTTTGTGGCAAAGAAATGTCGCAGAAATAATTGGGATTTTGTAAAACATCTTTTTCGCTTTTTTCGACTTTGTTCGTTTCGAAAATATATACCAGGTGTAGAAGTATGAAACCGGATTTTTTTTGTAAAAATTACACGTCTGTTGTTTAAAAATGGCAAAAACGAATAGAGACGGCTTTCTGCGTCACATTCAATTGATTCGCGAGTTCTTGTTGACTTTGAGTATCATCTTCAACCACTAAGGCTTGCAGTTTGTTGCAGCGAACTTTTTCGGTGGTTGGGTTGGGCGGGAAGTTGGGTTGTGTGCGTTGAAAATATTCGTCAGCTGTTAGAGGGAGATGATGGCGCTGCAGAAGCGGTCGTATGGTCCCTAAACTGATGGCTAGCACCATTTATGGGGAAATTCCGGTTTCATACTTCTACACCTGGTAAACGATTTTGACTTGCGCTATGAGCAAAAAGCATTCATGTATAACGCACGGTGAAGTTTCAAAGGATTCTCGATGTAGCCGTTCTGCGGGAACACTGCCGCAAAAAAATCTTTGCTTTCATGTCCTCCTGCTTGGAATGCGAATTTTACTTATTGAAATTGTATGCTGTTCGCGAAAGATATTTTTGAAATATTGCGTTGAAAACATGACGTGCGGGGCTGAATTTACAGCTTAGTGTTTCCTCAATAATCATTAATTCAATAATAATTTTGGGATAAATTATTCGGCCACTTCTCGAACTAAACAAGACAATTGTCAAATAGTTGCTTTAGGGGCACGTTTGGAAGTCACGTGTTCTCTTTGCAAAACTGGTGACTCGCTATCAAATTTCGAGCCTTTGATCGCGATTGTTGAATAAATCAAATAGAAGTAGAGAGTAAGTTGCTCTCCCGATTAGGCACGATTGGCTTATGGACTTCTAAGATGTGTACGAATCACGTTCTAAATTGGCATTCGGTGCTCGAAAGATTCTAATGAATTTGCTTGCTGAAGCGCAACAGCGAGTGGTTAGATGACTTTTTTGCCTAGAAAACAATTGCTCTCTCACCATGTACAATCAGCTGGTGAGTAACCGTATCATGGCCAAATGAGTTTTCAACGTAGCAAGAATATTCTCCGGCATCGGCGCGATCGACTTCTTTAATGAACAGAGAACCCTCTGGCAATTTTCTCAGTCTGTCACTCAGCTGGAGCTTCACATCGCGGAATTTCCATACTACTTCCGGTGCCGGTACTCCAACGGCGAGACAGGGTAACTTTACGTCCTCTTTGTATGTAGCGGTGAATTTGTCGTCGAATGATGCGATTTTTGCGGGTACTGTGAATCGCAAGAGATACACGAGGTGAGAAATCCATTGCGGAAGATCAACACGATCCAATATAATAATGGTTTGGTTAACATTTTGCTTGGAATGTAGGTAATTATACAGAAAGTAGGCATCACCTCGGGTGACCTTGACCTTCACGTTCGTGTGTGTGTGTGCGTGTGTGCGCGCGCGGGCGTTCGAGTGCGTGCGCGCGCGCGTGTGTGTGTGTGTGTGTGTGTGTGTGTGAGAGAGAGAGAGAGAGAGAGAGAGAGAGAGAGAGAGAGAGAGAGTTTTCAGTTTTAAGATTTATCATGGTCGAAAGATATAGTAGGACCAGAGGAATGATGCAAATCCTTTCCTATGGAGTTTTTATTGGTTTATTGATATTTTCTTCCATATCTTTTTTTCTGTAGTAATCTTTTAACAAACCTTGCTGGCTCAATATTGAATATATATATATAGTTTACGATGGGCAAGATGGGATTTTTTTCTCTAAATGTTTACAAAGCTTTAGTTTGCGTTGATCCGTTGTTAGAAATAGTTTATCTTGGTGTTCAAATAGCCCAAAAAATTACATCACCCGCAGTGTGAACGTCTTGCCCATCTCGCCGCACGTAAAATGACGTACGTTAAACTATTTTTATCTCTGGGGTTTTGCGGTCACAAAATTTCAGAAAGTTCGTAAAACTGACATTCCTCTGGTGCATCCGTCGTGCCTCTGGATCTCGTATGTCAGGAGGGACTCAAACGGATGATTTCCGAAAAAGCACGATTCAAACCGGTTTTTATGCACAGCGGCGCATGCTACGTTTTTCTAACCTCAAAATTTGGCGGTACGTGGGCATTAGAAAATGTCCAGAGAAATGATAGAAAAAAAAAGTTTACAAAGTTTCGTTATTTATTGTGAGATACTCGTGCTTATTATTTTTTTATTTTGCCGAGAGGAATGAAGTAAATGTTCAATAGATTTAAGGAATGTTATTTTTCTCTAATATTTTTGAATGTCTAGTCCTTCTTCAGCTTGCTAGTGTAAATGAAGTCTGGAGAGTTACATTCCAGAGGAATGATTTTCATAGGCAAAATACAGAACAAAAAAAGCATAACGACGATTTTTCTGCCAAATCTGTTTTGTAGTAAGAAGACGAAATATTTCAAACTCCTGTAGTTTAGAAAAATCTACAAAATAATCGAATAGCATCTATCGAAAAATGTCAGATTGCAAAAATATATATGTATATATATATAGGGTGCGGAAATGAGTCCTTCACGATGTTTCACACCCTTACAAAGCCGAATGAATGAACAAAGCCTACAAAACGCAAACAAACACAGCCCAGTCCAAATAATCCCAAGCAAACCATGTAAAACCCAAACAAATATAATTAAACCCAAACAAACAAAACCAAGCTCAAACAAATCCTACGAATCCCAAATAAACACAACCGAGCCCGAACAATCCCAAAAAAAACCTACACATAACGCAGCCCAAACAGATATTTTTGTTGGACAATGCAGCATCGACGGTTCGCGGTTTACTTGCACAAGCGTTTATATTCAGGGGAGATTATACCATCGCGAATAACTTTGTGATCAAGTAATTTGTCATTGTTATCGACGATTCATAAGAAGTTATTAGGTGTACAACTTAGTTCGGTCCGTTTTCAAAAGATGGCTGTAGGTGCTATAAATGGTTGACGGCAACAGCTGATTTTTGCTGTATCGTGAAGTATCAACATCTCTTAACCAAGTATCGTTTACAGACCTTTGAGTTTTGCGCATCGAGTCTAATTTTTACTGCGGTGGAAATGTCGAATTTCGTCCCATATAAGCACCATTTGCGGGAAGTGTTGATTTTCTGTTTCAATTGGAAGAAAAGTGCAGCTGAAGCCCACCGAATGCTTGTGAAAGTTTTACGGGAGACTTCACTTGCCCCTTCCGACTACCATTTGCTTCGATCGATGCAGAACGCTTCGACTGGAATACGCTTCACGTCACAACAGGGTATCAAAAATTGGCTCGATTCAATCTTGGCTTCAAAAGATGAGCGCTTCTTCCGCGATGGAATTCATAAATTACCAGAAAGGTGGGGAAAAGTAGTGGCTAGCGATGGACAATATTTTCATTAATGTATTAACTCATTGTATCATTCAAATAAGTGCGTATTTTAAGCAAAAAAACGGACCGAATTAAGTTGTACACTCGATATATAGCTTCATGGCATCGCAAATTATTACATCGAACTGTAAATTCATTAAGCCATCATTGTCGCTGTACTATTACAAAAGTCAACCAACGGTAATGTAAACACTGCTAGAAACACCATTGGGTATTTTGCGTTTCTTGTTCGATGTTTGCGTTTTTGGCTTTCTTCCTTAGTTTATTTAGGCTTTCAACATATTGTACAGAATTTACAATTCCTTTTAATCATTCGTGACGACATAAAGCTATATGAATCTTTACGGTCATTTTCACCCAAACAAACCCAAACCAAGACGAACAAACAAACCACGTTTAAGTAAAAGTTCTAGAAGTATTATAAATTGTGTACGTTGGTACGCGGAACGTCGCATCGCGTATGATATTTCTAACGCTAGAAAAAGGCAATGAAGGAGTCGTTTCCGTAGTTGAAATTGGACTGGCCAGAAAAATGTATGTCGTTACAGATTTGCTATTACTTTATTTCCTGTAAAGAATTTCAATGGTTATTGGCTTTTGACGGCACCCAAATGCCTCGGTACACCGATCAATAGTCTCAACATATTTTTTCTCCTTGTACAGTTGATGATTTTCGTTGTTTATATTCCTAAGATTTGCAAGCGAATGTAGGTGATTGAAAACCAGATCTTTTCACCATTTCTTTTTCAACACCGAACGTTTTTCGCTGTAGTTTCAGTTCAATCTTATCGATCGTAATTCCAATTATGTATATTCTTTTATTCCCAATTTGGACGTTTTTCGAGGATGCGTTTTTATTCTTCTGTGTTTTCAGTTTACGACATTTTCAATGGAAACGAATTTTTGAATCTGTTACCTCG
This sequence comes from Ophion costatus, assembly GCA_951751655.1. Lineage (NCBI taxonomy): Eukaryota > Metazoa > Arthropoda > Insecta > Hymenoptera > Ichneumonidae > Ophion > Ophion costatus. The sequence continues at coordinate 14,604,420 of OX632362.1, read as the reverse complement.
AATGTTAGGGGCTGAAGCAACGATTTTGGACGGTTCGCCCTCTCCGATGTTCGTACTTGCGGTAACCCAAAAATCGTATCGCTTTTGCTTGTCGAGTCCGAGAGCCTCGTAGGTCAGTTGATTCGGTGGTACTTTTGCGCTCGTTGCTTCTTCGGCACCGTCGGCTTTCGTGTAAACAACATACTGCGATATGACGCCGTTGGGCTGCGTCGGTGGTCGCCAAGAGATGAGAATCGATTCGGCAGACATGACTAGTGCTTTGACGGCGATCGGAGCTTCCGGTACTGCAATTCGATTCGAGCAATTTTACCTCGTTCCGTAGAAATACGAACTTGAAAACAAGGCCGTCAATGAAGAACAAAGTTGGCGAAGAAAAATAAATATCTTACAAGTAAAAAGAGTTAATTGAACGAACTTTCGAAGTATTCACGTTGCTTGTCTGTAGATATCATTTTCAAGCGGTAGAAAATTACAAGAATGTAGACTGTACATTTTTCTTTCAATCCGCACTCTTTTGAAGCCTATGAAAAATTCTTCAAATCTGAACCCCTAAACGTTTCCAAATTCGATTCTAACGATGTTCGCGGGATACTCTGTGCAAAAGAATTGTAAATTGCATCCGTAGACTTTTTCAAACTTCGGGCACACCCAAAGATTAAAAAACAATGGAATAAGCAAAAAATGTAACACTCAATTATTCTTATAAAATTGTATAGCGACTTTTGTGAAAATTATTCCGGTCTTGGATGCATCCGGAAACGTCAATTTCGACGAACGAGGGGAACCATTCTTACTTTATTCGACACTTTATCAGAATACCCACCATCTTGTTCAGTCTGACAATGAATCGGTGCAGACTTGACTCCGTCGCCACCAGACGTGTATGCCAACACCTGCATGCTGTAGTTCGTGTATTTCTTCAATCCGTGCAAAATCGTTTCGCTGGAGGATGTGATTTTCGTATCCTTCGAATTCTCATCGTACCAAGATTCGGATGGTCCGTAAATTACCTAGAGGCAACAGCATTCAAACTTAACACTCCGAGTTACTGTAATCAACAAGTACTATAGTTGCTTCCAATAGCTGGGCCCATTTTCCTTGTGTTTTTTTAAAAATAAATTCAATTTTTCTTTTACGGAAATTTCGAGTGTTTCGTACGAATCACTAATAATTTTTATTACTAATAATACTCGTAAGTAATAATAATTGTACTTATTTGCAATTAGTAATTGTAGTGATAATTTTACACTTAGTAGCCCGATCTTATATTTTGAAGAATTATTTTTCGCTTCCCAAGTGTAGGCGTGATTTTTCTTAGAAACGGTACAAAAACATAAAAAATATATTGCGAATACGATAAATATGATTCATACGAAACATTCGAAATTTTCGATAAAATTGAATTTATACAAAAAAAAATACAAGGAAAAATGGGCCCACAATGGGACTAGCGTTAAAATTCATATAATTCATCATATTATTTTAGAGAATTTTTTGAAAAAAAAAAAAAATGTTCAACTTAAAAAAAAATAGTTTTCACTTTACACGCTGAAAAAATGTTGACAACGATGATTCAAAAATGTTTTTCTTTTTTTTATGAAAGTGTGAACTAATATGAAAAAAAATCGATCTATAGAAATTTTTCGATATTTCGATTAATTTAAGAGATATCGGCGTTAGAACGTTTCCGAACTTTCCGAAATCTAAATTTTTCGAAAAAGTGCAACTTTTCAAACACATGCGATCAAAATTTAAAAAATGGTGAAAATACTCCTTTCATAGCATGATATTTTATTTTAAAAAATCAAAAAAATTAAAAATGGTCAGGTTCACGGCCGAGCGAAATGGCGTGGAATGCCTCGATTTTTTTTTCATTACCTTGTAGCCAGTAATGACACCGTTGGCAGCTGACAATGGCGGTGATACCCAAGATACTCGGATCGTTTGAGAGGTCAACGTGGTGCAGGTAGTGTCATGTGGCGGTTGTTCGGGAACTCCTTCGGCGGTGTGCTGTCTTCGTTCCTCGCTCATAGGCCCGGAACCAACTTTGTTGAAAGCCTGAACGACAACGCTGTATTGGGTGTAAGTCTTGAGATTCATGATTTGCAAATGGTGCTCTTTTCCATCTTCCTTCGAGAATTCGACAGTCTCAAACATGTAGGGCTTCTCCGATGATGATAGTCTGTAACCGACGTAGTAGCCAAGAATCTCACCGTTCCAGTCTTCACGTGGGGGCGGCTTCCATGTGACCTGAAGGAGCGCAAATATCTTTCACGATGATTCCTCACGAATTAGTTACGACGATTTCACGAGGCATCGTTGAATTGTGATAAACTGATCGATGGTTTCGCAATGCGATTCTTTTTCATGGACAACCGGATGGATGTGAAATTGTGTTATTTCTTGAAATTGCTGTGACCCTTGTGTAAGTACAATACGCAGTATTGCTATAAACGCGAAGTAGAGGAAAACGATGGTTATAATATTGTGATAAGTGATGAAAATTTAAATCGCGCCGCAATTGCATTCAACTTGTTGGCATTAAGGCGGGATTCTACTTTGAAACTTTGAAAAGGCTAAATTGGATGAAAACACCCACCTGGAACACGTCGAAGGCATATTATATGGCCCAGGCATCGCTGATTGAGGGTAAGATAATTTTTTCTACGATTTATCACTCACCAAAACTTTAAACGCGTTTTTTTCGAAACGACATTTTCAAGTACCGTGGTCGTGATAACTCAAAAAGTACTGAACCGATCCTTATGAAATTTGGAACACATATTCTATATGTGTGTACCAACCGACCTAACTACAATCAACTTAAAATTTTGATTAGAACTATTTTTTTATTGCAAAAAAAGACCCAAAAAAAACGCATTTTTTTTTCGTATTTTAGCCGCCATTTTGTTAATTTTGCACGTATATAAAATATTCTAGTTAGGTCGGTTCCTGAAGACATACTGAACATGAAACTATTTGATTTTTTTGTTTCAGACCATCCGTCGGGAAGATTTCACGACCACGGCAACGGTACCTGCTTTTCGAGGCGTTGGCTTTAAACATATTTTACCTGTACAAAAAATGAATAAAATACATTAAAAAATTTTTTTTTATGTACTTAAAGAGTGTATTTATTGAACAGTTTAAACCCCATATCGATATCTTTAATAGTATTCTCGGAAAAAATTCACGAAAATAGCGTTTTTTTCATGGTTTCAAAGTAGAATCCCGCCTTAAATCAATTTGTCTGGCCAAAGGAAGCAAGAAGCGTTTCCTTTCAGTAGAGTGAAAAGAAAAGGAAGTAAACTTTCCTAGGAATGTATATCTTTGTTTGCGCATTTTTGCAATTTATTACACATCAATTTTCGTGGCCCATTTTTAATACAACAATATTTTCAATTTTACGGCAAAAATCGACCCTCGATTTCATTGCACAGCCAATACACAGCAAAAGCTAAAATTGTTTTCAGTTGTGTGTCGTTAGGATCAACGATCGGACAATTATTTTCAAAAAGTATTCTTTCGTTACATCTGCAATGAATCTTTCAATTGTCCAATATTCAAAGATTCGTGTGAACTTGAGCTATTTGTGTCTTTTTATATATCAGCAATTTCTTGCCGCATAAATATTTCAATTATCCACGAAAAATAGTTTTTTTTTTCTTTGTAGGTTTGTACCTTGAGAGTGTGTTGATCGAGAGCGTCAACTCGGACGGAGCTTGGTGGGCCGGAAGGTGCCTCCTCGGCGGTAATAATAGTCACGGTGTCAGACGGATCCGAAGTACCGATTTCATTTTCGGCTACGATACGTAAGTGATAAGTGGTAGCTGGCCTGAGATTGAAAACTCCGGCGACATTTTGTTGGGACCCGGGCACGAGAACTCGATCGATATCGGTGTCCCAGGAGCCCTTGCTAATCTTGTATTCGATGACGTATCGTTTTATCGGACTATTGCCGTCGTACGGTGCAGCCCAGGACAATTGAACGGAACGACCAGATTTGTCGAGTACTTTCAAGCCGTACGGAACTTCCGGAACCTCTGGAAAGTCACATATTTTCCAATGGTACGTTTGGATTTCGAAGTGTCCATAAATCGATTCTTGCGCAAAATATGGTTGAGGTTACTATCCATTTGTCTCTGTGTAATTTTCAGTTTCCTAAAATGGTGATGGACGGTGATGGACGGTGATGAAAAACGTACCTTGAACAATCATATTGATACTGGTGTCATCGCTGCCGAAGGCGTTTGTCGCGACACAGGTGAAGAGCGCGGAGTCGCTTCGTTCGGTTCTCTTGATACTCAAGTCAGCCAGGACGCCGTTTGCGAGGATTTCCTCCCGAATCGTGTAGCGTGAATCGCTCTTCGGGTCCAGACGCTTGTTGTTCATGTTCCACAAAATTCCGATCGGTTTCTCACCCTGTGCCTCGCACTGGAGCACGGCCGGTTCGCCACGACGTGCCGTTTGGTTTCGCAATTTGATTTCGAAATGCGGTGGCGCTTAACAATTCAAACACCGTGATCGGTACGAGCGGGAAAATGCGGAAAGGCATGTTCATTGAGCCATTAACGAGGAAAATGTTACCTTGAACCGAGATGAGAATGACGGCAGACAAACCGGAACCGATTCCGTTAACAGCCTCGCAGAGATAATAACCCTCGTTCGTTTTCTGAATGTTGTTGATCGACAGAGTACCATCTTCGACGCTTATGTCAGGATTGTTGAGTTTCAAGTCGGTGTAATCGCCAGGAGTGTCCCCTTGAACGTGACGAAATCGTTTTGTTCGTACAGTGCCACTTTGTTTGGCTCCCTCGTGAAGAGGAAGATTTGTTTGAAAATTCATCGAAATGAAACGTCGAAGAAATCTGGCAATTTGGGCACACATTGCGTTCGTTTGATTGAATTCGGCTCGCAAGCCCTGCTCTACGAGGAAGGACGAATTTAGTGATAAAACGTTTCGTAACGGGTATTCCGTACGCGAAATGAAACAGAGCTGGGCGTAATTCTATTTATAAATACGAATACGAATTTATTCACATCGTGATTTTCATGTGATTATAAATACAAATTTGTTCATACTTCACTTATTGTAAATACGAATACAAATACCATTGTATTCACAAATATTCTGAACATACAAATAAATGCACAGAAAAAATTGTGAATATTCACAAAAATTGTGATTATTCACAAAAATTGTGATTATTCGCAAAAATTGTGATTATTCACAAAAATTGTGATTATTCACAAAAATTGTGATTATTCACAAAAATTGTGATTGTTCACAAAAATTGTGAATATTCACAAAAATTGTGATTATTCACAAAAATTGTGAATATTCACAAAAAAATGTGAAAGTTTACAAAAAAACCTGAGAATTAAAAAAAAATCACATCAAAATCTGTGAATGCAAATGTATTCACGAAAAACGGTAAATACAAAAAAATTCACAAAATAAGTTTAGTGAATTGTTTCGTATTTAAGACAAATTAAAATCAAATTCGCAATGATTGAATTAAATTTATACCAAAAGTGAGTTCTTACGTATTTTGAGGGAAAACATTGCCTCGACACAATGTTTTCTCTCAACATACGTAAGAACTCACTTGTGGTGTAATATTTTAAAACAATTGTCGTCAATTGGATTTGAATTTTCTTCAACTTAAGGAAATTCACAACTCATTTTGTGAATTTTTTCATATTTATAATGCAATATTTGAAACTCACAAGTTTTTTTGCAAAAGAATCTTTGCCTCGACGCAATGTTTTCTCTCAAAATACGTAAGATCTCACTTTTGGTGTAAATTTTAATCTAATCATTGTAAATTTGATTTTAATTCGTCTTAAATACGAAAAAATTCATAACTTATTTTGTGAATTTTTCTGTATTCACAATTTTTTGTGAATATTCACAATTTTTGTGAATATTCACAATTTGTTCTGTGCATTTATTTGTATGTTCAGAATATTTGTGAATATTCACAATTTTTTCATTCACAGATTTCGATGTGAATTTTTTTTTATTCACAGGATTTTTTGCAAATATTCACATTTTTTGTGAATATTCACAATTTTTTCTGTGAATATTCACAATTTTTTCTGTGAATTTATTTGCATGTTCAGAATATTTGTGAATACAATTGTATTTGTATGCGTGCATGTGTACAAATAAATTCGCATTCACAAGTGTGAATACCAATTTATTTGTACACATGCATGCATACAAATACAATTGTAATTGTATTTTTGTGTAGAATTTATTTGTATTCGTATTTACAATAAGTGAAGTATGAATAAATTTGTATTTATATTCACATGAAAATCACGATGTGAATAAATTCGTATTCGTATTTATAAATAGAATTACGCCCAATTCTGAACTGAAACAAGGAAAAAAGCATGTGCGCCGATTTTCAGGGGTGATTTATTGGGAATTAACTTTTAGAGAAACGGTTGAAGATACAGTGTTCGTATGTCACATTTATATTTATCCATGTTTGAAGTAACATATCACATGTTTTCAAAGCATTTTATTCGCAATTGTATATGATGGCGTATTTTTTTTAAACATTTTTTAAATCGGGCGTGTTTTTTTCTCAGAAACTACTGGGCCGATTGACTTGCAATTTTACACGCATTCAGAGTACATATCGGGCTATCGTTCGGCCATCGATCTTTTTGATTGCTCTGTAATTAATATTCTTCCGGGCGCGAGAAGTGACCATTTGCATCTAAAAATCAGCGTACTCTTTTTCAAACGCTGCTACTTCGTAACATTTTCCTCAAATTTTTTTTATTAGAGGGCCGAACGGTAACCACATTTGTGGTGTATATCATTTTTTTCAAATCGTTCGTTACGGATGACAAGGACGGCTGCAATCATCACGCCTGACGGTAAAAAATGTGTGCGATGTGAACTGCGCAACTTGAATTATCATGTGGACTTTCGAATAAAATGCTTTGCATAAATTTACGATGTAACTTCATAAACATTAATAAATATGCGAAATACTAAATAAATAAATGCGAAATACTACTGTACATTTAACCGGTTTCCGCAACACGGGGTTGACGATTTTTGAGTAATTTTCACTCTACAACGAATAGCGTATACGTCGCAAAAAGAACATTAACTAATCGAAAATGATCAAATCCTACTGTTACGTGACTAAAGATATTACAATAGGTTTTACCCTCAAAGTGTGAAGGGGGGTCGAATGTGTCCGGGCCCAAATGACTTGTTCAAATTTCTCTAGCACCGGGGACTTGCGCGCCATTTGAGTGGTACTAGAAAAAAATAGGGGTAGGTATATGTGTGCACAAGGCCAGCTGCATCAGTCAGTTTTACGAGGAACGAGCACGAGATCAAATCAGAGCAGGGTCAAATTCGACCCCCCTTCACACTTTACGTAAGTAAAAGTCAGTTTTTTGAGGATTTTTTTTTCGGTTTTTTATGCATATTTAAACATAATAAGCTGTGATAAATACGTGGATTTTTTTTTTTCAATTTTTAAAAATTAAAAAAGAATTTTTTTTTGTTTCTTTTTGAGTTTATTGCTGTACAAACGAAAGCGATGCGCTTTGTGCCCTCACAACAAAGATCAAAAAACTAATCAACGTTGTTCCCGATGTGGAAAAGGGCTGTGCGAGGAGCACCGCAAAAACCTTTGCGCCCAATGCTTTTAAACTTTTTTTATAAACAATTTTTTTTCAACTTATGTTACCTTTTTTGTCGACCAACATTCTACAAATAACATCAATAAAAAAAACCATTTTTCTAAATGTATCTTTGACGTTGAGCGCTTTTTTCCCTTCAATACCTCACTTTTACCTCGTAAAAATATACCCATGTTCCCCTAATTAAATAGGGTATCTGGTTTAATTCTACATTGATGGCATATTTTTTTTCTCAACGAGCAACATTTTTCCGTTAAATAACCGGTTTTTAAATCTCGTTCACGTTACTATTGTTCAAACTACAATTAAAAAAAGAAAAGTGTTTTTTCCGCGCATTGCTTTATATTTGTTTAAAAAAAACATATTAAAAATAACAATATCCGAAAAATTCTTGTTCGTACTTCGAAAGGACATCCTAAGGATGAACCATGAATTTTTACAGATTTTTTCATCAACAATTGTGTGCTTGGTAGCGCACCACCGAAAACGACCCCCCTTCACACTTTGAAGGTGCCAAAAACCCCTTCACAGTTTGAGGGTTAAAACGTAAATTGTCAGATTCCTCACGGTACTTCGGTTGTAAAGTATTGTGAATTTATAATTCCGCAAATGTCGATAAATTGGATGAGTTTGCGTACCAGCAGCCCTCTTCCATGTGACCTGAGGCTTGGGGAATCCGTCGGCTTTACACTCCACCCGAGCATCCGAACCTTGAGCGAATGCTTTGTCGGTCGGTTCCAGAATCCAGCGTGGAGGCACTGTTGCAGAATGAATTGAGTTAGTCATACGTTCTTCCTTTTCGAGCTGGAAAATTACTACCGAGAGAGAGAGAGAGAGAGAGTCATGCCATGCTTCTCCGAGCCCGTGTTACCAATTCAATAATTTCGTACCTCAAGGGAAGAAATTATAATGTGTAGCACCGACGAGAACAACGATCCTCAAACCATCCCGCCAATCCATCATATTCGTGATGTTATTTATATTTGAAAATAAATATAAAAACGTGCAAAACGTATTATCGAAAAAAAAAATGGTACAACTTCGAATTTTTGCAATTGTCTCTTTTTCTTGTTTATCATACTTTATTACATTTTGATTAATTTCAATATTACGTGTGGAATTATGATTGTATGGATTCAACGATATTATTTGTCCACTATAAAAAAAAAAGAATTGCCACAAAACATGTATTTCGATATTTGTATGAAGATTTGATAGCGGATTGTCAATTGACGTTGGTTCGACGATCGAGGCACGATTTTCTCATTTCGCTTGCCTCATGCACATACAAAGCGTTACACTCTCGCTAAAGTCCACTACCAACGTGCAAGAAAAATGAAGATCGATGGGTAGAGAAAAGAGAGAGAAAGAGAGTGAGAGCGATAAAACGAGAGGACTAGTACGTTAAAAAGATTGAGAGAGTACCAAATTGTGGTGACTTCTGATAAGTACTGCACAATCAAAGATCAGTTATAAACATGTATGCTCGGACCACATGACGGAATTAGAGCTCAGCCAATTTCTGATGGAACATTCCGTGTATATGTCTCATAACAATTGATTATTTTTGTCGAAAGTGTGCCTTAATTATAAATGATTTTTAAACAATTTCACAGATTTTTGCTTTCCTTAAACCATTCTATGTTTTGTTTTTTTCGGTGGATTTGAAGCGATGCTGAGTACTGAAAGAACGATTGTGATTCAAGGAAACATTTTCATTAAGTTCGTACGAGATAACCATTTTTGGGATAAAATGTTTGCAATAAGTCGGTTTGAATACAAACCAAAATATCGCGAGAAAATATGCAAAAGGATCATTTTATAACCAGGTTCAAGACGAGAAAAGAAAATCATCACGTAATGCAATCATCACGTAATGCACGACAAAAATTGTTGGTATATAAAGTAGACGTAGAATTTGGTATATAAAGTAGAAATTGTTTTCGTTACTCTACCATCTCCGAATGATATTCATCGAAAGATTTCTTCCGACGAAATATTTTTACCTATTTATTCTGAACCTTATGACACTGTTTTCGTTGCAAACCAGTGCTCTTGAAACTCTCCATGGTAGTCAGTGACCAATGTGACAAGAATGTCATAATTGGCTATTTTTTTCGGATTAAACTTTTTTGGCAAACGATTACACTGATAATATTCACAATAATAATAACGAGGTTGACAATGATAAACGCATTCGTTTGCCATAACCGCACAACAGTTCTAAAACTGATAAATTAAACGGATATATGTTTGCGTGAAAAACCTTTTTTTAAGTCTACATTTTCACAATTTTGTTATGGATGTGACAGTTGTTACGAAGTGTATTCGGTCTAAAAAAATCGGTTCAAGAAATTCTTAAACTTTTTACATTTGGATGGATACTGGTCGTAATTCATATTAAAGCGGCCGGACCAATTTGTCTCTGTGTTTGAAGTGAAATGCTTCGAAGGTATGGCCGCGTCGGGTTGATATATTGAAGAAAGGTCATTTTGTGTCCATTTTTGTCACGAAGTACTGAAATTGTGATCGAACTAAACGTTTTTTCAAAGATTCTACACATTCTCAAAATCTCGAATGATTTGTTGTCACGGCCACGTTGAGATGTGATCTTACGATATCATTTAACAATCGCATGCTCATTAATTGCTTCCTTTTTATGTTATATTTTATGATATATTGGACAAAGGTCATTTTGTGTACATTTTTATCACGAAGTACGGAAATTGTGATCGAACTAAACGTTTTTTCAAAGATTCTACACATTATCAAAATCTCGAATGATTTGTTGTCACGGCCACGTTGAAATGTGATCTTACGATATCATTTAACAATCACATGCTCATTAATTGCTTCCTTTTTATGTTATATTTTATGATATATTGAACAAAGGTCATTTTGTGTACATTTTTATCACGAAGTACTGAAATTGTGATCGAACTAAACGTTTTTTCAAAGATTCTACACATTCTCAAAATCTCGAATGATTTGTCGTCACGGCCACGTTGAGATGTGATCTTACGATATCATTTAACAATCGCATGCTCATTAATTGCTTCCTTTATATGTTATATTTTATGATATATTGAAGAAAGGTCATTTTGTGTCCATTTTTGTCACGAAGTACTGAAATTGTGATCGAACTAAACGTTTTTTCAAAGATTCTACACATTCTCAAAATCTCGAATGATTTGTTGTCACGGCCACGTTGAGATGTGATCTTACGATATCATTTAACAATCGCATGCTCATTAATTGCTTCCTTTATATGTTATATTTTATGATATATTGAACAAAGGTCATTTTGTGTACATTTTTATCACGAAGTACTGAAATTGTGATCGAACTAAACGTTTTTTCAAAGATTGTACATATTCTCAAAATCTCGAATGATTTGTTGTCACGGCCACGTTGAGATGTGATCGTACGACATCATTTAACAATCGCATGCTCATTAATTGCTTCCTTTATATGTTATATTTTATGATATATTGAACAAAGGTCATTTTGTGTACATTTTTATCACGAAGTACTGAAATTGTGATCGAACTAAACATTTTTTCAAAGATTTTACACATTCTCAAAATCTCGAATGATTTGTTGTCACGGCCACGTTGAGATGTGATCTTACGATATCATTTAACAATCGCATGCTTATTTATTCCTTCCTTTTTATATTATAGACAGCATTGGCAGGTTTCATCTTGGTTATCTCGTAGGAAGTTTTCAACAAAATGTATTCTTCACATTGATTAAAATATTTTCACACGAAATAAGCACGAAAAGATATGCATTTACTAGCTCGAAAAATATACTTGCTTCCCACAATCGTTGAATACGTATTCTCGAAAAACAAACGGGCTACAGATTTAAACCATTATTAACGCAAAATGTCTATGTCTTGAAAAACCAAACTTTTCAACAACCGCAAAAATGCATAGGTCTATTGTTACAAACAATAGTCTGATTGTTTGTAGCAGCAAAAGGATTGCAATTTCGTGAACTCTTGAAAAATAATTTGTGGAAGTTTCATCCACGCGGCTTTAAAACGCGCTTTGGTTTGTCTCTCCGCGATAAATATAATCTGAAATATTGATTTTCAAAGTAGTCTGCGCGGTTGCGTTTTTTTTTTTCAATCGAATACGTTACCCACGGAGTTGGCAAAAAAAATGATGTCTGACAAATGAGTAACCTATTTTCCTGATAGCTATTTGCCTTCGATTGCTATAAGTGAGAAACTTTTCCAACGATTAAAAAAATATGAAATCATCCCTTGTCCGATTTTATGTGAAGTTTGTAGATTTACATTTTTCATGTACTCGTTGCTTCATCCGAGTACTATGCATCGCTCAATCCACTTTATGGAGAAATATTAATTAGGTACTCTTATAACGTACTTCGTGTCCTTCGTGCTCCATCGCCGCAGAATACGCTATAGTATTCGTTCGATAATTAAAAAAAAGAAAAGCATGCATTACTCTACGATTTATCGTTACGACAGGTTATCTACGAAACGAAAAGATGAGACGTGTGAGGGTATCTGGTTTGGGAGGAGGGCAAGGCGTTTGGGGTTGCACGTGATCAAAGGATTTCGGAATTTGGGAATTCCAATGGCCAATATTTGTTCGTTCGTGAGAATAAATTAAGACGGCGAGGAGGTGGAGGCGAGGTGAATCGACTCCGCTTGTTCGTACACTTTTTGTATCACCTTGAAACCAGAAATTGCAAAGGACTCCTATACAAGAAGATCGTTCGATGTACGGTTAACAACCGTAGCAACTAAATAAATAATATTCTCGTTGCTTCCTCTTCAATGTGCAATTCTGAGCAAATAGCGAATAACGATAAACGCCACTGAGGGAGAGTATTTAGAAGAGCGGAATGATAGGCTAACCAAGGTAAGTTCGAAAAAATTAATCACCGATCGTATCGACCTAATACGAATCTCACTGAGATCACGTGATCACGGAAAGACAATCGATAAATGAGAAGAACATTTGTATCGCTGAATCGATTTTCAACCGACTTCTGATTTTTCTACAAGCCCATAAAAATGGTGCAGCCAGTCAGGCATGGCGAGATCAACATGTGGAATTTAGTAATTCCTTCTTATACGTTGTCAAGGCATTTTCCGTAATTTCCGCAAAATGTCTGCTGCTCAGAGAAATGATTCTTCTGGATCTGCGTCAGGAAGAAGCTTTGATAGATCCAACGATTGATCCTACTGGTAGCCCATTTTCCCTATCAAACCAATCGTATTTCTTCCCTCTGAATCTGTAGCTTGTAAGGCAAACAAACAATGGGCGGCAAAACCGAATTTTGCTCATCGAATTTTTCAATATCGTACACCAGACTTTTCTTCGATGACACTAATAAAGAGAATTTTCGTCGTATCTCTCGTCGAATCTTCCTCTTTGCCATAAGCGTAAAACACGTTCATACAATTTTTAGAGCTATTGGTAATATTCGTTGTGGCAATAAATTTTGTACCGTCGGATTATATTTGAATGAATTGCACACACGATAAATAGAATCTTTTTGTCCAAAAACACGTCACGATTAACTTCCGATGCTTCAATTATCTCGGATGAATGAACACAAAAAGTACCATCATAAAAAATAATTTAAGATATCGGCAATACGAAAAAAGAAAATTATTTTAAACGATCAATAAATGTCAGGTGGTACGAAGAATATCATTGTACATATTTGTCGGATGGAAGAGACTTTCTGCGATCAAGAAAGGAGCTTTATTTTATGACCTTGATTTTCAAGCTTTAGCTTATTAATATATGATCTGAAAATCGTCAGCTACAAAAATCGATGCAAATAAAAATAATTATTGTTGCTTCGAAGATCGAGATAAAATAACTGGATGAAATTGTATGAAGCAGTGGCCCGAAGTATTATAAACAGTCTTTTGGTGAAGCTTTATAACCGGAAGATTGTATTGTTCGGGTGATCGATTACTACATCGCCTATTCAATGCATTACGCTTAGGGCAATGAGTGAATTAAATCAACGCAGTGTTATGCGTCACCTAGACTTAAAACCCCTTGAGTGACACAAACCAGTGCAATGCAGGGAGATTAACAGTATTATTTAGGCATCGACCGAGGATCGAGGAAAAGCTAAAGAAATTATTGAATGGATGGTTTGGGCTAATCGGATGATGGATTCGAAGACAGTTGCACCGAATCAGTAAAATCTATTACGCATAATATGCGATAGACATTAGGGGGTATAACATTTTTTTTCTTGGCTCTTTCACTTTGGATTGTCATTGGAAATAGTTTTTCCCGATTGTCGTAAAAGGGGGCTCTGGAAAAATATGAAGGCTTGCCTCGACGGGCAAAAACGTAAGAATCACGTGGAGCTTATTGCAATTGATTGTCAATTCTCTTCTTCTCTTTTCAGAAACACCGCAGAGTTGTAGTCAATTTCAATGAAGTTTGGGAGATAACGATATATTTTTGCTTCCTTTTGTGGAAAACAATTTCCAATTCTAATCAGAAGTGGAAGATCCAAAGAAATGGATCTTTTTGACATACCCGAATATATATGTTTATATGTATATATATATATAAATGCAATACATTGCAAGCAAACTTGGATAGATAGATTTACTTCCTTAGGCTTGCTGTATTCATTTTTTATGTTTCCAATTGTACGAATATTCTCAACTAGATTCTTATATTAGGTGAATCCAAAAGATCGACATAATCTCAAAATGTGACAGCCATACATTCTCGCCCATGATAGAAATTATGCCAATGAAAGTACAGACATACTGACAACATTTTTGTACATAGATAGTTTCTCTGAATTTGGCACAGAGAATAATCCGTAGACTAGTATTTCAATTAAGGTTAATGTTCGTCAACCTCTCGCCCAAAGTTTTGTAAGCTTAAAGAAGCTAGAGATAAAAAAGAATTTCTTTACTATCTGCTGACATATCGTTCAAATTTTTCCACCTCTCACCGAAAGAATTTCATTGAAACATCAAGGATATCCGTCGATGGTCAACGACTTTGTTCCTTTAGCAGTTTAAACCAATTTCCCGTGAAACACATAAAGCATTAAGCAACGTGGACTTCTCATTATTATTTGAATATGTTATTTCTTATCTACAGTATTGATCAATAATAATTACAACTCGACTAATAATTTATAAAACTCTACTGTTATGGAGTGTTCCTTGCTCCTTAAAAAGGAAGTATTAAATAGAAAAAGAGTTACTTTCATTTTAGCAAATACAAAAGTACTAAATTGACACGAAAGCAAAATAATTAATTATTTTGCCAAATGCACGAATTCGGAACATTTTCGTTGTTGTTTACCGAAGGCGGATTTTAATTTGCATTATAGATGACGGAAAATTATAACCTGAAATCAAGGTCAATATTGCGAAAAGGAGAGAATGCTGGCTATTCAAAAATATAAGAATTACTGATACGTAGAAGTTCCGCTTGTATGCTTGGATATGTGATATGGATGTATATGTAGTGATAAAAAATATATATATGGGTTTAAAATATGGTAGAGTATAGAATAGAAGTGCGACAGGGTTGGTTCATAGATACATTCCGCACCAAAGTAAAAAGGTGAATAGTCGCTCGCGGAGCTGACAAATGCGCTGAAGGGTGGTTTTTTTTGGAGCGTCAGCATGATAGCAGCCAGCCAGTTAGCCAAACAAGTTCTCAGCTTCACTTGTACGTACATGTACACGATTCATTCGACCGAATCTCAGCACATTATTCGCCCTTATTGTTTCAAGCTTGCTGAAAGTATCGCGACTCGCTTACATATGTCGCAAAGACGTTATTGGTTGTATTTCCATTTTTTTTTTCTTCATTCATTCATTCCCTCGTCTTGCCCATTCGTGTTGGAGCACAAAATATTTTTGTCGCAACAGGTTTGATAAAAACTAGTTTTCACCGTAACTTTTTTAATTTGATGTGTTCTCTATATAGATATTTACAAATTTCTGGAAATAATATATAATAAATATTTTTGCGAAATTAAATAAAATGACTCCGAATTTTTCCTACTTTTCAACAATCAAAGACATATGGCTATATTTTGGAGATTTATTTATATAAACTCTTTACGCAGTATAACCTACAAATAACAAATGTTTGCAGGGCTAAAGTTTCATACTAGCGATTTAAAATTGACAGGGCAAACCTTTTTATGAAGTTTTAATTTTTCATCCTCCTAAAAAGTCATGTTTGATTAATCAAAAGTAAAAAAAAATACGCTGGTGTGAAAATACTTGTGTCGAAGTCTAGAGCGTGAATATATTTCGAGAATTCAAATTTCATCTTCATCCAAATCCAAAGCGTAAATCTCTAAGCGTACGCTTGAGGAAACGGTCAAGGTATACTGTCATATTTGAAAACAGAATGACGCAATTTCCACTTGATGCTGAAGATTTTTGAATAATGGATTAAAATAGTTAAATTGTTGCTAATAACTACGAGATAATGTTGTTTTCGAAAAGTTTTGCCATATTAAAATATCAAATGAGAAAATGGTAAGAACAAGTTTTTGCGACATATCTTAGCGGAAAATGCATTGACAAGAGACGTTGCTGAAACCACAAGGCCCCAAAAAAAGGAACGCATTTTCGGAAGAACTATCGTCGTACAGTACGTCGTATACTAAACGTAAGTAATTTTCATATTATACGCAATCCCAGTAAGCTTGGTTACGTTTCGGCATCTTGACGACCTTATTTACACCGTTTTTTCAACGTATATACGTATATATAGACACATCCGCAACATCGCTGATTTTGCTGTTGATATTAATGAGCGTTCATTTTACGTGTAATTCGAGTACGACGATGCATCAAGCGTTGGAAAAAAATATATTATACGAAAAAGCAAACACGCGCACACTTTTCACATTTCCTTATCTATGTTTCGTCATCAATAGCATCACTTTATCTTATCACAATCACGATGTACGTATACTCATTCTCGGTGCCCAAAAAAAAAAATCCTCCACTAGCTTGATTTTTTTGTTACACGTGTGCACATGTAGTTTGCTTGTGACTTCTCTGGGATACACGAGAACTGGTGTACATATGGAACCAGCTTTTGCATTAGAATACAAAAAGCTATTTAAATTATCGTTTGCCCGACGGACGAAAATGGAAAGATATAAAATTTCCCTAAATTTGTGTTACTATTTGGAGTGAATAGTAATTACCAACGGAAGATTATAATTCGCAGCTTATGTAAAGATTTCAGGCAATTTTGGGGCTGGAAACACCCGAGAAATCAAAGTCCAATATACATTTACAAGCTGCCAATAGTTAGCTCGATGTATATCCTCGCTGTATACATTTTTACTGGTTAGACATATCAAAATTATATTTTAAATATTTTTGTCAATCGTATTTACACTTGGATATAATTATATTTCAATAGTCAGCATTCTTAATGTGGTAAAATGACGTTTACGTATGATATTACGAAGGTTCATGCAACCAACGATTATTACGTATGAACGATAATCTGTTTCCTAAATGGATGAGATTTTGATATAAGTCGAATTGTCCTACTCCAGATCAAAGTTCGAGTCTCTCCAATGAATGCGTTTTCATAGAACTTATTGTAATCAAATGGGCTTTTAAATATTAATTATATTTCTAAATGAAAACAATATCTTAACAATTTCTGCCTCAAAGCAGCGGTAGAATTCCTGATGAGGTTGCCAACTTTTCCATACGCGTTCACCAAATCGAACGTTTTGCAATAAAATTTTAGCAATTACGTCAGTGCTGGACTAGTAAAAATGGGATCGCATAATGGAACATTTCTGGGCACAAAATTTGGTTATAAAAACACACTTGGGTCAATGAGCTCTGTTCGTACTATTCATGTATTGGAGCCGAGCAAAAAGAATAAGAGGAAGGCAATTATAGTACGTATCTGATATATCAATGCAAACTGTTGATTTCTTTTAACATCAATGCCATTTCGTAAGCCAACAATGAAGTAATAAATATAGGTACTAATGAATAATTATATTCTGGAGATAAATCAATCAGCTAATACTTTTAATGTATATTTCCAAATTTGTCGATGGAAAGAAATACTTTGAAGAGTATGTGGCTTCCGGATGGAGGCCGTGTTGAGAATCAGCGTTGTGCCGACGTTTCGCAAACGTTACAGTCTGCATCATCAGGGCTGAGAGCTCCGATACTGAAGCTCCCGTGTCTCAGGCATTCCTTATATACTTGCAGTCATCGTTCCAGATCACTGCACCAGCCAATCAGATGTTTTAATTGATCGGCCGGTCAATTAAAAAACCGGGAGGACGGTGTGCCAAATGGGATTGACGTGATATCCACCATCTCTGTTTAGATTGTCCGGATGTTTTCGGATTTCCAAGCCTTCTCGGTGTTTCCTAGAAAAATAGCTGTTTGATGGGGCCAGACTTTGGGCTTTATCGAACTGGATGGCATGACCAGTTTCCATCCAATGCTCGGCCAGGGCTGATTGTCCAATGTGGCCATATTTGATACACCGTTGATGTTCTTTGATCCGTGTACTGATCTTCCTCCCGGTTTCTCCTATGTACACTTTACCGCATGAGCAGGGTATCTTGTACACTCCTGGTGCACTTAATGGTGGTCTTTGGTCACAAAAGACCAAAGACCACCATTAAGTGCACCAGGAGTGTACAAGATACCCTGCTCATGCGGTAAAGTGTACATAGGAGAAACCGGGAGGAAGATCAGTACACGGATCAAAGAACATCAACGGTGTATCAAATATGGCCACATTGGACAATCAGCCCTGGCCGAGCATTGGATGGAAACTGGTCATGCCATCCAGTTCGATAAAGCCCAAAGTCTGGCCCCATCAAACAGCTATTTTTCTAGGAAACACCGAGAAGGCTTGGAAATCCGAAAACATCCGGACAATCTAAACAGAGATGGTGGATATCACGTCAATCCCATTTGGCACACCGTCCTCCCGGTTTTTTAATTGACCGGCCGATCAATTAAAACATCTGATTGGCTGGTGCAGTGATCTGGAACGATGACTGCAAGTATATAAGGAATGCCTGAGACACGGGAGCTTCAGTATCGGAGCTCTCAGCCCTGATGATGCAGACTGTAACGTTTGCGAAACGTCGGCACAACGCTGATTCTCAACACGGCCTCCATCCGGAAGCCACATACTCTTCAAATTACATAAAGAGCCGTGAAAGCCTTAAAACTGAAAGAAATACTCTTGGAGTATTATTGCGTAACAATCGCCAATCTTCCACTAATGCTACTATCGTTAGTTGACTAATTGAGTAATATCCATACGCAATTTCTGAATCCAACTTAATTTCACTCCCATTAGTTACATATTAGCGTCGACGTTTAAAGAGAAAAGCTGGATTCTTTCTGCCACCCGGTTCAGATACTCAGCGATCAGCAGGTCATTCTCAGAAAGCAGGTCCTTTTCAGCAGAAAAGGTTGATGGATGATTTGACCCTAATTGCCGCTAGTCGACATGATTCTACGACGTGCCTTTTTAAGGATCTTGCGTCCCTATGAAACATGTTAATGTTAATTGTTCAATAAATAGCTTTTTAATCGTCGTGAAATGTTTACACGACCTCCTGAATACTTCATGTAAAAACATAACAAATTTTCAGAATTCTATCATCATTACTTCAACCTCCTTAAGGGTTGGAATAAAAAATCATAAGAAAATTCTGAAAATTTGGTATGTTTTTGTATGAAATATTTAAGAGGTCGTGTTAAAATCTCACGACGACTAGGAAGCTCGTTATTAAAAAATTAACATTTTGTCAAGCAAAATTTTTAAAAGAAATTTTAAAAAATTGATCAATAAACTTCGTTTTGTTTCCGTTGCTTTCAGTATATTGTAGATATTACAAAATTGAGAGGTCAAAAAAAAACTTATTGCAAAGTTACATCAGTTTCCATAAGACAACATTTAATTTGTGAATGTTAATTGTTCAATAACGAGCTTCCTAATTGTACTTACCTACCTACTTCATACAAAAACGTAGCGAATTTTCAGAATTTTATTATGATTTGCGATTTGGGACTCAACATCCTTAAATCGCGATTGAACACTGATTCTCCACAACTCAAAACGAACCTGAACGTATCCTTATCAGTCAAGTGTCGTTACCTTAGGCCGCATCAACAACAGTCACCATGGAGTAGGAAGCGTTCCTCAATTCGATATTCAATGGAACCAACGTGTTATAAAAATCGCAAACTCGTCACTGAAACCCTACGATAAG
The DNA here is from genome assembly GCA_951751655.1 of Ophion costatus. Classification (NCBI taxonomy): domain Eukaryota; kingdom Metazoa; phylum Arthropoda; class Insecta; order Hymenoptera; family Ichneumonidae; genus Ophion; species Ophion costatus. The sequence goes on along the minus strand of OX632362.1, from coordinate 14,584,452 downwards.
CCTTGAAAAAGTCCTCGCTATTACGTGGACGGGTGGCACGCACTCGTATTGGACTCTGTGAAAGCGTATATTTCGACGTGTTCCTTTATCTACTCGTGCCCTACATCCATATGGACACCAGTTCCACGTGGCGAAGCAAAACATTTCTCCTGGATACATACTGAAGCTTGTACAAAGTAAAACAATCGGAACAAATGTCGCGCCGAACCAGGCCGGCTCAAGCGTTAAGGGGGGATTGTCTTTTTTTTCGCAAAATTTACCGCTTTTTGGGAATTTTTTTGTGAAGAAAGTATACAACGGAAAACTTGTGAAACTTGGCATATAGTTTTATTGATCTGTTTACTACATACAAAAAATTTTTAAACAATTTCATCAAAAAATCAGCCTCCCACCCCCCTCGACGCGCGATGGTCCTTTTTTGATGGTGTGCACGATTACAGCCTTCACGTTCATCCTGCAACAAAAACCCAAAAAGCATTTTACTTTAGACACATATAGCTGTCGTTTGATGAAGCAAAAAAGCAATACGTTTAATAGTTTTTTATTTATAACAAAAAATCGATCAATTTTTTTCGAAAAATCGATACTTCAAGTTCAAAACGTCACCAAATCGTCAATTTTTTTTCCCCCTTCATCGAACGATAGCTATATGTGTCTAAAGTAAAATGCTTTTTGGGTTTTTGTTGCAGGATGAACGTGAAGGCTGTAATCGTGCACACCATCAAAAAAGGACCATCGCGCGTCGAGGGGGGTGGGAGGCGGATTTTTTGATGATATTGCTTAAACATTTTTTTGTATGTAGTAAACAGATCAATAAAAGTATATGCCAAGTTTCACAAGTTTTCCGTTGTATACTTTCTTCACAAAAAAATTCCCAAAAAGCGGTAAATTTTGCGAAAAAAAAGACAATCCCCCCTTAAGTATCGAGGAGGATATCCGCTCTCAAAAATGATTCCCGTATTTCAAATTTCACCCTAACCGTGAACGCGCAAGGCAGCTTCGTGGTGAGTCGATCCGGAAGGATTTTTCGCCACGCAAGCGTAAGTTCCGGCATGACGTGGCGTCGCAGGCTCGATGAGTAGTATACTGGTGCGTGGACCGAGCTTTCCAATACTGTGTTCCAATAACGGCGGTATAGGATTGCCATCCAGAGTCCAGGTGATATCGATCGGCGTATCGCCAACCGGCACCATGCACGCTAACTGAGCTGCCTGACCCGCGTAAATCGGTTGGGCACCAAAGTCGAAGGGACTGATCCTTGGCAATACTGTAATTCGATCCATTTTAATGCGAAACTTGCCTCCGATGAGGGACTCTCCGTCAATCTTCGTTCAGACTTTAGGACTCGGGTTCACCGATCGGACAAATCTTCGTTGCTTCCGGTCTTCCTTGATGCGCCCTTTTTCACATTCGTTCGTCAATACCCCACTTGTTTTAACGAGCAACAACGCGTGTTGCGCTTCTTGGGAAGCTTCTCCCTTGCATTTGTAATCCTAGCTTGCTGCGGTATGTTTCCGTCCTGACGGATGTCACTTGCCATGGCAAGCGGATCTTTCAATCACGCTTTTCGGTTTTTTTTCTTCTTGTATTCTTGGGGGCGGTTGAACATGAGAATGACACCGTGGATGGAGTGGAATCGGGCGAGTAAGGAGACGAGGTTTAATGTTTTCGGATGGCGTTTTATTTCGAACTCGTTGAAATTTACTTTTTTTTCTAAATTTGATGCCAATAATAATTTCGAACAGCTCACGACCACACAACTTCTCAAACTTTGGAACCCTTGAAACAAAGTTTTCGTTATTACTTCATGATGAGAGGATAAATTTATCGAAAAGCATGAACCATCGTCTCACAAATAAAATACGCTGAATTGAAATTTTATATATTTTTTGCAGCAGAAAGTGACAGATTTTGAATGACATCGGTGAAGCAATTTTATGTATTTTCATAGTACATTTGATAAAAGAGCGTTGACGGGTACTAGAGAAGTTGTTTGTGTTATAAACCCATATTTTGAGTTGAAAAATTGAAATGGCAGAAGGTCGATAGCGAGGATACGGAATAAATAGTGGTAAGGAAAAAATGCGATATGATCCTAAGTCAATTTCAAGGAAAACACTGATAAACGGCCTCATAAAAACTGCTTTATCAATCGATTTTTTGTTCCGTGCACCGACTCAAAGTCACACAAATAACCGTTGTTTTTGTTCTACGAATGCTCTAATCGACAAATAAAATAAATAGTGAATCCAGAAGTCATTAAAAATAGAATAAAAAGTCTACAATAAATAATTTTACCTCCCACCCACGTTGATCCGTGGCAGACAACGTTCAAAAGCCAATTTATCCGTTGAAAATATTTCCACTCACCAATGTCGCCAGTGATCAATATATGCGTTGATAATGATATTTAAGACGCAAGCACGCTACCTTTGGTACTAAAAATTAATAACGAAAATTTAAACCGAAATGAAAGTTCTTGGACGATACGAACAGTTATTACAGTTTCGAGCGCACAGAAACTCCAATGTACTTCTCACAAACAATTATGTATAGTAACGTATCGAAAACAACGACAGAGAAAAACAACGGCGGTACATTATTTTCAGCAACAACATATGGTGGATGCATCATCAGCAGTTACTTAAATATTTACCGTACTGTTTTGTTACGTCCGTTATACGTGAATTAGCCATATACGATACGACAGAAAATTTAACTATCTACCGCCTAACTATCAGCAAGTTTTCAACAATATTTGGCCGATAGGCCAACAACGCTCAATAGTTATCTTCATCAGTACGATTCAATTCGCAAATGTGACAATTTGTGTGAACTCAACCGGCCTCTGCACTCGCGACAATTCCAATTCAAACATAATTCAAGTGCAATATTTTCTTAAAAATTGGAATATAGGGAAACAAATGAAAAACCTCTTAGTGACGCCAATCTCGAAAAAAAAACTCTGTAAATATCAACTCTGATCGTACTTTAGGAATTGAATACGAAACATTAATTCCTATTGCCACCGTTTAAATGAAACAATTTTTTCAAGAACACTTGCAGTCAGTAGTAGAACCTGACAGAGTCAACATGTTTGCAAAACGAGATAAGAACGTAATAGAAATGGACTCGATGCACGCTTTGTGCAATATAATCGATTATACATTAAATATAATTTGACAGTAAACATTTCCCATGAAGTTCTGTAGACCGAACATGGTAGAATCATGTTCGCGATAGCTCTACACTCGCCGTTATGTCATCCTCTTGAGAGCCCGCCGTTTGCCCCACCATATGTCACCAACTCTTTGGCACCATAAGACGATATCCTTTTCGAGTCTTGCACGCACTGGTTTGTCATTCCAGTATCAATTTAAATTACACAAGCACATCTCGCTGTATAGTAAAATACCCATACGAGCCAAGATTTTATTGATCTTCGAAAAGTTTGATCGTCAACTACTCCCGACCTCTTCTAGACTCACGTGGGCTTTCAAGGTCAATGGTGGGGAAAAACATCGGGATCACCCAGTGGATGTTCACACAAAGTGTTCGATGTGCGACAAGAATCAAAAGTAGCACGACTTTAATGTTTTATTCACTGCTTGCACAATTATAAATAATCTTTGTTCCTCCTGAGTGAGAATTCAATGTACCGTTGACTTTGAGATGGGCACTGTGTCTGGCACGACCGGCGGGATTATCGGCTACGCAGGCATATTCCCCGGCGTGCTCGCCTCTCACGGCTGGTATCGTCAATGCGGAAACTCTGTCGCCCAACGAAGTTATACGAACCCCATCGCCTACTTCTAAATGACGTCCACCGAACAACCACTTGAGTGTTATCGGTGTGTCGCCCTTAACCACTGCACACTGTACGATTATCAGATCCCCGGAGTTTGTCTCGTCGAATGAAAAAGGCTGAAGATGCGGTGCGACTGCGGACATTACGTTTAGAAGTGTTATCACCCCCTTGCGATGTTATATTATCTCGAATTTAACTCGCTTCCTGAAATGGAGATCCTGACGCCTTCATGGTTCGCAGAGGAAACCCACGAAGGCTGACAGATGTTTCCGTTACTCCCTTCCACCTTCTAGTTTCCGACGTAGCAGTGATTCAGCGGAAAATCAAACGAAGTACAGTACCAACATCTCCCTGCAAGCTCTGCACGTTGGGGTGGAATGATCGACGTTCAGACCAATAAACTACTTTCGCTAATAAGAGGATGCTCTTCACTTTCAAGTTAGCCCTTTGAAAGCTAATATCACCCTAATAGAGATTAGCTGCTATATTTGGTCGCACGTACATCAACGGATAGTAAACGACTATTGGCAGGCCTTTGTTACTTCAAGTTTTTCAATCTACGTATCCGGTACAAATTAATTTTTATTGTTTGATTTTTTCAACTTGCATCGTTCATCCAATGCTTAAGAAGAAGTGTGATTCGGAAATCTGAAGAAAGGAGTTAACAAAAAGACCAATAAAGATATCGAATCATAAAGGAAGTGACCGTTAACGTCAAATGTCGTAATGCTTTTAAAAAATCATATTTTCTTAGGATAACTTCTGTTTGTCTTATGGTTATTCATACCAAATATCGGAAAATGTCGGAACGCTGGAGGAAATTTCCGGTTCCGTAGATGCTGATATTTATATATAATTGCATTAGGGAAGAAATCGATAGATAGGATTGGGCTGAGGTATGAACTCGTCTTCGAGGAATCGAGAGATATCTGCTACAAAAATGAATGAAAGCTTGTGAAACCAATAACGTAAGCATATCGCTGAAATAACGAGAAACAACAAAAACGATGAAATACGAATAAGGGCAAAAAAGTTGTCAACGTTATGATGAGTATCAAAGTGGGAGGAATATTGTATGATATGCACCGTTGACTACAAGATCGGCTGAAAGTTCATGCCTGCCAGCTAGATTTTCAGCGACGCAGGTGTAAGTTCCGGCGTGTGACGCCTGGACGGATCCTATGCTGAGTATAGCACCCCGTCCACCGAGATCCAAAATAGCAACACCCGAGTGCGGCGATATTCCATGACCGTTCAAGGTCCAACGAAGCTTCAAGGGTGAATCACCTTCGATTACAGCGCATGGTACCGTTACTACTTGTCCGGAGTTCAGAGGTTCCTCTCCAAATGTGAATGGCAACAATTTTGGCGTTACTGCAATCGTAAAGCACACGAACCACCTCGGCTTAGCGAAATCGTCCAGTCCTCGTTTTCAACCTCTAACATGCTTTCCTCTTCGAATATCGAAACTTTCTCTGCGGTGCGAACATCTGACGAATCCAACCAACGTCGAGTCTCCCGAGCGAAATATTCCACAGAAGTTGGCATTTAAATGGCAAAAAATAAGGAAATTGAACGTCGTCGGAGTTCCAATGTGAAGGGCAAGAGTTAATCCAAGGGTGGCGCCATTTTTTCTTAACGGGTCTATTTTATTATCCGTTTTGAGGTTCTTTCTGGAAGGGAGATTTTAACTCCCCAGTGTTATTAAGTTCGACACTTTTGAAAATAATTTTTCCGATAGCAGTTGGCCCAGAGAAACGTCCAGCCACCCTGCATCAATTGCTTCTAAATGTATATAATCTTTCCATTACTTCGCGTTTAGAGTCTGCCGCTTCTGATGACATTCAACCACGTACCCAAAATATATCGTCGACGCCAGACGAAACGGGATTTTCAGATTCGCTACGCACTCACTGTCCAGTCCTTTTTGTAATGATTTCGTAAGGAACCCTAACGAAGAAGTCCTAACTAAGTAACAATATGCCTCCGCGGATGACCATTCCCACCCTAATCCTGAATTTCCAAGTTGTTTGCTAATTGATCGCGAGATTGGACTTTCCTTTATTAGGATTGGATGAAGACTTTCCGAAGAACAAGCGCTGGAAAACGATATAAGCAAAAGCCATTGGTTGTCTCGAGGAAGTCGAAAACTAGTCTTTTCGAAAATACAGACGTAACATCGGAACAATATGCAACTGCGAATAGCCGTTTCTATTCCAAATCTGACTTTTCAGATTGCTCAACAACGTGCGATTAGACACCTTTTTTTGTTAGGATTGGTCGATGACTTTCCATGACGAAAGCGTTGGAAGGTGACATGATCGGACCTAGGCAACTGATTGTATTTACGTAACCAAAGAATAGTCTTTGTCATAACACAGGCGTGACTTTACAACGATACATTTACAACAGGATTCGAAAAAGCTAGCTCTGCATTGCCGCTGAGCTTCTCTCATTAGAAATTCCATGACTAAATGGAGACCCGCGCAACGGCCTGGTTGATTTTTTGGAAGAGCACAAACTTGGTGCTCGCATATATGTATGCACACACAAAAGGAATTGGATGAAGAACAGATGAAGGTGGAAGATTGGTCGGTGGTTTAGGATAATAAATCTGAGTCGTCTCGAGGATCAAGGCAGTTAATTCGACGATTATGAACCGAGAGTACCATTGACATCGAGGATTGCTGAGTGCGACGAAGATCCAGCCAGATTGGAAGCGACGCACGTATACTCTCCGGCATGTCTCGCAGCCACAGCTTCAATTGTCAATTGTTTGACACGTTTTCCGGAACTCGTTATTATAACGTCCGTACGATCGGCTTCCACTTGTTCACTGTTATACAACCACGTGATTTCTAATGGAAAGTCACCTTTGCTAACAACGCACTGCACCGAAGCCAAATCCCCAGCGTTCACAGGCTCATCGCCGAAGCTCAACGGCAAAATCTGTGGAGCCACTGCGATAGACAAGGCAATAAAGATTTGATAAGACTTGTGATAAAAATTGTGAAATCTCGAAGTTGAGTGAAATACTCTACAAAATCCTAGTGACCAGCGACGTCTCAAGAATAACGTTGAGTCATTTTGTCCAGGGACAACAAATATTGGTACCGTTATTCTCATACATAATTATAGTCTTAAATTAGACAAGATTTATTATATCTAAACGATAGGCTATGATGCTATCAGAAAACGTTATTTAACATAATTGGGAAATTTTCTCGTGGTGTTTTATAAAGGAAGCTTCTCTAAGAAGAAAACAAAATTGCTCGTTTTTGATAATTCTCTGATATTATGATTACAGAGTTAAGGAGTGACATTGCAACTAAACCGTGCCCAAACTATCGACAATATCAAGTAAAGCTGACCAATGAGTTTCTTTCTCACAATTAGTAGCTGCAGTGACATCGAATTATAATCAACCCTGCAGAATCGATATTCACAATAACGTTTTTGACGCAGATTTTACGCTTAAGCAACGGCATAATTATTAGTGTAATCAGGTTACTTAGGTCGAGCATCGAGCAAAATAATTGATAGCAGGGCGCAGTGATTTGCACGAGTTTATTCCTTTTTCCCGATCTTCATAAAATGATTTGATTATTTGATTATGCACTGTACAAGAATATCAATGAACAGAGTGTGTAATATCGGTATCTCCAATGTCATGCATCTCTGCAAAATTCTTTGGTATTGTCAATCGTTTGAAAAAGCAGATTTCACTGAACCACTGAACAAATGATGGAACGACAAGTAGGAAATGGAAAATTTTGCCGCGCGGAAAACACGTCTCATCTGACATTCTCGATACGGCATACATCGTCTTAGGTGTTGTCCAACGTGCGATGCAAAAACACTGTAAGTTCGTTAAGGCGGGATTCTACTTTGAAAGTTTGAAAAGGCTAAATTGGATGAAAACACCCACCTGGAACACGTCGAAGGCATATTATATGGCCCAGGCATCGCTGATTGAGGGTAAGATAATTTTTTCTACGTTTTATCACTCACCAAAACTTTAAACGCGTTTTTCTCGAAACGACATTTTCAAGTACCGTGGTCGTGATAACTCAAAAAGTACTGAACCGATCCTTATGAAATTTGGAACACATATTCTATATGTGTGTACCAACCGACCTAACTACAATCAACTTAAAATTTTGATTAGAACTATTTTTTTATTGCAAAAAAAGACCAAAAAAACGCATTTTTTTTTTTTCGTATTTTAGCCGCCATTTTGTTAATTTTGCACGTATATAAAATATTCTAGTTAGGTCGGTTCCTGAAGAAATACTGAACATGAAACTATTTGATTTTTTTGTTTCAGACCATCCGTCGGGAAGATTTCATGACCACGGCAACGGTACCTGCTTTTCGAGGCGTTGGCTTTAAACATATTTTACGTGTACAAAAAATGAATAAAATACATTAAACATTTTTTTTTATGTACTTAAAGAGTATATTTATTGAACAGTTTAAACCCCATATCGATATCTTTAATAGTATTCTCAGAAAAAATTCACGAAAATAGCGTTTTTTTCATGGTTTCAAAGTAGAATCCCGCCTTAAATCGCGTGTGGAACGGGGGTACCATTGACCGCGAGGAGGGCCGATCGTGTAGTCGAGCCAGCAACGTTGCTAGCCTCGCAACTGTATTCCCCCGCATGACGAGCGGAAACCGCGTCAATACTCAACAACGATATCATTCTGCCAGTTTTCGTTATCGTAATGTCCGGATGAGATTGACGATTTATCGGCAATCCGTTCAAGTTCCAACGTATCTCGAGGGGCGAATCCCCCTTAAGTACGCTACACATAGCGGAGACCTGTTCACCCCAGTTGGCCGGCTCTTCACCGATCGAGAAAGGTGCAATCTGAGGCGCCACTGAAAATCATGATAACAGGCCAAAGGTGGTTTTTAGTAAGTTGACGAAACTCGTAATTACACTTTCCAATCCAGAGTTCGAACGAATCGCAGGAAATACACCCTCTGTTGCCACCTCTTTCCAATCTATACATCTGGGCCTGAGGCCGAATCCTGAAAACCTATTGAGCGGAAGATCGTGGGTGAAAATGAACTGGAAAGATTCGGGACGTCGCCATGGCTAGGAATTTGGAAAGTTCGGAAAGACAATGATTTTGTTCGTGTTCGGGGAGAGTTGGTCCATACTGTAATGCATTAAGCGGATGACAAGCTTCTGTACAAGAATTTCGCCGGTTGAGCGATGCGGTGACGAAACATCGGTGTAAAGATTTAATTCACACTAGTCTGGTGTTCGATTCACGCATTAAATATATTCCAAGCTATTTAAAAAAAAACTACAATCTCGTAAGCTCATTCGTCAATTTTAGGGAGCTTGTTCAACTTATGTGACAGATAGTGGAATTTTATGAATGTATTTATTATCGACTTTAATTCTACGTATTAATATTTGTTATTTAAAAAAAAAATTGTTATTTTATAAAATTAAAAAGAAATATATTGAGTGGAGAATATTTATCGGAAGAATTAACCAGTTCGTAGCCAGTAGGATAAAAAATGCTGGAAGATGCTACGTCTGTCAAATCATAACTTGTCTTATACATGACCACACAAATGCATTTACGAGTATCATACGAAATTTCTCAGCAAGGAATTGGTATTTCCTTTCTTTTTATTTGTCAAAACATACTTCGTGAGCTGTCTGTTGGACTAGAATGAATTTGAAAAGAATTCCAGTGCTCGTAAGATTTGAAGAAAATCAGATATACCGTGACATTGAAATCGCGAAGTGCGCTGTACTGAAGAAGCTCTTTAAATGCTAAAAATTGAAATGAAAAGAGATGCTCGAGCGTAATGATTGTAATACCATTGACCGAAAGTAGGGCGGTGTGACTCGTAGCTCCTGCTCGATTAGATACGGTACAAGTATATTCGCCAGAGTGTCTAGCAGCGACAGAATCAATCGCCAGCGTGCTATGACGTTTGGCACCCGTGATAGTGATGTCCGAACGATCAGTAGACAAAGTACGACCATTGAAAGCCCAACCGATATCCAGAGGCAAATCACCCTTCGATATCGAACATATGAGAGTCACGGCTTCGCCGGAATTCAATGGTTCCTCGCCAAACGCGAACGGAAGTATCTGCGGGCTAACTGAGAACGTGGCGTAACGTCAAATGTCTATGTTGCAAACCTAAACTTCATACCACACTGAAACTATTTTCATCCTGTGAATCTGAAAGACTAATACTCATATTCATTAAGTACACTGTCGAAACCACCAGCTGTTTTTTTCTGTGCTAACGAAAAAAATGTGGCCGAAATGATCCCATAGAGTCCATGAACTCATTCACGAACAAGTATCCAAGTAACTGAAAAATTACCGAGTCCGCAGGATTGGGAAATTGGGGGGATTGAAGGATTTTGCGTGTATCAATCGAAAACCATAAATACATAATGACAGTGTGAGAAAAGTGCAGTTTTCGAATCATGTCGTGCAGTAGTGAGAATGTTCGAGCCGGTTGAATTTATTCTCTACCCATAGTGGATGATAAATCCAAGCGGCTAGATTTTAAATGTTTGTCAGAATACGTAAGAACCAATAGGAAAAAAAGTTTGTTAAAACACGCAAAACAAACTACAATTGATGAATAGTCTTCTTTAGATCGTAACGCATGTTTGTATCAGTTATTTCAATCACCGTTGACTGTCAAAGCTGTCGTATGACTGGCGTTGCCAGCCCGATTACTCGCTATGCAAGTGTAATTTCCTGCGTGTCTCGCAGCAACGGACTCTATGCTGATGATGCTCATGTGTTTATTGACTTTAGTGACGGCGATGTCGGGATTGTTAAAGTGTACCGCTTCGCCGTTAAACCGCCACACTATCTTCATCGGTGAATCGCCTTTGACAATGGAGCAAGTGGCCGAGACCATGTCACCCGAATTTGCCGGACCGTCGCTTATCGAAAAGGGACCTATTTGCGGTGGTACTAAAATACGAGAAAGTAACAAAAAATACAGCCTCAGATGCAGTTTAAAAAAATTACTAATCGATTTTATTACTTTTTCATTTTACTTTGTTACGAGTTTTCAGCCGATCAGTATTGCCTTGCAAGACTAGTTGCAATCCACATAAATGAATAGATTGCTAACCCTGAAAAATTGTCTTGTCCGAAATGATTTATGCTGAGGCTGAATGAATTTATGATTTATGACCGCTTAAGGCGGGATTCTACTTTGAAACTTTGAAAAGGCTAAATTGGATGAAAACACCCACCTGGAACACGTCGAAGGCATATTATATGGCCCAGGCATCGCAGATTGAGGGTAAGATAATTTTTTCTACGATTTATCACTCACCAAAACTTTAAACGCGTTTTTCTCGAAACGACATTTTCAAGTACCGTGGTCGTGATAACTCAAAAAGTACTGAACCGATCCTTATGAAATTTGGAACACATATTCTATATGTGTGTACCAACCGACCTAACTACAATCAACTTAAAATTTTGATTAGAACTATTTTTTTATTGCAAAAAAGACCCAAAAAAAACGCATTTTTTTTTCGTATTTTAGCCGCCATTTTGTTAATTTTGCACGTATATAAAATATTCTAGTTAGGTCGGTTCCTGAAGACATACTGAACATGAAACTATTTGATTTTTTTGTTTCAGACCATCCGTCGGGAAGATTTCACGACCACGGCAACGGTACCTGCTTTTCGAGGCGTTGGCTTTAAACATATTTTACGTGTACAAAAAATGAATAAAATACATTAAAAAATTTTTTTTATGTACTTAAAGAGTGTATTTATTGAACAGTTTAAACCCCATATCGATATCTTTAATAGTATTTTCAGAAAAAATTCACGAAAATAGCGTTTTTTTCATGGTTTCAAAGTAGAATCCCGCCTTAATAAGTTTAAGATTTATGATAGTTTAATAAATGACAAGGTGATTGATTGACTCGGAACAACGTTGGGTCGTTTTAAACAATGGTGTGTCTGGGTATTCTCTTGAAGAAATGCGGTCCATTGTGATTCCCGTGAGAGTCGAAATTACAATGAAATTAATATAGTTATCATTATTTTTGTGCAACCTAAAATATAATCTATTAATGAGGATAAAGATTAAAAAATATCCCCTATTCGTTATATACCATTCTATTTTGGGTGCCTAGTGATACGCACGGATGAAAAAAGACCGATTCGAATTGGGCCATCTATCCAAAGACCTGACAAGGATTAAGCAGGGATCTAAGAAGTTCTGAAGACAACACACATAAAATTTCTCGTTGCGAACAGCAACAAATCCATTATTACTGCGAATTGTTTATTTGCCGAAATGATAACGAAATCGAGCTCCGGATGGATCGACATTTGACTCGAAGTATTCCAGAATTTGTATTTCCACATGCACGCCTTCGAAGAAATGAAAACCTAACACGGATGTGCTTGATGATATCCAATTACAAAAACTGACACGAACGAATGTTTAAGGAAAACTACGAAATGGTGGTTTGGCATTCGCTCATCGTATCCTCGACCGGAGTTTGGTAAGGATTCAGAGTGGAAACATGGATTGTTCTCTAGACAAAAGGAATGACGAGCAGCTCTTTTTGGAGTGGTAAAAAAGGAATAAAACGTGGAATGTACCGTTGACAGCTAAGGGTGCGGAGTAGCTCGTTGCACCGGCAGAGTTGCCAGCCGTACAGGTGTACTCGCCCGCATGACGCGCCGTAACGGCCTCGATAGTGAGCAAACTGACGCGTTTACTTGTACTGACAATGGTTATGTCCGGATAATTGCGATTTATCGGCGCGCCGTTCAACGCCCACTCGATTGTCATCGGATTGTCACCCTTGATGAGGGTACAAGTTGCAGTTACGGTATCGCCCCAATTCGCTGGTTCCTCGCCCATGTCGAAAGGAGCAATCTGAGGAGCAACTGCGCTTGCGGGCGGCAGACACGTGCGGAAGAATATTTATTAAAAAAAAAAGAACCCGATGCAGGACGGCAATTGAAACCATACTGACATTGTCATCGACTCTGATGACGTAATGTCATGTCTCGAATACACTCGACGAAATGAGATTCAATGTTGCGCGGTCAAATTATCGAACGACATACAGTTGCAGAATGATTATTGGTTTCGTACGGAGAACACGCTTTTTTCTGTTGTTGGGGAAAATTTGGTTGGGTGGCATGCTGGAATTACAAGATATTGGAAAAAGCAGACGTGCCTGGACCTGGCCTGTTTGCACAAATATTAAAGTTAAATTAAATCATAAAGTAATGTCAAATCGGTAAGGTTTAGGAAAAAGTTGCAATGCGTTTGTAGCAACAATGAAGAATTTACATCGAGAATAATCGCCGTACTGAAACGTTCCCCGCAAGGACACGTACCGTTGACTACCAATGTAGCCGATTGGCTCATCGTTCCAGCTCCGTTCGTCGCCACACAAGTATATTCTCCTGCATGTCTTGCGGCCACTGCTTCTATACTGATGACACTCATGTGTCTACTGATTTTCGATATTGATATGTCATGATTTTGGAAACCTATTGCTTTGCCGTTGTGTTTCCAAACGATTTTCATCGGGAAATCACCCTTAATGACGGTACACATAGATGAAACCGGGTCGCCCGAATTCGTTGGCCCATCGTTGAATGAGAAACTTGTTATCTGTGGCGCGACTATAACGAGGAAAATGTTTTATACTCGACTAATTCGCGGTTCGAATCGTGAAACGCGTTTTCGGAAATAAATAAATTGATTTGAGGGACAAATATCTTTCGCGACGAATAATCTTCATTGATGTCCGTTTCTTGGTGCCGTTCGGGTCCTCTATGGACAGCGCGATGGAATTTCGTTTTAATTCCCACTGTGAAGGCTGAATTCTTTGGGATAAGGTAAAATCGTTACGGGGAGGAGCAATGTGGCAACTTGGAAAACGTGCTAAATATATAGGTTGAATGTCATTAGGAATTAATAGAACCATCATACAACGGAAAGGAAAAAAGAAGTTGCGTCATGGTCTCGTTTGATTCATGATGGTGGGGATAACAACCGGGTTGAGGGATGATAACGGATCGGGTTCGAACACTATCTTCCACATTTAACTTTAACACCTTGTGAGACAACAATGAACCGGTCCTCCTGTAGCTGCTACTGCGCATGATGCCGAAATCAATTCGACGTTTACTTAATTGTAGTCTATCATGATCCAACTGTTCCGTAGAATCTGGGTGACAAGAATTGTCTCGATCTTAAACGGCCATCGAATCAGTAGTAATCGAAAGATGTACCACTTCAGCATTTAATCTTTATCTTGAGTTTGACGCTTTCTATTCGATTAGATAACCTACAAACAAAACTTAAATTTCAAGTCATATGTACTCTCACGTCTTGGTTCGTGTACCCTCAAGCTCCAATTTCGAAATCAGTGTAAGTTTATTCACAAACATGAGCTGGATTTTGGTTAAGCGAAGTCTTAAATCAAGTGCAAATTCGATTTTACTTTCACAGTGATCAGTCAGCATTAATCAGATTCCTTAACGACTAAGCCGAGATTGTAGTGAACCCTGCATTCGAGCCCTCATTACAAGTACCTGTCATCTACACTGTGGAAAACGCTGAGGTCTAGCTTTCTCCACATAAGTCATCGGAATACAAGGAAGCAGTGGAAAAATGGTACAAATATACTGTAGCAAAGTTGTTCAACTCATATTCACGCTTTGGCGTACAGACGAACATCACGCCTGATTGTAACGAAATGACAGCTTCTACGATTTATTTGGAAGGTATGAAGAGGCTTTGGAACTTGGTTGAATATAAAAGCGTACAAGAACCTCGGAACGTTCTTATTCCTTTACCAGCTCGTTCTTTGTCTATTGGATATTTGTTGTACTATAATTCGAACAGAAACAGGAAAAGTGTTTAAAATAAAAAGATAGGGAACAGGCATAGAAACTTGTCGTTCAAAGATTTTGCAAAACAATCAAACGTCTCATCAAATCGTTTTTCTTAAGGTCGAAATTTCTTGCAAGCATTCAATTAATCGTATGTTTGTATCTCCATGAAAATGTACCATTAACAGCCAGCGACGAAGAATAGCTAGTTCCACCTGCGGAATTGCTAGCTGTACACGTGTATTCTCCGGCGTGACCAGCCGATACACCATCGATCGTTAGCAGGCTGACACGTTTGCTCGTACTGACTATCGTAACGTCCGAAAAATCGCGTGATATCGGTTCTCCGTTTAGTGCCCATTGGATATCGATGGGAAAGTCACCCTTAAGGACCGTACATGGAGCGGTCACGGTGTCACCCCAATTAGCTGGCTTATCGCCAAAATCAAATGGAGCTATCTCAGGAGCAACTGATAAATAGCAAATAAGCGAAAATGATCGATATGAAGAATCGCATCGACAACTTTTCAAGCTCGCTATTCTAAAGTATGACACGTAGACCACAAAGACCGTGGAATAACGTTTGGTGCTTGTGTTTCGTTGTACATTATGTTCCCCTAATCGACTCATTTGTCACCTAAATCTTCTCAGGTTTCTGGGTTTTAGTATATCTAAATCATCGAGCAACAATTTGAATTAGTTATACTTGGAAGCACGCTGATCAATTTCATTTGAACGAATATTATACATCAAATTATGCTGCTGGGATTTAACACTTTGATGAGTCAGAAAGAAGACTAGCGCTAGTAAGTTTATGAGGTGTCACGGCGGAGGGTAAAAATAATTTGAACTAAAAAAAATGCACGAAAGGAAATTCTTATTCATCATTCGATCGTTCCAAGAAAATCAAGTTTTTAAATTATATCTGCGAAAAAAAACAGGTGATCGTAAAAACCTCGGCATCTGCATGCGTTGCTATACGATTTACGTTCTCCTATGTCATCGGTTTTTAGGGATGGAACGGAACAGGAGAAGTGAAGAAAAAGTAGCAAGTTGCGGAAAAACACTTAAAAGCAGGAATAACAAATTTCAGATGTTGCAACTATACGATAAGGGATGCTTCATAAGAAGAATCTTTCTTTCGCTATATTGCTATTTGATTCACCATTGACTGCCAAGGATGCGGAATAGCTGGTTCCACCAGCAGCGTTACTTGCTGTGCACGTGTATTCACCAGCGTGACGAGCTGCGACTGCTTCGATAGTGAGCACGCTATTTCTTTTACTCGTGCTGCCTACACTTATATCTGGATAATCGTGGGAAATCGGTTGACCATTGAGAGCCCACTCGATCTTGATAGGATAATCTCCCTTGATCACAGTACACCCGGCTGACACAGTTTCACCCCAATTGGCTGGCTCGTCGCCAAATGTGAATGGTGCTATACCTGGAGCGACTGTGAAAATATTTATTTCTTTTTTTACCGGCCCACCAAACAAGCTTATTGTATCCCGGACATCCTTTTGCAAAACCTATAAAAGTGGAAGCGCAGGTTTTGCAATCCAGGAAGAAAATTGGATGTGCAATCACTAGATTCAATTATGAGAAGCGTTGACAAAACCCGGATGATAGTAGCTAAAAGGAAAACGGTAGAAACAATAGAAAAACTTTCCATTTTGGGAGCTGTGAAACAACGACAAAATTTTCCGCTAGAAATCAATCTATAGAGGGTGAGTTTATCGAGGCAGTGAATGAATCAACGTAATAAATACAAATGTGCAATACACATTTTCGAACATCGCGTTGCTGGAGTCGATGTCTATAGGAATTCTTGGCCAATGGTTATAGGATCTGCATTACCAATGATTATAGAAAAGGGCTGGGTAAGGATGCGTTTGGTCCGAGGAATGATTTATTCATAAGTTTCTTTTTCCGTATCAGGGCACCTTATGGTATGAAAATTCTGCTACACATGATCAAAGCCCAGCAAAATGCCCCACGTAGTATTAAACAGCAGTTGTTATCAAAACTTTACGTTCCATTAGTAATTTGTTGTCAAGCCACCAAATTGAAATACAGTGGCAGATAAATGTGATTTGCGTCGATTTTACCTGTAACTCGAGCAAATAATGAAAAAAACTTTTACTACGTCATTATGAATCAGTTTAAATAATGTTAAATTATGAATCAGTTTAAATAATAAACCTGTTTAAATATCCGAAAACATAAACGCTGTTGAAAATACCTTCACAGTGAAATGATTGAATGACCTAAATCTGCATACCAACTATTTTTGATGAATAAATTAACTGGGTATGTACATATTTATGTCCATTTTATGTGTGTGTGAGTACATTATTGATAAAATTAATAATTGAAAGTGTAATGGATTGGCATGCATATTACCGTAGCTTAAATAGAAGAGAAAGTGAATTGGAAAGTTACGTTATTAGTTTCCCCTATTGAATCGAGTAAATCAAACATCCAGTAGAATTAATTTCCACCACTGATCTACTCTAAGCAGTCGTTTTAAGCCCTTTTCTAAGCGGCATTTTACCATAGCATTAGTGTCAAAGTGGCTTTGTTAGTGTAACTGAGAAGCATAATACACCGCTGCAGTTTTGAATGGGGAAAGAAAACCAAAGATTGAAACAAAGGGTGCAGTCAACACAATGCAGTCGACATAGCCTTGTACCATTGACTACAAGTGACGCGGTGTAACTTGTTCCACCGGCTAAATTGCTGGCGGCACACGTGTACTCGCCCGCGTGCCGAGCAGCCACTGCGTCAATCGTGAGTACGCTGACGCGTTTGCTTGTCGCTACTACGGTGATGTCCGGATAGTCTTGCAAAATCGGTTCACCATTTATGGCCCATTGCACATCGATAGGGTAATCTCCTTTGATAATCGTACATGTAGCAGTCACAGTGTCACCCCAATTAGCTGGTTCGTCGCCCATCACGAACGGCGATATCTGCGGAGCGACTGCAGATTTCCAATTGACAACAAGTCACGTAACTTTAAACTCGCTCTATTCGCACCTATGATCTTCACAGAAAGTCATTGATGGAAAATGCTCGTATTGTATTTTTCTTACAATTAGTGCCGTAAATGGGTGAAGTTTGTGCTGAATGATTGAAATCTTTACGACCATTGTCCGACAAGACGAATATGACGAAACTCTAACAAATTCGTAGTGGAATTGAACCTCGAACGAGCTGCAATAACTGATTTATAAGTGCCGTTTTTTATGTACCTTGACTAGTATGACAAAAGATGGTTGCCCCGCCTTTATTGTTGACAATAACGAGTTAGTGAACATATCTATTGGTCGTAATTGGATTTAATGGATCGTTTGTTCTGGTTGGGAGTGGAAAATAGTTTCGTAGATGACCTGACGCTAGACGTGTTTTATCAAGAGAACGAATTAAAAAAATCACTTGCTGAAAAAAGTCAGGAATACCGTTGACTATCAAAGATGCCGAAAAGCTTGTTCCACCGGCGGAATTGCTAGCGGCGCATGTGTATTCTCCGGCATATACTGCGGTCACTCCATCAATCGTCAGTAAACTGACACTTTTACTCGTAGCTATAGTTATATCCGGATAGTCGGAGTTGATCGGTTTACCATTGAGTGACCATTCAATCGAAATTGGCCGATCTCCTTTGATCACGGTGCAAGTTGCGGTCACGGTGTCACCCCAATTGGAAGGTTCGTCACCCATTACGAAAGGGGCGATCTGGGGGGCGACTGTGGGTTTACAATGTTTCAATCAAGTATGCGTAAGAACAAGGTAACCCAATGGGATTCCCTCTGGGTGTTGTCGAAGTATCGTAGCTTCCTAAAGTCTGGCACAATTAAGGAGGCGTGATATCGTGGGATGGATAAATGAGGATATTAAATTGTTTGGTAGGGGTGTCGGGAAACGTAGAGAATCGTCTCATAGATAAGCCTGACGCGCGAAAACCATTGGCCACAATCGAACCCAAATGTGGTATTAAAAAATAAACCGTTTGTGCAAAAAAGAACAACATTCCTAATAGGAAGTACCATTCACTGCCAAAGATGCCGAATGACTCGTGCCACCAGCAGCGTTACTGGCGGTACATGTGTATTCTCCAGCGTGACGAGCTGATACGGCTTCGATAGTCAAGACGCTCACCCGTTTACTCGAACCGCTTATTGTTATGTCCGGATAATTCTGAGATACTGGTTCTCCATTTAGGGACCATTCTATATCGATGGGCAAATCTCCTTTGGAAACAGCACAGGTAACGGCTACTCCGTCACCTGAATTCGCTGGTTCTTCACCAATCACGAATGGCACGATCTGAGGTGCAACTGATCAGACAAAGCAAGGTAAATGAGAGTCAAGGTTTCCTAAATGGAGTGGAATCAATGCATGCAAATACGATCGGATTAGGCCAATACATCGTCCTAGATCAATTGTGTGATACGTTCACCTTAATGTAGGGAGGGTTTCAACTAAGAAATCAAGGAGTTTGTTCGGCCACTTTACAGAGGGTTACTAACGGCTTCATTCGGTGGGCTTGGGTTGGAAGTAATGCCAAGTCAGGAGTGTCCAGCTGTTCGTGATGTAAAAAATTGAGAGGTGCGTAGGATCAACAGGAAAATAATCACGTAGATAACCTGGCACAAGATAAGATCTTTTTCGATCCACTAATGATTCTGCGTATTCAATTGTACCGTTCACCGTTAACGCTGCCGAATAACTTGTTCCTCCTGCAGAATTGCTCGCTGTGCATGTGTATTCTCCAGCATGACGTGCAGCCACGATGTCGATAGTCAACACCTTTACCCGTTTACTGTAACTGCTTATCGTAATGTCTGGATAGTTTTTGGCTATCGGTTCACCGTTCAATGACCATTCGATATCGATTGGAAAATCTCCCTTAAAAACGGTACATGTCGCCGTAACCGCATCGCCCCAATTCGCCGGCTCCTCGCCCATGACAAACGGCACGATTTGGGGTGCCACTGTGTGGTCAAAGATGAAAACAAAACTGGTCATCGGATGAACCTTCGTACGTGATTATACCGATTTCGAGAGGATCGTTACTGTCGATCACTGAAAAGGAAAACAAGCCTAGGAAAAAAACGGCAGTTCCTCAATCCGTCGACTCTTGCTTGTTGCTGATAACTCATGGGTGGGTTTGAACAGAGACTCGGAATCAATCCTCGATATCAGCTGGACTGTCGGTAGGGTTTTAAAGTTACTTGTTTTTCGCATACTATGTATAACTTCTCAACTTTCTGACATACGAAATCTAGATGTTGATGTCGAAGAATTAGAACAACGCAGACGTGTGGAATGGGCATCAAACAACAGTAAGCAAGTTCGATATTATTTGAAGCAGACACCTGAGAAATTTATGAAGTATTTCGCCAGGCTATGCTACTCAATGGACATGATACCAAAACCAGATGGCTTTCCGATCTATTTGAATATATGGCACGAACATAGGTATCAGCTTTGATGAACGTTCTTGACGGAAGGAACAGTATAATTAATGACCTACTATTAGGCATATGACACCAACCTTTACCCTTGTGTTGGAGGGGGAGAGATGTTGAAAGGAGGATGAATCAATACTGCGATCTTGCAAAACATCTCCTACGAATAGCTTGTCGCATAAAATCTCTACTGTACCGTTCCCATTTCTGATGAATATGAAACGGCATAATTTCTACTCGTCGCTCGGCCCTGTGATTCAAGGAGGGTTAAAATAATACAAAGTTAGGAAGTTCGTTTCGTAGATATCCTGATATAAAATTCCGAAGCAAATACTACGGGTTTTTGTACCATTGACCGCCAACATTGCGGAAAGGCTTGTTCCCCCAGCGGCGTTGTTCGCCGCGCAGGTATAATCCCCAGCATGTTGAGCCGTTACAGGATCGATCGTTAAGAGACTAACGCGTTTATTTGTGCCAATCGTGATGCCTGGATAGTCTCTTATTGGTTTGCCGTTCAACGACCACTCGATGTTGATCGGCAAATCGCCTTTGTAAACAGTACACGTCGCCGTGACAGCATCTCCCCAGTTAGCCGGTTCGTCGCCCAGCTCGAAGGGAGCAATTTGGGGTGCAACTGCGATCACCGACAGTGAACGATTAGTGAAAAAAAACGCGATAAAAAAATTGTACAATAAATTCGACCAAATCGTCAGTCTCGATTATTCCACCGTAACTTTCCGTTCGGTTTTGGTATATCTAAAAGTTGCCGAATCCGGAGTCGTTCTTCCTCGTAGGATATATCTGCACACTTGGAGGGAGTGGAAACGATTGGATATTTCACGATGTATTCAAACTTGGAGAAAGCAAAGAAAATAAAAGGACCGTCTACGTACAACCGTCTTGGAGAAAGCTTTACCATTAACGGCTAGAGTCGCCGATTGGCTCGTAGCTCCTGCGAGATTAGATGCCGAGCATGTGTATTCGCCAGCGTGACTGGCTGCTACCGATTCGATCGTCAGGATACTGTTTTTTCTGCTGGTCGCCACTATATTGATATCGCTACGCGAACGACGAATCGGCACACCGTTAAGTGCCCATGTGATCTCAATCGGTAAGTCACCT
The DNA here is from genome assembly GCA_951751655.1 of Ophion costatus. Lineage (NCBI taxonomy): Eukaryota > Metazoa > Arthropoda > Insecta > Hymenoptera > Ichneumonidae > Ophion > Ophion costatus. Next base: position 14,563,150 of record OX632362.1, on the reverse strand, counting down.
TTGAGTATCGAGCAACTGACGGTTATCGATTCGCTGGAACTCACCGGACCGTCGGCCATCGTGAAAGGAACGATTTGTGGAGCAACTGAAAATGCAGACGAGTCGATACGCGTTACTGCGGAACTATCGGTAGGCCCACAGTAACTTATAACGAACTCATTTTGCGCGTGATCGGTAAGTCATATCCTGAAGACACGACGATCCTTTGATTTCGGAACCGTCCGTTTCGCAGGCATCTATCTTTAGACGAGGTCGAGATCGGGATATAGCGAACATAGGACGAGGATCCAGGATACATGTCAATCTTTTTCGCAGTCGTAAAAATGAAATTGATAAAGAAGGAGAGAAGATTGGGAATTCGGAAATCGTACCGTTAACCGCTAGTGTGGCCGATTGGCTTGTCGACCCGGCCACGTTGGAAGCCACGCACGTATATTCTCCGGAATGACTCGCCGCTACCGATTCGATGCTGAGGATACTATTCTTTCGCGTTGTCGCCAAAATATTGATATCGCTACGTTCGCGACGCATAGTCTCGCCGTTCAGCGCCCATGAGATTTCGATGGGTAAGTCACCCTTGAGAACGGAACAAGTTACGCTGATCGATTCGCCTGAACTGACCGGTTCTTCAGCGATTGTGAAGGGCGCTATTTGCGGTGCAACTGTAATACGTTCCTCTTATTCAACTCGCCGGACTAGCATTTTTCTTTTTTATCGGGACCTAACTAAGGCCTAACTAACGGCTAAGATTTTATAAACTGCATCGTCATTCGCGGTAGCTTTACCATGAAGGCAGGTGAGCTTGAACGTTGGGGCATTTGCTGAAGAGTCTTTTGGCGTCTGATCTATACCCTCTGTACCCTTGTCCATTGCCACAAGACTAGGCGAATAACTTATAAACGACGGATGAAGAAATTTATCGGAAAGTGTTACGCTATAAATGGGACATGAGTATCTTTTAGAGGTGCCAATGGAAGCAAAACGGTGGAACTAAACTTCAACAAACCGTAAACGAAGAAAGGGCAGGGCGCATATTTATTGCCGGATCTGGGAAATAGATAAATGTGCTGCAGGAATCGCGGTACAGTTAAAAATGATCGAGGAAAATTATAGTTGTCAACAGTACCAACGAAAAATGGCAGCTTCTACGAAGGCGTTAACTCAGTAAAATCATTGAGAATTGACACAAGAAGTGAAAAGAAGGAAGCGATATACGAATGAACTACATATTGGAACTTGAATGACCCTTATGAAGGATTTACAGCTCACAAGGAACATCCCTCAGGTGACACACTTCGATTTTGTTGAAATTTGGATATGTTATAAAGCATCGAAAAGTAAGCGATACGTATTTTTTTTTTATGAAAAAAAGCATCTCTAGGGTGGTTCACCCCTAAATTTTTTTTGCAATGTGACTATAGTGGATTTCATTGCTTCGGATTAGAAGAATTTTCGTTCTTGTTTAATTAACATCGGTGGACTCCTTGTGTGTGAAATTTGCTATACTACCCCTAGAGATGCCTTTTTTCGAGGGGTGGTTTCACCCCTTAAAACCGCTTTTTCGCCGATAAAAAAAAAATACGGATCGCTTAGGTTTCGGTGCTTTTCAACATACCCAAATTTCAACAAACTCGAAGGGTGTCACCTGAGGGATGTTCCTTGTCAGAGGATGTATGTGTAGAATGCTTAAAGAGTAAGAGAACTTCTAATAAAAATAATAGCGTTCGCCTACTACACCATAGAACACGAAAACTTGCTTCAAATACAATGCTAGGGAATGTGCAACGTGATGGAATAAAGCGGTCGTCTCCCGGGTACCGTTGACTGTCAATTCGGCGGAATAGCTCGTGGCTCCCGCGGCATTCGATCCCACACATGTGTATTCCCCTGCATGACTCGGACTTGCTGAATCAATGGAGATTAGACTGTTTCTCTTGGTCGTAGTGATAGAAATTGGCGGATGATTTCCGTCGATCGCGATACCGTTGAGAGCCCACGATATGTCCAGCGGTGCGTCACCGCTCACGAGAGTACAAACTGCCGATACTGATTCTCCCCAATTCACTGCTTTGTCAGCCATTTTGAATGGAGCTATCCGCGGAGGAACTATCACAGGGACGTGTCAAAGATATTTCAGAACGACAAATTTCGATGAAGCTTGGGCAATGCAAGGAAACCCGCTCGAGTACCGATCTGTTGTAGGGTCGAATGAACACATCAAGGAGTCTTACCAAAAATCCGCGATTGGACAAAAGGGAAGAACTAAGCAACGCAAATCAAAGAACTCTTTAATTTAAGGATATGAGGAACGGCTGAAAATTTGAACTGCGATTTGACATGGAATACCTGACTGACATGTTGTGGACACTGCTCAAGATTGATCGTTAGGCCTCTTACACTCGTGTCGTATGGTTAAAGATATTTTTAAAGACTTTCGTATCCGTAGGAAGAATTTTCGATCACGTGATCACGTGAAAAGCTGATAAATCCGCATAAGATCGATCATTATAGAACTGGAACTGTACAAAACGTCAAGGGTATGGCAGGACGTTAAAAAGCTCATGCAGTGCTCACAATACCCGGGAGTTCCATCCTTCAGGGACATGTACGTGTATCGCGTATTTTAGGGCAGCTTTGTGCAAGATAGTGCTTATTCTCACATTACCGATCATCTATGCAAATTGTACTTTTGTGCAATGGCATGGGATTATTGTGCTTAGATGCATTTGAGGATTTTGTGCAGCAGGGACGAAGATTTTTCTCCCCGAATTGGGTTGCACCGTAAGAAATGTGCAATTTGAAAACCACTTACAAAAAATCAAAACAATCAAAACTATGAGGCGATTTCCAAGCTTTCATTCCACCCGCAAGTATCTTTCTGGCAAATTGCGCAGCTCGCGATCTTAACTCAACGAATTTGGTGAAAATTCTTGAATACGTTTCCGGATTAACAGACGCATTGGCTGATACGTCGAATACTCGAAAATAAGAAAAATAGCGTTTTTTGAACTCACAGTTTACAGATTGAGCTTTCGACATAATATCTTTGCAATAGATATTACGAGCTATTACATGTCTCAATAATTTTTATATGCCCATAAATATGCCCATAAATAATTTTGAACTCACAGCTCACAGATTGGAAGTAATTAAAAAATATTAAACAGTGCGGCCGCTCTCGCGGAAGCTTATCGCTATGTTCTCAATATTTTTGAACGAATCAATATCAGAAATCATGCCGAGTCCAAAATTCCGCTTCAGCTCTAAGTATGAACCACCTCGAATAATAATTCTCGCGCTCACACTTCTTTTTCTATTTCTCGTCAGAGCGTAATTGTCTCACGTCATGTGTAAATCGTCGTGAAATAAATGTTCCTAAAATGTTTGCTGAATACCGGACTGGAAATTCCGACATTTTTTTAAAATCATTGACGGAATCCATGCTAAATAGAAATGACCACGTGTGTCTTGTGAGCAAAGTTACAAAAAAATTTCACCGATTCGTATGAATTGTGTCAACGGAGATACTACACGGAAGGTAATACGAAAAGAGAGAGAGCGAGGTTTCACTTTTTTTAGGCAATAGAAGAAAATTTCATTCTTCATGACCGGTAGAATAATCGGTGTACCATTGACTGACAAATCAGCGACGTGGTCAGCCAAACCGGCCGAATTACTAGCGTGGCAAGAATAAACGCCTGCGTGACGAGCCGCCACGGAATCGATGGTCAGGGTGCTCGCGCGTTTGCTACTCCTTCGTATCACGATGTCAAGATGTTGAGGATTGACCGACTCTGCGTTGACAACGATCGGACGACCGTTCAGGGACCAAACGATTGCCACAGGGAGATCGCCCTTGATCACGGCACACTGAACGGTCGCCATGTCACCGGCGTTCGCTGCTTCGTCGCCAAATGTGAACGGGGCTATTTGTGGCGCTACTGCAATTGTTTTTGTTTTTTTTCGAAAACTCCGTGACTTGAGTAATGGATCGAAACTTTTGTCGACGATTTGACGATACGACGTTTTTTTTTTTCATTAAAAAATGGATTATCGGTGAGCATCGGCTTCGAAATCCGGCACTATTTGATGAACTTGTGATGCACGGTATATTTCAATATACGTTTAGGGGTATCACGAAGAAAAATGGCGAAACCATCGGCAAGGGAAAGTACTGCAAATATATTCGTAAAAGAAAAGCAAAGAATGCATTGCGGATAGAGAAAATGACCGCTGCATTTTTTAAAATAGTGATCTAGGACCTTTATGCAACACGGACAATAATGAAGGATCGTTAGCGCTAGATGCACTGATATTTCTGTGAATTGTCCACTGATATTTGTGTTAATGAAAATATCATCGACCGATTCGAGCATAAATTGCCGTGATTTTAAGGATGTTGAGTCCCTATAAAACATGTTAATGTTAATTGTTCAATAAATAGCTTCTCAATCGTCATGAAATTTTTACACGACCTCCTGAATACTTCATGTAAAAACATACCAAATTTTCAGAATTCTATCATCATTACTTCAACCTCCTTAAGGGTTGAAATAAAAAATGATAAGAAAATTCTGAAAATTTGGTATGTTTTTGTATGAAGTATTTAAGAGGTCGTGTTAAAATTTCACGACGATTAGGAAGCTCGTTATTAAAAAATTAACATTTTGTTAAGAACAATTTTTAAAAGAAATAAAAAAAAATTTATCAATAAACTTCGTTTTGTTTCCGTTGCTTTCAGTATATTGTAGATATTATAAAATTGAGAGGCCAAAAAAAAAACTTATTGCAAAGTTACATCAGTTTCCATAAAACAACATTTAATTTGTGAATGTTAATTGTTCAATAACGAGCTTCCTAATTGTCGTGAAATTTTTACACGACCTCTGAAATACTTCATACAAAAACATACGAAATTTTCAGAATTTTATCATCATTTGCGATCTGGGACTCAACATCCTTAAAATAAAAAAGCGATTTTTCAATGTGAACGAATGTTCGATTTGTTTCTTCTGGAACTTGACAACTTCGATATTTCAATGGCCAGTCGTGTTATTCGACAATAGAGTTCCTTGATAGGAAGCCGTATACATTTTTAATGCTACACATATATGAGGCGATCCATGTCACTGCAGCCAGTAAAAAAAAAAATCCACAAATAATTTTGAAAAATCGAGATGCTTTATCAAAAAATATTCGCTGAGTATCGAAATTTTTAAAAAAATTTCTTGCGTTTTTTCTCGTTGAGTACCATTTTTTAACATTTTTCCATTAAAATGGCTGCATCTTTGGCAGGATTTGACGTATTTGCATTCGTAAAAAATGAAAATTTGCGTCTTTTTATGGCCTTCCAGAAAAAAATTAATTTAGATTTTATTGAGCAAGTCGAACGTCCGTTTCAGGCCAAAATATGCAAAAATAATCTTTTTCTCAAGGAAAGACACTCGTTATTTTATTTTCAAAAATTTCCCCGATTTGTGAATACGAAAAACGGATTTTTGGTATTTTTTATATTATGGGATTCCTAAACACCGTGAAGTAACCGCTATTTTTTAATTTATTTTCTATTAATATACGATTAAAGAGTGTGGGGCGCTCGCTGTATGTTTGCCAGGTTTTTGAAATACACATATGCATATGTATTCAATACATGAAATACATATATGCATTTCAAAAACCTGGTAAACATACAGCGAGTGCTCCACACTCTTCAATCGAATATTAATAAAATAAAAAAATAGCTGTTACTTCAAGGTGTTTAGGAATCCCATAATATAAAAAATACCAAAAATCCGTTTTTCGTATTCACAATTCGGGGAAATTTAAAAAAATTAAATAACGAGTGTCTTTCCTTGAGAAAAAAAATGTTTTTGCATATTTTTCCATAAAACGGACGTTCGAATTGCTCAATAGAATCTAAATTAATTTTTTTCTGGAAGGCCATAAAAAGACGCACATTTTCGTTTTTCGCGAATGTAAATACGTCAAATCCTGCCAAAGATACAGCCATTTGAATGGAAAAATGGTAATCAACGAGAAAACACTTCAGAATTTTTTTTTTTACTTCGACACTCCGCGAATATTTTTCAATAAAGTAACTCGATTTTTCAAAATGATTTGTGGAATTTTTCTTTACTGGCTGAAGTAACATGGATCGCCTCATATGTTATCCCAATTTTGAGCCGCCTAACGATAAAACACGGCAATTCTCGAAACTTTATACAAATGTGGCAACAATAATGAATCTTTTAATTTTGCCAAAAGTTGAAAATATTTACGATGAAATAAAAGACTCGTTTTTTTCTGCAAGTTCATTGTTTTGCATTCTGTGTAAGTTAGCATAAAAGTTAATCAACATGTCTGGAAAAAATATATGAAAAAGATTTGGGTATTTTTTGGCTCTGGTCGATACAACTGACAATCTTAAGACTTTTCAATAAATTCGTAACAGCAACAAAAATAATACAGCGATGTAAAACATGGGGTCCAATTTCACGAAATACCAGCACGTTTGCTTTTTTACGATGGTAATTTCTCTGATGATATTATCGTTCCAATATTTCTGTCTCGCTCAAAAAGAGTATTCAAGACAAAGATGCCTTCATCATGGTCGTTATCGAAAAATCAGAATAGTGGCTGATAAATGAACACCACCCATTGACTCGATCAAATCAACGATTAGCATGCCTTCTATGCAATTCATTGGAGTGACAACTACTATCACTGCACTATGTTAACAACTGCAGGGACAATTCGCGAAAGAAGTTATTAAAACAGTAAAAAAAAGTAGTACGGACAGGTCTTCGTGTACAGGCAAAATGAGCTTGGGAGTCTGCAATCTACAGGGGGCCAATAATGTAAGCGGGAGATAAGGATGGCGAGCGATATATTCGCATATTACGAATCATAGGGGAAATTCAGTATATCGTATAAGCGTCGAACCCCCGATGACTGAAGTTCACATTACAGTTCGCGTTTTATTTTCTTTTCAATACTTGAAATATTTCGAGATAGGGGGATGCAAGTAGTCACGAAATGCCGGGCACTGCGAATATAACACGAGCCATCGAATTCGTTCCTGGTTGTCGTATCTTTGTATACATAGTTTCGTCGACAACTTATATTTCATTTTCAAAACTAGTACAGTCACGGACATGCTCATTGATTATTTACCTTCCACCATAAGTGTAGATGAATATGTCCAGGCATGTATACTGGTATTTATCAACGATAACCGAGTGAACAATATCGATGACGAAAATACAGCAAGGCAACTCGATTGGCAACAAACAAAAAACCAATAATAAAAAAGAGCACGCTACCGACACAGTATACAAGAGAATTGGAAAAGCGTGGAATCTGTAAAAGTTCGCACTACCATTGACAACAAGAAGTGCCGCGTGACTGTGAGATCCAGCAGAGTTGGCTGCTATGCACTTGTATCTACCGGCGTGTCTAGCGGACACGCTATCGATGCTCAAGAAGCTGACCCTCTTATTATTATTGATGATATTAATGTCTCCGTGCTCGTAATCGCGCAACGGGACATCATTGAAAGTCCAGGTCAAATTGACCGGTAGGTCACCCTTGATGATCGTGCAGGAAACGGACAACATTTCGCCTGAGTTGAGGGGATCGTCTCCAAACGAGAACTGTAGGACCTGCGGCGCGACTGCACATCGGGATAATTTTTTTTTCGGCTATATCGATACATCCGTTTTGACAGTTATGGAGCCTATGGGTATCCTCCTGAGCGCTGAATCGAGCATACTATCATTTGAACCTGTGAGGAAGGTTTCGAGTCTATCCTGCTGCCAGGTATGGGCCTTTTATGTTCGATTTAGATCGCGAAGATTATGGATGTTGCGAGGATTTTGGAAAACGTATTTTCTTTTTGCAGAAGTATGATTATCTAACGTTGGGAATATTTTCAAAAATTATTCAATCGTCTCGACCACAATATTTTAAACGTTCAACACCGAGAATTTCAAAAGACCACGCACAGGAAGCTACCAAAGAAGAAACGCGGATTTTGGCTAGTAATCGATCAATTTTTCGGAATATTTTCGTTCAACATTTTTTCTTCCAAAGAAACCAATTGATATTATTATTATTCGTGTACTATTATCATTGTTAAAAAATGCGGGCCCAAACGAATGTCCTCCACTCGACCAACGTTCGTTTTCGGACGTGGCGATTCTTTGGCAAAAATTACGTTGACCATCGTCCAAGCAAATCATTTCGGACGGGGACGTTAGGACCGAGCGAATTGGATAAGCAATCGCTTATCCCATCGAGGGTCACTGCGGCTATGCCCGTTAGAATAAAAAATGGGAAGGCTTGTGGTGGGCGAAATTGGACCTTCGGCAACTCTAAACAGGTCTTCATTCCTCGTCTAGACTATGATGTGATTTTTTTTCCATTGGCGAAAAAAAGAATCGTTGAAAGTGTGTCCACCTATTCCGTCTACTGGAACTAGTCGAAAAATCGGGATTTTGTGCGTTCAGGCTTGTGCAAAGTGGCGTAATGAACGGGACAACAAAAACTATTGTGGCTTGGACGAGTGCACGCAGGGGTAATGTCATGTCAAGAAAACAACAGAAGGCTGCAATGTATAATATAAATAAAAGAAGGCTGTAATATAATAAAAAAATTAAAAATATTAAAAAAAACACTCAAGATTAAAAAACGGAACGATCGCAAAATAAAAATTGATTCTGTATGTGTGTGTGTGTGTGTGCGCGAAAGAAGAGGAACGCGAACCGTTCACTGTGAGGATAGTCGAGTAGGAGGACGTTCCTGCGGCGTTCTCGGCCGTGCAAACGTAATCCCCCGCGTGTTTCGCGGTGATGACCGATATCATTAGCATGCTAACGCGATCGGCGACCTTCTTAGCGATCACGCCGGATGAACCGCCCGTCTCGAATCCCGGATACTTCCAACGTATCGTCAATGGCAAATCGCCGGTCGGCACGATGCACTGCAGATTCGCGAATTCACCGGCGTTCATCGGCAGCTTCGTGAACGCGAAATCTTGTACAGACGGTGGCACTGGAGTTTATCAAACTTTGCTTTTTCTTCAACGTTCACTGCTCGTATTCCGTGTGTCTATCCTATATTATCATTGTGTTTGTCGGTGAGAACGAAAGGCTAATTTTTGTGCTCGGGTATAAAAAAATTCCCGAAAGGCTCGTCTGTGTACGTTTGTACGTGGATCGTGAAGAAAGTGTGTCAGGCTGATGATTTTGCGATATTCGCGACACAATTAGGTCTGATGAAAAACAATCGCGAATGACGATAAACGCCATCGTTTTCGAACAATGTAAAATAGAGATCGATATAATATGAATCTTTTTCATACTTTAACACAACAAACGAATGTTCGAAAAACTTTGTTTGAACTCTTAAGGGGGGAAATCACAGTAAAACTTTCAATTTTTCGAAAAGAAAAAATTTTCGCCTAAAGGGTACCTTAGGGTCTTAAAAATAATATACCAAATGATGGAATACAGCAAAAGTGTCCGAGTGCCCAAATTTCTTGCGTTGAATACAACGTTTTTTCATGACGCTTCACTTTCGCGCATACATATATAACGTAAATAGTGATAAAAAACAGTGATATTGGTAAATCATTGTCATTATGAGTGACACATCGTCGAGTCGTGTTATAAAAGGGACGAAAAAGGATACTGCGTACGAAAATCGACTGTACGGTGCAGGCATTGCAGATTAGAGGTATATAAAATTTTCATATGGTTTCTCAGTACTTAAAACTTTAAACGCGTTTTTCTCGAAACCACTTTTTTTGAGCTCGCCGAAGACATAACTCGAGCAAATCTTTACCGATCGACTTGAAATTTTGACAGTAGCTTCGAAACATCTTTCTCCACGGAGCTACGTAGGATTTTTTAATTTTATATGGCTTAGTTTTTTTTTATCGACGATTTTATGGCGTTTTTTTTTGTTAAAAATTTAACTTTATTTTCAAACATGCACCATTTTGCGAAAAATCAATATATCGAAAAAATCCTACGTAGCTCGCTAGCTGTGGTTATATGGAAACGAAAAAATGTTGGTTTTTTCTTCCAGGTCAAAAATTAAGGAGTCTACGTCTTCGGCCATCGACACGCTTTCAAAAATAGGCGCCTTGGGGCATATGCTGCGCAGCCGCCATTTTTAAATATTTTTTATTGAAAAAATTACATTTTGTACTATTTTAGTATTGCTATAAAACCTACTTTGCAGATTTTCGATTGACACTTTTATTCAGCCAAAATTAATTTCCGAAAATATGCCTATTTTTTTGTGTGCTACTGTGATTTCCCCCCTTAAGAAACAAGTTATACTTCTTATAATAATTGAGGTTATAATAATAAGGAATATTATAAGGAATATTTCGCAATTTGTTTTCCATTTTTTTTAAATTCTGTAACCATGGAATCGTTTGTTCAAAGACTTGAAAACATGTCGAGTGTAATGTATAATCGGTCTACGAAGTAAAGGGATATATTCTATAGAAAATTTGAGAGATGCGTGAAACGTTTGAAAACGGAAAATTATTTTAGAATGTATTACTATTGGTCAGTGATTGCGTTTAAAAAATTAGTCATTTTATTGTGTAGAAGAGAAATTAAATTGTTCTGACTGTCAGCCATACGTTTTTTAAACTCGTCTAGGATCTTTTTTAAAGTTTTTGTTATTGAAAATCGATCTTCCGAATTACTTCGTAGTTCATTTTTTAAATTTTTTGCAACGAAACACTGAAAATCTGATGGAATAAAGCCTTGTGTACATCCTTCACATCAACGAGAAATAACCATAAACCAACACAATATATATGTATCCAAAAATAAAAGGTATATGCATATAACATGTGAACACAAAAAAATTGATATGGACGAAAGTGATAATATCTATGGGAATTATCCACACAGTACTTTATTTGTCAAGTGCGTTTTTTGGGTAGCTGTTATTTTCTATGACATTTTTATCTATGACATTATTATTTGTCTTTATTATAATGTCATATTCTATGGCATTATTATTTCTATAGTTTTTGTTGTTGTTTTTATTACCCGGAAAATGTAACTAAACGTACGTTAATTTGCACATACTAAACACAAACGGAAGTGAACTGAGGAACAAATGTCCATAAGTAACATGATCCGATGCAGGTTTTCATGACGATTAAATAAATAATGTACACTGGCAGGGTTTCAAAGAATAATAAACGATTTTCCGTAAAGATTATCGCTAAAAATTTAAACTCACGATGACTCCATAATCCGAATGCCAACTTTGTTCATTTCAAGATCAACCAAATGTCAAATTTGCAAGAACAAAATAATTTAGTTTACATCTTGCATACTTTCACTTATAATAACAGGGATTTTGCTTTCGAAAATGACATTCGTCTGCTCACTGATATATTTGACTATCTTGTAATATCAAGCAGTTGGCACGGGACGATCAAACGGTGGAACGTTTTGGGATAGATTTGACTATTTACGAAGTAAGTGTACGTTTAATATTATTTTCATAATTACCCGAAGACTATAAACCTCATTTTATTATAAAACAATGCCAAAATTGCCGAATGTAATTATCGCAATCATAATTTATGTATCTCATCATTCGGAAATCACTGATGAGAAAAACTTTGTGAACTTTGTACGAATGTGACGCGATTGCATTGTGAAATGGATTTTCTGTATCATTACGTCTTGTTCTATTAAGGGGTTACCCCACTTGCGATTTTGAAAAAATCGATTTTTTTTATTGCATTTTTTTGAAGTATAAGTATCTGAGAATATGTCCTGAAAATTTCAAGTCGATCCGAATAAAATCGACTGAGATATGAGCGTTGAAAGAGAAGAATCCGTGAATTGAAGAACTGAAATTGTAACTTCAAACGCGTTTTTCTCAAAATGGCATTTCTGAAGTCGGTGACCAAGATTACTCGAACACTGATGAACCGATCTTCTTGAAATTTTGCAGGCTTATTTAATACATAAAAATGTAGTCTTTAATCGTGCGATTTTTTTTTCGAAAAAAAATGGCCGTTTTATAGCCAAAAAACGGCCGTTTTTTTCGTTAAAATCGAACCATTAACTTTGACTGTCCGCCATTTTGTGAAAAATGAATATTTTTTAAAATCCTTCGATTAAAGACTAGTTTATACTTATATTTGACTAAATCCATCCGCATTTTTTTTTCAGATGATCCACTTCGCCGCAATGTTGGTCACCGCAAACCGTGTATATAAAAACATTATTTTATCGACGGCCATTTGCCACTAAACAATGTAATATTTTTCAATAAAAAAATTACTGAAAGTTCTTCGAGATGTGTTCTTTAAGATGGTATATTGATAGATTAAAAAAGTTTTGTAGTTTTCTTTAAAAAAATTCATGAAAAAGGCTTTTTTTTTGCGCTACAAGTGGGGGTAACGCCTTAATATACAGGGTTAGTTACCTGAATTTGACTTTTTAAAACAATTTTCCTACGAAAAAGATGTAATTTTTCATTAGCGCGAGGCATGTTAAATTCGATCGAATAAACAGTGCAATGCAGTAATCGGCAACTTTTGTAATATAAAAAGCCCGGTCCTTTATTACTCTGGCGGTTATTTTCTTCACAATATTTCTGTTTATACTATATTTTACTAATTTAGGCCATACTTTGTTACGTATACCTACCGATAATAGGAAAACTTGATTTTTATTAAATAATAAGAAATTAAATAAGAAATATAAGATGAATTCGTGGCTAATGACTGCATGGTTTTAGGACTGCGAGCCTCTTGAAATAATAATAAACCAATGATTTAAAATAAGCGAATGAAATAATTATTTCGCAGTTCGCAAACAAGGAACAATTAATGAATAAACGAGCTAAAATAGAGTTCCCTAAATTCGTTGTCGCCAACCAGCTTATACCACGTGGTAACGGGCAAAAAGTTCATTCGATTCAACTGCATCCAATTAGAAACGAGTTCAGCTACCGAAGAAGAAGACACACGGGTATACTGTTCAGCCGAATGCAAAAATGTGTCTGATTTCGCGTTAAAAAAATGGCCACCTGACCGTTTCGCCCAAGAATTGAAAACAACGCGAGCGTACGAGAAAAATCGAAGGAAATTTCTTTCCATCGATAATTCGAAAACACGGTGGACGAGTTTGGCGCGGGGGAAGCGAGTCTTTGGAGCGTTTGATACGTCGAAAAAAAATATGGCGAAGCTGGGAACAGGCTGTCGTTTTCTCATTGCCGTATCCCCACGGTACAATGGAAGCCGGAGGAACCGCAGATTGGGCGGATATGGGACGAAGAAGAAAAGAGCACAAACGGAGAACGAACGCGGAGCAGGTGTGCGCAGAGATTCAGAAACACCTGCCACTCCCGACGTTGCATACCGCGCGTCATACTATGAGATATTTTTCTGCCTCTGAGAAACTCGGCCTAGCACTGAACGAACTCACACCAGTCAATAAACAACGACTAAACATCGTAATAAATATTTCTCCCGAAAGATGCTGCAAGAAAAAAAAACATACATCTGCCCTGACGCGTTTTTCGATGATATTTTTCGATCGACGATATCTGAAAAGCCTGTAATAAAAATTCATTAGACACGTCATTTACCCGGACACAACACACGAATGAAAAATTCCTGAAAAAAAACCTGCGGAATACACGTTAAAAAAAAAAAGGTCGCCTAAATACAGTTTGTCTTCGATTCGTGTGATAATTCGTCGTCAACTCGACTTTGATTGATCCGTGGATTCTGTAAGGGCAACGGACGCGTACGAGATGACGAGCAAATTCTTGTAATACGTTTTTCGACTTACGAAACAGGAGAAAAATAAATCGTGGAAAAAAAACGGTCGCCGGAGTATCAATATTCGAAAGAATGAAATTCTGGTTCATTGTGCATTCTACTTATGGTAAATAATACATTCGAGCAACATCGGTTCTTTTTGAATTCGCTATTTATCAGTTTTGCCCGAGGAAAAATTTATTTTCGATGTTTGTTTTAGCGGGCGATTGAATGAAAATTTTTATTCAACATTGCAATCGTAACGCGTGAATTAAATTATGAAGATAAGTCAAGCTGCGCCTGAGCTTGGATCAGAAATATATCAGAATATTTTGGAAAACTCGTTGTTCACGAACTCTCGGTTACGAAACAAGTGTCGTAAAGCTTATAAATATACGAGACGGTGAACGCAGTCTTTTTTTCGAGGTTATTTTTCGAACCCTGAATACACGAATTGCAATAATTTCATACGTTTCGTCAACTTTTTATGTTTCGTGTGACAAAGCAATGCTTTATTGCAGTATTTTTCTTCGGTTCTTACTGAATCTACACGGAGAAAGCAGGGGCCTCGAAGTATCGAATTAATACTATGCTTCTAAAAAAAATATCATTAAATATCAAAAAGTATCGAATGGAAGATAAAAAGTTGTAATTAATTATTACTATGCTTTTATGCGAATTAATACTAAATAAAAAGTTGTAATTAATTATTACTATGCTTCTATGCGAATTAATACTATGCTTCTAAAAAAAATATCATTAAATATCAAAAAGTATCGAATGGAAGATAAAAAGTTGTAATTAATTATTACTATGCTTTTATGCGAATTGATACTAAATAAAAAGTTGTAATTAATTATTACTATGCTTCTGTGCGAATTAATACTATGCTTCTAAAAAAAATATCATTAAATATCAAAAAGTATCGAATGGAAGATAAAAAGTTGTATTTATGGTATAGCAATAATGAAGAAATTAAAATGTTAATCTACGATTTGGCACGTAAACTGATACAAATAATACATTTTATTCGGCATATTATGATTTTTTGTAGTATTCAAAAAATATTTTGCCCACGCGATTGGAACAATTAGTTTCCAGTATTCTACAAAAATTACGGGGTAAAGAGTGACATTTTACTAATAGCTTCGTAATAATTTTCGCTATACGCCGAAGGTTTATGCTATGCGTATAGTAAAATCCATATGAAAATATAGGGTGTAATAAAGCTTGGTATTTTACAAAGCACGAATTATTTTTGCTATACGGTGTGAGAATCATTTTTACACTTCTATAACGAGTCTTAGAATTCCGAACTGGCAATAAAGTGCTATACTTTTCTAGCACTGAATATTAGAATTCTGGCAACCGGTGTAAGAATTTGAGGCCGTATATTTCTCCGTGTAGAAGCCAACGGACGTACGTTCCGTTTGGGTTATTTTTTCTTCTTTCGAAAGTCCGTGGGAATTTCGTACTTATGGAATTTGCCATACGATCCGACATTACAGTAACGGCGATGAAAATAATAATTACAATTGAGAATCGAATGAAACGCGTTTATCCGCTCGTCATCCGTCGCGATAGCTCGAGTCAGCACTGCTGCTACATGATTACCGTGCAAAAGCTCGTTCGGATCGTTACTCCTGGAGCTCGG
Organism: Ophion costatus; assembly: GCA_951751655.1. Lineage (NCBI taxonomy): Eukaryota > Metazoa > Arthropoda > Insecta > Hymenoptera > Ichneumonidae > Ophion > Ophion costatus. The sequence goes on along the minus strand of OX632362.1, from coordinate 14,547,680 downwards.
CACGTGCGTTGCCGTTCCAACGAAACGTGGGCGAACAATGGAAGGTGAACCACCTTCCATTGCATTATAACGCGTTATTATCGAGTTATTTTTTCGATATTATTGAAACCGAGCGTGAACGCAAAACGATATGTCTACCACAAACGTCCTGATTATTTTTTCGGGCGACAATCATTGATCTATTTTTTATTTGACGTTGATAAGTTTTCCGGCAAATTTCGACGAGTTTTCACAACTCGACGATCCCGCTTGGTCTCTCGATTCACATTGCAATACTCCGAAGAAAAATAATACGCCACGGCGAATTGGTTTTTGGCTAGTGATTCACACGCAACGTGTCCTTAAGGATGTTGAGTCCCAAATCGCAAATGATAATAAAATTCGGAAAATTTGCTACGATTTTGTATGAAGTATTTCATAGGTCGTGTAAACGTTTCACGACAATTAGGAAGCTCGTTATTGAACAATTAACATTCACAAATTAAATGTTGTCTTATGGAAACTGATGTAACTTTGCAATAAGTTTTTTTGGACCTCTCAATTTTGTAATATCTACAACTTTCCGAAATCAACGGAAAAAAAACGAAGTTTATTGATCATTTTTTTTTAAATTTCTTTTGAAAATTGTTCTTAACAAAATGTTAATTTTTTTTAATAACGAGCTTCCGAATTTCTTATTTCCGAATTTTCCGAATTTTCTTATCATTTTTTATTCCAACCCTTAAGGGGGATGAAGTAATGATAGAATTCTGAAAATTTGGTATGTTTTTACACGGAGTATTCAGGAGGTCGTGTAAAAATTTCATGACGATTACGAAGCTATTTATTGAACAATTAACATTAACATGTTTCACAGGGACTCAACATCCTTAAGGGGTTACCCCCACTTGCGATTTAAAAAAAATCGATTTTTTTATTGCATTTTTTTGAAGTATAGGTATCTGAGAATATGTCCTGAAAATTTCAAGTCGATCCGAACAAAATTGACAGATATGAGCGTTGAAAGAGAAGAATCTGTGAATTGAAGAACTGAAATTGAAACTTTAAACGCGTTTTTCTCAAAATGGCATTTCTGAAGTCGGTGACCAAGATTACTCGAACACTAATGAACCGATCTTCTTGAAATTTTGCAGGCTCATTCAATACATAAAAATGTAGTCTTTAATCGTTCGATTTTTTTTTTCGAAAAAAATGACCGTTTTATAGCCAAAAAACGGCCGTTTTTTTTTCGTTAAAATCGAACCATTAACTTTGACTGTCCGCCATTTTGTGAAAAATGAATATTTTTCAAAATCCTTCGATCAAAGACTAGTTTATACTTATATTTGACTAAATCCATCCGCATTTTTTTTTCAGATGATCCACTTCGCCGCAATGTTGGTCACCGCAAACCGTGTATATAAAAACATTATTTCATCGACGGCCATTTGCCACTAAACAATGTAATATTTTTCAATAAAAAAATTACTGAAAGTTCTTCAAGATGTGTTCTTTAAGATGGTATATCGATCGATTAAAAAAGTTTTGTAGTTTTCTTTAAAAAAAATCACGAAAAAGGCGTTTTTTTTTGCGCTACAAGTGGGGGTAACGCCTTAAGGTCGAATTAAAACGATTTTTTTCAAGTGACGTGACAGTTGGGAGAATTGCAGGAGTTTGCGAGAAACTAGTCGAGTCGTGAGAACTAGCAGCAGTGCTGACTGCCTTTTTTCAGGCGGATGGACAAACATTGACAACCGCGATTGGAATATCGAGAGAATGATTTATCGTAATGATCATAACTTACCCATAACTTGGACTTCGAGGGTTCCCCTGGCGCTGTATCCTTGGGCGTTGCGTGCGACGCAGGTGTAAGTTGCTTGGTCGCTGTGACGTTCCACGTTCTCGATAATGAGAGTACCGTTGGGGAAAACTTTCTGCTTTCGGTTGATCGGGAGGACTCGGGTATCGCGTTCCCAGACGATGCTTTCGATCGGATATCCGGCCACGGGACAAGTTACCCGCAGAGTCTCACCAGCCACGATTGCCTTCTTGTCCATGTGACGAATAAAGGGCAAGCCATAGACGTTAAGACGCGCTGCGTGCTCTGCCGCTCCAACCTTCGCGGAATTCAATAACTCCGTGTCAAAGTATGATCTCGAAAAAATTGCGTATCGCATTTATCGATTTATCTATATCTATTGTTATCGGCACAGCGTGGCTAGCCTTGATTATTTTTCCCTTACTCCGCAAGGCTCCTAACATGGCACCCGACCAGGTCCCTTGGAGGCAGGTCATCAGGGCCCGACTGGTTGCCCCAACGGAACCCGATCGAAGCCACGAAGCAACCCTCTTACTGCCCTATAATTATCAGCTTTATTAACGGATACGTATCAAGCGCGATTGGTCAGACGTATCTCGAAAATGGCGAAGTGATTGTAATCAATTTTGTTTTTAATCATTCCACATTTATTGGTACGAGAATGCCGAATAACGTTGTGCTTTTGCGTAACGGATACGTCGCGGAGATCAACAAAATTTTCGGACGTAACGAGTCCGAAGAATGTTTGTACATTGAAGCAAAAGTGTGGAAAAAAAAAACAAATGTATTCACGTACCCAACAAAGTCATCTAAAGTTTACGAATGGCGAATTATCTCGAAAAAATTCGGTGTATGTTGTTTATCCCGTCACGAGCATTGAACGGAAATTAGTTCAATTAAAAATGTCGAAGTAACCAAACGGTGCTGTACGTACATACGTGCTGTCATTCCTGCACGCATGAATTATTTTTAAAAAAACTATTTTTGTATTGCGAAATTTATTTTCCAAACATTCTGAATGTTTATAGAATACAAATTATTTATAGTAAAATTTCGCGTGTATGTTTTTTTTTAAAGTGACCTAACCTAGTGTTTTGTCGATACCTTAAACTTTAAATATATCGCATCTATGGAAGTAAGTCTAAAAACTAGAAATTCTTAAAAATAATTTTGCAAATATAGTTTTATTTCTAAAATAACAACAAATTCTTCTTATTTCTAAAATAACAACAAATTCTTAAAAATAACTTTGCAAAAATAACAAACAAACCCAAACAAACCCAAACCAACCCAAACCAACCCAAACGGTGCTGTACGTACATATGTGCTGTCATTCCTGCACGCATGAATTATTTTAAAAAAACTATTTCTGTATTGCGAAATTTATTTTCCAAACATTCTGAATGTTTATAGAATACAAATTATTTATAGTAAAATTTCGCGTGTATGTTTTTTTTTAAAGTGACCTAACCTAGTGTTTTGTCGATACCTTAAACTTTAAATATATCGCATCTATGGAAGTAAGTCTAAAAACTAGAAATTCTTAAAAATAACGTTGCAAATATAGTTTTATTTCTAAAATAACAACAAATTCTTCTTATTTCTAAAATAACAACAAATTCTTAAAAATAACTTTGCAAAAATGACAAAAAAAACCCAAACAAACCCAAACAAACCCAAACCAACCCAAACGGTGCTGTACGTACATATGTGCTGTCATTCCTGCACGCATGAATTATTAAAAAAAAACTATTTCTGTATTGCGAAATTTATTTTCCAAACATTCTGAATGTTTATAGAATACAAATTATTTATAGTAAAATTTCGCGTGTGTGTTTTTTTTTAAAGTGACCTAGCCTAGTGTTTTGTCGATACCTTAAACTTTAAATATATCGCATCTATGGAAGTAAGTCTAAAAACTAGAAATTCTTAAAAATAACGTTGCAAATATAGTTTTATTTCTAAAATAACAACAAATTCTTAAAAATAACTTTGCAAAAATGACAAAAAACCCAAACAAACCCAAACAAACCCAAACCAACCCAAACGGTGTTGTACGTACATATGTGCTGTCATTCCTGCACGCATGAATTATTTTTAAAAAACTATTTTTGTATTGCGAAATTTATTTTCCAAACATTCTGAATGTTTATAGAATACAAATTATTTATAGTAAAATTCTGCGTGTATGTTTTTTTTAAAGTGGCCTAACCTATTGTTTTAACGATACCTTAAACTTTAAATATATCACATCTATGGAAGTAAGTCTAAAAACTAGAAATTCTTAAAAATAACTTTGCAAATATATTGTATGCCCTGTAACAACCACTGCCCTGATGAATCCCGTCTGGGCCCTTTATAATTTTCCTCGCTACGGCCTTTTTCGAATAAATTACCCAACCCTGTTACTTTCCTGTCGGGGCCTAGGCCGATTGTGTTGTGGAAAGCCCTAGTAGGGTATCCATATTCAAACCCTCATGGGCCCCGAATTTTTGTTTTGTCCAATTCGCATATACGGCGACTCAACAGATTGGTACACACGACATCGGACGAACATCTTTCGAGCTTTGGTTTTTCGACGTTTCAATACCGCCGTCTGGGATCAGGCATTTGCAATAAAAAAATGTCGCTCAAGACTTCGTAGTTAGCGGGATGACCTTTAGGCGAGGAAAAAATTGTCTGATTTTCATGATTTTCTTTTAGGAAAGATTTCTCCACTATTTTTGAGACATTGGGCATGTCAAAACATGCCCAAAGTCTCCAAGGTACATTTACATGGTATTTTTTTAGCAATCTTTGAAAATGCCGGAGGTATGGAACGGTCTTCTAAACTACATTTTCAAAACTGGCGTGATGTATGGCTATAAAACTAATCGATCGATTCTCATGAAATTTCGTATAAATGTTCCTACCCTTAGTGTCCGAAACATGACCGTAAATGTTCTTGAAAATAAAAAAAAAGTGTTCGTTGCCGAATTCAGCAATTTTTGCGGAACATTCAATCCAGCGTACCATTTCGTCGATTTTCAATATTTGTCACTTTCTCTAGGTTCATATTCTGCGTAAGAGTGTTAATGAAAGAAAAAAACTTCGTTCGTTTTTCTCAGATTAATCCTGCCGACGCCACGTGTCACGCCGACTGACAACATCCGCCGCAACCCGTTTAGAAGACGGTGCCATACCACCGACTTTTTCAACGATTCATCAATCAATAAAAAGTACCGTTTAACAGCCAAAAGTAGTAATAAAGCATACCTTGAGTCTTAATCAAATGGTTATGAAATCTCGCGTTTAAAAAATCATGAAAATCAGCTATTTTTTCCTTGCCTAAAGGTATCTCTCCTCTCGAGCGGCTAAAGGGATACCTAGACGGAAGGTTTTGTGAAAATTCGATAAGGTTTTTGGATTCTTTGACATTCTCGGTTCCTATGTTAGATAAACCATTTTCAATTTACTTATGAACGTATTCAGCAACGCAAAAGATACTAAAAATTCCTTGCTGGAGAAGTGGTTTTCATCTCTTTATATGACCGCGTGACAGTTCTGTAACGAACCATCCAAGTCCTCTCAGAGTCCCATGTTGACATTTGTTGCTTTTTAAAATTAATGGCACTTTTCACTTGACATGACCACCAAAAATTTAGAAATGAAAAAAAAAATTATCCAAGACCGTTGGGGGGAGGATTTGATGATACTTTGACTAAATTTTAATGGTACTTGATTTCAGATAATTTCTAGCTGACATGAGATACAGTGAACACCGCAAATCGTGTTTTTCCAAAGGCGTTCTTGGAAAAGCTTCGTTACCAGCTTGTTTATGAATATTTTCGCGTACAAATTTCACGGAACGTTCTTGAAATGACACTTGACAATGTACAAAAGGTTTCAATAAATTTACTTTATCCATATAGATGAAAAAAAATCGCACAAAAGTGTTTTTTTTCACGCTGAAACCTCTACCTTTCCCTTCAGGCGGGATTCTACTTTGAAACTTTGAAAAGGCTAAATTGGATGAAAACACCCACCTGGAACACGTCGAAGGCATATTATATGGCCCAGGCATCGCTGATTGAGGGTAAGATAATTTTTTCTACGATTTATCACTCACCAAAACTTTAAACGCGTTTTTCTCGAAACGACATTTTCAAGTACCGTGGTCGTGATAACTCAAAAAGTACTGAACCGATCCTTATGAAATTTGGAACACATATTCTATATGTGTGTACCAACCGACCTAACTACAATCAACTTAAAATTTTGATTAGAACTATTTTTTTATTGCAAAAAAAGACCCAAAAAAACGCATTTTTTTTTTTCGTATTTTAGCCGCCATTTTGTTAATTTTGCACGTATATAAAATATTCTAGTTAGGTCGGTTCCTGAAGACATACTGAACATGAAACTATTTGATTTTTTTGTTTCAGACCATCCGTCGGGAAGATTTCACGACCACGGCAACGGTACCTGCTTTTCGAGGCGTTGGCTTTAAACATATTTTACGTGTACAAAAAATGAATAAAAAACATTAAAATTTTTTTTTTTTATGTACTTAAAGAGTGTATTTATTGAACAGTTTAAACCCCATATCGATATCTTTAATAGTATTATCAGAAAAAATTCACGAAAATAGCGTTTTTTTCATGGTTTCAAAGTAGAATCCCGCCTTAACAAAACAACGACCACATTTTGAGAGTCCCGCGGAACAGAATTAACCTCTCTTTCTTCATCTCTACGACACGCGCATGTTGTGGCGCACGCATTTTTTCGCAAGCATTCAAATAACGATACGTCCAGAATGTTCCAAAACGTCGACCATTGCAATTAAAAAGAATGTGCATGTAATGTATGTGGTGAAAAAAGTATTGGCAACGCTTCACTGCCGCGAATGTTGTAGTATCGAAGAGTCCCAATGGGCTTGGCCCACTTGTAATTCGAAATATATGAAACTGTCCGTTTTTCAAAAGATTCCTCTAAATTTTTCCCAAGACTCCCCTCAATAATATTTTTCGCAAGCATTTCAATATATTATCGAATTACAAATTTTATACAAACGTTAAGCTTCTCAAGAAATGTATCTCCATTGAAATGTATGCAAACGAGAAACTCATCAGTTCTCTCATAATTTACTTCAGCTTGAACATTTCGCTTTTAGGAAGTAAAAAAAGAACACCGATATTTCTCCCAACTTTTACGTTTTTTTTTACTTTGCAACGTTTAAGTTTCGTAAAGCTTAATGAAATAAAATAATAATGAAATAACATGCAGTATTACGATTTAATTATTTCTCACCTTCGATGCAGCAATGCATTTGTACAATCCTCCGTCGTTGGTGTGGATGCTCGAAATGTTGAGGTGCGAAACTACATCGCCGTTGACCTTGACGTATTGTCCAACCTGAAGTCGTTCGGTGTTGGAAAGCCGTTTGCCATCAAGTTCCCAGGTGATCTCGGGAGTGGGATTTCCGCTAGCGATGCAGTTAAGAAAAACGCTGGGTCCCGGCTGAAGAGTTTCCTCGGCGAAGGCCTTCTTGATCTGGGGTGGCTCAACTGTCGATATCGTTTACGGGTTATCGCTTCTACTGTGAGCTAAAGGGCTCGGGCATCAAAATCGGAATTTGCGAAACAATAACCTATATGCCACGCATCACTCCATCAGTCTTCGTGCTCTTGGGAACCACATTTTTTGTACCAACTTCACCAAGTATATGCCCATTAAATATGGATACTTTTTAAGGCAGGATTCTACTTTGAAACTTTGAAAGGCTAAATTGGATGAAAACACCCACCTGGAACACGTCGAAGGCATATTATATGGCCCTGGCATCGCTGATTGAGGGTAAGATAATTTTTTCTACGATTTATCACTCACCAAAACTTTAAACGCGTTTTTCTCGAAACGACATTTTCAAGTACCGTGGTCGTGATAACTCAAAAAGTACTGAACCGATCCTTATGAAATTTGGAACACATATTCTATATGTGTGTACCAACCGACCTAACTACAATCAACTTAAAATTTTGATTAGAACTATTTTTTTATTGCAAAAAAAGACCCAAAAAAACGCATTTTTTTTTTTCGTATTTTAGCCGCCATTTTGTTAATTTTGCACGTATATAAAATATTCTAGTTAGGTCGGTTCCTGAAGACATACTGAACATGAAACTATTTGATTTTTTTGTTTCAGACCATCCGTCGGGAAGATTTCACGACCACGGCAACGGTACCTGCTTTTCGAGGCGTTGGCTTTAAACATATTTTACGTGTACAAAAAATGAATAAAATACATTAAAATTTTTTTTTTATGTACTTAAAGAGTGTATTTATTGAACAGTTTAAACCCCATATCGATATCTTTAATAGTATTCTCAGAAAAAATTTACGGAAATAGCGTTTTTTTCATGGTTTCAAAGTAGAATCCTGCCTTAACACTTGTCAATTGCCTCGTGGAAATTTCGTAAGTCGACAATTATAGAGTGAGTTATTTGTCGTCACTTCTACACTTTTACGTTTATTTATATTTACTTTCGTGAATGAATTACAATGCTTGTTACACGACGTTAAATTTATCCACGGTGAGAATTGCGATCGTAAACAACTTATATTATCTGTTCGAAAAACGAAAAATATGGGAGCCGGAGAAAAGGTCATTTTTGTGAATTTTTCCGAGGAAAACTATTTGAAGTTTCGGATTGGGGTTTTAATTATCTAAAAGTATATACATTCACAGATATGTTTAATTCTCTTTATTGAAAAATATCAAAAATATACAAGGATATTGTATGATCCTTGGAGCATCGTAAAAAAATCGGTACCCAAAATTTCTCGAAAACCAATGAATCGATTGCCATGAGGTTTTTTGTGGTTATTCTATACACCATTATCTAGTATTTGTCATAGGATTTTTTTTCCCTTACTTAGTTTTCGTTTTATAGGCAAAATAATAACTAATTTTTGGCCCAAAAATCACTATTTATGTTCAAACGTCCGCCATTTTGTCATGAATCGATATTTTCGAAATCGGCTGTGACAAGTACTAGATAATGGTGTATAGAATAACCACAAAAAACCTCGAGGCAATCGGTTCATTGGTTTTCGAGAAATTTTGGGTACCGATTTTTTTACGACGCTCCAAGGATCATACAATATCCTTGTATAGTTTTTGATATTTTAAAATAAAGAAAATTAAACACATTTTCGAATGTATGTACTTTCAGATAATTAAAACCGCAATCCGAAATTTCGAATAGTTTTCCTTGAAAAAATTCACAAAAATGACCGGATTTTCCGGCTCCTAGGTGTATATCTGCCCTTAAGGCTATATACCCAATTGATTGTAATCTGCGGCTTGAGTTTCCTGTGTTCATAGCAATAGCAATGATCATAATGACAGCAGTAATGCTAGGTGTATTCGAATGTCATAATTGTACTATGAAACTGGCTTTTTCTTGAAAAGCCATATATTGTGGATATCCCGCCAAATTTATAAGAAAAAAACTGATGAAATCGAGGACTGTATATCACCGAATTTCAATTGTGAGAAACTCAGTAAAAGTGCCTGCAGCCCAGTAGTCGGCGCGCGTCCATGTAGCAACCCATCAAAGTTTTGGACCAAAATCAAAGCTCCTTAAGGATGCTGTGTCCAAAATTGAAGATGGTAATAAAATTTCAAAAATTTGATAGGGCATTATGTATTGGAAAGGTTGTGTAAAAATTTCACGACAATTACGAAGCTGGCTACTGAGAAATTAAAATTCACAAATTACACGCAGCCTTATGGAAACTGAAGTAAGTTTGCAACTATTGTTTTTTTTGTCATAAAAAATGATGCGAAAAATACAAAAAAATCACACTTGAGGAAAAACATATGAGAATATAGCGGCAACGTTGCATAGACCGAAAGTAGCGGGAAATTTAAATACTCATTTTCGTTCACGGACGACGTCCTTTCTTGCACCATAAAGCCACTTTTGTTTTTGATATATTTGAAATAAAAAAGCGATTATTCATGAATATTTCTTATATTTCTTGAAAACAAATAGCAAAGTTTGCTTTTTGCTGATAGAATTGCAAAGTTACGTCAGTTTCCATAAGGCTGCGTGTAATTTGTGAATTCAAATTTCTCAGTAGCCAGCTTCCCAATCGTCGTAAAATTTTTACACAACCTTTTAAATGTTTAACACAATGACCTATCAAATTTTTGAAACTTTATTACCGTTTTCAATGTCGGACACAACATCCTTAACATACGAGATCATGGAACTGTTGGTAGATCACAATATGGTCATAGCAAGAAATGGTTCCAACTGCAATTCAACAATAAACTTACATCGTCCTCCAAGTTTGAGTTCAGCAGTGGCTTGCGCGCTTTCTTGATCATTCCGAACGAAGCATTGATACATTCCCTTGTCTTCTTTCTTGACGCTGTCAATTCGCAGCACCGGGTCCTGGAGACCGAGAGGTTTTCCGTCCTTGAGCCACGAGATAGTTTTGATGGGATTTCCGTGAACGTTGCAGGTAAAGGTGGCTGGTCTTCCGAAGTCAACGGTTTGCGTTCTAGGCTCGATTTCAGCTGCCAATGGTGCGGTCACCGTCAAAACGGTCTCCACGCTTTCGCCTCCCACCGAATTGTTCACGATGCACAAATATTTTCCCGAATCTTCGACTCTAGCCTCGCGAATAATGAGAGTTCCACTGACTTGACGAACGCGCTCGTTCAACTGGACAGGTTGTCTCCTTGATGTTCCATCGATGAACTTGTACCATCTGCAATCATAAAATATTACAAGTGCTGCATTCGACTGTTTTTTTTCCCAATCGATGATTCTTCATTGGGCTCTGCTAAATAAGGCTCCTTACGAAGTCCCTGACACCTTGACTGCCCCCGATACAAGGTACATACCATCGAACTCTGGATGACACAATGCACTACGAAGAAACTGCAAAGCTTACTTTTTGCATTTTTTCGTGGAATATTCGGTGCACAAAAGAACCGTAGATTTGAAACAACTAATTTTGCAGTAATTTGAAATCGGATTACTGTACTTCGTTGGCATGGGGTTTGGAACGAAAATGCACACATTTGCTAGAAACGAAGGGCTAGATCTTGTTCGCGTTTTGACGAAACATTACGAAAAACTGGTTTTTTGTTGTGACTTTACTATTTAATATATTTCTTGTGCGATTAATTTTGTTACCTACTGCAGCTGCCAAAAATGGTTTTAAGAGTTTGCTTGTTCACCGACAATGGTGATCTATTATTGTATTATCGCGAATTCCAAATATGAGGTACTGAAGAGTATTCGCGAAAAAAATACTACTTGGTTTACCGATTCCCTACGCGTAATTATGGAAAAACGATCAGTCTAAAATATCCAAACTTGAAATCTTTCGATTTAACATTCGATCGCTGTTTTGCTACATGAAAGAGCAAGACCCCACCAAGACGAGAAAAGAAAAAACAACGCGCCCCGATGCATCGAAAATTGAAGGGAGTTCACAGTTTTGGCGTGTACCTAGATATCGGGGCAGGAAATCCTTGTGCCGCACATGTGAGTGCCAGAGAACAACCCTCTAAACCTCGGTATTTATTAAGACCGTCTCCGGTACTCTTCGGTGCCGTATGACCTGACGGTTCTGAAAATGAAACGACCGACGACCCCTTTACCCTTCAAAATCATCGCGAGTATGTCAAGACGATTTGGAAAAAATAAACACGGTCACACATGGAGCATCAAAATCGGCTATTTGGGGGGTTTTGTCAATTGATCAAAATATTAGAGTAAATATCGATTATAAGAAAGTGCGGAGTCAAATTAAGGTCACTCGGACACCCTTAGCTACTCACCTCGTCTGGTGGGCTCCGAATTGTTGTATCTCCCGGAAATCATTGTCGATTCGACTGACCCGATTATAAAAAAGTCATATGCGACTTACCTTTTTTTGCCCGGATGTGCGTGGAGTAGAAGCTATTTTACAAGATACCATGCCATGCGATAATACTTTATAAGCTTTATGAATGAACAATGAAAATGCAAATAAAAAGATTACCCTATCGATCATTGCGACAAAAGGAACGAAGCTGGATAAGGGATCGACGAACTAAACTCGTGGACATTCCGAAGGTTAAACGTTCTTGTGTACCTGGTGAACGGAAGAGGATGTGCCTGAAGGGAATGACTGAGTGCGACGTCATGTCCTTGGGGCACGAAAAGCACCTCCCAACCCTCATATTTTTTTCCTGTCGTACGAGGAGCTATATCACCGGATCCCTCTGAAATCGAGGAAACCGAAGGATCGAACTTCGCGCTTGGACGTGAAAGCGATTTGTCAATAAATACTTGCTCTATGTGGAAGACCTAATTTCCCTAAGCTCCTTCGTAATTATGAAGTCGTTAATGTCACGACGTTTAACCGGAACTCTGAGGTACGTCATGGGAGTGCTCCATACAACTGCCCAAATTTACCAGAATATGTGTATCACATCAATATTGATTTAGAATCGTTTGTCATGGAGTCCATTGTTATCAACGTGAAAAGAATTCCCAGATGGTTGAGAGCAGGTAACTCGAGATTACCGTATAATGAGGCTATTTGCAACGATTCCTCAAAATTAAACAATTTCAACCGGTATATGAATCTCCAACTCACAAACATCCATACCGATCATCTATAGACGATTCCCTTGAACTTGATTGAAAATGTCTCCAAAATTCTACCTTTATCACATGTTGTCGCTGCATCGTTAAGTATTCACTAACAAAACAATCCCAACATGATGGAAATACAAGGAACCCTTTCTATAGAGTCACGTTGCCAATAACTTGATACAAATAATTGCTCTTTTTTGCAAGCAGGTCTACGTCCAGGTACGCCATGTTGCCATCATCAAAAAATCTGGTATAAGTGCGAGGAATTGAAACCAATGATGTAATCGATCGGATCGATGGCCGAAAACAAGAAAGTCGAAGGATGACGAAATCATGCTAATCTCTGATTATGAATTGGGCTGCCTCTATCGGAAATCAAATAACAGCATGACCGTGAGAGCAACGATTATTAGGAAGACGTTAAAAAGTGTACCTGGATATTGGGAGGGGATGGGCTTGCAGGGAATGACTCAATGCCACGTTATCTCCCTGGCTCACAACAAGTACTTCCCAACCAAATTTCTTTCCTGTTGAGCGCGGAGCTATCTCTCCAGTTCCGTCTGGAAAGTGAAGGAATATCCTTTGATTCGTGAACACCAGGAAAATTCAAAGATTATATATTTAACTTCCAACTAGTCAAGGTGAACCTCGGCAATTCCTACTTATGGAAACACGGCACGACACTGTCAAAACGTATGTACCTCGTAACTGGAACGGGGGACCCCTGAATGGCACAATCCAATGCCACAACCGCGTGCTGTGCGACCCCCACGAGCTTTCCGCCGTCGTAACGTTCGCCCGCTATTCGGGGTGCCACGTTGCTGTTCGGCTCTGTAAACGGATGAACTACCTCGGTATTGGGCGAAATCGGACTCAGCATACAAGAACAATGTCTCAATGTGGAATCCAACAGACAAAGGGAAAGAATTTGTCTCTTTGGAATCTTGGTGATTATACTCAGACGTACTCGTACAGGCACTCACAGCCACTCGAACAGACCCTGAGCGTCATCAAAACTGTTCATTGCAAGACCTCAAACGCTGGGACAACATACTTATGGGGGAGCTAATTGTGATTCAAACGAATCACAATTATTTCAATCCGCATTGTGGTCTTCGTTCTTTTACCAATGGTTATGTACCTGAAGAAAGGCGACGGAAAACCCTGGACCGGACATGTCAATCCGACCGTATTATCTATTGCGAGACTCCTCTTCATACCGTTGACTTCTTTGTCTCGAACGTTCGGAGGGACACTCCCACTAGGCTCTGCAAAAGCCCCTATTTGTTACAAAAATGTCGATCTTTTCCGACAACATGATGAAAGCACAATTCGTGTCATCTTTCTTAAGAATATTTCCGATGAGCCAAACATCGTTTCGAAAGAAAAATACTGCGTGTTCGATTTGCGGAACGCAAAGTTAAGCCGCCGTCTCCACCTCGCACGCCGCGTGGTGGGGGAAGCGCTGCACCAATCGTGGCTTCGTTAGCTACGGAGTACGGTGCGCAGCCTTCCTGCATACAAGTACAATGCACCACTGGTTCCACTGCTGCTTTTTGTTTTGGGATTGCCGTGCAATCGGATGATTGTTAATTTTGCGAGCACGCGCTACCAGTCCCGATTACTCTGTCTTTCTTGCAGGACGGTCAAAAAAATTAGTATCTGCGTATATACTTTTATCTCAAGACCCGTGACGCACTGGCAACCGCCTCCATAGCCGCCTCAAATATACGATACATATACATATTATTGTCGTAATTACGATTACGTCTCTCTTTCTGCATAACGATGCAGATAAAAAATATTTGGAATTGGAAACCAAAAAAGCATTTTTCAATTTTTTGTTATATTTTCCGGCTTTGGAATGAATTTCTATAGACGAAAGTTGCAGCTTTGACACTTCGATAATATTGAGGAGGAAATGGAGAGTCCCAGTGATATCGAATTGGTGAAAGTTTTACACTCATTGATATTTTCGAAATACTACAATTTGAAAAACTGACGTTGGTCGTGATTTTTCGTATGGTGCGCAGTATTATTCAAAACAAAGGGAAACTGCACGTACCATTTATAAAATAAATTACTTATAAGAGTGTCAATGTGTTTATTATCTTCGGGAGAGAAATATGGGAATAGTTAAAAATCAATGTACTCTGTATTTTTATGGAAGCTTTCGTTGGATCGGAGTTAGGATTTACTAGAATTTTGTCTGATGTGAGTCTCGAACAGGATCGACTTGGTATTACGGATAGAGTCGAAATCGATAAAATAACATCGTCGTCGTTATTTTTATATGATTTTTTTTGTGGAAGTGTGGAGAACTGCTGTTGACAAAATATAGATATTTTGCAAGAAACTGGGATCTCGCAAATTATTTTAAGTACTGCGGACTTTTGTGTGCCTCCAGTAATAGACAGGCCTGTGCAAATAGGAAAACTGATATATCTTTTCCATATTGAGATGAACGTATGGCATGCAATAATTCCCTGCAATTTGTGACACTTCAAAAGGATATATGTACAAAAAAAATAATATATTCAAGTAGAACATGTACAATAAGTTATTAACGAACAAACAATTGATTAATTTGTTTCAATCGTTGTGAGAAAGAATCGAGAAACAACAAATATCAGGCATTAAGAAATATACTTTTTTCGTTATATTCAATGATTGAAATCATGAGAACAAAAGGTGAATCGATTCCAATATAATATCATCATGTCCGTAAGCTCTTCGGCAGTTAGTCACGTTATTTCACTTTTCGAATTACGGTGCTAGAAAATCCCAAATGCTCGTTTTTTAGTCGCTGTTTTTCCCCTTCGGATAATGCAATTAGATTCGATGACTCGTATTTATGTCTCACCTATAAAAGGGCGTAGGACTCGCCTGTGCTTCACACAACAATGTTATTGTTGTCCCTTGAGATTTTTTCATCTTGTCAAATTGTGATTTCGGGGGCAAACGAGGAGGACTACTGCCCACTGGTTCTGTGGTCACAAATGTTTAACGATAAAACAAAAACGCTTTTCCTCGATCACTATCGACGTCAGAGGCCTTGAGCTTTAAAATTGGAACTCTACATTATTAAGCTGCAGAAGGTGAAACAATAATCAGTTTAATTGCAGGAACAAACAAAAAGTGTTCTGCCTAAAAAGGCTGCGGTATGTTTAGACGGTTTTGTAATTAAAACAAAAAAAACAGATTGCACCGGCTCCAAATTCACAGCTGAAGAACTGCGACTGCATTAATGAATTATTGGTGAACCGTGCCAATATTTCCATATTGTGATTCAGAAAAAAATCAACAGTTTTGTACCTGAACGCTGGGACTTTTTCTCTAAATATCTGCCCTAACATTGGTCATTCGTTCCCCATACGAAAAGGATATCCGGCAATCCCAGTCATGTGCGCGTTACATTCCCGGAGTTAACGTCTCGTAAAAAAAATTATTTTTTACCGTCTCGTAAAAAATAAAGTCAAAGGATAAAATACGGAAAACGCAAGAATTTGAAAAAAGAAAACAGGACATCTAATTCATGATGAGACTATCACTTTCTGGACGATTGATCACGTACAATGTAAGTAGTGACACGTAAGTATGATAGAGATATTTAGAAACCCATTTTTCCCTCTCCCTCGAGATAATTCGAGAACAGTAAAGACTCTACTGCAGGTTCTATGGAGAAGAAAACAAAATTTCGCTTTCTAGCCAAAAACGTCAACTGTATGGAAGAAAAGGAGCAAATGTCATAAGTGCAGACTGATCGTGCGTCGAATATTAATTATTTCATTCGATTTCATTAAAGACGAAGCATCGGCAAGACCGACAGCGATCAAGAGGGTCCGAAAGTGTTCGAGTTACGGAGAATGGGCCAATATGTACATTTCGCAGTACCGAACGGTTTTTTTCTACAAATCAATACACCCTTGTCGACATTTGGGGTGAAAAGCGGTATTAATTCGTCAAGAGGCAAGGAAAACAGGATATCCGACCAGAAGTTAAGAAAAACCATTCAGGAATGACACGTACCTGAATATGGGCAACGGATTGGCTTGAGCTTGACAAAGCATGGTGACAGGTGTATCAATGAGTACCATTAGCACCGTTATCTTAGCGGTAGGTGGAATTCGAGGAGCTGCCCCGTTCACAGGCTCTACAAAGGTGAACACTCAACTTTGGAGCAATTTTCGACAGGAATTAACAATATAAATGCGCTACCTGAATGTTGGGAGAGGGTGTCCCTGTGCTTGGCAGAGCATCGTAACTGATAATCCTGCAGCTCTCCAAAGGACATCGTATTTAGCCGTTGACGCCACTCTGGGCTTAGCACCGTTCACCGGTTCTACGACAGTACGTAAAATTCGTCTGAATAATTGATTCTACATGTGCTACACCAATGTTAGATGGTCCCAAGCTTTGCACCGATAAAACTTCAAACCCCACCTGTAAATGCCATCGAAATTCGTTCAGACGTAAGGCTTTGTTGCAGCCACGACTTAATTTTCTTATGCGATTGCTTCGGCAAAATGAAATCTTGAACGCTACTGAGGGAACCAACCTGAAGCTTGGGGCAGGGAAGGCCTGGGCATCGCAGAGCTGCGAGAATTCGGCACCGTTCGCAACATCGAATGAATTTATCTTCGCTGATTTGGGAAACTTTGGTGCGACGTGTCCCGCAGGTTCTAACACACGTAGAAACGACAACATGACAGACAGCTTGACATATCCTTTACAGAAATATCTTCGTTTTTTACGAATGTATCTTTACCAATCGTTTTTACGTTGTGGTACAAATTATTTTAGCGAATTCTCATGTCAAGACATATTCTTCGAATTCATTTTCGTTGAACTCATATGTTTGCTTTTTTTACTACATCTAACCTCAATTTATTTATTACACAAGATGTTCCTTTTATCTTGAGACTTGTTGCGAATCTAATGTCTCAAGGGACATCTCCGGTAAAATACCACTTACCTTAAGACTTTTAAATAACTCAAGGAGGTCGAATTCACTCAAGTTAATCGAAAATTTCCGAGACACGTGTTGAGCAGATTTAAATGAGGAACAAGATGGTAAGGTAACTTTTGCATTGAGTAGACGTTTCCAAGGTCACACCTTTTTAAAAATGGCAAACTATATTTCTTATAGCGGCATCTTATTCTACGAGAGAAAAAAAGAGGCTACTTTTGTCCTAAACATCTATTTATCCAACGATTATTAGCGGACGTTTTTTAATCCTCCATTGGACACGCCTATATTTGGCCACGATGTTAACACGCTGGCTCAATTCGACCCGGACAGTACTTCATAATTAACAACCCTTTGGTCAATTCTCATTGAAAAAAAAAGATAATAGACGTTAAACATTTCTCAATATGTCTGCATAATTGAAATTCGGAAAGTATGAAATTAAGTTGTAAAGAATTATTTAAAACTTTGATTTTTGGGAAAGTGAGCGTTTTTTTTCAAATTCGTTCGGAGTCACCCGAGTGCCCAGTGTGTCACCGTAGCGTTAAACTTTTGTTTCCAACAAACACGATGCAACTATGTACATAATAATGTACGTCAATTTTGTCACGATATTATAAGGAACACTGATAAGGCCGTGATTGTAAACCATTTTTTGAATACTTGAAAAACAATAATGGCCAAATAAAAAAGCTTTGTACAAAAGTTGCTGTTTTTTGTTTTAAGGGGTCACCCCCACTTGCGATTTTGAAAAAATCGATTTTTTTATTGCATTTTTTTGAAGTATAAGTATCTAAGAATATGTCCTGAAAATTTCAAGTCGATCCGAACAAAATTGACTGAGATATGAGCGTTGAAAGAGAAGAATCCGTGAATTGAAGAACTGAAATTGAAACTTTAAACGCGTTTTTTTCAAAATGGCATTTCTGAAGTCGGTGACCAAGATTACTCGAACACTAATGAACCGATCTTCTTGAAATTTTGCAGGCTTATTTAATACATAAAAATGTAGTCTTTAATCGTTCGATTTTTTTTTCGAAAAAAATGGCCATTTTATAGCCAAAAAACGGCCGTTTTTTTCGTTAAAATCGAACCATTAACTTTGACTGTCCGCCATTTTGTGAAAAATGAATATTTTTTAAAATCCTTCGATTAAAGACTAGTATATACTTATATTTGACTAAATCCATCCGCACTTTTTTTTCAGATGATCCACTTCGCCGCAATGTTGGTCACCGCAAACCGTGTATATAAAAACATTATTTCATTGACGGCCATTTGCCACTAAACAATGTAATATTTTTCAATAAAAAAATTACTGAAAGTTCTTCAAGATGTGTTCTTTAAGATGGTATATTGATCGATTAAAAAAGTTTTGTAGTTTTCTTTAAAAAAATTCATGAAAAAGGCCTTTTTTTGCGCTACAAGTGGGGGTAACGCCTTAATAGAATTGTATCTCGCTACCAAAAATACGTTTTTTTCTCTAAAAACCATGAACCGTGAAATAATTTTGAAATCGTCGACTGAACAAAAAGTTCTCTTGCCATTTTACTCCTCGTTCGAATCTACTCGATACATGCCTCAGGATTTTTTGCTTTACTTCGCTTCTCTTCAGTTATTTCAGAGTGTGAACCTAACTGGGACACCACGTACATTAGGGTGTCCCAGATAGCATTTCGAATGGTAACGCACTGACGTTTCGTACCTGAAGAATTCTTTTGTTATCGATCGTAATCGATTCAGATAAATGAATACGAACAAAACTACGTCGTCGACTCGTATGCTGGAGCAGGGTACGTGGAATTCGATTTTTTCCCGCGTCTTTGGACCCAAAATTATAGAAAGACCGACTACGATCATTTCATTATTCCGACGCGGTAGCTCTGAGACGAGAGTGGTGTTGTCAACGTAACGGAATATCCGCAGCGAGAGGTTGGTTTGAATTACAATATCAAAGTGAACTAACCTAAAGACGGGGGCAGGATATGCCTGGGCATCGCAGAGCATTTTCAACTCAGCACCTCGTTTCGCTTCAAAGGACTCGGACTTGGCCGATCTTGGAAACTTCGGTGAGACTCGTCCAGCTGGCTCTAATGGGATTTTCGTTCAAACAGGTGGTTAACGATCGGAGGGAGGTGAAGATTGCAGCAGCAGGGCAGCATCGAAGCGAGTGAATTGAAAAATGAAGATTAAAAAGGCGATGGTAGAGAATCGGGTGTGAGGTACATCACGGGTCGAATGAGAAAAAGGGCGAAACGGTTGTATGACGTCACAAAATAATAGGACAAAATTGGAGTACTCTTTTGATCAGCATATCGGAAATCGTATTTGCCCTGTTTCGATCAATTCTGCGGAGCAACATTTTTTCATGCTTTAAAGAAAAATAAAAAAATTCCCGGTCCATCCGAGTTAAAAGAGATACTATTCTATAATCAATGTCGAGGTATGTGTTCCTATGACGAGATATGGCGATACCGCATTAATATAATTAAAAAGGTTCGTTGTAACAAATTATCGTGTCGAAATGACAAGATGGTTGATAGGATCGTAAACAAGGCAAAACGTTTCATGTATCGTCACTGGGCAATTTTACCTGAACGCCGGGACAGGATGAGCTTGCGCTTGGCATAGAATTACGATGTCGCTATCGGTCTGCCTCTCCATTAAACTCCCCTTTTCACCTAATACCGATGGTGCCTTTCCCCCCACTGGCTCTGTTGACCATACAATCAATTGCCGGACTTTTGTTATCAACGATGAAAAAAAATCAATCACCACATTACTTTTAATCATGTACGCGAAGGGGCTAGCACTGTCAGGTAGGTGATCCTTTGGTAGATGCGGTGAAGAATGAACACAATAGTTGACATATGTATGTATGTATGTATGTATGTATGTATGTGTGTGTGTGTATACATATATTCATATATAACGAGCGTCCCATTTTAATCTTACACCTGATTTATCTCGCAAAATACTGCTCTGATCAATCATTGAGTATAATAAAACTATTAGGGCTTAAAGCGGGACATTACGAAAAATTATTTTTACGTCTGAACTTCGAAATGGCGACGTAAGACGGCCGACACTTTTTTTTTTAAATGGGAACCTGACTTTCTTTTACCATACAAATTATCAGGCCAAAGCTATCAACTTTTGTAGGACTTTTTTTTACAACGTTCATAATTCGTAGGTTAGAACTCCATTTGTTTGGGTTTGTCTGCGATTTTTGTGTTTGTTTGGGTTTGTTCGATAACCCCAATAAACGCAAATAACGATTAGGTCTATGTAGCTCGTCATTTCCGTTATCAAACAAAATTATACTCGGGTTTGTTGCACATTGTGGTACATTCTGGATGGCGCAAAAATGGTAAAAAATCATCTGCTAACCGAAAAATTATGAACGTTATTTGAAAAAATCTTTAAAAATTGTTAGTTTTGGCCTGATAAATTTTTTGGTGAGAAAAGCCATGTACTTATTTTGAAAAAAAAATATGTCGACCATTTTAACATCACCATTTTGAATTTTGGACCAATATTTTTTTTAACGTCACTCTTTGAGCCCCACCAGTTTTATTATACTCGATACTTGATCGGAGCAGTATTTCTCGAGATAAATCAGATGCAAGATTTCAAATGGGACACCCAGTATATATATATTAGGGTGTCACACTAAACCGTTTGTACGTTTTTTTACTATGTGATATATGAAAAAATCTGAACGGACACATGAATCAATGCGATTTTTTTAGTCTGGTGTGTAGCCCGTTCCGGTATGAATTCATTGGATTTCAATATGTTGGGCTTCCGAGAGCATTTAACACCAGGGACTACGAATTGAATGTTACATATACTGAAAAACAAGAAAAAGTCTTTTTGATTTAGTCAATGATAATTTTACTTGGACAATAGTTGCTGTGATAGTTTGTACGTTATATGCGCTCGAATTAGTCGATTATTTGACCGATTCAACACCCCACTTGTTACAAAAGTAGTTTTACCACATAGTTTCAAGGAACAACACGAAAAAAAGATAGGTCTTGTAATGTCGTTGATCAGGTTAGTCGATATAATGATATGACACCTATCATGTTGCTGTCTTCCTCTTACGAGATCGCTTTTTCTTTATTATAAATTATTTATTGTCGATGTTAAATAAGAGATGTTATGACTGTACTATAAAAAAGTCCTTTTGTCGTCAGACAAAAGGACTTTTTGCCATTTGAAACATTTTGCCAAACAAAAATTGGGATAAAAAAATTAAATAAGGGCACACGTATAGTTTAAGTATAGTTAGTTTATAGTTAAGTATGTATAGTTTGTAAGTATGTATAGTTAAGTATGTATAGTTTAAATAAATAAGGGCACTAGTATAGTTTAACGAAAATCAATGTTTACAATGGTATTCGAAGCCAACCTGAACGCTGGTGCTGGGAAGGCTTGGGCGTCGCACAGCAAGCTCAATTCAGCTGCATTTTCAACTTGAAAGGAATCTGACTTTGCCGATTTTGGGAATTTCGGCGACATACGACCAGCGGGCTCTGATTCGTGAAAACGAAAGATCGATATCGTAATTATTTGAACGATCTGAGAAGCCAATTTACCTGAACATTGGAACGGGGTAACCCTGTCCCTGGCAGGGCACAACGATGTCCATACCGGCACGTCTCTTCATCGAACTTCCCTCTTCCCCAACTATCGCGGGAGCTTTGCTCCCCACAGGCTCTGTTTTTTTCCGTAGTATATACGCATTCAACAATGCCGAGAGCCAACGAGCGTGAGAATGTAAAAAGTTAAAAACAATGAGTGGAAAAGGAAGTTTTGATTTACCGAAAATTGGGAACTGGGTATCCCTGAGCTGGGCAAGACATGACCACGTTTATTCCCGCGGCTTTCGACTTCCAGCCACCTCTCAATTCACCGGTTACCGCGGGTGCTTTACTTCCAACCGGCTCTGTGATGAAAACCGAGCAGAGCGTGCAATTATTATCGATTGTTTCGGGAAAGAAATAGCATCGGTACAAATTATAGCGTGAATTAATGACCTAATGACCAATTAATATAATCCAATCCGTTATGAACTATGCAGTAAGAATTTTTTCCATCACACTTTTTGCTTGTCGGAAACCGAATAGAAAAAGGGCATGATCATTAAGCAAGATTATTCGTGCCACATAAGATGAAATTGCTGTTCAAACGATGTGACAATAGAGAGCGTTTACTAGTACTAGTAAACGGATGAAATTCAATTGAGTCACGTTTAGTCCTTAACACCACATATCTGCATAAAGATCAAATGGATCACTTTTTAACAGGGTTATCGGTGCTGGATAAAGCACGGTTACCTGTTTCGAGGAGAACCTTTCGAAGGTCTGTATTCTTTTCGAAACATGGAACAAAGATTGATCACTACCTTTTCATGCTTGCGGTAGATTGAACAATTACCTGAAAGATGGAACTGGGTAACCCTGAGCCGGACAAAAAAGCACCATGCTTGACCCGACCACCTTCTGTATCATCCAACCTCTTATTTCACTGGTGAATGCTGGTGCTTTGCTGCCAACTGGTTCTAATCCAATCAAGTTAAATGTTTAAATGATCTATATCGAGGAACTGAGCTCCCCGGCGTGGGCACGTTACCGAAATAAATTTCTTGTTTCTTTGAACAAACTCTCGCGATGTCTCCAAGGAAGGGGCCTTAAATTAACGAGAGCGGGGGACTCCTAACGAGTCGCACTATGGAACACGGATGTCATGCATGTGGATACTAACAAATGCAGCTGAAACGACTGCTAGTAAAGTTAAAAAAAAGCAATCTATGTTACCGAAAAGAAGGCACAGGGTAACTCTGCGCTGGACACGCCATCACGATATGAGTATTGGTTGGTTCAACACGCCACCATCCCTTCATTATTCCCGTGAATGCAGGCGCTTTGATTCCAACAGGATCTGTTCTCGATTACGCAGGAAAAATTCCACAACGAATTGTCAATTTGTTTTTGAAATCTTTGAGAAGCTTCGTAGAAAAATGAGCATACGAATATCGTGAACTGGGAGGTGGGTAACCCTGCTTGGAACTCACGATCGCAACAACGAACTTTTGGATATTGAAGACGGACGGAAAATGGCGATTGCAAATGTTTTTGATCCTTAGTTGAAGGATTAGAAAAAATAAATATCATTACCGGAAAGAAGGAATCGGATATCCTTGTGCAGGACACGTCACGACGATACTCGAATCAGCGTTCTGTTTCATCCAACCACCTTTCAAAATACCCGTGAGCGCCGGAGCTTTACTTCCGACCGGTTCTAAATTGAGAGGTGCGAAATGCATATTTCCGTATTTATGTATCGAACGCGGAGAAATGGTAATGGCATTTCAAGGCTTCGACGTCTGCAGTAGCCTTAAAACTGCAGCAAAGACTCGGAAGGTTCGGGGAGTTGTCGCATTCGTTTACCGTTCTCGTGAGCTTTATTCGCTCACTTTAGTCTTCCATCACGTTCCACGTTCTTTCTACGTGGAACTAAAATCTTATTCTAATTCATTTTAGATAGCTCCAAAATTGACATACGAGACTCAGTCGCATCTTTTGATGCAATTGTAATCACTCAAGTAACTATTTGATTCAGTAAATGTGCAATCTTTAGGGAGATTTTCAACTTCCCAATCTTTGCTCTTTTCGCGATCGATAATCTCCTAGGACGGTTCAAACTCAAACACAGTAACAATCTAAAAAATTGTTAAAAAGTAGATAACAACTACCTATACGATGGAACAGGGAACCCCTGGGCAGGGCATGCGAGGGTAAGATCCTGACCGGCCACCTTGTCGTACCAGGCCTTCTTCAGGTCACTGGAGAACTTCGGTCCTTTTGTACCAACCGGTTCTGTGCAAAAAAACACGTTCGCACAAAGCATGGAATCATGACAGCTAAGCAACGTAACGCAGTTCGAGCTTGTCTTTGAACATGTTCGCATGGAGATTAAAAATGGGTATACCTGATCATTGGAACTGGATACCCCTGGGCCGTGCATGGCAAGTTGACATCTGATTGGATTGGACGAAGGAAGAAGAACGACTTAACGTCGCCAAGAAACGCGGGTGCTTTACTTCCAAGGGATTCTGGTTAAAATACAAATGGATGAGTCAGAATGATATCTCCGCAATTGCTATCGATATTAACGAGAAGGACCCAGTCTATCATTCATCCAAATGTGCAACCTAATGGAGCCTAGGTTATATTGAAGATATCATTGGACAAGGTTCACCATATTGAACATCATCGTGAGACCCCCACCGCCCTTTTACCTTCCCGATATTAAGTATCCCTCGGTCACAATGGCTCTTATTTAATCGCACATCCGCGCATGTCCCTCACTCTTCATCGTCCGCTTCATGCATGTTTGATGCCAGTGTAGTTAGGATCTGCGAGGTTTCGAGGACCTAACCATCACAGTACGTGAACTAACATCACATTTGTAATCTATTATAGTACTTAAACTATAAGTAGTAACACCTTCCGCAGATGTACCGCACAATGTTGAAATATTCATACCTAGTTATGGGGACTGGGTGAGCCTGGGCATTGCAAAGCAGACTGATTTCTGTATCCCTGTGTCTCGTCAACAGAGATATCTTCGCTTCACCGGAGAATGCTGGTACTTTCGTTCCCACCGGTTCTACATGATATTTTTTTTTAATGAAATGGTAGTACATAATATAGGATTCTCCTATTTACCTAGTGGTTGGTACAGGGCTCCCCTGGGCAGCGCAAAACATCGCGGTATCTTGTCCCTCTTGTCTGCCTATCGTGCGACTCAAGTCGTCCGTACTCAGGGCCGGCGACTTTGCACCTACTGGCTCTGAAAGCGTCGATCAAAATTGATTCAACTCTCTCTCTCTCTTGTACAATGTCGTACTTGTGCAATAACTTCTTGGTACACATTGCCATTCATTTCATTTGAACTATTAGTGCCAATTTTTTGTTTCAGTCAATGTTTGGGTTTCGGCAATCAGTGTAGAATAAAACACCTATGACGGTCGCTTTGAAGACATTTCGCATCAAATCACTTGTTAAAAAAAACTGTCAAGTGCGTGTCGACATAAGAAGGTTTCGTAGACATTTGGTCGTGCAATCATTTGACGAATCAATGTTTGACTAATGTGTTGTTATTATTCTTGCATTTTTTCCACTATTATTATTTATTGCATACTAATTTTGAATACTTTTTCTAATTCGCCATCATAATACTCTAATGGTATATACGTAAGGTGAAGAGAGGAGAACCTCTGTTTGATGTTTCATAATTTATTAACAAATCTTTAAATAACGCGTGCTGAAGGTATTTATGCAGTCCTCTAATGAGGTTTCCATAAAGTCAACCTACGGATTACGCGGTTGCCCATGCCTTCCGAATTTGTTAACTCAACTTAATCGAAAAAATTTTAATCGAAAGTTCTAATCAAATGCTAGTAATTAGATTTATCCGATTTTTCGTGTCAGCAGTCGATAAATTAGAAAGGCGGGGGGTGGCAGAGGAGGTCACTTTAAAGCTTGACATTTTGCAAACGGGGCTTAAAAATGAAAAGTGGTGAATGAAAGCTCAAGTTCGTATTGAAAGACCCGACAAACGAACCCTCCTTAGGATAAAAGGAACGAAAAAAACGCTCCCGGTTTCCATATGCAGGAAAAGTTTGTTGCATTTTAATTCAAATAACCATCTGAAGAATGTAATTTCAAAACTTTATGCGTATTGGTGTGAAACTTTAAAAGCCATGAGACTGACAATGAGAAGGACGGACCAACGTGACAGAATGATAAGGGTTTCTAGCTTGACTAGGGTTGACGAAATGATGTTTCATGTCATCACGGGATTATTGTCATCACCCGAAATCGCTAAGCGATAAGCCGCCCCAATAATGTACCGAAATGAAAATGAGAGATAGTTGAGGTATGATGAATAGAGATAAAAATAGTATTGAAATTTCATAATATCCGAGAGATAATCCGAGTGTTGTAAGTTTTAGAGGCCTTATAATTGCGAACTGCTCAGACACTCGTAAAGCGAGTAACTAAACATGAGAAATATCGAATATAAAAAACTATTAATAAACGAGAGATCTTCGACGACTATATAACGATGCTTATAATTTTCCATAAACCGTTTCGACCATCTCTTCGACTTATCCGTAAACGATGGTCAATAATGCAACAAGAAAAAATGCTTATCTATCCTAAGGGACAAAACCTACCGCCTTCGGAGACATCCTTCTTCGATTTTCCTAAACCAGTGTTTTCGAAATTCTAAATAAATTCTTTAAAATGCCAAAGTATTTCATCCTAAAGTTAGGCACGATTATTTTTCATGCAATTCTGCGGCCACTCATAAAACTGGCTATGAACTATAGATACTTTAAAATGACTTTTTGGTCTCAATTCGGACCTCCTTCGTAATTCACTTAGCAGAAGAAATGTTATCCTTAGTAAACAGATACAAATTTGGCGCCCACTGGTTCCTCTTTGCCTGCTTAATGTTTTAGTTCGTATATACACTTTCATTGACCATTCGGTTAGATCAAGCCGAAGATAATTAAATCACAAATACGTATCTACTCAAACGCCTAAAACTAACAATCACGATTAGTCTTCCGGTGGGTAGCTAAAGCAATGGTCGAGTACACGAAGAATGTGTACCTTGTAACCGGCGCGGGACTTCCTTGAGCATTGCAGTTGAGTGCAACATCTCTGTCTTTGCGTCGTATAAACGCGCTCAGGGAATCATCGGTGGAAAACATTGGCGCCTTGAGTCCAACAGGTTCTACGATTTGAGCAAGATAAACGTATTCGTCGATCTATCCTTAAGCTCAACTATACATATCGCTATGACCCGAATCGAATCAATTGAGCCAGGACAGGGTATTTCGCACAGGCCCGTATACATACTGTGCATCTACATCAATTTGTGCGACCTACTTTCCTCAACACGCCGCTTCAATAATGTATCAGTGTCATACCTCTCGTCACCCTGATAGAGTGCTATAGCTCACATTGGTTGTGGGCGATAGAGACGGATGATGATAGAATCCTAATAACGCCGTCAAAAAAAAAACGTATTGAATATCTAATTAAATTCCATTCATCAAAGAGTTAACTAACTTATTGCAGATAGTATTATCTGTACGTCCGTGAACCAAAAACATCACTACATTTATCTCGTAGGCTACTCGACGTTTAGCTGGCGATTTTTAAAACATGAACTTAACTAAAAGCACCGGACGATAAATGTCGTCGAGCTTTGCACCTGCGCTGGTACAAACTGTAGAGGGTAGGAGACTATACTCGGTAAAATATGAGTGTTTGTCGACTGAATATAAGTAACGCCTGGTAGATTGTTATGAAAGATGCATGTTACTAGAGTTCCAAGTAAAATACACCTAATCGTAATTCGCGGCTTATTTAGTAAGGCAAACCTTCCTTACCTTGCTAACGGAGGAGGACTTCCCTGAGCATTGCATTCCATCGCAATATCAGAGTCTTTGCGTCTAGCATATCCACTAAATGACAGATCGGTAGAGAATTTCGGTGCCTTTAATCCAACTGGCTCTAAATTATGATCAATCAAGAATTGCGTCACTGTATTACCAATATATTATCAGAAACTTCAATGCTACTGACAACTACTGAATCTGCTCGGAACAGGGTGCCTGAGAACGAAAGGGGAACGTACGATGTACATTGATCTCGACGTGATCGATGTCAATCGTGAGAGATCGAACAGTTTACGTTTCGATTACTCACCTTGATAACAGTTTTGATGGCAGTCTAATTTTCGAGCTACCTACTTTGTCAAGTAACTGGATGGAGATGGTGTTACGGATTCATGTACGCTTGTAACAAGGGTATTACATCAAAATTGAAGCAGCATTCTCTCGAGCATTGTACTTCAGTTCGAGATTAGCCAAACTACGTACCGAATACCCACTCAACTAAACATCGTTCTCGAATTTCGGCCGGTTCGGTTCCCCGTGCTCTACATATTTTTGATCAAATGTGTCATCTGCACCGCTTCATCTGGCCGGAATTTCCAGATATTTACTGGGACAGGGAAGGAAGGAATAAATGCTTGCGTTTTGCAAGCATTTATTCCTTCCGAATTTCCTCGTACGGAACGTCGGAAGTTCACGCATACGATGCAAGGTAGAGTCGACTGTAAGAGGTACCTTGACAGAGGAATTGGATTCCCTTGAGCATTGCACTGAAGTGAGAGTGCTGCACCTTGTCGTCTGGTGTAACCACTGTAGGAGCTGTCACTAGAGAATTTTGGAGCCTTTAGGCCGACCGGTTCTACGATCAAGGAAAATAACGTAATTCACTGCATGGACAAATGGATCCGAAAAGTGCCTAGGACAGGATAACCCTGCTTTCGAACGTTTGCATCGGCAGTGTAATAACAAATGGACTCGGTTTGTTTCTTCGGTCTACGGTGCCCACAGTTCGTCAACAACCTCGCTTCATTGTGATCGATAAGCACTAAGCGCTATCGGCGAATTGGGGTAACCGTCCGGTCACATTTACAAAGAAATACTAAAGATAAGTTTACCTTGCGATTGGTGGCGGACTTCCCTGTGCGTTACACTGCAAAGACACGTGCGTATCTTTTCGCCTTGTATAAGTACTAGACGAACTGTCACTTGCGAAGTTTGGAGCTTTTAGTCCAACCGGCTCTGCCCGTAAAATAATAATAAGACTATTCAATGATTATCTTATCCAATCAATCTATGCGAATCTGAATACTGATGGGACAGGGCGGTTGAACGTTTTTAATACTTCCACATAGGGCTAGTACAAGTTATTGCAGTATATCGATAAAGGCATTTATTTTACCTGGCGACCGGCACCGGGATTCCCTGAGCATTGCAGATGAGTGATAAGT
The DNA here is from genome assembly GCA_951751655.1 of Ophion costatus. Lineage (NCBI taxonomy): Eukaryota > Metazoa > Arthropoda > Insecta > Hymenoptera > Ichneumonidae > Ophion > Ophion costatus. The sequence goes on along the minus strand of OX632362.1, from coordinate 14,518,333 downwards.
CTGCATGTTTGCGTCTTGCGTATGCACTCGATGTCAAATCGGTTGAAAACTTTGGTGCTTTCGATCCAATTGGTTCTACGTGAAGAATCGACGATCGCGGTTTTCAAATATCGAGTTAATTGTCGATGATGACATTTTTCGGGAATTACTGGGCCAGGGTTTCCCAATTGATCGTAACCATATCAAACAAAATATAGCCATATCGTGGCGTAAAAAAACCATTTTTTTCACATTCAAAGTGCACTTATCTTGAAATAGAGGATTAGAAGCCGCCAACGAAAGTTTTACGAATATACCGAAATACTGAATAACTGAAATATCTATCCTGCAAGCGTTAATGCACCCTGCACTTGGCGACAACCGTAAATTACCTTGCTATGGGAGCTGGACTTCCTTGAGCGTTGCACTCGAGTGCAACCGGTGCCCCCTTGCGTCTCATCCATGCACTCAATGAATTTTCGCTGGAGAATTTTGGACCTTTGAGTCCAACAGGTTCTGAGGGATACACGAGATCGTGCTACTAAACATTTTGCAGCGCGCATTTTTACGTCAAGTGGGTACAGGGTTCTTGAGGCCCTCTGCGGGCCATTCGAAACCGATTGATGGTATGTAGCATAGCTGGGTCACACCAAATTATACGAACTTTGTGACTTTAGTGTAGAGGCATTGAAATTTGGGAACTTTAACTGTCCTTGCACAATGATAATTTACCTTGTCATCGGAGCAGGACTACCCTGAGCATTGCACACGAGTGCCACGTCCATGCCTTTTCGTCGCGAGAAAGTTCTCGACTCGTCGTCATTAGAAAATGACGGTGGTTTTAGTCCAACTGGTTCTAAATAATAACAAATTCAACTCAAACTAGACCCGAAGGCTTTTACGATCGAATAACAGTTTATCGTGATCTTTCCTACGGGACAGGGTTCTCCCATTGATTCCACCAAAGGATGAAAAATGATAGAACAGATACGAACGATTTCGCGAAATAATCGGTTACCTTGTCATTGGCGCCGGATTCCCCTGCGCGTTACATGCGAGTGCAACGTCCGAGTCTTTGCGCCTAGCGAAAGCTCTCAGTGAATCGTCGTTGGATAAAGCTGGTGGCTTCAGTCCGACCGGTTCTGAATAGCACAAACGGTTCGACTAATTTTAGGAGGTCCCGAATTTATTTCATACGGCCAAAACTGTGCTTGCAAAGTGCCGTTTATGGAGACGAGTAATTCCAAACGGCACATTATGCATCACTAATTATTATTCCGCCCGGCACTGAATACGACCCATTGTGTAGCCTAAACCGTATGCTTCGAGAAGCCTATGAATATCGTCCGAAATGTCTGATCGATCTTTCAACTGCAATGATTGTAGAGTTTGTTTGCCCCATACGGAACGTTGAAACGAACAAATTGGCTAAGTAAAATGAGGAGCCAATGTGCACCTTTAGCCTCAATTTACAAAGCTTTAAATTCAAAGCATTCGTTTCAATAGATGTCCACCGTTTATCCAAACAAAGATTACCCAGTGCAGTTAACCGTTCTTACTAACGCGGCCGTTCTTTCGTTACGTCCAAAAAAATACGCTGATCTTTATTCCACATATGTAGCCATTCAGGGTAATGAACCAAGACCAAAGGTCACTGTCCCCTATGTACCTAATTGCATCTCATAAGTGACATTTCAATATGTGAGAGCCTATTCTGCATTCCGTTCCTTCGAATACTAAAATTTGACACTCCTTTCGAAATGAAATGACAACCAACATTTATGCTTTGACATCTTCATCTATAGAAAAACTTCAAATGTACGTAAAACCTCAACACTTTCTTCGAACCTGCCAAATGGAATAACTACTCTATTTATGTGTAAAAAATTATTTTGGAATCTCAATTCTTTGAAAGGTGACAGTGGAGTCTTTTCTTTCTTTTTAAAAGATTAAATCCCCTTAAAATCTAAACACTTTCACCAATGTACACGGAATGAAATAATGACATGTCTACTCTAATGGTCCGTTCGTTTGCAAAAAAAACGTTCAAATATATTCCGTTTCAATAAATGTACGCCGTGAAAACAATTTCTGGAAAGTTTAAACTTCGCCAAAATCTGAACCCTTGCACCAATTTCCATAGAATTGTATTTAAATTTACCGTCGCCAGGTATCTGGAAAATTGTACAAGTTGCCGCACGAGCATTTTTCTGAAAAGTGCAAGTCCGTTAAAATCCAAACATTTCCCCAATTTTTGATAAATTTATGTAGAAAATATTTTCTGTGATACACTATTAGAGTGCAAAAATTTAGCCAGATATCTAAAATGCTGAAATTTTTTTTCCTGTACTACAAAATCCGTACACACATCATCAAACGCACACATGAATTTTTTCTAAATGTTATTTTTCGATATTTTCGAACATTCTAAATGCACTTTCGTAAAATTCTCAAAACCAACTTTTGTAACGAAAAGTTTCGTCTGTGGGAAAGCAGAATAAATGATTCGATCTACAGCGTTTTGATACGCAGCATCCGAACCGTACACCCCCACCATGCTAAGTCTCGGGTGCATTTGAAAGATGCTTGTCCCGTAAGCGTAAAAATAATTTTATTGACCCTTCATAAATATTTGCCGTCATAACCGAGTTTCCGCTTTATCTCTAGAGAATGTTTCGCCCTACGACAGTCAATTTATAGAGGCAAGCAGTGCCTACCTGAAAACTGGAACTGGAAAGCCCTGCACGGGACACGTTAAACTCGCGACACCTCCCGATTTCGCATCGAGCCACTCGACTTTGCGATTTGCTGGCAGCTTGGGTTTAGTGCTCGTGCTCGTAGTCCAGTCATTACGTACATTCAAAAAAGAAAATGAATTTGCGCTTCTAATTTTTTAATATGTTGTAGGGGATACCTAGAAAAGCTTAACTTGAGATTGTCGACCAAGCTTTCCTAGGAGCTTTCGCCGCCATGTTGAAAAAAGGGGTAAAATTTGTTTCTCGGCAATAACTCGGCTATCCGATGAGATTTCGAAAATTTTTGTAGGACACTTTTTGTAGCTTTCTTTGTGCTCTACAATAACGCCTGAATCATTTTTAGCGTTTCATGCATCGTTATCGAGATATCGATCGATAAAGTCAAAAATTTAGGACATAATTTTTGTTTTTTGCTTTTTTTTTCTTTGGGTCTTAATAAATATGAAAAATTGTGGAATTCAAACTTGTAGAGCATATTCAGACCTACAATTTCCTTCTTGGATTTTTTTATGTTGGACAAAAATTACGATCTCCAGCGCGCCGCAAAGTCGGTGAATCCACACTCAGCGTCGAGCGAGCTGCTCGCTCGGTTGTGTCTGGATGTCGAATCGAATGGGAAATTGTTCAGGAAATTGATGGGATAAAAAATAAGTACATAGAGCAACAAATTAAGGATCACACAATAGTAATTTATTAAACAAATAATTTGTTTGTGCAGTAAAAAATATTATTTTTTTACAATACAAAATAAACAAAACAAAATAAACGGAAAGAAAAATATTTTTTTCTGCACTCGAGACACGAACGATGGACTTTTTTCATGTCTTTTTTCGCTTGGATGGTCCAGGCTGAAGATCTTCGTCCTCCGTAAACTCTTCGAGTTGTTGTGTCTGTTGAAACGTTGGAAATGATGCTGATTCGATGAGAGCATCGTCATCATCATCGTTACAGACATCGGCGTCGTCGTCGTCAAGTAAAATGTCGACTCTGGCGACGTTACTGCATGTTTGCCCACTGCAGTGCATGCAAATAACGGAGCAACTGATTCCCGCTTTTCTGCACCCACAGGCGGCCTCACGATTTCCTTTACACTTACAGGAAATGAGCTTTAATAGTTCAGGCGGAGCGGGTTCGGCGGTGCTGGTGATTGGTTCGAGCCCTCGATTGGTCTGTCGCCAACCCCATCCTTGTGGATCCTTGAAAAATCCGAGCCAGGTTTGAACTTGGAGATACGTCCGGAAAATGTGTTGACGCACAGCGCTTTTGGTTGGCGGGAGTAGTGAGAGGTGATTCACTTTATTCGCTGTCATTGATTTTGCGAAGCGATGGAATCGCAAAATATTTATGGACTTCTCGTGCTTATCACCACCATATAGGGCGATAAGGAATTGCTCTCCCGCGCAAGTGAGAACCTCCGGATCGACCTTTTCTTGTTTGAATAATTCCACCGATGACCGTAGCTCTGGATTTTTCTCGAGAGTGTTAATGAACTTCGACTTGCCGATGTTATAGAAAGATATCGGAATATCGGCCCAGAATATCGGAACCCTCGATTTTACACTACGCACAGCAAAAACTCAACACGATACGATATACTAACTTGAGCGCGCTCGACGCTGAGCGTGGATTCACCGACTTTGCGGCGCGCTGGAGATCGTAATTTTTGTCCAACATAAAAAAATCCAAGAAGGAAATTGTAGGTCTGAATATGCTCTACAAGTTTGAATTCCACAATTTTTCATATTTATTAAGACCCAAAGAAAAAAAAAGGAAAAAACAAAAATTGTGTCCTAAATTTTTGACTTTATCGATCGATATCTCGATAACGATGCATGATACGCTAAAAATGATTTAAGCGTTATTGTAGAGCACAAAGAAAGCTACAAAAAGTGTCTTACAAAAATTTTCGAATCTCATCGGATAGCCGAGTTATTGCCGAAAAACAAATTTTAAGCGTTTTCCAAGATGGCGGCGAAAGCTCCTAGGAAAGCTTGGTCGACAATCTCAAGTTAAGCTTTTCTAGGTATCCCCTACAACATATTAAAAAATTAGAAGCGCAAATTCATTTTCTTTTATTTGCCTTTTTTTCGGACGAAATGACTGGACTATCGGTTCTGCATGATAAATAAGATCGATTCGACACACAGATTAGGATCGACTTAAGTGGTGTCGATACACGGATAATATGGTGCGCGATACTATGTGCAAGTAAGGGACATAAGTACACCCTGGAGAGCACAACCTGCCTCAGCGTCGTCGAGTCGATGACACTGCAGACTAGCGACTCAAGATCACCTAACCCGCGGACTCGGCATTAACCCAGATTCCGGGGTTTAACATTTCTACCTTGTCCGAGCTTTATGATGGAACAGCGTGAAAGACTATTAAGCGGATAAGCCATCGTGTCAACATATACCATGCGAGAATTTAAATCTTGATCGGACTCATCCTTGACTCCAACTCTTCTTCGCCTTTATCGTCATTCCGTTCTTTTTTTGTGTTTTTTTTTAAATATTAAAAGACTTTTCGGAAAAAAATAAGAACCAACTTTCTGACGTCCAGGCCCCAATGGTGTAAAACGACTTGATACGGTTATCTTTGAAGGAAAAAACTTACGAAAAAGGCATAAGGGGTTAGGCTACTGGGAAAATGACGAATGCTCGTTCTTCGCTCGAGACAGCTCGCATTCAAAAAGAAGATCCAACATATGATGCAGGAATTGTTGATTGAAGATTAACTCACGAGTACAACCATAGAACTGCTAGTAGGACTCTAAACGCGTTTTCTTCAAAACTATGTTTTTCAAAATGGTATCGTTCATCTAATGAACCAATTGACCTGAAATTTGGTACACGTATCCACTGCAATAGTAGTTTAGTCTTTACCAACGTTTTTCTTCTCAACTTTTTTTCATTAGGTATTAACAATAATGGTGAAAAGTTTCTATGAAAAATCGAAAAAAATCAACTTTTTTAATGATGCAAACATGATAACAAAAAAGCTCGGTCAAATCTTAGCCAATATTGTCTATTTTAAGAAAAAATAAAACTGTTTTTTTTGTTTCACATCAACCGGGTGGCCAAAATCAAGTACACCGTTGAGTTCCTCGCGTTCAAAGGACCTTCACGAGATTATCCATCACTTCTTTACTTAGCAATATTTTTTAATGAAATTTGGCAGACAACTTTTTTAATGTACTTAGAAATAATTGTCCAAATGATTTTTCAATCATCTTAACTGTCCCTTCAAAATTAATCTCCATCAACAACCCAGATTATCGATAACCCCATAATAGAAACATGCGCCCGAAGTATTTTTTATTATCATCTTTTTATGCAGTTATTTCCGCTATATATTGATTCGACTGAATCCTTAACCCAATTACTTCATTTAATTCCTTACATTTTTGTATATTGACACGAGATAACGATGTAGAAACAATGCACACAAAGTTAATCGATGCATTTCCAGTATTTTGTTAACGTAATAAAATAAAGTTAAATAAAAAAATAAATAAATAAAGATTACTGTACACGAAGATAGTCGTATGTCCGTCTTTATTATGTATCTAGGTACCTGCGTCACACATAATGTAGAGAATGTCAGCAGAAAAAAACCGGAAAAGCACTCCAGCACTAAGGTGGCCATGCAGACATCGCTACTTAATCGTGCTAAGCCTCAGAGCTCAAGAATTATATCCGTTCGTGTATAATCGATCGGCGCATTTTCCGCCTTCGCTCACGTAATTGCTTCGACGTAATACTACACGGTTCACAGCGAGTATTAAGATTGAACGGATTAAAAAAGTCTCACCTAGACAGTGCAATCGGATAAGACTGCACCGGACATAGCAGAGTCGTAGATAGGCTCGAACGTACCTCTACCAACTCAATCTTCCGCGTGACCGAGAGCTTAGGCTTCGAGCTAGAGCTGGGCTCTTCCGGTAGAACCAAAGCGCAAAGCACAGTCGAACATTGTCGAAACCCACAGGATTAACAGGTGCAATCGAGACGAGTTTTTGACGAAAAAAAAAAAACACTACTGACCGTGTTACAGGGACAGGGAATCCCTGGCCAGGGCACGTGAGGGCTACCGTGGTCGACCTCGATGTCGGTTTCACAACTTTGATGTCGTCGTTCGTGAACTTTGGCTTCGCACTGGACACGGGTTCTAATATAAGTTTAAAAAAAATAGGCATGATCTATCCCTAATAACTGCTTTGTGTTGCGAGCGTTCATGGTTAGGGTGGCGAGGCAAAATAATTCCTGATGGGACAGGGAACTCCTCAACGTGGCTGCCCTACCTCGACGCGTATGGCTTACCGCACTGATCCAATTATCATCGAAAAAAAACGCGTAGCCAACTTACTGCCTTTACTGTGTTTCCGTTGTGACGTGAGAAACGAATTCATCACATTTAGTGGGTAAATTGATGATATCTCTATGAATTTTAATTTGCCAGCGACTGATCTCGAAAACGATGTAGACCTTGGCAGGGGAGTTGCTGACAGTGCTTATTGAAGCATCTGGTACGACGATGACATTTGTACGGTACAACCTGCAGATGCAAATTCGAGACTACACGTTTCCTATTCCCATATTGAGGACCTTCCGGGTACACAGAACGGCTTGACGTCCCGGAACTTAACTTCCATCAGATGCAAGAGACAGTGTGCGATACAGATATGTTAAAAATTATCGCCCAGAGACGAGATATTCAACAACTCGTGAGAATCATTCGCACTAACCGTGAGATGGGAACAGGAAATCCTTGAGCCGGACATGTCAAGGACATCTCAATCCCTTGCGGCGCTGGCATAAGGACCTTTATGTCAGCATTTGTGAATTTTGGTTTGACACTTGTAACTGGTTCTGCACGGTAGAACAGAAAAGAGAAAATAATTGCCAAATGCAAAATAATTGGATAGCCTACCTGAAGGCGGGGACTGGGTAGCCTTGTGCAGGACACATAAGAGTGCAGTCATCCATGTTGGATCGTACGGTGACTTCGAGAGTTCTCACGGACACGCCGGAGAATTTCGGTTTCACACTTCCCATGGGCTCTAGATACCCAAACGATATGTAGGTGACGTGCAGCTCATTTGTTTCTCATTTATTTGTGCATTCATATGCTCCTAGTCATATTTATGGAGTAAAAACTTAACAAGTTTCACTTCTGGGCAGTACAAACCCGATCAAGTTACAGGGCCTAGTAGGTGTCGCGTGTGAAAAAGCCGTTAACCATTTACCTGAATGATGGGGTCGGGTAACCTTGAACCGGGCACATGAAGGTTGTCGACCCACCTGAGGGAACTCTAGGGTTCGTGGATTTAATGTCCAGTGCACTCAACTTTGGCTTCGAATGCGAAACTGGCTCTAAATCAAATGAAATACGTGGTGGAGTCTCAAATGCTAAATATGTGTTGAAGAATTCGTGACACCTCGTAGCAAGTAACGATGAATAAGAAAATCGCAGTTGACAAACTAATTACCATTTCATTGCGGCGGGTAACTTGAAAACTGGGACAGGTTGAACCTATCTTAGATGAAATAGTTGCAACGCTTGGTCTTGTTATTTCAAAATTCGACTCTTGTGCATCGTCGAAAAAAGCTTGAGCCTCACAAAACTCGGTGGTTCCAGAATTTTATACTGAAGACATTAGACTTCGGATGGCAAAATTACGTGGGAGAAATTTGTCTATCCTTGAACATGTTTGTTTTTTTTTATAATACCGGGACAGGGTATCCTTCAACAGCGTTTCGGCAGTTGTATTTCTATCATGAACGATGACAAGATCCTGTGTTGCAATTCCGAAAACGTCAAAGAGCCGAAACTATTTGTGTCCTTGCTAAACCGTTTGAACTCATATTTGAATAATTCATTTGCAACGTAAATGGTTTCGTTTCACACTTTGTTAATATCCAAATCATAAAAACATCGGCACTGAGTGGCCGAGTATTTAGCCCATGATAAATAAATCTACCTACCTAAAAGTTGCAACAGGATACGCCTGAGCTGGGCACAGCAGGGTAAAGCTCGAATCTTTCGCAACGCGAACACCAACGTCATTCACAGATGGAAATTGCGGCTTGGAGCTTGACGCGGGCTCTAAAAAGTAACAAGCTTTATCTATCTACTGATATCGCGGACTCCAATGCGAGAATCCCGAATGCTTAAGGCAGGATTCTACTTTGAAACTTTGAAAGGCTAAATTGGATGAAAACACCCACCTGGAACACGTCGAAGGCATATTATATGGCCCAGGCATCGCTGATTGAGGGTAAGATAATTTTTTCTACGATTTATCACTCACCAAAACTTTAAACGCGTTTTTCTCGAAACGACATTTTCAAGTACCGTGGTCGTGATAACTCAAAAAGTACTGAACCGATCCTTATGAAATTTGGAACATATATTCTATATGTGTGTACCAACCGACCTAACTACAATCAACTTAAAATTTGGATTAGAACTATTTTTTTATTGCAAAAAAAGATCCAAAAAAAACGCATTTTTTTTTCGTATTTTAGCCGCCATTTTGTTAATTTTGCACGTATATAAAATATTATAGTTAGGTCGGTTCTTGAAGATATACTGAACATGAAACTATTTGATTTTTTTGTTTCAGACCATCCGGCGGGAAGATTTCACGACCACGGCAACGGTACCTGCTTTTCGAGGCGTTGGCTTTAAACATATTTTACGTGTACAAAAAATGAATAAAATACATTAAAAATTTTTTTTTTATGTACTTAAAGAGTGTATTTATTGAACAGTTTAAACCCCATATCGATATCTTTAATAGTATTCTCAGAAAAAATTCACGAAAATAGCGTTTTTTTCATGGTTGCAAAGTAGAATCCTGCCTTAATGAGCGAAAAATTCGTGTCTTGAAACAACGCCATGCTGGAAAAGGGCCCTAATCAATGTCGAGGTATAGGAACGTGTTTTGATCGTTAATCAAGAACGCTGGAGATGAAACACAAGCCTGAATGGGTTCGACGCCAATCGTACGACGATGAACAGAAAATGCTACTCCGACCTTGCAGCACGGCCCGTGATTATTGATAGGCCACCTTTCTTCTAGAAACGCACTTTGTAGACAGCGGGAAGGATGAAAACACAAACCGCAAAGACGCACGAGTATAATCAAGTGGTAACATTTGCGTTAACATTTTCTATGATCGCCTACCTAAAATGAGGCACTGGAAAGCCTTGCGCGGGGCAAAGAAGCGTGAAGCCTATTCCCGAGGCAGCCGAGAATCGTTGCAGATCACTGGCACCGGATATCTGCGGTCTCGTACTCGAGGCCGGTTCTAAATACACATCAACTCGCCACTTCACATACACTCTTACGCGTCTACCGAAGATCGTGAAAAGAATAATCCCGAGCTCAGATTCCGCGTGCAGAGCGAGTCGTTATTCATCATATCGTGTTTACCTGTACGATGGAACAGGAAATGCTTGAGCTGGACACATCAGGGTCATCGCACCACCGAGCTTCACCTTGAACGCTTGCGAATCCGCGAGTGACGGAAATTTCGGACGGGCACTGCCGGCGGGTTCTACGTACGACACGGGGATGTTCGAAAGAAAGAAACAATAGAGGCCGGACATCGCGAAAACGCGAAGAAATTGAGGTTCGAATGAATGGACAGGAAGTTACAGGGGACGCCGTTGAATGGAAGAGAGAAACTGGAATAGTATGAATCACCTGGGTACATCCAACCTGAGAACTGCAGTAACGGTAACGTTGTATTAAGGCAAGGGGCAATATGGCCCATGTGTACCATTGAATATTTTTCCAACTTAGCGGTAGTGGCAAACTGGTTCCCAGCAGATAATCAAGACAGGCTAATCAAGCTGGTGAGCTTCTATTCTTTCCTCCAGCCACTTTTGAAACGTCTAATTTATTGCGTCACAATCCGCAAGGCTCTGCTCTTGTAATTACCCTCCGTGTAATCGGTAGATTGAACCACAAAGTGGTTGGCACATAACGACCGAAAATGGATGATCCAGCAAAGCTACGATCTTAGGTGAAAGCATACCCAAGTGTTCACAATATTGAGAGGTGTGCGTGTCGATTTTGAAAGAGGAACGCCATTAGCATGTTGGTTGAACGAGCCAACCGCGCTAGGGTCACGTTTCGATAACTGGTAAAAGCAGTGAGAGCTAGACGTGCTTTTCAATTGCCAAAGATGCCTATTACCAAAATGGCGTTCCGCGGGAGTCCATTTTACCCCGTGTTGGGTTTACCCCTGCATACACGTGCTCATGTGGGCGTGTGCAGCCATGTGGCGGCATGGCAAAACCTCGGAGCTGTTCTACTTCTTCGCGTTACGTAAGATCGACCGCAGTCGAAGCCTTCGGACACATGCGCGAGAGATGAGAAGGGGGAAACGCACAAACGGAGGACGAAGACAGTGGAAGACATCGGTACAAAGGATTTCGATATTATATACCTGAATGCTGGAACGGGAAACGCCTGTGCGGGACAGAAGAGAGTTTGGCTCTCGTTCAGACGGACCAAAAAGGCGCTCATCGTGTCCAACGTCGGGAATTTCGGTCGCGCACTGCCCACGGGTTCTGGTACACGGATATACTCGTTACAACAGTTGAATGCGCGTAATTTAGCATGCATACGTTTGTTTACTCGAATTGGAACGAGAAAGTGTAGGAATTCTTGTTTAGATGACAACGTGGGTGGTCGATCTGTGGGCGATTATACGGCGAGCCTACCTGAAAGCTGGACCAGGTCGCGACCGTGCCTGTTAGCATACTTGAAGTCGCTTGTAAAATGTTACGACGTGGGTGTAAACGGTTCACGTCGCGAGATTGCAGTTCGAAAAGTCATGTCACTACTCATGTAAGCTCTGTTCTCATTCTCGGTCTTTTACGTACAGGCTTATAATTAAGAGCAGCACGCCCAGAGCACGTGTGTCATTTGACGATCAATCAGATTCAAAGTAAAACGACTCGGACCTATCAATGTCACGATTTTAGGCGCAATTTCGTGGTGGAAATGCAAATGGTGACCATAAGTTCTTTTCTAGGAAGCGGTATACCCAATCCCGGCCCATTTGCTCTCGATCCACAGTTGTGATACTCAAAAATCTCATATAGCGATCATTTACTTGTTGACGGGCAACATCTACTTAGGTCTGTCGAAAAATTGGGTTTTCCAAAAATATTTAATGGTATCAGTTTTTAACTCTAAACGCGTTTTTCTCGAAACAGTATTTTCAAAGTCGGTGGACATATGCCGAGAACCACTTGGTGGATTGTTTCCAAATTTATGAGATACGATGAGAAACGATTAAAGGCCGCTGACGACCCCACTTTTTTTTAAAGTCGATCTTCATTTTTCAATAGTTACCAAAGCCATGGCTTTGACATACTAGCAAGGAACATACCTCAGGTGACACCCTTCGATTTTGTTGAAATTTACATATATTATGAAGCACCGAAAAGTAAGCGATACGTATTTTCTTTATCGGCAAAAAAACGCTTTTAAGGGGTGAAACCACCCCTCGAAAAAGGTATCTCTAGGGTGGTTCACCCCTTATATTTTTTTGCAATGTCACTATAGTGGATTTTTCATTGCGTCGGATTAGAAGAATTTTCGTTTTTGTTTAATTACAAACGGTGGACTCCTTGAGTGTGAAACTGCTATATTACCCCTAGAGATGCCTTTTTTCGAGAGGTGGTTTCGCCCCTTAAAACCGTTTTTCCGCCGATAAAAAAATACATGATCGCTTACTTTTCGGTGCTTTATAACATATCCAAATTTCAACAAAATCGAAGGGTGTCACCAAGGACCCATCGGTAACGCGATTGTTTCTCTAATATCTGCAAAAACCCTTTCCTCAATTGCTGATGTCCAAAAGTCTATGCAACTTCCTACGATGGTTGTACCACCAAAGCCCCAGGACTACAAATTTGCCGAAAATTCTTACACTGATCACAAGTTCAAGCGGAAAAACCAACGTTGGAAAAGTTCCCATGTTCATTGATGAGCTGGCAGTGTGTATACTCTAATTTCACCTTAAACGAATCAAGTTCCACACTTGTATTTTCTAGATTGTCTGTCGGTTGGGATGGTAAAACGATAGGACTCTAAAACGGGATCCTTCGGAACAGCGTTATATGCTAAATCTCGTCTCAACGAACTGCGCTGATTGTTGATGAATTTGGCGAACTGAAAATGATCCACTATAAGATAGAACCACCGCACTCCGTCACTTTTTCTTTCAAGACACCAAAATGGGAATAATGCAGAAAACTGTTCGACTTCCCTGACATCATCAATTTCTCGTATATGGTATAGTTGAAGTTGCGAGCCAAAGGAGACGTTAATAAGTAATGGCGGTTTCAAATGGGGTCTGAATAATTCATGTACCTGAAGGCTGGTACAGGAAATGCCTGTGCCGGACAAAACAGTGTCAATGGCTCATCAAATTTCACGGTGTAAGCGCGCAATGTTTCCGTCATCGTAAACTTTGGTTTGGCACTTGCGACTGGTTCTGTAGGATAATTCAACACGAATACTCATTACGATACCGCGATGACGTTCTATGACTCAGCCGCTTGACACTCTCCTGTTATAACCGACATCATCATTTATCAACGTAATTTTGTTCATTTTCGACTCGTCGGTTCTTTGCAGGTCACGGGTTAATGCAGTCAACGTTTAATGCAGTTGGATGTACCTGAAGGCTGGTACAGGAAACGCTTGCGCTGGGCAGAACAATGTCTGTGCTCCGTCCTCTTGGACCATATAAGCGCGCAACGTATCCGTCATCGGAATTTTGGGCTTTGCACTGTTTACGGGTTCTATATGGGAACGTTGACATCAGTGAACGGTTCGGTATCGCGTTAACGAAATTATATTGAAACGAAGCAAAATGAGGAGCAGTTTTATTGTGTAATTTGATACCTGAAAGCTGGTACAGGGAAAGCCTGGGCGGGACAAAACACTGTCTGCGTTTTGCCATATTTGATCTCGAACGCTCGCATGACGTCGGTCATCGGGAATTTCGGTTTGGTGCTTGCAACTGGCTCTGCATATCACAATATTCAATTATGCAGGATATGTGTAGAGAAATTGCAGGAGCGTCAATTGTAGGCAAACATTCAAACGAATAGCGCCGGTGTGAAGAAATTTGGTCTCGTACTTTTCGTACGATTAGCTGGAAATTTATGAAGTAGAAAATACCGATTCTCACGAAAGCATCCTTTACAATATTATGACAAATTTCACGGGATTTTCTTTGATTGGTAGAAAAAAAGCTAGAGAAGAATAGAATTACAGGAATATGAGGATGGAAAGTCAAATTATTTTTCAAGTCCTCGAACTTTACAACCGATGGATCGTAACAATATCCACGATTGTAACTAATTGTCAAACTCTACCAAACAATCAAAAACAATAAAAGCGATCATTGGTGGCGGTACCTGAAGGCTGGTACGGGAAAAGCCTGTGCTGGACAGAAGAGTGTCTGCGTTTGCTTTTGACGTATCGTGTATGTTCGCGAGGTGTCCGTCATCGGAAATTTGGGCCTCGCACTGCCAACGGGTTCTAGTATACGAAACGCCAGCGACAATCGAATTAACTATTTGCAGTTATCGCAATTTTGTGTTCACGACTACAGCGCTGTGCGGTTGAGGCAGTTACAAACATTAGCCATTGCTGCACCATAGTGGATGTAGGAATGGATTGTCAACGCGAAAGTAAGTGACGAAAAATTCGAAAAAAATCGGTATGTAACTTTCTTGGAGATGTTTCATCATTTAATAATATTCCGCAATGCGCTTTAGAGTGCATGTCATGTACCATAGAGTCGTTACAAACTTGAACATTCCTTTTGTGAGTTTTGATTTCAAGATTAGGCTAGCTAAAATGAACATCAAGGATGCGAAATAGGCGTAATATGATGAATAAGAAGCAAAGTGAACACATTATATTCTTTTAAGTCCATGCTGTGCATTTACACGTAATTGTTGATATGAATCACTTTCTGCCTGAGAAAACGCGTTACAATGAAAAATCCATTTCGGTTGAGATTGTAAGAAAGGTATCAAAAGCAACTAGTCTTTATATAGTGGTTGGTAAGAAGGTCTTGCGACACAAACGACACTTTTTACAATTAGACATGACATTTTACTAACAAGGAACATCCCTCAGGTGACCGCCTTCGATTTTGTTGAAATTTGGATATGTTATAAAGCACCGAAAAGTAAGCATTGCGTATTTTTTTTATCGGCGAAAAAACGGTGTTTAGGGGTGAAGCCACCCCTTGAAAATAAGGGTGTTATTCGTTTTTCCTCGATAACTTTATCGTTCTCATATCCAATGTATAGTACACGAAAAAATAAACATTGTTGCAATTTGAAATTTTTTCGTATCTCGTACCGTTAAAACGTTATCGACGAAAAACGAAAAACATCCCCATTTTTGAGGGTGCGTTTCGCCCCTTAAAACCGTTTTTCCGCCGAAAGAAAAAAATACGTATTGCTTACTTTTCGGTGCTTTATAACATATCCAAATTTAAACAAAATCGAAGGGTCTCCTGAGGGATGTTCCTTGTAAGATAAAATTAATTAAAATAATTAAAAATGATAAAATTAATTAAAGTCTCCCTCTTCATGTACAACTCGTGTCCAACGCTCTGGTAAGCGTTGGACACGAGTTGTATTTGGTTGGTTTAAATGGCAACCGTCCAGAAATCCTGACGTCGTGAATGAAAAACTCTTCGAGAGTATTTTGAAGATTCATTTGATTATCCAATTGTTCATCACATAAATAGTTTTTCAAAGCTCGAAATAAAAATGATAATCAGACGGGGCTAACATAAGTCCGGTGAGTATAGGTTGTAGTAGTACTTCCTATTCTAATTTTGAAATGGTTTGCCGTGTCATTTTAGCTACGTGGGGACAAGCGTTGTCGTGAAGAACACGAACTTGTCAACGTTTACGACATTTTTGTTTACTACTTTTAGAAATATTTTGTAAATATGTAGATCTCGGTATTTATGGCAGTGTTAAATGGAAGAAGCTCATAATATGCGAGGAAAAATATTTAAGGATGTTGAGTCCCTATGAAACATGTTAATGTTAATTGTTCAATAAATAGCTTCTTAATCGTCATGAAATTTTTATACGACCTCCTGAATACTTCATGTTAAAACATACCAAATTTTCAAAATTCTATCATCATTACTTCAACCTCGTTAGGGGTTGAAATAAAAAATGATAAGAAAACTCTGAATTTGGTATGTTTTTGTATGAAGTATTTAAGAGGTAGTGTTAAAATTTCACGACGATTAGGAAGCTCGTTATTAAAAAATTAACATTTTGTTAAGAACAATTTTTAAAAGAAATAAAAAAATTATCAATTAGCTTCATTTTGTTTCCGTCGCTTTCAGTATATTGTAGATATTACAAAATTGAGAGGTCAAAAAAAACTTATTGCAAAGTTACATCAGTTTCCATAAGACAACATTTAATTTGTGAATGTTAATTGTTCAATAACGAGCTTCCTAATTGTCGTGAAATTTTTACACGACCTCTGAAATACTTCCTACAAGAAAATACAAAATTTTCAGAATTTTATTATCATTTGCGATTTGGGACTCAACATCCTTAACCGAGCACTTCAGTGTCGCAAGACTTTCTTACCAACCTAATATTTGAAGACAAACGAGTTTAAAACCTGATTTTATACTATGTATAAGATTCCAATCTCGTTTCACGTATAATAATTCTTGAAATGACTTGCAATAGTTTCTTTTCCATTCAATAAACATACATTTATCTGTATCCGCCAATTTAGTTATAAAAAGTAAACAATTGCATAGCTGACGTAAGACTTGATGGGGTGTTGAACTAATATAAAAAAGGAGTGTTCCTGTTCATTTTACCACACGGATAATTACTGAAGTTGAAAAGAAGATTCTTCTTACAATTTTTCCAGGTAAATCTGGATACGCCGATAAGGCTCGCAGTCGAGTAAATGTTTCTTACATATTGAAAATGTTTAGTAACATGTCAATAAAAAATATGGTAATCTCATTGCATCACTTTTTAGACGCTCGTGTTGATTAGTTTTTAACACTGAATCATACTTGTTTCCACATTAGACTCTTCTGCTTAGCACTATTATTCTCAAGATGTGCCACACAACTGACAAATGCAAATTAATTAATTAACTTTGCAAGCTTTTCAGACTACATCGTACATCTTTAAAAAAAAAATAACATAACAAAAATATCGCAGAATATTAAGAACTCAACAACACTGTAGGCCTAATAAAAAAAAATGCATGTTCTTTGTTTTCAGAAGTTTAAAAAAACGCCATCAAATTCAATTGACAGGTTTCGAAAGCCAGAAGCATTTCTTATAGTGGACGTAATTAGCATTGGCATAGATTTACCCACGAAAAAGTGTAAAAACACCTTTTTTAAATACGACTCTATGAAAAAATACGAAATGATAACAATTACCTTTGTTTACAATAATAAAGTTTTTTCCTATTGTTTGTAACCATCCCAACCACAATAGAGATACGAGAGATCAGCGAAAGAAAGTTGCTCGTCGAACATGGTAAGTTGTAAAAACAATTACGCAAAATAGAAATTGGCTTTAGACCGCGGTGTAAAAATTTGTCCAAGCGTGGACGAAAATTCATACACGGAGAGAATTTTTAAGTATTTTTAACGGTGAAATCTCCGTAAAAATTACATAAAAAATTTGAAACCGGTGACAAATGTGCACATAGTCAAAAATTGACACTAGCTTTAATATTTTGCTTTCATTCATGTAAAAATTTAAGCAAGTAGCATAATTTTTTACATTTCTTTCAGTAAAAATTCTGACACATTCTCGTGTAGAATTTTAACAATGGGCTGCCTCAAAAATTCCAAGTTTCTACAGTAAAAATAACCTGGACAAACTTGAAATTTCTAAAATCCCTAGCAAAAAATTAATTCCCTATGATTAAATAAATACTTTTTTCATCGGCGTTTCTGAACATTTGTGTTCTTGATTGCTACTTATTTTAGCATATCATCTTTCCGTACCATTGTAGACGTCCTTTATCGAAGTTTCTTTTCACGTTTCTTTGTTTTCTTGCGTAGAACTGCGTAGAAAACGTTAGACTGCACGAGACCACGAGGCTTTCTTGGCCCATGCTTCGTACTATAATGCGCATGCGCGGTACCGCTGTTGCTAAGCAACGCGGGTCGGCGTCGTTCGTACTCGTCATACTGCGTCATACACAAGCACACTCTACAGCTTGCGTTCACGTATACGCACGCTCGCACACAGAGCTCACGCGTACGGTCAGGCGACCTAGCCCTAACTGATTTTACTATAAAGAACGTAAAATTCCGGTGGACGCACGGAAAATTTCGACTTCCTTTTTTAAATTTTTATGGAAAACACGCAAATTTCTCAATGTTCCACTGAAAAATTTCATTTATATTAGCACTTTATTAACTTATTGTCGTAATCTTTACGTTTCATGAAATTTTACTATTAATTTCAGTAAAAATTCTGGAAAATATTTTAAATTTCTGTTACGCAAAAGTAAATTTTGATTCATTTCCATGAAAATTTATAATTTATTTCCTAAAAACCTGAAGAATTGCACATTTGTCACCGAGTTACTGTGATTTCACAGTAAAAATTACTTAAAAATTCTCTCCGTGTACGTAACACGAGCGACCCGCGGCTTGTGGCATTTACGAATCAATCAAGCAACATTCATAATACCGCACCATTTTTCAAATACCTCACGTTTGGCAGTTTCTCGGCAAATAAACAAGCACCCGTTTTTTAAATATTTCATGTACCTGAAAGCTGGAACGGGAAACGCCTGTGCGGGACAGAAGAGCGTCAGCGGCGCGTCGTTATTGACCGTGTAAGTGCGCGAGTTCTCGGCCATGGTAAATTTTGGTCTCGTACTTGCAACGGGTTCTATAATGTTCAAGCAGAGAGATGAAAGAACCTCAATAATTATAATTGTTATAGAATTTTGACAATCGCGAACCTATCCATTTTCCGTTTGTTCAACTTTCAAAAAAAGTCCTGACACCAGCTTCCACAAAATAATAAAGTTTCTAAGCGTTAATTAGATATCCGATGCTAACCGGAAACGACTTTTTCACAATCCGATAACACGAGCATAGAACAAGGCTGACTAATGCAGCCCCATCGGAGAAAATCTCGTACCTTTGTCGTTGAGAAGATCCAAGGGCACTGGTACTGATCAAGGGACATGGTGAATTGAGCCCTAATGCTAATTAGCTTACCAGTTAGTGGTGTGTACATCTAGCTGAAGATCCTGCTGACCGATATGGACCCCGCGGAGTAGCGATTAACTGGCATAATTACGGACGAAGAAAATGCCGTGAAGGAACGAAAATCAATGCAAAAAAGTATATATGTGCAAATATAGAAGTGATATATATATATATATATATATATATATATATATATATATATACACGTATTTTTTGTTTTGTTTTTTCATCGATATACTACATTTCATTTACAAAACCGAACAGTTTGTACATATATTTTTACTTTTTCACAATATTAGGTGGATTTTGAACGTTTCAAGCAAACTATTTTTTACGTATTTGTTGGCCATTTGATATTCTAAGCTACTTGATTTTATTCATCGATGTTTGAGAGAATGTGGAATGACATTTATTTACAATGGTTAAGAAATTGAAGTAAAATACACGATCATTCTCTCACAATTTCACCATTGTATTTCTACTATGTATACAGGGTGTCCCAGAACTGAATGAGTTTCCTGAAATGGGGGATTGGGGGTGAAATTCTGAGTCGATTGATATAAGCATGTCTGGGTCTCGGATTAACCCCTGAATTATTATTAATGTTTAAAGGCAGGCCAATCAGGTGCGCCCGATGAGCCGACGCACGTCGGTAAGCGCAACTGATTGGCCTGCCTTTAAAAATGAATAATAATTCAGGGGTTAATCCGAGACCCAGACATGCTTATATCAATCGACTCAGAATTTCACCCCCAACCCCCCCATTTCAGTGAACGCATTTAGTCCTGGGACACCCTGTATAGAAAGATACAAGCGCACTGTCCGCACATGTGGATTTTTCATATGAAAATATCTTTTCGCAAGATAATCGTACATTCCGGACTATATTTTCTCGAAAACTGCCTTATGATTAATCCGTGAGCGGTTTTACGAACTTACTTGTGAACGGGAACGGGGAATCCCTGTGCGGGGCATAATAACGTGACAGAACCGTCCTTAGTCGTACGGAAGCTTCTCGAATCATCGATTGTCGGGAATTTAGGCCTTGCGCTTCCGACCGGCTCTAAACCGTAATTGCACGAGGACTACTTTTGCCTCTCAACTCTGCTGACCTATCATTCCTGAACTCGCTTGCTTTTTCGCGTCAGAACGGGGAACCCCTGTGGCGGGCACCCGCGACTCATTGGGGTGCCTTTTTTTTTAATTATACGACAAGCCCATCGTGGCTTGTAATCCGCGAAACCAACGAGGAACATTCCGACTGTCTCTAATCCAATCGTCTTCCGTACAAATAAACAACGTAATAATTTACCCGTTCCTCGGGTATACTTTTCGATCCTAAGAGCAAAGGGTCGGGTTTCCCGGGCGTGTGAATTCTCCTCAAAAGTAATCGAAGCCCTCCGGACTATGAGGGAAAAAAATAAGAACCTTCGCCTGCCAATTCCAAGGTAAACGATAGCAATTTCTTTCGTCTTTATCGGGAAATGCAATTTTGTCCCGGCGGACCCTTAACGATTTCCTTTCGTCTAGCGATCGCGAGAAGTTGCACGATTTCGTTCGGTCGTTCGTATATACCACGAGGCTCTCTGGCCCACGCTCGGAGAACTTACCTGCGCTATTTGCATCTGGGGCTTGCGGACGCGAGTAGAACCGATATCGAGTGCGAGAGCGAAGCGGAGGCTTTCTGCCTTTTTGTTTTTTTAAAGCTCGTGTCTTTTTAATGTAAGACAGGGAAGAAACGAGAGAGAGTGAGAGAGAGAGAGAGAGAGAGAGAGAGAGAGGGGGAGAGAGAGAGGATGACATACGCGGCGGTTGAATACCGAATTCAATGTTCGAGGCGGGCGCGGTGGCACGTGCCCGCAGGGGTACCCTGTCCCAGCATTCAGGTGATAGTCAACGAGCTTGGTTCAACGTTTCCATATGGCGTGTGGAATCGACTCAGCACTCGAGCCGTCTCGTCGTCTCTTTACAAAGACCTACCCTCATCCCTGCCTTCTTTTTATCTCCCGTAAGCCTTCCGACCGATCCGGCTATTCAACGCGAGCCGAGACACGCGTGCAACCCTTCCGGCTATGCGCTCAGTCTAGCCCTCGGCGTTGTAACTTCTGAAATCGGGCGCTGCCGACCACGAACGAGAGTTCGCTCTACGATCGATCTCGAGGTTGTACCAAACTAGCCTTCGTTAAAGAACCTAGATTTCATTGATTTCCAGCTAATCGTTTCAAGTCCTTAGACGCCAATCTTGGGTACCCGGAAGTGAATTTTGCACAAGCTTCGGTCGTTCCGAAGCATTCGTTTCATCGCCTATGCGAAATTCGGTCGGGTGTCTTTTCTTACGGGGATTTACAAAACTAACAAGGAACATCACTTTGGTGTCCGCCTCCGATTTTGTTGAAACTTTTTTATGTAGAAGAGTATCGAAAACTAAGAGACACGTATTTTTTTTTATCGGCGGAAAAACGGTTTTGAGGGGTGAAACGCACCCTCGAAAATGGGGATGTTTTTTCGTTTTTCGTCGATAACGTTTTAACGGTATGAGATATAAAAAAAATTCAAATTGCAACAATGTTTATTTTTTCATGTACTATACATTGGAGATCAGAACGATACCATTATCGACGAAAAACGAAAAACACCCCTACTTTCGAGGGCGCGTTTCACCCCTTAAAACCGTTTTTCCGCCGATAAAAAAAAATACGTATCGCTTACTTTTAGGTGCTTTATAACATATCCAAATTTCGACAAAATCGAAGGGTGTCACCTGAGGGATGTTCCTTGTAAGTTACGGTTTCGACTATGCGTACGGGGGTTTATACGGCTTCGAGGAATCAACGGAATTTGAAGGATTTACGCGATCACGATTTTACACTTCGAAATTCAAATAGTCCTCGAAATTCAATGGATGTATAAATGTGAACCCAAGTACTCCTTTAAATAATGTGAACCCAAGTACTCCAAGTACTCATTTAAATAATGTGAACCCAAGTACTCCTTTAAATAAATGTGAACCCAAGTACTCCAAGTACTCCTTTATTCTGTAATCGAATCGCCGTAATTTGACAATATTTCTATAATTTCGAAATATCACATAAGACGATACTTCGAGTTATTGACAACAATTGTTGAGTCTGGATTTTAATTCTAAAAGTATATACTTTTTATTCGTGCAGTGAATTGTTAAACGGAATAAGATAACTTTATTATCGCGTATGAAGATGATCAAAGTCATACGCAAACGAGGGGAAGCGCGATTCTAATTGTTTCTCCATTTGACCAATCTGTGGTTGAATTTCAAAAAGGCTGCCCGAACATGCTCCAAGGTATTGGATCGATGTTTTCGAACAACATAAATATTTTTACTTATCAGGTTCCCACCGAAAAGTGATAAAAAATATTCTACTTTACATCCAAAGCTTGTCTTTTTTGGTCTAGTTGTGATATACCAAACAAAAGGTTTCCGGCCAAAAAGAAAATGGCTTTTTCGTTCCTATTTGATGTTTAAGCTGCCCCAAAAACTCTCTGCTACAACGCTAGGGGAGTACTGGGTCACAGGGTAATTTTACGCTGGTGGAAAAAAAAGTCCATCGAAAAAGATCGTAGCTCCTGCTAATTAAATTTGGTTTCCCCCATTCGGTCTATAGACACTAATACTTCGATCATACATTGGTCGTGACAATTATTGGCTTGATTCGGGAGCTATGGAGCCAATTTTGGAGTTGATTGCACGCGGAATGCAGACTGTTCCAGCAACCTCGATATATCGATTTTACAGTTTTTGACGAGACGGCGTTTCTGCCAGCCGAAGTTCGTCGGTTTTGCGAATTTTGCAATCAATACACGCGCGATACACAAAGGGAGAATCGCGGACCAAGCTCGTTGACTAATTTACAGACACGAATTGAACATTCACAATAAAATAGACTCGTCAACGATAAATCGATGGCGATTCGCCAATTTTTTTTTCTCTCAATTTTAATTCCATTAACGAGAAAAGTGTTTAATCGCGGAAGAAGATTCCTCCATATCTGGCTTGAATCGTAAATTACTGTAGCGTATCATATACGAGAGAAATCCGACACTCACTTATGTGGTGTATCAAAGGTGAATCATTATCGTTTTATCGTTACCTGGCGAACGTAGGTACCGCGAGCCCTGCACCATCATTTTGAAAATTCATTGTCCGGCTTCCGTTCACGATTCGAAGGAAATTTCATCGAACCAGAACAGGTACTTCAGCAATTGTCTTTATTTTTAAATCGCGGGAGTTCTACGATTGAAAGTAAAGCGACAGTGATTTTTTTCATCTTCTGAATAAATCTGACAGAATCAAACACGCAGAAAAAAAATCGCAACATCTTTCCCTTGTAGATCAATATATTGGGCTCGACGAACAAAAGATCGACAAAATATCGGAATATTTTCTCTACATTGAACTTTTTTGTCTCTCAAAACTTGTTTGCAATCTAAAACGTTTGATAAATCGACCAAGCCCATATGTCGAATGAATCGATTTAACGCGAATTTATGTAAATGACCGCTTGTGAAATTCTTTCTCAGCTATGGCGTTCGATTTTAATTGCGAGCAATGAATTTTGCAGAGGTCACTTGGAAAAGACTTATAAAGCTGGAAAAATGCCGTGGCCCGTGCGATCGATTTCCGGAAATTCGAAAATTAATTGAGTTCTCGATTTGTCAAGTCGGGTCTTAATGAGAAATTCTCTCATTGAGAAGGTTCGAGCGAAATCGATTAATGCGCGATACGGGCACTCGGTAGTCGATGGTGTATGCTCTAGGGTGCGGTACCTAGGCTCGAATTGGAAACGACGATTCTGGTTACGACGGAGCAAACAAGTTGATAGACGCCCACTGATATTCTACTACCTATGATTGGAGACAATCACGTGAATTATGATCGCCGACATTCTGACTAATCGTCACATTTTCTAACGGATTTTGGCGCGTCAAGAAAATTGTATCTGACTCCAATATGAATTGTATCGTTACCTCTTTATTAATGAAATACAAGCTCCGTTTTGATTTCTCAACTTTAATTAATTTGTTCCCTATTTAAATTACAATTCTTTGCAGCAATGTTTATCGAGATAACTGGGTAAACAATTATTTTGTAACTTTATGCTTAATTAATATCAGTCAGAGGCAATTGTTATTTCCTTCATGTGAAAAATGACAATTTTATGTGAAATCTATTTTACGAAAAGCTTAAATGGAACGTTTCGTGCGAGCTCTTATTGATATTTAAAAGTATATTTATTTATGAGATTCAACATAAAACGGTTATTCTGTCAAGTTGCTGAAATCATTTTCCAATTTATGTCACCGGATGAATACGTTAAATGATTTTTAAATGTCACGTCGTGGTTCCTAAACTCCCAATTTTCGGTTGCTCGTTGTCTACAGCCAACCCACTTTTCTTCGATTCGTTGCCAAAATAATGATGAACGTTGCCACATGAGAATAATTAATTTTTTAATCTCACACAAAAATTTCGAACGGCTGACCATACGACAAAATTGTATATACAAAAATTCGCGATAATGAAAAAAATATTAAAATCATATTGAACCAGTGGTGTTAAAAATAATTGAACGCAACCATCCGTATCGTCGTATCGACAAGTTTGAATTCCCCAGTGTGCGTTATTAGTGTTAAATAATTTTCCTTTTTTCGAAAAATATTAGACAAATGTGAGAAGATTCGTCGAATGAAATTTCATGAGAAGTTTAAGCCCCGAACTGACATGATTTTTCGTAACCAGAATCGTCATTCGCGATCGTTATGATGTATGAATAAAATTGTCGAGTGACAGAGATCGACGAGACTCTGACTTACCGGTGATGACAAGTCGTCCCTTCGTGGCTGACAATCGCGTTTCTCCGGTGAGTCTATGTTTGGTGCGGCATTGATAAGTCTTGTATCCGTCTTCGGGTCCGACGTCTCTGATGTGCAATTCACCGGAAGGTAGCACCAGATATTTGCCATCTGTATTCCACACGACGAAAATTTGCGTTAGCAGATGCACATTTTCCTTCTCGATATTTTTCATGCACCATATTACGTGCGCGCGTAAAAGATTATCGTACAAATCTCGATTCGATGTCCTGCGTTTTTTTATTTGTTATCAAGAAGAAAATAAATAAGCCAAGATGACTTTAAACAATATTGATTAAAAAAAGGGGATGAACAATTCATGAAATATTTATCATAAAAACAAATGTAAAAATTGATTATTTATCGATTATTCATATTATTCCAACACATGAGCGGACGTTTAACAGATTTGTATGAAAAACTTTTATTTTGTTATTATTTTTCACATACCCAAAACGTGCAGTGCGTAGTGTACGATACGCTTAAGCAACTTCATCAAACACGTGGACATAGTCGGACCAAGAATCTTTTTACTTTGCTTCTCGACTATACGACGGGTGTCAATGACTTGTTAGGCGCAGTTAATTATTGTCGTCATGCAGCAAAGCAATCGTCGATGGCGTGCCGTTGAGAGTAAAAGGAAATATCATCTCGTAATATCGAACTTAGAGAATGAGAAATATGGCGAAAAGCTCGCAAAGACTTCGCAACGTGGTATGCGAATTATTCATAAATGGGTTTCTGGAACGAGCGACGGTCGTCAGCAATTTTCCTGAGTGATCGTTGACGTGACGACCGATTCAATGGAGAGGAGTCTAATGTGCTTACACTATTGATCCAATCACAAAATATAGCGTTGCAAAATCCAGTGTTTAATCCAATTTTATTTTCTAGATGACTTTTTATTTAAATAAATACTCTAACCTCCGAACTGCATTTAAGTCGTTTTGTATGGAAAACTTTGAAAATGATAACGATGGTTTTTCTATAAAGTTTATTATCCAACGACAGTTGCTCAAAACAATACAGCCTGGTTCAGACTGAATGAGGGAGAATGTTTTTTAATACTTCTCAAACTCGATTAACGCTACTGCATTAAAAAAAAAAAGAAAAGATGATTGACCTACATTATTAGACGAAATAAGGTACGAAAAGGATAATGCAAAACAAATAGCGAGGTACGTATTTTATTTCGTTTAGTTCGAGTTCAGTGAATATTTGAGTTATCCTTTAGTGCTTTTGCATTGCCATCAAATTTATTGAGGGTGATTCTACGAAACAAACCTGAATTACACAATATTTTCGGTCAAAACTTAAGTCGCGAAAGGTTCCGAGGAACTTCTTACAAAGTACATTGTCTCTCTGAAACTAGTTGGCAGAGGCGAATTCAATTAAAAATTCTTTTATTTTCATCGCGAACTTTTTTTCTATCCTAGAACTTATAATATTGCATTACGTCGTTTTTTTCATCGAACGTGTGATTCGACGCCTTTATATTCAGAATTTAAAGGTGACTTTTCTATTTTTCATCAGCAACTCAAACGATTACAAAACACCTTTACAATACCAAAAAACGTCGAAAGTCTGTGGGCATTTACTATGATTATAAATTGTTACAATTTTGCTTATTATTTATTCGACAGTCACTTGAACACCAAAGTGATATACGACCTTTGCATTTTTACGTATGAATAATTAATTAAGAGAAGTGCAATTCATTGTGACGACGAACAAATGAACAAAAGAAACAAGATTTCTTTATCGCTGTAGCAAATTTACTATTGAGATTTTCGAAGTCTTGTGAGAGTAATTGCGCTCAAGATGACAATTAAATCGAGTTGATATTTCCTTTCCCGGCATGCCACGTGTCAAACATGCACCCCTGTAACACTCGTTGAAAAGAGTACCGCAATGCAACGTTTACTAGCGTTTGCAGAAATTCGGTACTATCCAAGTGAATTACCCGGGTACGTGTTCGCCCAACGATCTCTATTTTTCTAAACGCATGAAATATAGAGTAGAATATTTGATTACAGACACAAAATTGCCCAAGAAAGTTAAAATGCCACGAAATATTTCCTTCATTATTTGCTCTTCCAAAAATCTAAGAATTTTCAAAATACATTTTATGGCGGGATTCTACTTTGAAACTTTGAAAAGGCTAAATTGGATGAAAACACCCACCTGGAACACGTCGAAGGCATATTATATGGCCCAGGCATCGCTGATTGAGGGTAAGATAATTTTTTCTACGATTTATCACTCACCAAAACTTTAAACGCGTTTTTCTCGAAACGCCATTTTCAAGTACCGTGGTCGTGATAACTCAAAAAGTACTGAACCGATCCTTATGAAATTTGGAACACATATTCTATATGTGTGTACCAACCGACCTAACTACAATCAACTTAAAATTTTGATTAGAACTATTTTTTTATTGCAAAAAAAGACCCAAAAAAAACGCATTTTTTTTTTCGTATTTTAGCCGCCATTTTGTTAATTTTGCACGTATATAAAATATTCTAGTTAGGTCGGTTCCTGAGGACATACTGAACATGAAACTATTTGATTTTTTTGTTTCAAACCATCCGTCGGGAAGATTTCACGACCACGGCAACGGTACCTGCTTTTCGAGGCGTTGGCTTTAAACATATTTTACGTGTACAAAAAATGAATAAAATACATTTATACATTTTTTTTATGTACTTAAAGAGTGTATTTATTGAACAGTTTAAACCCCATATCGATATCTTTAATAGTATTCTCAGAAAAAATTCACGAAAATAGCGTTTTTTTCATGGTTTCAAAGTAGAATCCCGCCTTAACGAAATCCATAAACAACCTATGCTTGTTGTCATAAAAAATGATTAATTTGTTTTTTTTTCAATCAACGTCATTTTTGTTCAAATTAATTACTACTCTGGAATTTCTGATTACGCGTTGAATTAATTTGCCGTACATTCGAACGAATCATGCGTCTTGTCGTGAAAAGCAGTTTGTATTTGATTCATTTTCGTTCAAAACTTTAAATGATTGGCGCTATTTTTAGGCTCACCCTGAGCACAGCTTTCAATCGACGTTTATACCTTCGTGACATTTTCTTTGCATGCATGTACACTCGTTACATCAACCAACAACATTGGTACAATTAGGATTTTGAGGATTGTTGGAAGTGAGACAGACGGACGGGGAAGTAGGAGTCCGGGCAGCGCGAGCAGCGGCAGTCAACGTCTTACGAATCGCAACGGTGTATAATTTGAATAATATCAATAGCGCGAAAGTTGATCTAACGGCGGACAGACGGGCGGACGGATGGATGACTCGCTCGGGCAAATGTCAGCCTGTGCATTGTGTCCAATACTCCTAATCAGACTCCCTACAAGAGTAAAGTCAAACTGGAATTGCCTATGCTAATGATGTTTTTATTTTCCGCAACGAGCAGTACGTTGGTATTCTCCAGAAAGTTCATGAAATCACCTGTTTGTGTTAGGATTAAGTAGAATCGTTAATGAGCAAAACAATTATCATGACTACCCCCCCCCCCCCTCCGCCGCACTACTTTTTAGCGCCCGTCAACTAGTGCCGTCGTTGTTTACTTTCCTCTCACTTTCCCTCTCGTTTATGTATTCACGCTACATACAACCTGCTCCCGATTAATCGATATTCACCCACTACAAAACTATACGCCACTACTGTACTCGCGACTCACCACAGACCCGCCACTCTTCGGCTACCGTACTTTCGCTCGATATTAACCGCACGAATTTACCGTGACTACGATAAAACCCGACTCTGCAAGATTAACAAAAAGGTTATCGTACCCTAAGCGTGTGAATGAGGAACTTTTGTTTCTCGAACGTTATTCGGATCGTGGGTTTTGCTTTCTCCTGCAACTTCGGACTCAATTGCTACTACTATCGCACATATTGGCTACTGACGTCACAGGCAATGTCAAGTACCTAGGATGGTGCGAGAGTAATGTACAAATGCAACACGAAAGCGTGTCATTTGACGAGTGTGAAAAAATCGATGAGGGTCAGCTTCGTCTGTTCGAGCGATTAATTGAGAGGAAAGAAAAATCCTCAAACCGAGCTGCTCTAGGCAGCAAAGATTGGACTTCATTGGAAGACACCAATTTTTTGCGTAATATTCTCGAGGGAAATAAGGCTTTTTGATTGCTTGTAACGCTTAGGCGTTGGTCGATTTTTGTTCGGACGATATTGAAGTTATTTACGAAATGACATTGCGCGGTTCGATGATTTTGCAACTCGGTTGACCTCCGCAGAATTTCCAACTTAATTCAAGAATAAAAGTCAAGTTTAAATAATTCTGGGCTAATCTTCTAGCCGCATTGACCTTGTTAACGATAACTGCTATAAAACTTATTGCATGGACGCCTATTGTTCCTCGGGGTATATTTTCAGTTAACTTGACGCAATACTCTAATTAACTCGAAGATCATAAGACCATACCCTTGCGCATAGACAACACTTTAAAATCGGAATAAGGGAACCACGGAAAGGACAAAAAAGGTTTTCCAGGTTCCGTTCTGAAAACCAGTTTTGATAAGTTAAGGAGCAAAGATCCATGCTAACCGATCCACTCACTAACTTTCGTTCATTGGCGAGATTAACACAGAAATCAAAATGAACTAGTGTGAGGTTCGAAACGACTTTACACGATAAGCTTCAGATTTTGTAGATATTTGACCTCGAATCGACACTCGAAGGAAACTGTCCCTTTCTTTTGCGTTTTCACTCGAAAACCAAGTCCTGCGCCTGATGTAAGTTTAACTCGATTGAGTGGCTTGGACTTGAACATAGTAGAACATTTTCACTCAAGTCCAGATTTAGGTTCCAATCAACCTCTCGGCGTAAATACAACCTTACGCTTCAGCTGAAGCACGAACCAGCGATCGAAGTTCAATGTGTCGATAACCCTCCGTGATAAATCCGTTATCAATGTTAAGTTTAAATTCCGCTTTTTAAATGAAGTACGAAGAAAGAACAATCGTTAGCGTTAACACGAGACTTGATTTACATTTGACGTTAATTGCGAACACTATGAATAATTACTGTTCGATATATTTTATGACATAGCTAAATTTAGGTGTCATACCTATCAAGGATGTTGAGTCCCTATGAAACATGTTAATGTTAATTGTTCAATAAATAGCTTCTCAATCGGGTGGGGGTAAAAATGTCGAATGACCAAATGTAGAATGACAAAGATTTCGAAACGGTAGAATTATGAACTCTCAAAATAACGAAGGTTCAATTATTCGAAATTTTATCTGTCGACTGATAAAAAAATTGAATGACTATAAATCGAACCATTATTTATTGGAGAGATAATTTATTCGAAAACGAATATTCAGATCGTCTGCAATTCGGAACATAAAAATACAGAATCGAAAAATGTAGAACACCCATATTTCCAAAACAGAAAATAGCGAGTGCCTAATATGCGTAATATCGTCTATGGCGAAAAGCAATAAATCGAAACGCAAAATGTCGATGGCCCGAAATGTCGAACGCCGAAAGGTCGAACGGCCAAAATGACGAACGTGGTGGGTCCCGTCACGTGGGATGACTGCCTTACGATATTTTAGCCGACTGACCGACAGCGCCATCTCGCAGCTTCACTCTGAAGCGCAAGTAACGTATTGCTCGATTCGCCATCCGGGCCGTTCTACATTTTGACCTTTCGCGATTTTAACCACTCGACTTTTTGGCCGTTCGCTTTAATGATCTTCTGCATTGTAAACCGTCGCAATTTTTTTAATTCGGAGAATTGTCGTCTCGAATTATTTGGTGTTATGCATACAGGCCCATCGATATTGTGTTTTTCGCTATTTTATTAAATCTGATTTTTGTTTTTCGCTATATATCAACTTCCGAGATGTTCATATTCGTAATTGTTATTTTCGACTTTACAGACTCTAGTAAGATTGACCCATCTATATTCGAACATTCGGCATTTTCGAATTCGACATTTTGGCCCATCTGCATATCAATCGTTCGACATTTTTCCCCCCACCCTTCTCAATCGTCATTAAATTTTTACACGACCTCCTGAATACTTCATGTAAAAACATACCAAATTTTCAGAATTCTATCATCATTACTTCAACCTCCTTAGGGGTTGAAATAAAAAATGTAAGAAAATTCAGAAAATTTGGTATGTTTTAGTATAAAGTATATAAGAGGTCGTGTTAAAATTTCACGACGATTAGGCAGCTCGTTATTAAAAAATTGACTTGATTAAAAGAAATTTAAAAAAATTTATCAATAAACTTCGTTTGGTTTCCGTTGCTTTTAGTATATTGTAGATATTACAAAATTGAGGGATCAAAAAAAAACTTATCGCAAAGTTACATCAGTTTCCATAAGACAACATTTAATTTGTGAATGTTAATTGTTCAATAACGAGCTTCCTAATTGTCAACATCCTCAACATCCTTAATATTGTGTCTATTTGAATGCATCGAAGATGACACTTTTAGTGTGAATAAGAATCCATTCTAGAGCTCAAACCTCAGTCCGAACGAAAAAAATGTCCTTGTCGGGTTACGATCGACCTCGAGATTGCGCTATGACTCAAGATGAATCTCAAGTTTTGTTAGCGTCCCAGCGAACGCGGTTAACACAACTAGAGTGACTTTTATAGTGGATCAAGAGCAAACAAAGAATTTACCAATATCATGAAATATGTCCGAAAAGCCTAAACTCACTACGAGGGGAAATCATAAACTGAAGCGAGTACTGGGCGAGCGAACATGACGGAACCACACAGGGACAAAGGGAATCGAATGAACGAAGAAACGGTTTAGTTGAGGATGAGAAAACGATACCGTAATCGGGTTTAGGATATATGACGGTTGTCTCGTCCTCGACCCAAGAGTCGACCTCGACGAAATCGGCGACGAAGCTTGGAATGTGACACTTGATTATAGCAGCGTTCCCTCGCAAGATATGCTCGTCCATCACGTTCACCGCGTACCGCTGCCCGACCACTGCAACCAGACCACGCGAATTTCTTTTTTTCGTTTTCTTACTTCTTCTGAACACGTGGTCGAGACGAATCATACCCAAATTAACATGAATTAACAGAGATATGGGACAATCGAACGAAAAAAACTTGGATTTGGGCTCGAGTCTTAATTCGCCATGATTCCGAACTTAGAACTCGAATACGACATTCAAGTCGAACCTAAATGCACGTCCTAATTCTGAAACGAGAGTGATGTATATTTCCTGCACAGCTTCATACCTGACCTAAACTTTGGAACGCGAAAATGAACCTAAGCTGTCCTTCAACCTTGAACGAGAAATAAAGTGTAAAAGTCAATTGGAACTTCGATTCAATCAAACGTGCAACAAACTCATCAGGTAGTGCGAACACCTTGCAGAAGGTCTTCCAATAACAAAACTGAACACGTCGAGACGATGTTTGTATTTCTGACCTCTAAATAAGGATCACAGTATTCCAATGCAAGTTTGAACGTACAGACCTCAACAGGAATGCAAGTGCGAGCTCAAGTGCAAACTTGATGTGTAAGACATTTCCCAGATTTCGTACGGAAAGCCTCGCTAATGACGTAACATCTTGATTTTCGATTTTGATTTAATCGATCAACGGAATTTGTATCTGAATTTGGCGCTCATTCAATATTTAACTTCACCTCAGGTCACTCAAATGAAAGAAGCACCTGCAGTAAACAAAATGTTATTTAAATTAAGTCTGAGTTCAATATGCGGTAAAGCTATAAGTTCATCCCAGGCACGCGAAAATCACCGGGTAATCCGTTTAACCCCTTTCACACGTGACAACTCATAGTTGAAAAATGTAAGTCCTTATTTTGGGCGTGTCATGTTATTGCAAATAAAAATAATCTAGTTTCGTTGGAGACTGGAGAGTTTGGTAAGCAACTTTCGCAATGTGTCATAGAGAGGAAAAGAGGGATGCGTAAGCGATTCTTTCATTTGTAGGAAATAATAACGTGCAATTCTCAAACGTCATCGAATGGTAAACCGGATGCGAGTGTCTACGTTACTCGTGTACCATAAGATGCGTGCTCGTCTTCAGCCCGATAATTTCCGCCCTCAGAATCGATCCAACCTGCCACGTCGACGTGGTCAGCTACGAAAGAGGGTACCTGACACTTGAATATCGCGGCGTTACCACGAATCGCGAAGACGTCGTAAACCTGCACCTCGAAGTACTGAGACACGACTGCAAACAATTTAACGATACCGCAACTCTGTCAATTGTTTTGTTTTCGGTCTTTTCTATTTGCTTACTTCTGTACCTTAGTTCGATATCGTGTTACTATGTTAAAAAATCGTACTATATTGTTTTGTAGTCCAATTTAATCGAGATACACCTATATTTCTTATTCTGTCACTAATAATCCACGTACCAATGAATCAGGTGAAACAATGGCTTATTTGTATCCCTTGAAATTTACAATACACGGAAGCTTCGAACGTCAAACTGCTTGCTTACTAAATAAATTAAGAAAAAGGGTTTTTCGTGCATCTCAAAGGGTTCGTAAAGTTGACTACTGGAGATTACCATGGAATAACTATACTAATATCTCGGATCTCCTTCCGCCACTTGGGCTTCCGAATGATCTAGGAAATAATTCTACCATCTGTCCTTTTTTATATCCCTGGTTTTTAATTTATTCATAATCTCTCGGTGCAATCCAATATTTTGAGCTGAGTTGAAATCTGTTGTTACTCACGGCCTTCAGGGACATTTCGACTGAAAGCAGGGTTAAACAACTTCGCGAAAATGTATAGTTATGCCAGTTCGTATACTGATTGGGTGGAGAAATGGTCTTTCTTACAAATAGCATTGACGAATAATTAGAAATATGAGGAAAATACGTTTTATCCAATAATTTATCAACTGTATATCTTCATACTTCTTCTTCCATAATTATTTATAACGGGGTCGAAGAATGGAAAAACATCACAACAAATGTAACTGTTCGTCTACGCTTAATTTCTATTTGTAACCACAAATTTACATTTTCTCTACACCTGACTAACTATGCAAGTATTCATTCAAAAAGATTCGACGACCCTGCTTATCCGTGAGGTTTGGCTATACTTTTAACGATAATTAACGACTTTTAACGATAATACATCTTTTGAAAATGTCTCTAAACTCAAATTGTGTTCTCTACGAAATCTATAGATCATTTTCTCACTCACAGTTTGTGGACATTAGCAAACCGGATAACTGCGTAAGTAAGAAAAACCAATAAATATTCTGCTCCTTTTTGGTTAAAAAATGAAGATCGAACGAGATTATCTAATATTAAAATAACCGAAATACTTGAACTCAATAAATCGTAAAACTGGTGGCTGGTTCTGTGGTGAATGACGCCGATTTCCAGTAGGCAGCGAGTTTTACAGGTCCGCCTCTTCACACGTATGTGATTTTCCATTTAACTTTGCGTAATGCACAAGGCTCGATACAAGCCATCTTTTAACTTGGATCTCGCTATGGCCGATCGCACGACGAATCCTCACAACGTCATTAATCTGCGTTCAATTTCACATGATCGTTGACCACTGCTAGTCGCGTTTGGTACCCTGATTTTTTTTAATCCTCCACTAATCCATTCCACGCAAGCTTCCGATGAGGCCAATA
The DNA here is from genome assembly GCA_951751655.1 of Ophion costatus. NCBI lineage: Eukaryota > Metazoa > Arthropoda > Insecta > Hymenoptera > Ichneumonidae > Ophion > Ophion costatus. Next base: position 14,483,742 of record OX632362.1, on the reverse strand, counting down.
TTTATTTTTCGAGTACCCTTTTCTTCGTAGCCATTCGAATTAAAACTGGTACCATCTTCGGGGGACACCCACTCGATAACTTCCACAAAATCTGCGACGAAGCTTGGCAGGAGACATTTGAGGGTGGCTGCGTTACCCCTCAACACGAATTCGTCGATAACTCTCGACTCGTAAAATTGTTGGACAACTGAAAAATCACGTTACCACCATTTTTTACGATGCAAAGAGAGAAAAATAAGATTGACCAAAAATCTATGGCAGAGATTGTAAGAAAAATGCTGCTATGTAAGACGTTGACCACATTCACTGTCCCCCCTGCTTTTATCGATGTGAACAACTATATTTTTCCTCTGTTTTGTCAAATCATTTTATCGACGCCCCGTCTCAACAGTAGAAGGGTTTCACGTTCACAGGGTGCCCCCGTAACTGCCGGGAAGCTCCAGACAGGACGTCGTGTGCGGAGAGCGAAACGGTTAAATTACCGTGCACGTATCATAACGAAACTAATAAATCTATGTCAGACCACGCAATTCACTTGTCAATGCGACCGCTTTATTTGATCGATGGTGACCATTGCATTGTTCTTAGGCTTAAAGAGTTCGTCTATTCAAATCCTCAGAACATTTTATATCCAAAGGAAAGAATTATGTTCGAAAGACCATTGATAGCATGTTCGTTCTTATATAAATCATAAGTACGGTCCTTTCTGTTAAGGATGTTGAGTCCCAAATCGCAAATGATAATGAAATTATTAAAATTTGGTACGTTCTTGTATGAAGTATTTCAGAGGTCGTGTAAAAATTTCACGACAATTAGGAAGCTCGTTATTGAACAATTAACATTCACAAACTAAATGTTCTTATGGAAACTGATGTAACTTTGCAATATGTTTTTTTTACCTCTCAATTTTGTAATATCTACAATATACTGAAAGCAACGGAAACAAAACGAAGTTTATTGATAAATATTTTTTTTATTTCTTTAAAAAATTGTACTTAACAAAATGTTAATTTTTTAATAACGAGCTTCCTAAACGTCGCAAAATTTGAACACGACCTCTTAAATTCTTCATACAAAAACATACCAAATTTTCAGAATTTTCCTATCATTTTTTATTTCAACCCCTAAGGAGCTTGAAGTAATGATGATAGAATTCTGAAAATTTGGTATGTTTTTACATGAAGTATTCAGGAGGTCGTGTAAAAATTTCATGACGATTAAGAAGGTATTTATTGAACAATTAACATCAACGTGTTTCATAGGGACTCAACATCCTTAAGGCGGGATTCTACTTTGAAACTTTGAAAAGGCTAAATTGGATGAAAACACCCACCTGGAACACGTCGAAGGCATATTATATGGCCCAGGCATCGCTGATTGAGGGTAAGATAATTTTTTCTACGATTTATCACTCACCAAAACTTTAAACGCGTTTTTCTCGAAACGACATTTTCAAGTACCGTGGTCGTGATAACTCAAAAAGTACTGAACCGATCCTTATGAAATTTGGAACACATATTCTATATGTGTGTACCAACCGACCTAACTACAATCAACTTAAAATTTTGATTAGAACTATTTTTTTATTGCAAAAAAAGACCCAAAAAAACGCATTTCTTTTTTTCGTATTTTAGCCGCCATTTTGTTAATTTTGCACGTATATAAAATATTCTAGTTAGGTCGGTTCCTGAAGACATACTGAACATGAAACTATTTGATTTTTTTGTTTCAGACCATCGTCGGGAAGATTTCACGACCACGGCAACGGTACCTGCTTTTCGAGGCGTTGGCTTTAAACATATTTTACGTGTACAAAAAATGAATAAAATACATTAAAATTTTTTTTTTTTATGTACTTAAAGAGTGTATTTATTGAACAGTTTAAACCCCATATCGATATCTTTAATAGTATTCTCAGAAAAAATTCACGAAAATAGCGTTTTTTTCATGGTTTCAAAGTAGAATCCCGCCTTAAATGTCCAATAAAATGTATTCAATCGAAAATCCTACTTCTCCGTGTCGGTTTTGTTGCTGAACTTGTCGCAAAATTAAAAAAAAGCCTTTCAAACGAAAATAAATAGCAGTTATAGACGAATGCGAATGACGTGAACCACCGAGGGATTTCTTCCCCATTTATTTTCAGTTCAACATGATCAAACATAACGGTGCACTTCGGGCCATGCTTCACGAGGAGGTTATCCTACGGCGCGAATTTTACCGTAGTCCCTGTTTTCCGGGCTATAAATCGTTCCATCATCAGCCACCCATCGGTCCACGTAGATGAACTCTGACACGAAACTCGGTATTTTGCATTTCATGATCGCACTGTTGGCACGTATAACGTACTCATTCTCCGCCTCCGTGACATAAAACTGCGAGACGACTGCTCACGCATCAGCAGACATGCAATAGAGTATTTTTTTGTTTCCGGTTAGTCACACGGATGAGACACGAGGGAAGAACGTTTTCTCTGGTTTACGGCAGAGGTGATATTAGTCATAATGAACTTGCCCTTTGAAGTACTGTCTTATTGTTCTAACACGTATGACAATCCTTTTGGAAAGCAGAAAAGTAATTGTATTTTCCATACCGAATTTCCTTTCGAGACACTTTCACGGATAAAGAGATATTAACAAAAATTACGTAGTTTTAGTGAAAAATGCCAATGGTTCGAAAATTCAAATTCAAACTGGCTATGCAGTGTTTTAAAAAAAATTCTTCAATGAATGTTTTAACATCTGCTGAAGTAAAACCTTCCTTGTCAAATAGTTTCATGAATCGTATCAAATCATTCTTTTTTTTTACATAAAAAACTAACTTGAGTATTGTTACTTTCTGAGGTATCGGGAAAATAACGATATATAATTTTAATTAGCTCATTGAAATCGTTATTGTTCAAATTTAATGTAAATAATTCAAGCAATAAAGATCTAGGCAAAACGATGAGCATTATCTATTTTTTGTGAAAACTGATTTTTTGTTGCAAGAATATTCATACAAATATTTTGTATAGCGTTTCATAGATAACGACGTAATAAAAACGATATTTTTGTATTCCAATTAAAGACGCATACTTCAAAGGGCTAATACCCCATAATTAATATTTTATTGTCAACATTGTCAGTCGCTGGGAAAGCCGCAATCACCCATCGGTGCAAAAAATGGTGTCTTGTGCACACACATTTTTATGGAAAATAAAAAAATACACAAATTACTGGAGGCCATAGGAAATTGGTTATTTTTCATAACCGCAATATTATTCATACATAGGCATAGACCAAATTATTTTTTTTTTATTGTACCCTGGCCTACACCGGTTTCAGAATGTTGGTGCTCGGGTAGGTAGACTTCACCGTCCTCCCTTGTCCAAGCCTCTACCGTAACGAACTCGGCTATGTAACTCGGTATGCTGCACTTCAAAATAGCGCTGTTACCTCGTATGACGTACTCGGTCATTATCTCGGGCTGATAAGTCTGCGCAACAACTGCATGTCAAATTTGTTCTATCAATCAAAAGCCTTTCCCCTTTAAACGACGTTTTAAAAATGCAGTCGAATACACCTTCGTGAAAAAAATTAAAATGTTCGTCCAGCTGTTGGGAAAAAAATGATTGTAAAACGTGTGAGAAAGTGTCTATTTTCAATAACAATGATTCAGCGATGAATTTTTAATGCTCATTCACATTATAGTCTTGAACTACAGGATTAGAAGTAATTGTTTAACGCCTGCATGATTAAAATGGGAAACCTAAGTATCAACAGGGTGTATGTCTGTCTTGTCATTGATAAAAAATTGTAATGCTGGTGCTGCAACTTAGTGTTTTTTAGGTTATGAATTCCGTTGTACTGTCAAAGTTTTTGAATTGGACATAGTTAAGGATGTTCAGTCCCAAATCGCAAATAATAATAAAATGCTGATAATTTGGTACGTTTTTATATGAAGTATTTCAGAGGTCGTCTAAAAATGTCATGACAATTAGGAAGCTCGTTATTGAACAATTAACATTCACAAATTAAATGTTGTCTTATGGAAACTGATGTAACTTTGCAATAAGTTTTTTTTTCGACCTCTCAATTTTGTAATATCAACAATATACTGAAAGCAACGGAAACAAAACGAAGTTTATTGATAAATTTTTTTTAATTTCTTTTAAAAATTGTTCTTAACAAAATGTTAATTTTTTCATAACGAGCTTCCTAATCGTCATGCAATTTTAACACGACCTCTTAAATACTTGATACAAAAACATACCAAATTTTCAGAATTTTCTTATCATTTTTTATTTCAACCCCTACGGAGGTTGAAGTAATGATGATAGAATTCTGAAAATTTGGTATTTTTTTACATGAAGTTTTGAGGAGGTCGTGTAAAAATTTCATGACGATTAAGAAGCTATTTATTGAACAATTAACATGTTAATGTTTCATAGGAACTCAACATCCTTAATTGTTCTGTAACTGTATAATCTCGTGACTTCCAGATGATCGAGTGAGGCCGAAAAATTAGGCGCGATTAAGGGGTGCTCACACAGTGAAAACGAATTCAAGAGCGTTGACCCAGGATTTGAAATAATGTCGCGCATGTTTATCGTTAATGATTGAAAAATTATTTTCTTTCGATACAAATTTATATCCTATTCAAACAAATATATAATATTGAATATAGAAAAAAGAATGGACACATAATACTATAACGATATACATAATAGTACAAAATGAATAAGTAAGATATATAGAACCTGAAAAAAATGATCCAAAGTATACGTAACATGAAAATGTTAAGCCTTAAGTTTGTCTCACAAGCAGTAACAACCCTGTAGTTCTAACAAACGAGATACGTAAATATTTGCTCGTAATCTCATATATTTTCAATCTTAGAATTTCAAGACCGTGATATCAAATCCAACCAACTCCTAATCCAAACTCATTTCAAATCTCAGAATTTCCATTCCAAGTTTAGTGTCAGAAAAGTGTTAACGACCCCATTTACTTGACTTTTCAAATTTCGTGAGGTAATTTGAATAATTCCGTAAAAATTAACGGATTGAAAATCGAAATAAATATAAATTCCTGGTACTATGACCGTCTAAAATAAAATGTTGACCAGCTGTCAACTGTCATGTGCAATGTACGAATGGTCTATATTAGTACACCAGGGTATCAGGTCGTCGTATGTCATCGAGCAAATTGAGCAATTGGGTAATCACATCCGCCGCCACCGCCATATCGTCCAACTGCCACTGTCGCGGTACCAAATCGTTTATTGCATATATGTATGGTAAAACTAAGAAACCAAGCCCAGAACAACGAGGGTCGATACAATCTTTCGGCAGATTCTCTCATTGCTTCGCACTGTATCCGTCCCTATTATATTTCGAAAATACCAACACTGCCAAACATTGCGCAAGCGTCCATTGCGTATATTGCTATATATACACACACGTGGATGGCTATAGTGGTAGTAATTTAGGTATATGTAATACCATAGTCGGTAGACGGTTTGTAGCTTGCCCCGTCACTTCCCTCCCAAGAATCTACCGACACGAATTCCGCAACGAAACTCGGTATGGTGCATTTAAGTATAGCCGCATTTCCGCGTATGACGTATTCGGATACGACCTCAGCTTCGTAATACTGTACGACGACTGCAATCCAAGCATATGGTGGATATAAATAATCCGGAGAGATGCGATAAGATAAAAGCAACCTCCGCGTACGATCGAGTAAAAAAAAAAGAACAATTCCTAAATTTCTCGTGGGCGAAGAGAAATAGGTGGGTGGTTGTCTAGAACCTGCACTTTTGTTCAGTGCCAACTGAACCAACCTTCTCGAAAACGATCCTTTACCGTGTTGCATGAATTAATGGGAAAAGGATATACAGAGTACTTCCCATTTGTTTTATTCTTCATTTCCTAACGTGGACAAATTGGTTGAGAGAGAAAGAGCGGTAGGTAAATTTCATGTTCACGTTCGTGATTGCAACTGATAACTGAGGGATTAGGAAAAATTGCGAAAAATCTATTGAAAGATACTGAGAATATAGAAGCTTTTAAAAATCTTTTACGATGGAGTATGAACGAAAAATGAGGAGAGTGTTGAAGGTTGTATGGCCGTGATAATTAACTAGGTGTTCTCGTGACATTCACTTTCTCAAAGTAAGGAACAACTTTGACATTCGGGCGCTTGTGCTGTTGCTTTAGCAAATATTCCTAAACTATCCAGTTGCTCTGAGCAAATATTCGTAAAGCATCCAGTACAGACTGCAACGCAGTAAAATGGCTGTCGGGTCGTGTTACCCGAAACGTCCCCTTGATAGCATCGCAGTCGTTCGATGTTTAATTGCCCGAATCGTCTGCTAGGTATATGGTGTCGGAAAGTCAATTAAATAATACAGAGAGCATTCGACTAACACAGTTGCAAGGCCAAAAAAGTCGTTCTTTCACGATTTTTTTCTGGAAAAGGATTTCATTTGGGCAAAACGAAAAGTATTAGGCAGTGTAGTGGCATCTTTTAGCTTTAGATTGGCATTTTTTATTTTCAAAAATATTCATTAACATCGCTCCTGTAGGAAGTCTACTGGAGGTCTCCGAAAAAAAAGTGTCCGGCGGTGAGCAAAGTATCTCCGGTGTGGATTATTTAAAATGAAAAAACCAAAAAGATTCGTTTAGGGGATAGATTAATCCAGGTATTGATCGAAGGAATAGTCGAAATTTTAATTTTTGACAAAATTGTGGCTTCGGAAAGAAACAATTTCGATTTTCGACCAAATTTTTTTCGTTTATTCGTTGAAAAAAAATATAAATAATTATCGGAAATCTTATTCCTTCGATCAATACCTGAAGAATATATCTGACAAGGTTGTGTTAAAATTGCAGACCGATCGGTTGAGCCGTTTTTGAGAAATCGTGCTCACCGACTTTGAAAACACCGTTTTGAGAAAAACGCGTTTGAAATTTCAACAGTTTTTCACACATATTTAAGATTTACTTTGTAGCGCTCCGAGCGTCCTTACAAATATGTGTGTATTTCCGAGAATATTCGCCGGATCGATTTGAAATTTTCAGGGAATATATTCACATATTTGTACATTCCGAAAATGTAATAAAAAAATCGATTTTTTGAAATTTCTAACTGCGTATAACGCCTTAATGTTACCGGAATCATTCGATGAGTATGACCGCACCGTATCATCGAGAACGCGTTGAATATTACTGAAAATATTTGATTTAGTAATGTTCGACGAGGGGCAGGTATGACGGGAAACTTTCAGTAATTATTGACCTATATTACCGGCCATACGGGATTAATATTACCAGAAAATTGAATTAACAACACCACAATCCGTGATCAAATATCGTCACGACTATGCAGAATATATAACAAAATATATATTACCGAAATAATCCACGAAACTGTCATAAACTATCGTTGAAATATGACCAAATAATATTCGCGCAATATTTCGTAACAAAGTAGACAGCACGTACTTGAGAATTTCTTCCTAACTAGACGAACGTTTTCGATTGTACATTTTTTACGATAGTGAGGGTCTCATAAATTTCGACTACCTCTTCCGGCATGCGTCAATAACTTTTCATATTTGTCGAATACTCCTTAAAACCAAATACAATGAGAATAAATCAAATTACTATTATTGAATATCTCAGACAATGATAGCACGTTGAAAAAGAAACTATATAGAGGTTTTGATATACGCACTTACGGCATAGCTTCAAGAGTAACCAAGAATATTGGCGAACTCGGAGTAGCGATTGCATCGTTGCAAACGTGCATAAAAGTACAAATGCATTTATATACCTATATGTAGCTGCAATGGTACGTGAAAGAATGGATTCATTTACCGATATATGGTCAGTAAATTAGATAATAAATGTATAACGTGTAAATATTCGTCCAACATTGTGGAAAATATTATATTATATGATTTTCATACTAGTATTTCCGGTTTTCAGAAAAGGTTACCCCCTCTTGCGATTTTGAAAAAATCGATCTTTTTTATTGCATTTTTTTGAAGTATAAGTATCTGAGAATATGTCCTGAAAATTTCAAGTCGATCCGAACAAAATTGACTGAGATATGAGCGTTGAAAGAGAAGAATCCGTGAATTGAAGAACTGAAATTGAAACTTTAAACGCGTTTTTCTCAAAATGGCATTTCTGAAGTCGGTGACCAAGATTACTCGAACACTAATGAACCGATCTTCTTGAAATTTTGCAGGCTTATTTAATACATAAAAATGTAGTCTTTAATCGTTCGATTTTTTTTTTTCGAAAAAAATGGCCGTTTTATAGCCAAAAAACGGCCGTTTTTTTCGTTAAAATCGAACCATTAACTTTGACTGTCCGCCATTTTGTGAAAAATGAATATTTTTTTAAATCCTTCGATTAAAGACTAGTTTATACTTATATTTGACTAAATCCATCCGCATTTTTTTTTCAGATGATCCACTTCGCCGCAATGTTGGTCACCGCAAACCGTGTATATAAAAACATTATTTCATTGACGGCCATTTGCCACTAAACGATGTAATATTTTTCAATAAAAAAATTACTGAAAGTTCTTCAAGATGTGTTCTTTAAGATGGTATATTGATCAATTAAAAAAGTTTTGTAGTTTTCTTTAAAAAAATTCATGAAAAAGGCCTTTTTTTGCGCTACAAGTGGGGGTAACCCGTGAAAGTAGATCTATATCTATCCAGTTTTTTTTTCATTTCTGTTCTTAAAGCGTACTTTTTCGAAAATTATCTGACTTAGTTGCGTAGACACGAAAAAACTGCCTTGACTTTGATGTTTTATCAAACTGTGCAACGTAAACGACATAAGACAAGATAGATATATCTGTGTTATTTATCGGAATTTTGATATAATTCACTGTCAGATGTATATCATGTAGACCTCTCATTTAGGTAATCTTGTCTAAAGATAGGCGTGCGTTCGTGCACTCACAGATCATCGCAACTTTCCCTGTGCTTGCTTCAGAGCTTCCTTACTTTCAGTATACTTCGCGTTAGATCTAAGATAACATCACTTAGAGTTTTCGCGGTTCATTATCAAGCCTACGTTTCATAGGGGTTCCTAAAATACGAAAATCAAACTAACATAAGTATAAAATTTCGTGCAGACGAAAATAATCTCGTTCCGAGCTTAAAGGAGAGAGAGTGTGTGTAAGTAGATAATCAACAGGACATTAAAATATTTCCCTTACTTATATTGAGACTATATTGACTATATTTAGAATATTATTGTTCAATGAGCTATATACGAGGAATATCGTACAGCGAGCTCTGGCATTTAAAAAAATATTTCAGATCTCATCCGAGGTAACCTGATGTAACTTTCTATTTATTTATTAATTTTTTATTTATTTATTTTATTTTATTTATTTATTGACGCATTGACGCATGTATTTATTGCGTCAATAAATTTCTTCAAAATGTATACACGCAATTATTGCTGTTCCTAACTTTTGGAATGCTAAAGTACACTAATTTTGATACGGTGTAAATGTTTCCAACGTGAAATTAAAGTTGTTTTGTACATAAATCGTAACAAAATTAAAGATCGAGGTTATTACAGACAGTTTTCATTGTATTGCGGAGTATTTCGCAAAGCAATATACTCTGGTCAGATGAGTCACCTTGCGAAAGATTATAAGGACATTGATATCAAACAAGTGTGGTATAAAAAATGTACCAACAAATTGTTTGAAAGTATATTGAGAAAATATTTCAGAAATCTTCCCCTCTTTTCGTAGAGAATGAATTTGTATAAAAGCTTTTTTCATAATTATCAGCATATTTGTCAATAACAACTTGTCAAACTTATTTGAGATGACGTCCATGAAATTGATTTTTAATAGCTCGACAGCTTGGTACGTATAATGTAAAAATCGCTATACGAAACCGTATTAGATACTCATAATTTTATAGCACTTTAAAAGTGTTGCAAGAAAAATTCGGAAATTTGGTTTAAAATCCTCGCATATTTGGCAAAATAAAAGATTTCGGTTTGGTGGCCTAAAAAATGAATTTGACTCTTCAGCAAACAAAATATTTTTTCACAAATGCTCAATAACTTTAAGCATCAATTACATCGAAAATGAATGTTCTTAAAATGTTCACTACGACTGATTATTTATACATTTTGATCGTATTATGAAGCGGCTAAATTGTGATTAAATCAAACTTTTCACTACCGCAATACTTACGATACATCCTTAAAGGTAGTCAATAACTTCATATTCGAAGTATTGTTATGCAGCTCATTATAGATAGATATACAGCTAATATCTGTGACAATAGTGCTCGAGTCACGTAAGAGGAGAAGCGCCGGTCAACGGAGCGGCAGACGTTGGCCACGGGCGTTGCAGGTGGCATAACCCTGTCACATCACACAATGCAATCTTATCTATATACTATATATACTATATACTATATATGAAGATATGTATACGTAGGAGGACTTGGCGATGTCCCGCCGTGTTGCTGAAATATATCGAAGTACACTTCAACTTTTTGCCTATCATGGGACCCGAGGACGTTGACTGCCCTGCTTGCTGCAAGTATCGATCGTCTTTTTTTTCTTCGATTCTTCCTCTTTGCTTTTGTGCTCGTCTATTTTAGTTCCATACACATTGGACGGGTGAAGGTTTATCGCGGGCCGGAACTCGAATCACTTTTTGTATTTTTAACAACATGCAGAGTTGTTCAGCGCAGATGTCATCATTGGAATTGTACCATTTCTTTCATCAGGATTGAAAATGCCACCCTGGTCATCCTGCCAGCCTACCACCTGAACGAATTCAGCAACGAAACTCGGTATGCTGCATTTTAGAATTGCCGAGTTACCACGTATCACGTACTCGTTGTTCACTTCCGATTGGTAGTACTGATGAACCACTGAAATTATTGGTGCACGATATTCTCTCTTCTAGTCTAATTCCCCGTGGTTCGATACAAAAAGCAGAGTCTCAACCGGCCTCCGAGCATCGGACATTAGTCTGTATTGCCATAACACTAGAGCGTTGGTGTTTTCGGATTGCGGTCACTCAGTTCGAACACAGGATGCCCAGATAGCCCAGCGTTACACGGATTTCTCGTAAACAATCCAAGGAACACGTAGGGCAAGGCTATCCAAAAACGCCCACTATAATCTTTGCATTGGGTTCCTAGCATCCGGGTTCTAATCTTTCACTGAACTTACCGGTCTTGAGTGACTTAAAATCTAAGGATTCGACAATTGAATTCTCTATAATACTACAGAACTACAGGGTATCTTTCGCAGTCGGATCATTATTGTGCATTTATTCGCCGAGGTACGGGAATTGAATAACTGGAATAATGCCAAAAGCATTCTGATATAATCCTGTCAAACAAAGAGAGGATCTATGTGACGATGCGTGCTGTACAGAAATTCGCCTTCTTCGATTCGTTTGCCTCGCATTTTTTTCGGCACACCCATCTTTTGGATTATGCACTGACTATAGAATTCCCAGGGAAACCATTGAAAGTTGGCTATTGCCCAACAGCTCACTCAATGTACACCGGTATTCTTGGTGTGAAGTTGAGAGTAGGTACTTTTTTCGTAGCTCGTATTCTATATCTGCGCGTGTGTGGTGTGTGTCCGTGTGGTGTCCGTGTCGTGTGTGTGTGCATATGTGAGCAATCACTTATCGCTTGTAGCAGCCTTCATTCGTAATGATTAATCTTCGAAGTTCTCACTGTGAAGTATACAGCAGCTCGACGCATCGAAGTTTCAACATCACATGCGGTAAGTCAAAGCGAATATTATCGAACAAAACTAAATTAAGCATCATACCTATCAATTGCAACAGGATAATCCAAAATAAATCCACAAACTATCACTCGATCTAGAAAACGAACATTCTATACGAAAAATAAAAAGCCAAGTGAGCTTCTGATAAGATCAATGACGTCGTACTGGAATTAGCAAGAACTGAAATCTCTCGAGGAATCCACCTTCCTAAGCTATTGAAACTGCGCAGCTTCCTTGTCACCACTATTACAAAAATAACCGCGAATCGCTAACCACTTCGTAGGAAACTTAAAAATTGAATATCCCTAACCACAGTGATTGGAGATTCAACATTGTGCACATTGTCATACTGATTCTCTAATCGCATGAACCCATGTTCCAGTTCAACGACATCTCACGAGAACGTTGATTTTAACCGACCTCGCGACTGCACAAAAACACCCTGCTGCAGCATGAAGACTGACTTGACGTTAACTACAATCTGCTTGTCCACCAATAAATGAAGTGCACCATACAGATAAGTGCTGGCCGCATCTTGGCGCAAGTCCTAAACCTCCGGCTTCCGGTTGCCCACTAAACGAAGATTCACCTTCTAAGTCTCTAAGTTGTGCGCTACGTATTCTCTTCTCTCGAAAATCGTAGTAATCCTATGATCCAGGGGAATCGAGCTAGCGATCGCTCGTGGATGCTGATGGAAGAGAACATAATGAGGTTTGAAAAACTATCGTTTTTCGCATAATGCGAAGCTAATGGGCCTGCAGATCACTTTGTAGGTCCACTGCTCGTGGACAGGGCACGTCAACGATTATCTTTCCCGGATATGTGGATGATCGGTTCCGAGCATGGAGCGTAAATGGGAATACACTGTACGGATAAAAAAAGCTCAAGACTCTCCCAATATAAGCGTTAGAAGTTGATCAAGGGCTTATAAATATCTGTACGTAATACTATACAGCAATATGTATACGCTATGATTGGCGAAATGCCTAAATCCCCGTTCATGCCTATCTGACTATGAGATGTTTTTGTATATCGACATGAGATGCTCCTATTGAGTAAAGCCTTAACCGCGATTCGCCCTTTTCGATTCCTCCGTTACATCTGCGGCGTAATTATTCTTGACGCGGGGGCAGATCGTGGGTGGACCGAATACCCGGCTGAAGAAATGCTGCGTCGCACACGCGGACACGCACGCGCACCCCGTTGAGCCGTTACATCCGTTGAAAGAGTTCGTTAAAACATGCCCGACATGTGTAGGCATCCGGTCCAGGGACCACTGAACCTATCCGACAAGCAGAATTGTGCAAATTGACGCTGCTCGACGAGACAACCCTAATACGTATGTATACATGTATGCATGCATATGTGGGACACCACGCGCGCGTGCGTGTGTGTGTAAACTGTCCGATCTTCTGATAATGTGTGTCCTAACTTCTACAGTAGACTCGTTCAACGAAAGAAGTTTACATCAATAAACGGGCGTCGCCTCAATTGCGTTTCATGTTTGACAATTCTTCTTTTTTATTGCCACAAACTCTAAGCTATCGACCGATCATCAAAAAAACGATCAATTATGTCCTACAGGCTGGTGATCAAACCTTCCATGAGCTAAGAATGGCTTGACGGTTTATTTGAGCTCGAGCCTACGAAAAACTTTATTTACGCATTAAAATATTTTTCCTTCAATGCACAAACTTTATTAACACTTACTACCGGTGAAAGAAGTTTACACGAAACTTAATTCTTAAAAAGGGAATTGAAAAATAATCAATTTGACAAGTCTCTGGAAGACTCGTACCTCCTCCAAGTAGCTGCAACGTTTTTTTGTGTGGTTTAGAGTGCCCTACATATGTATACATGACCTAATCGTTACGGTCGTATAGTGTTCGGTGTCGTTACCCGCTCACTGAAAGTGGTCCCTTTTGTATATATCGTGTGATGCAATACGTCGCACTGTATACGAACGTGCTGAAGAGATAACGAGCTGGGAGCGAAATAAACGAGTCAACCGACACGCGTATCAACGTTCGGTAGAGCAGTGAGCGAACGTGGGACACACAACGAGACAGCGAGAGCGAAATACGCGTGTATACGCGACGAGGTTCGTCATCACATGTGTTAGGGTCATAGAGAAGTGAGAACAAAGAACGAAGATTGAAGCAAGGCGTACAGTCGTTTGCATCCGAGCAGTGATTCCACAGATGATGCCGTAAAAACATGTTGCGGCTACAAGAAGAGACAGAGGGTAATGAGTCAACGTCTTGATTGGAGATGCATAAATCTCAGCCCTTTACGTCTACCACAAAGATTTCTGAGTATCCGGGTGATCGCTCTCGGTCTTTCGACCTTTCAACCTTCAGAGCGTTCACCTTTCCTGCCCGCGTTCACCTCTCTCCTATTCTTCGACAATCTCTACCTTGAAATCCTTCCCAGATCTATCCTTCCACGTTCTTGGACGTACTCTGTCTTTCCGTCGCTTGCCGTTTATTTTCACAGCCTTGAATTACCCTGCCACGACCTTCGAACTACGGTTGTAGTTCGAAGTTTTGTTAGTAATTTTTTTAGTAATTTTTTGTAGTTCGAAGTTTTCGTAATTGTTAGTAATTTTTTGTAGTTCGAATTTTTAGTAATTTTTTGTAGTTCGAAGTTATTTAGTAATGCCGAAACTATGCTTGGGACCTTTTCAACCTGGGGTCCTCTCGATTCTTGGAAGTTTCTGTTAGCTTCAAATAGCGTTTTAGATCTTAAAGACTTCTCCATTTGATACTGGCCGACCAAACAGTTTCTACGTGACGAGTAATCGTTATTCATTTTTTATGAAAATTTTGTTTAATTCAATTTAAAAAACCGAAGCTACCATTAATTGCACAAGGACGCGCACAAACTTCAGCAAATAAAAGGAAATCCGAGGAAGCCTGGTACCTTTGATAGATGCAATGTGCAACGTGTGACGTGTATTTCCAAAAAGAAATCGGAGCCTCAGTAAATCACAAGGAAAAAACGTTAACAGCGAAAGGTTCTTATATTAAAATTTCTCATTTAGGCATCAAAATGATTAACGATTGTTTATTCATTCGTCGGCAGTGTCATTATTGCAGTTGAAGGAGTTGAGTTAACTAAATGAAGAAAATTATAAGTAATTAACAATTAGGGTTCCGTACATATGACCAATTAACTTTTTCTTAACTAGATATTGAATCAGGTAATGCTTTTTTTCTGTATTGGTTCTTACTGAAACCATATGGGGCGATGATAGTAAATAAAGCTTTGTATACTCCTGCTGTAAGTTAATAATGAAAATATATAAAATTATTGCTATTTAAATATATATGACTTATTTTTGAGGTCAGTACCAGCCAATTGCCAATATTGTCACATTTTTCGCAGAACAAAAGGAAGCGAAGAAAAATTAATGAAATATACGATCCAGAGTCTTTTTTTAATTTGCAATCTCGTTACGTCCGTGACATCAATCTCTCCTTCTTGGCTGCCACCGACGCCAAAAATAAGTCATTTCGTATTGTAAATATTTATCTAACAATAATTTTATATATTTCGTATTGTAAATATTTATCTAACAATAATTTTATATATTTTCATTATAAATTCAGTGTATTATGTATACAATACGTTATTAGATATATTATATATTATGAATGGGCGTTTGTATTATCTTTACGCTAAATTATGATATATACTACTTTATGAATCACCGTTTCCAGTTGTTTAAACACAGTATATGGTACGTAATATACAGAAATTCCAAATTCCTAACTAATTTAGTTCTTGAGATAGAGACGATAACAAAAATGGTCTAAAACTGACAACTTTGAAGGCCCCCATTTCTTTATTTTTGAAGATAAAAAATAAAAATATATATATTTGTACTCTATTAAATGAGCTTTAAAAGACGACACCCTACATGCCAGGGTAAGAAAAAAAAATTCTGCTCCTTTTTCAAGTATAAGACGCCCATGAAAATAATTTAATTGAGATTCTAATTCAACGTTCGGTTTTGGGTCAGCATTTTTCACAAAATATCAAAATTTCAGGTCTGTAACTCATACAGATTACGAGTTAGAAGCCCGTGACATGAGGACGGACAGACAGCAGAGTGATATTAATAGGGTTCTGTTTTGCCCTTTGGGTACGGAACCTTAAATAAGGAAAATTAATTATTCCTTGCCGCTATCCTGTGACTCCTATTCTAAATTATTTTCTATTGGGACCGGTTTGCTACTTCATTTTTCATCGCATTGTCATACTGCCATTCGTATGCAGCCCTTTCCATGACAGTTGCAACTTTGAAACCCTTTTAACTCCCACTGGTGCCCACTTAAGAATGTTGAGTCCCTATGAAACACGTTAATGTTAATTGTTCAATAAATAGCTTCTTAACCGTCATGAAATTTTTACACGACCTCCTGAATACTTCGTGTAAAACATACCAAATTTTCAGAATTCTATCATCATTACTTCAACCTCCTTAAGGGTTGAAATAAAAAATGATAAGAAAATTGGGAAAATTTGGTATGTTTTTGTATGAAGTATTTAAAAGGTCGTGTTAACATTTCACGACGATTAGGAAGCTTGTTATTAAAAAATTAACATTTTGTTAAGAACCCTTTTTAAAACAAATAAAAATAAATGTATCAATAAACTTCGTTTTGTTTCCGATGCTTTCAGTATATTGTAGATATTACAAAATTGAGAGGTCAAAAAAAAACTTATTGCAAAGTTACATCAGTTTCCATAAGACAACATTTAATTTGTGAATGTTAATTGCTCAATAACGAGCTTCCTAATTGTCGTGAAATTTTTACACGACCTCTGAAATACTTCATACAAAAACATACTAAATTTTAAGAATTTTATTATCATTTGCGATTTGGGACTCAACGTCATTAAGGAATCTGGCCACCGATGAAATTTCTAAAAATTATATTTATCATTAACTTCGGAGTTCCGCCGACAAAACGTGCCGTCGTCAGTATTAAGGATCGCTGTTTGAAGTGAAAACCAAAGAAAAACCGCACCCGAATAATTTCTGAAATTACCATTCCGATTGACTTGAAATTTCGACCCAATACTCTAAGAAAAATTATCTTCCACCTTGCGTATCATTTTTGCGCAATTCTGCAAAAGAATATACACGAACCAGGGTACACTACTCAATCATTGGGATCGCTCAAAGACCACAATATAACGAGTACTTATTAATTGTCACGATGTGCAACATTTCTCGCCGAAGTATAAGGGTTATTTTAAGGGAAATATAAAAATAAGGAAAACTTTTTGGGGCTCGATGAAAGTTGGCGGTGTGCTCGGAGATAAGACAACAGAAACAATGGACTGATTTCCATGAGGTGTCTTTTTTCTGTTTCGATCCTAGTAGATGTTGCCCAATCGACCGAAGGATATAGATTCGATTTTTTTGTTTTGTTTATTTATTAAGAGAATATCATTTTCGTCACACATCGCCATCTCATGGCCGGTCAAGATTAAATATAAATATTATTACAGTAGAGCGTCGATTATCCGACCCTCAGTCATCCGAAACGTCAATTATTCTAATGGCCCATTTGCACTTTGTTTTCCGCTAGCAATTGAGATTTGGCAGCAGAGAAACGAGCTTCCGTTGTGAAGCAGAAGAAAGTCGACTTTTTCAAAAATAAATAGACAAGCACTCAAAGATGTACGAATATTCCTTATTTTCAAATACATATTTAACGGTATTAAATTAATAATGATAGAATGGTTATTTTCAATTCACCAACAATGTACTTGTATTATAAACATATTAATGTTCATTGTATTTTTAAATATATATATATTTGATCATATTGGAAGAATCAACGTTTCTTTCGCCCACGAAATATTGCTGTTAGATTTACCGAATTTTCGATTATCCGAAAGGCACCCGATCTCAATTGATTCGGGTAATCGACGCTCTACTGTAGTTCCAAAATTATCCGTTTCTCTCTGCTATTAATAATACCGTAATTAACGTCGCCAAATAACGCATGAGCAATTTGGACATGGGAAGTTTTGGGTATTCAGACTGTATCGTCGAATAAAGGAAACGTCAGCCGCATACTACGTTGCGTTTATTCTTTCGCCAGTGTATATAGGATGATTGAAAATAAATGTTCACGCTTTGTAGGTAATTTTACGCCCCACTCCTAAGAAGATTTACGAAATGAAAAGAGTCGAATCGTTCTTTCATTAGTTATGGACAGAAACAATATCATGTCTAGTATGTGACTAAGAAATTATTTTGACTAAATAGAAAGCATCGCGATGACAACGGTATTGAAAATGGCTGCATCATCGCCTACCAAATTTCGTTTTCATTATTCTATATGCACTAAAAAAAATCCATCTTGATATAACTGATGACCAACGGCATCCACCTGAAACTTAGAGATAACTAAACAGTTGGACTGCCTGACAATGAGACATCTACTTTATTGATTTAAAACGCTATGGGACTGTCGAGGCAGGTCAATGAAGAGTCAATAAGTTGGTTGAAAGTAGTTTAAACTTCATTGGAATTTTGTAATCCCTCAGAATATGCCAAGGCCACTTATCTTCTACAGAAAGCGGCTTATTTATTTTGAGCCACCCAATAATCCATTAGGTGACTAGAGATTCATTTTCTTTCGTGCGTCATCCAGCTCAGCACACCAGACAGTATGCGAGATGAACGAACGAGTGTGTGTAGGCCTGATTTATAAGCGAAACGATCAAATAGTCACTTTGTAACGTACCTCAAGCGTTTTAAGGATGTTGAGTCCCTATGAAACATATTAATGTTAATTGTTCAATAAATAGCTTCTTAATCGTCATGAAATTTTTACACGACCTCCTGAATACTTCATGTAAAAACATACCAAATTTTCAGAATTCTATCATCATTATTTCAACCTCCTTAAGGGTTGAAATAAAAAATGATAAGAAAATTCTGAAAATTTGGTATGTTTTTGTATGAAGTATTTAAGAGGTCGTGTTAAAATTTCACGACGATTAGGAAGCTCGTTATTAAAAAATTAACATTTTGTTAAGAACAATTTTTAAAAGAAATAAAAGAAAATTTATCAATAAACTTCGTTTTGTTTCCGTTGCTTTCAGTATATTGTAGATATTATAAAATTGAGAGGTCAAAAAAAAAACTTATTGCAAAGTTACATCAGTTTCCATAAAACAACATTTAATTTGTGAATGTTAATTGTTCAATAACGAGCTTCCTAATTGTCGTGAAATTTTTACACGACCTCTGAAATACTTCATACAAAAACATACCAAATTTTCAGAATTTCATCATCATTTGCGATTTGGGACTCAACATCCTTAAACGCGAGATTTTTACGTTTCGGATAAATGGGAAAAGTACACGTACGTATACATGAAGATCTCATTGCATCAAGAATGATTCGCTAGTGAACAGTATCAAGGACACCGTGATAGTTCGCATTCAATTACATTATTGATGGATTCGAACGCTTTTTAACGTTCATACTTATGTGTTGTTTATGCCTTCTTTATGTATTGTTTCTTTCATTTATGTTGGCTCTTTCAAATAAATTCTTGGATAAAAAATAAGCTTAATTAATAATTAATTGTTTATTTATTTATTTATGTATATATAAATATATATTTGGCATTATAAAACGCATAACCAAATGTTACGACAAAAAATTATATTTCTCAAGGATGCGATTAGTTTTGAATTACCTGATTTTGCCTGCTGTTTAATGCTATGATAATAAACGAGCTACTGTAACTTTTTGTATATTAGCGAAAAGGTGTATGAAGTTTTTGGAAATAAACAATGGCTAAAATAGAACGCATTATCGAAATGGATATTATTGAGACAGGACGATGATGTTTTTCTTCGTATGCTTGAACACGGGTTATTTGTGGTTTCATCGTAATAAAGAATATGCACCTGTAAAGGATACGACAGAAGTGCAGATATCGAAGTTGGGTACGAGGTAATGGTTGTAAGCCTACTTTTAATATAACGCTTGTCAGTAAGGTGGCTCACGTGCAGCCTTGAAGTTCCGATCACTTTCACGTCTCTTTTTCGTGACGATTTCGCACACGATCTGAGACGATTACTCAGATTGTTTTGCTATGGATTGGCGCGACAGGTGTAAATTGAATTAACGATATAGAATGTTCGGTCGGAGATAATTTCGTCCCAATTTTTGTCCATAGTTTTCACATTAATCCAGGTTCTACTTAATCAATCATAATCAAGATATCGCTATAGTACGCATACGAATTCCGGCTCTGGAACGCTCATTGACATTATTCCTGCAGCAATTTGCGGATAAAGTTCCGAAAACCCCCCACCTCCGATTGCGCTGAAATTTTGTGAAGACCTTCATTTTAGTGTTATAAAAGAACCCCTAAAGGGATTTTTGGCGCATTGGAGTAGTTTTCGAGATATCGATTTTCAAAAATTGTAAAAAAATATTTTCTTTCGCTGATATCTAAAAAAATAGTGGTTTTTTAGTGGTTAAAAAAGTGGGCTTTCCCTAAATCCCAATATTAAAATAAAATAAAATAAGAAATGAACCTAATTTTGGCTTATAACAAAATAGGCTGATTGTGAAGCTCGGAACAAAAAATGTGATGCGCGAAAAAATAAACCAAAGAAAGAAAAAAAAACTAAAAAAATGAACCTAATCTTGGTGCTAAAAAAGTGGGCTTTCCCTAAATCCCAAAATAAAAAGAAAACAAAATAAAAAAAGAACACCTTACTGTCGCTTCTCACGAAATGGGTTCTCCCAAAAGTTCGAAACAAAAAACAAATAAACGATAAATGAATAGAAATGTGTTGAAAAAAGTGGGGGCAGTTCGACGATATCCGTGGCGCCACGATTTGGGAACGGATTCTTATAGATTTTGATAAAAGAAATCGAAAATGCAGAATAGGATTTTTCGATATTTTGCTTTGTTTTCGAGATATCGAATGATTTTTTATTTTTGATTTGTTTCAAAATTCTCGGTAAATATGCAGTTTTTGAAAAAATAATGGGAAATACTTTTTGTAGGAAATTAAATTTGCTATAAAAAAGGTCTCATACAAAATTTTCAAAAACTGCATATTTAGCATGAAAATTTAAAAAATATGTTTAATTGACAATGGGCAAGTTTTCAGTCAGCTGACCATGGTGAACTGGACGTTCATTAATTTTTTAAATTTTTAATCAATTTTTAATCGTGTAAAGAGTAGTTTTGGTGTCATTGGGGGGGGGGGGGGCTCCGCCACCCCCACCCCCCCAGAGGGGGCCCTCGAGACCTCCGTAGTCCAGTAGCAAATTATTCCATTTGCCACTCACTCCAGTAGCCAGCACACCCTTAAAATTAGCCAAAAACTCGCCCATCGTCAATTAAACGCATTTTTTTAATTTTCAATAAAAAATTTGCAGTTTTTCAAAACTTTGTATAGGACCTTTTTTGTAGCAAATTCAATTCCCTACAAAAAGTGTCACTTACTATTTTTCCAAAAACTGCATATTTGCCGAGTTTAAAAAAAAATCAAAATTTTTTTCACAATTTCAAAAATCAATATCTCGAAAACTACTTCGATGCGCCAAACATCCCTCTAGGGGTTCTTTTATAACACTAAAATGAAGGTCTTCACAAAATTTTAGCACAATCGGAGGTGGGGGGTTTTCGGAACTGCACCCCAATTTGCAATCCTACGGTCAATATCATTTGTTCACCGAGAATAATATTCGCATTTATAAATTTGTCAAAAAATTTCGAAGTGCTGAAAATTCAAACGAGAAGTCAAAAAATGCACCTAGCAATTTGCGACTTTAAAATGTGTCTTAAAAAATCAACATCGAATGTTTTTGCCAAAATTCAAATATTTATGGAGGAAAAAATTCCAATGAGGTCGCTGGAATTTCGGATAGCACTTTTTTGGTAAACAAGCAAAACCATATATTCCTTTCTTACTTTTGAAGTGATGCCGCTTACGACTTGCAAAAACAAATACACTTTTTTTTTAAAGGTCGATGTCGCGTTGTCCGGCCTGCTTCATGCAAAAACTAATTCTCAGCAAAATATGTCAACACCTCATTAAAAATGTGAATATTTAAATGTACAACGTCATCATTGTATGATAATTTTTAGACGGCCGGGGCCAATAAAAAAATTGGTTAATGATAATTGAACGCATAATTGAGATCGTTAACCTGACTTACTCCCGCGGTTAATCTCGCAACTAATAAAAATGCATTGCTTTGGTAAATATGTGTGTGTGTGCGTGCGTGCGTGCAGGTGCGTGCGTGCGTGTGCGTGCGCGCGCGTGCGCGCGCGCGCGCGCGCGTGTGTGTGTGTGTGTGTGTGTGTGTGTGTGTGTGTGTGTGTGTGTGACGAAAGAGTTTTTTAAATTTTTTCTCCCACTTTAAATATCATAATCCATCCATTTTCGTGTGAGTCAGACCCGCAGCGTCATTATGTAGATGTAGAAGCGTTCTACGGAAGGATGTCATACAACATAGGCTATAAAAAGATTTCCCACGTCAAGGCGGCACGTACTCTGCATGAAATTAAAAATGCCTGAAGTTATATGAAGTAGTTATTGATTTTTCTATGCCCTCATTTCATGACGTTCATTTTCAACTGATATTTCACTAACTGAGATGCACGTACAAAAGAAAAGCATATTAGACTATATTCAAGCTTCGAATTGTTGTTCTCTAGTTTGACGGACGGAATTTTCAATCCACATGACCTCCTTCAAGACACTTTTTTGTGTCACCTCTAAATTCGGATGATAAATTGAAAAGATATAATTTCAATTTATAATGAAGGAACTTAAGTTTAGATAGTTACCGAATATGCGAAACCAATCACCAAAGCATATTACATTACATTTTTGTTTACGGAAGTACTTTGAAACTTCAAATTCTTTTTAGTCCCGTAAATTGTTATCTCTCTACCAAAATAAAGTATACTTTTCCAACATAGCAAGGTTCGATCGGTGAAGTTTGAAGTGTCTTCCAATATAATGTATGTAACTATCGATGACAGGCTACCCAAATCACAAAACTCAAATGTCTCATAATTCTCTCGCATATACATCCTTTGTCACACGAAAAAAGTTTTCGCTCGCACGCGAAACTGCACTAAGTAAGCTTGCTGTTCGTATGAATAGACCTCATGTAAATAGTAGTAGCTCCATTTTCAAGATTACCTTACAAACCTATGCAAATATCACGATCACTAAAAAATAAAGTGGCGGAGGGGGCGAGCGGAGGTCCGTTAACCTAAGTACAGTAAATTAGGGAAAAGAGAAGTTCAACTTTCATAGAAAATCACTGATATCTTCCCCGACCGTCACCTTTCTTCGTCGAACCGTTTTGTACGCCATAAATGTGGAAAAAAATCGATTTTCGTCATCACGGCCTCGTCCGTTTCTATAGTACAGTCGTCTGCTCGCGTCTAAAGGATTCAACGAAAGCTGTCTCGGGAGTTGGTGTTTTGTGTTGCTTGTGTTTTACTAAAGACACGATGCTTTGTATGATTTTGTAAGTCATGTTCGAGGAATCGAATGGAATACCGTAATCGTTTCCGGGAACGAATTCTTCGCCCTGATCGGTGTGCCACGATAGAACCTTGACGAAGTCAGCCACGAATGAAGGCACGACGCACTTTAATATAGCGCTATTGCCACGAATCGCATATTCCTTGTTAACGTCGGTGTCGTAATATTGAGCGACAACTGTGGGTGATAACCAAATGTCCATGTAACTCTTGAAAAAAAGAACCTCCGTATATGCAAATACGTAATGTCATTATTATTATAATTACTGATTGAAAAGTTCAGGAAAATCCAAAATATTGCATAGGAGACCAAACGAAAACATTCGAGCTCTCTCGGTAGGATCGATTACGTTATTTCTTCCGCATGCGTGCGCACTTGTGCTGCGCATGCACGCTCGTCACGTGTTCGATATGTTAACCTCACTTTATGCAGATCTTCATTAGATAAAAGTTAGTTTCTATATAAGCTTACAGGCATTTTGATTTCGGCATTGGATGTTTGACAGATCATGAAAACGATTGCGACTAAAGAATGGAATCGTCATCTCATAGACAGTGAAAAAATTTGATTTTTAACCCCTTCGATGGCATTGGTATAAAAGTGCGTCAAATAATTTCGTGCCCTGTGTGGCATTGACGCAATAGTGCGTCAACTTTTATTTTCCTATTTCCCTTGCTCTGATTTGAAATCGGAGCCTCACTCGGGGGTTTTTGGGCTCGCTTAATCCGAATTTGAAGTCGAAATTTGGAAATTCAAAATGGCGGTGCCAATATGGCGGACAAAAATCAAAAACTTTACTCGATTCAGATGAAAAATAGTACTCCGGGATTTATGAGGTCGCTTATTACGAATCTGAACTTTAAATTTGAAAATTCAAAATGGCGGCGTTATAATGGCGGAACGAAATTGAACATTTTACTCGATTCAGATGAAAATTCGTACTCTGGGATTTTCGAGGTCGCTTATTACGAATCTGAACTTTAAATTTGAAAATTCAAAATGGTGGCGTTAGAATGGTGGAACGAAATTGAACATTTTACTCGATTCAGATGAAAATTGGTACTCTGGGATTTTCGAGGTCGCTTATTACGGATCTGAACACAAAATTCAACAAAAAAATGTCAACTTCATACAGAATGTTATTGTATCCGCAAACTGAATTTGCAAATTTTATGTTCAGACTCATAAACAGTGACCTACACAACCTATGAGTACCGAGTTTCATCTAAATCAATCTGTATTATTTGTATTTTCATTCGCCATGTTCGTTCGTCATTGTGAATTCCTGAATCTTGAGTTCGGATTCGTAATTAGCACCCTCAAAAGTCCAGAGTACAAGTGTTCGGGATAAAAAAAATGTCCTGCCATTTTGGGCACTTTTTGTCGAAATATCTCTGCCAGCGAAGGGGTTAAGTCGATTTATTATCATCGGATTTTCTTTTGTGCTGTCAATGCGTGTTATTTATTGTACTAGCAAAGGTATACTGAACTCTTTTTCGGAAGATCATAACGGGTAAGATTGAACGAGCGGAAATTTGTGCACAGCGGCAAATGTCATATTCATTCCAATTAGGTATCTAAAGGTTATATTTGAAGATGCGTAAAAAAACAAGTTTTCACGATGAATATTAAACAAAAATCCGAAGCTCCGGCCGTTCTTCTATATTGAATTTTTCTTAGAAACCAAACCGTGTATCACGCACGATCTTTTTCACCGACATAAGTCCAATGAATGCTTAAGTAACGATCCACGTAACACGGCGAATAAATGCATTTATTTGTGCCGAAAGTTCTATACTATGGCTCAATGAGGCGAATAACCCATGCCTACAAGACAAACGCGTACTGGAATAATTATATTAGGAAACTCTCTGGGTTGATTGTCAACTTTGGTATGGCGGTGGTGGGGGCAATTAGTCGGTCCCGTCGCTGAAAATAATCCAATTAAAAAGCATCGCAAATGTAAGCTGTGACACGTCACCTACACGGGACTCTGGTATTCTCCCATTCCCTTGATGTTCCAACCGTTCGTACAATGCAAAAAACTTATATACAAAGCACTTTCTTAAGGATGTCGAGTCCCTATGAAACATGTTAATGTTAATTGTTCAATAAATAGCTTCTTAATCGTCATGAAATTTTTACACGACCTCCTGAATACTTCATGTAAAAACATACCAAATTTTCAGAATTCTATCATCGTTACTTCAACCTCCTTAGGGGTTGAAATAAAAAATGATAAGAAAATTCTGAAAATTTGGTATGTTTTTGTATGAAGTATTTAAGTGGTCGTGTTAAAATTTCACGACGATTAGAAAGCTCGTTATTAAAAAATTAACGTTTTGTTAAGAACAATTTTTAAAAGAAATTTAAAAAAATTATCAATAAACTTCGTTTTGTTTCCGTTGCTTTCAGTGTATTGCAGATATTACAAAATTGAGAGGCCAAAAAAAACTTATTGCAAAGTTACATCTGTTTCCATAAGACAACATTTAATTTGTGAATGTTAATTGTTCAATAACGAGCTTCCTAATTGTCGTGAAATTTTTACACGACCTCTGAAATACTTCATACAAAAACGTACCAAATTTTCAGAATTTTATTATCATTTGCGATTTGGGACTCAACATCCTTAATGTCACTTGTCATCTTGAACTTTCGCAGAGATCGAGCCTCTAAAATGTGACGATTTTTCTTTTAACTTCCTATTGCCAGATCATTGCATGGAGGTGCAAAAAATATTTATTCACTGGAGGCCAAACAAAAACGGAATATACCTACTTTGAACATTGTAGAATATGGCAGAACCAGAGTAATCTTAGAAATCGAACGTGTTGAAAAAATCGTGCACGGTTAAGATAAAAGAAATGCGCTTTTTTCGGTCAAATGATAATACATTTTTTCAATTGTTACGCTAGTATTTATGGATCTTATTCACGAGATGTGATAAGAGGGAAAACATCGTCTCTATGCCGATTATAAAAGAATAAGTCATTTGATAATTATTATTATTGCAGTCGCTTAATAATATTTACTTGCACTTAATAATAATTGTTATTATAATCGTTTGAAAAAAAAACGGTTAAATAATTAAAAAAAAATATGCATTCGTGTTCTAGTTCCGGAGTGGAAGCACGGTCATGTTCAGGCCTGGTGTTTGAAGAATCAATATAGAGGATTCTGAAATTTTTATATATCTTTGCAGCCCAAATTGTAGTTTTTCCAATGACAAAAGCAAAACGAATGACAGTAACATTTTGTAGACTCGATCCCCTTAAGAAATAACGAAAGCTTTCACCACGTACTTTATAACTATTGAAAAAGGGAAAAGGTAGGTAATTTGTAATTAAATCGTATTCCATTAAAATTACTTTTAGTAATAATAATTGAATCGGAGTTCATTGAAATTACTCTCGATAATTGTAATTGAATTAGAGTCCATTGAAATTATTTCCAGTAATTGTAATTGAATTGGAGTTAATTAAAATTACATTGAGTTATACTAATTAAATAGAAGTTCATTAAAATTACTTTCAGTGGTTGTAATTGAATCAGAATTCATCACAATCATTTTCAGTGATTGTAATTAAATCAGAAATTATTAAAATTACTTTCAGTAATAGTAAACCACGCGATGTGGTTTTATCAGATTTTTTTTTGCTTGACAGAGTTCTATGCATCGAGATGAATATCTCGTTTTTTTTCTCGTAAAAACGAAGCTTTTTTATACAATATTTAGCCAAAATATTGTATAAAAAATAATTTTAGCGAAATTTAAGATGCGTCATTCGGAAGAGCGGCCTTGAAAATAGTCGCCAAGGTACTTTAGGAATTTTTTCCCCGACATTTTCAAGGTAAATAATTACGTCGAAAAGAAGACTTGTGAAAAGTGTATTTGTGACGTTAAAGGGTTAATCGTAAGAAAATTGTAATTGATATAAAAAAGTAAAAATTTCCCCAAGTAATTGTAACGAACAATACAAAAAATACTATTTTTTCCAGTGAATTGTAATTGATAACGAAAAAATCACAATTCTTCCAAGTAATTGTAATTAGCAGCACAAAATTACAATTTTTTCAAGTAATTTCATTTGGCAACAAAAAAATTACAATTATTTCGAGTAATTGTAGTTGATAATCGCAAAATTACAATCGTTTATAGTAATTGTAATTGTTAAATAAAAATTTATAATTGTTTCCCGTAATTGTAATTAGTGACTAATTATTGCGGTTATTTACAGTAATTATAATTTACGGGTAATGAAATTACAAAAGTAATGTCTGCTGCCCAATTCCGATTTATAACTTTTCCTGTAAAAACATCAAATGAGCATCCGAAATATGAAAAGGCAGCTTTTCCTACATGCGGTAACTGAAAGTATTGATAACATCGTCTGAAAAAAAAAGTAGAAGAAATAAACATATTATATTACAGACGATCATTCCGTACGTTTGTTAACCGGCGATGTATCAGGGCCGATTATTCGACGCCGTTGCTCTTACCAATCGTCTCAAAATGAAAACATGGGGGAAAAAAGCACGTCATTATTCTAATATACGGTTGCGAAAGTGCAAAAAATCGGCCTCCAATCGCAGCTTCCACTTCCGGTGGCCATATTCCAATATCCCTTCTTTGTAATCGTCGTGCGAACCCTCCGACAACGAAAGGCGTTAGCGCTTCCGGTGTACGTATGCTCGCTAAAGTATGCGACGGACGTGCTACGCAGGAACTATTCCGGTCGCATGGTCGGGACAGAGCCACAACTCAAAATTCTCTTAGACCGTGTTCAAATTGTTTCACAAGCCACGCGTGTCAATGCTCTGTCAAGAATGGCATGTCCTAAGAGCTCGAAAAAGCAGTCATTTTGATAATCCCTTAGAAATTACCTAATTAGATGGACCTGAACTGCCAGGTCGATGTATCGAGATCAATTTCTGTTATATTTTAACTGTTTTTTTTTTTCAAATATTTTCGACGCAAAATCTTTTTAAATCAAGAATTTATTTAGATTTTTTATATTCAGTTGGGCACATTTGTTTATTTTTCGTTTGGAAAATTTTTTGATAAGCATTCAAAGCACGTGATTTGTCACGAAAGATGCATTCACTTCAAAACCTAAAAACCTGTTTTTTACGGTTTTTCAAATTTTCCTCCACGGTGTATTACGTTACCAT
The DNA here is from genome assembly GCA_951751655.1 of Ophion costatus. NCBI lineage: Eukaryota > Metazoa > Arthropoda > Insecta > Hymenoptera > Ichneumonidae > Ophion > Ophion costatus. Next base: position 14,455,204 of record OX632362.1, on the reverse strand, counting down.
TATTTGATAAAAAGCAAGATTATTTCCGATATAGCCCTGTACAATGTACATGATCATAAATAATTCGTTGTTGAGTAAATAAATAAATAACATGTACAGTCCAAGGATCAATAAATAAAGTATGCTGGATGTCTAGCAGAATTTTTCACGATGAATGTTTCAAAAATAAATTTCTTAAAAACGGTGATTTTCGATGTTGTTGAAGTTTGCATAGTTGGAATGCTACGATAATAAATTCTTCGTCATTGCGAAACAAATTTCTGTTATATTTTACATCCAATACAATTCTATTCGCAGATAAAAAATAATCGAAATTTATCATTCTGGTAACTGGCAGACCGCATTTGGTGGTGCAATTTTTAATTTTGTTTTTTAATTATTATCGTGCGCCAAAAGTTGACGTTATAGTTAAAAATTGAGAGCTAAGATTGTTGGGAAAATAGCAGTGAGAAAAATGTTCAGCGGTTAGTTGGTTCGCCATTTAATTTTGATGATTTTATTATCGAATGAAATTATTTTATGAACTCTCTTGTGATTTGGACAACCACACTTTGAAGTAACTGTAGCATATCATTTGAATGCATACGTTTCATAGAAAAGACGTTCGCATTGAGCAGCCCCGAAAATCCGACGGATTTATTTTCGTAAGGGTTACACATTCGTAAAAGGTCGCAGATAAAGAAAAAACAATACGTTTGCAATCAAATTTCAAAAGTGTAAGCATTTGATGCTTGTATAATCAGAGATAAATTGTGACAGATCCTCACTGATGTCAAACGAATGAAAACGATATATTCCAATGATTTTACCACTCATCGTTTCTAACTGATGATAGATACTTTTTTTGCCTCTGGATTACAATAGATGTACGTACAATAACTATTCGCAAAGGAAAAATCTCATTTTCTCTATCGCTATGATCATTTGTATCATGTCCGTAAACATGACCGCTTTTTCTCACTCGTGTGACCACTTTACAAAATTCTGCGCACTCTCGAAAAGCGTAATGTCCCTAAAACTGGCTTACTAAAATATTTCATAAATACAGATGCATTGCAGTTCGAGTTCTTCAGATTTTAATAGCACGTAATATTTTCGAGTCTGTTGCAGACGATGAAAATTAACCTTTAAGGATGTTGAGTCCCTATGAAACACGTTGATGTTAATTGTTCAATAAATAGCTTCTTAATCGTCATGAAATTTTTACACGATCTCCGAAATACTTCATGTAAAAAAATACCAAATTTTCAGAATTCTATCATCATTACTTCAACCTCCTTAGGGGTTGAAATAAAAAATGATAAGAAAATTCTGAAAATTTGGTATGTTTTTGTATGAATTATTACAGAGGTCGTGTTAAAATTTCTCGATGATTAGGAAGCTCGTTATTAAAAAAATTAACATTTTGTTAAGAACAATTTTTAAAAGAAATTAAAAAAAATGTATCAATAAACTTCGTTTCTTCTCTGAAATACTTCATACAAGAACGTAGCAAATTTTCAGAATTTTATTATCATTTGCGATTTGGGACTCAACATCCTTAAGATATAGCGGCGACTATGGAATACCAAAAGAAAAGTGTTTGATGCAATAAGCGTCTGAACCGATTGCAGCTATTAAGAACGTACTGCAAGTACAATTGTAGCCGCTAATTTGACACGATCACAATTTATGTGCTTCAAGATGCGCTGCAAATTTGAAAAAATTACACTCGCTGGAATTGTTAGGAACGTCGCTTTGCAACTTAAATAATGATAAGGTATTGATAATCGTATTATATGTTTCTTCAATGACCTGTTTATCGAATGATCGACAGAATTTTGTTTTGTCTGTTAACTTTTTCGAATGCATATGAATTTTGAAAAATGTCCACATCGAATCGAAATTTACTTTCCTAGTAAGAATAGATCCACAAAAATGTATAGATTTTTTAATACGTTTTCTCGAAACGGTTCTGCAAAACAATGGTTTTTTTCCGCTGCTTCACTAACAATTCCACAATAGCTTTATAGAAATTAAAAAAAATTGAAACTTCCCAATATTCAGGTAACTCTACCAAAATTTGTAAGAAAAATCTATAAACAATACTATAAAAATCTATAAACAATAGTATAAGAAAAAATATACTATAAGAAAAATCTATAAACAATTTTGTATGAAGAAAAACATAATTCTCTAAATATTCGCCAATACTATCTTCTAATGATTCGTCAATAACTATATGAAATTATTTTTCTTGATAATTCACTTTTTTATCGTCTGTTTTTTTTCATAATTTTTCGTATCGAAAAGTACTTAAATCCCTGCTCTATCTTACTTTTTTCTACGATTTACGTACAAAGCATGTTCAATACTATCGGCATATACATTGGTGGCTCAGTCAAGTGTTATGGTCGAGACGATACGATCCACAGGTGAGATTGACACTTTCATCAATATATGTGAGGTTACGAATCATCGGCATTTGTTATTTGCCAATGATATTTAATTACGGAATTGCTCTGTAAACAAGAATTAACACTCGGATCCAATTCAGCTTTCATTTGGAATATTTCCTGTTAAATTGAAGCTGGAAGAAATTTTCATGAGAATCTTCATCGCGTGATAGAAAAACTCCTGTACTTACCAGCCCTAACGTTGACATCACGGCTGTGAACCGAACCGGCTGGAGATGTGGCGAGACAGCTGTAAACTTGCGCGTGTACTTCTTGACGATAATCTTCAGCCCGGAATGGAGGAAATACCAAATTTCCATTTGGCAACACCTGCGACACGAAAGTCCTTGCATTATATTATCGTATGTACGATGACTCCAGAGCTTTCGCTAGTAACTTCGGTAACGCAGGAAATATCAAAGCTCCGCTGCAGCTCATTGCGCACACGTATGTTTATATGTATAAACACGTGTTACATAAACCTCCAGACTAGACGACGGAGGAGCGCGTACACGCAAAGTGGTTTAACGTGAGCATAAAAATCCTCGGATACCACTTGAACTATAGGCCACGTGGCTATCGCTGCCTTGCTTCCGGGTTCACGAACTCCGATTACTTTACTGAGATTTCGCGTCGTCAGGGGACCGAGCTCACAATTGACTGACCTACATCAATAATTATGTGCACGCGGCACACGTCACATCTTCTTATACCTTAAAATTGGCACAATTTGACTCGTTAAAGGTTACCCAATTTTTATTAACGTTCTGAACGAATAGTTCATTTTTCTTTGGTCCCGAGAACTCTTTTCTCATTTGATCTTCGAGAATCGACGATTCGTGTGGCCGTCGGTACGAAGATTGCAACTTGATCTCAAATTTGTTGTTTTTGTACACGAATTTTTGTACATTGACAGATATAAGGATATTTAGGTTAGCATTATGTTCCCATTGGAACAATACAGGAATTAAAAACGTGCGCATTGATTACTCGTCACTCCGATTCGCGAACAAAAATTCCTCTATGAGCAAGTCAGTTTTCTAAAGTTGGCTACCCCATGTAGGAAGCTCCGCGACCGAAAGGAAATGGCGAGAATCAGCGTGCGAATTTCCAATTTCCACGATTTTCTCCCCAAAACTGTTTTTTGTAAAAACTTGAGTTTACGTGCATAGGAATTGATCCAAATATCATATGTTTTGGGAAAGTTACACACATAGAAACATGGTGTTCTGAAAATTCAAACTTCTTTACGATTTCAATTATTTCTGCAATTTTCGCAAGATTTAATACGAATATTAATACAGTTTACACACAATACACAATACACAGTATACACAATATTAAGACAGTTACTGGATGAAAACAACACTCACACGCACACACACACACACGAGACACACCTATTATATATATATATTTTTTTTTCTGATTGAAATTATGTATATATATAAAATTATGTAGTATATATCTATGTATATATAGAAATTATTTATATAATATATATAATATTATTATATTATTATATAATACATTTTAATGTATTATATATATATATATATACAATACGTTAAAATTTCTACGCAATCTAAATTCCTTCAAAGTTTGAAACCTTTCACCACGTTTTGCAAATATAATCCGAAAATGGCTGATATCATTCTCTATTTCCGTATAAAAATTTAACCAGATGTCCATTGTTTTATTGATTTTCGCTAGATCAATTTGAAACATATTACACATAATACAATATCGCTGTGCGAAAGTTCGGTCAAGTATTTAAAAAATTGTAAGCATTTTCGTGTGAACAAAAAAATCCGTTCACATATATATACAGATATTTCTGGGGAATGTCATTTTTCAACATTTTGGAACATTTTGAATACATTTCCATTGAAATCTACATTAGTTTAAAGAAATAAGCGTAATAAAAAATTGTGAATAACTGAAATCACCACGTAGGTGAATTAAAAAGATGAATTATAAGGCTTTCTATATATTAGTTTTATTTATTGGTGATTTCTTTGAGAACATGAGGCAACGTTCGTGCCTGCAACGTTCTTGATAATGGATATACGACTCGGTCTCATAGGATGTTTAATACTTTTTTTCAATAATTTTCGAATAATTTGTCGTTGCAAAGTCGAATAGCCACGCTTTTTACTTTGGGGTCGTTTTATTACATAAATGTTAACAATCGGTTATTTATCAAGTAATGCAAAATATTTAATTGCCACGAGGGTGTGGTTATAATGGTTTGTCTTATTTTCATAAACATTATACACGAAATGGTAGTCAAAATAAGCCCTGAACCAGAAACAGTGAAACAGAAGGTATCTTCAGCTTACAAATTCTTTCAGATCTGACTTGAAATTAATATCTCTAATGTCCATTAGCTTTCACTGTTAGGAAATGTTATTCCTTGCGCTCGAAACTATATCAAAGCTTCGATTACAAAATACGTTATTTAAAAATCAAAACGTACGTGATTCAAGAATCTGGACAGAATCGATAAAGGACACCCAAATGTGTACATGTACCCCATACATAACTATATAACGTTTTCCATTATTTTGCTATTTCCTCTCTTAAACGCGCATAAAATAAATCGATCGCAAAAAGTATCTGTAAACAATTATTTTCTAATAGATCTTGAAAAAATTCCAGAGTCTTTTAAAAAACTGTAGTCAAGATTAATTCTCGCGTATAAAACATTTCAGCTAAAAGAAAAGTTTATGGAAATAGGACAACAAAAAAATCGATGCAATAGGAGATCCACTGAGCGCATAGAATGTATTTTTGAGCATCGTTTACTTCAATTGTACATCGAAATTTGAATTAAGACATTTGTATATATGTTCAAAAGTGATGTGCAGTTTCTCATTGTCTGCACTTATCAATTGAATCGAATATACTGTAATGAAACCTTTGCTATAATCTCACTACAACAAAATAAAAATAGAATAAAAAATAGAAAAAATAGAATAAAAAAGAAAAATAGAATAGAGAAAAAAATAGAAAATGGCTTTTGAGATGCGCTGCTGAAAATACAGTATTCTCGTTACTACAAAGATTTCACTAATTTTCTGGTTCCTGTAGTCAGCGATTGATTTATCCATTACCTCCACTGGTTTGTTCTCTCATCGTCCTCAAAGTTGAGGAAAATTAATAAAAACTTTCGTTTTTTTAATACGAAGGCTTTCGCAATTTTGCTGTATTTGTTTTGTGGAAAATGAATGTTTCCTTTATGGGTAAAAAACCGATATAATTAGTTATATGGTTCATTTTTCTAGTTCGAACGGAAGCAATAATTCGTTGCGCCCAAAATTTAAGGGTGCTCACCTGTCTGAGCCCGGGAACATCTCCGACTGCAGTACCATCAGCGCGAACCCAAATGATGTCCGGTTGGGGATTTCCTCGCGCCTGACACTCGACTTCAGCACCGGTTCCATTTGAAAAATCAACTCGATTTGGTGGTTCCTTGACAAACACCGGGCCCATGGACTCGTCCTCGGCCATTGCCACTGTTCAAACACCAGGAAGCGATTCATCGATTAGAACGAGACGAACGAGTATGCACGGCGGTTTAAATGAATTACTGTGGAAGACAGAAGAGTTTAGTGGACTAGTTTGTAGGTCGACTGCCGCTTGAAACCACTAACGCCTTGTAACCTCTCGTTGCAACGAAGATTTACCACTAATTGGGTCTTTAACACTTTCCGTACACTTTTCGAGTCCAACCATGTACTCGAAGAGTGCATTCATCCTCTGACTATGATTTAAGTGCAATATACTTTCTGCCGGGAACCGCGGACATGTGTTTCGACCTGGAGCGCACTTTAAAGACCACGCTATAAAAGCCCGAGCAAGAAGCGAGCTAAACGGCCAATTGTTTTCATTTTATTGGTTCAAAGAATTAGGGGAACACTATTATTGTGGCTTCTTGTAGATAATAATATTTGTCTTCATCGTTTCGAGGACTTGAATAAGAAGTTTTGACGCTGTTAAGGATGTTGAGTCCCAAATCGCAAATGATGATAAAATTCTGAAAATTTGGTATGTTTTTGTATGACGTATTTCAGAGGTCGTGTAAAAATTTCACGACAATTAGGAAGCTCGTTATTGAACAATTAACATTCACAAATTAAATGTTGTTTTATGGAAACTGATGTAACTTTGCAATAGGTTTTTTTTTTGACCTCTCAATTTTATAATATCTACAATATGCTGAAAGCAGCGGAAACAAAACGAAGTTTAATGATAAATTTGTTTCTATTTCTTTTAAAAATTGTTCTTAACAAAATGTTAATTTTTTAATAACGAGCTTCCTAATCGTCGTGAAATTTTAACACGACCTCTTAAATACTTCATACAAAAACATACCAAATTTTCAGAATTTTCTTACCATTTTTTATTTCAACCCTTAAGGAGGTTCAAGTAATGATGATAGAATTCTGAAAATTTGATATGTTTTTACATGAAGTATTCAGGAGGTCGTGTAAATTTCATGACGATTAAGAAGCTATTTATTGAACAATTAACATTAACATGTTTCATAGGGACTTAACATCCTTAAGGATACATGTTAAACATGTGCTATGAAACGTGTTAATGTTAATTGTTCAATAAATAGCTAATAGCTATTTATATAAATAGCAATAAATAAGCTATAAATAGCTTCTTAATCGTCATGAAATTTTTACACGACCAAACACGAACATTAACATTAACATGTTTCATAGGGACTCAACATCCTTAAGGATGTTGAGTCGCTATGAAACATATTAATGGTAATTGTTCAATAAATAGCTTCGCAGTCGTCATGAAATTTTCCTTCCTTAAGGATGTTGAGTCCCTATGAAACACTTTATTGTTAATTATTCAATAAATAGCTTCTCAATCGTCATGAAATTTTTACACGACCTCCTGAATACTTCATGCAAAAACATACCAAATTTTCAGAATTCTATCATCATTGCTTCAACCTCCTTAAGGGTTGAAATAAAAAATGATAAGAAAATTCTGAAAATTTGGTATGTTTTTGTATGAAGTATTTAAGGGGTCGTGTTAAAATTGCACGACGATTAGGAAGCTCGTTATTGAAAAATTAACATTTCGTTAAGAACAATTTTTAAAAGAAATAAAAAAAATGTATCACTAAACTTCGTTTCGTTTCCGTTGCTTTCAGTATATTGTAGATATTACAAAATTGAGAGGTCAAAAAAAAACTTATTGCAAAGTTACATCAGTTTCCATAAGACAACATTTAATTTGTGAATGTTAATTGTTCAATAACGAGCTTCCTAATTGTCGTGAAATTTTTACACGATCTCTGAAATACTTCATACAAAAACGTACCAAATTTTCAGAATTTTATTATCATTTGCGATTTCGGACTCAACATCCTTAAGTGATAGGCCAATGCTTATTACTGAAATTCAACGACTTACATTCTTACAAAGCCTCCAAAAATACTGTATTGTCGTACGATATTTAAAAGTATCTAGAATTAAAAGATGATTAAAAGGCAATATGGGCAAAATTGTAGTCGAATCTTATCCTAGTATCAACTTATACGAATACCCAAAATACTGTAATCAACACAGGCCGATGGGAAATATGGGCACAACTTGCTTCGATTAGAATTTGGATAAAAAATTACATTATTTTAATTTACTCATTGATTGACTAAACTGCCAAAAAAATGACTTGCCCTGGTCTCTAGGATGTACTTTTTGAAGACACACACACATTAATTCTCAACACATTTAATCGAAATTTGCTTTTTTGACATTTACGCGGAAAATGTATATTCTTCTACGCCAAAATGATACTGTAATATTTTTATTTATTCAAATCTAAAATGTTTCTATTTAATATTTGCCTTAATAAGCCTACTTTGAGTAGAATATAAAATATCAGTGATTATAAAGTTAAAATGATCGGTAAATGTGAAATTTCTTTATTTTTCTAAAGTTTTGAGACTTAATTCCACTAGAGTACTTATATAGTGTATGTACCTATATATATAGGTACATACACTATATATATATTATAATCTATAATATCTCATAATCTATAATAATCTATCCTCATCTATACTCATAATCTATAATAAACACTATATAATAATATATATATTGTTATTATTACTATATATATAGTAATAATAATAATAATAATAATAATAATAATAATAATAATAATAATAATAATAATAATAACAATATATGTATATATATATATATATATATATATATATATATATATATATATATATTGATAATATATAATGATTTAATAAGTCATCCTCTTGTCTATGAACGAAAAATCAAGACTTGTAAAGTGACTCGGTAAGTAAAGTAGACTTGTGTCTAACCTCAACAGAATTTGTAGTTCAGAAGTACGCGATGGTGAGGCTATGAACTGAGAACATTGTCCATCAATCTTTCTGCCAAATAATTTTCTTTTGGTATTCTTGCGCTAATTGATGAAAAATAAATTACCGCCACGAGTATTTTATCATATTATATCACGTACGTGATATAAACGTCATGCTTCAGTAGCTCTGCACGAGAAATTTGTTGATTCTAAAATTACGTGTCACGATAGTTTTTATAATAATTTAAATTTTAGTTTTAAGGCTTTCACGGCTCTTTATGTAATTTGAAGAGTATGTGGCTTCCGGATGGAGGCCGTGTTGAGAATCAGCGTTGTGCCGACGTTTCGCAAACGTTACAGTCTGCATCATCAGGGCTGAGAGCTCCGATACTGAAGCTCCCGTGTCTCAGGCATTCCTTATATACTTGCAGTCATCGTTCCAGATCACTGCACCAGCCAATCAGATGTTTTAATTGATCGGCCGGTCAATTAAAAAAATTTTTAATTGACCGGCCGATCAATTAAAACATCTGATTGGCTGGTGCAGTGATCTGGAACGATGACTGCAAGTATATAAGGAATGCCTGAGACACGGGAGCTTCAGTATCGGAGCTCTCAGCCCTAATAATTTAAATTGGTAGAGCGCCGATACGAATAAATCATCGAATTACATGTAAATGAAGGCTTCTCCATTGATTGCGACGAGGATGAATACGTGTGCAAAATGTAATTTAGACAACTTTAAACGACAGGGGTCAGACGTGCACCCGGAATATTGGGGCAGTCGCACGCCGCGTGATGAATGATCTCCGTCAGTTTGCAGTCATTGTTCGCGATCGGCCCGTTAAAACAAGCTAAAGAGTTATAGTCGACTCGAGAGCAGTATAGTACAGAGGAGTGCAACCGCAACGTCAGACTAAGCAGTGTGAGTGGACAGTTTCCTAGGGGAAAGGGGAACTTTTGACACCCTCCGTTGAGTGTGCTTCGTACAAGAACGCACTTAATATGCTGCACGCGTTAAAACACGAGGATCTCGCACCATTCATTCGTACGACCAACGCGTCCATGTTTATTCTTTCGGAAACCTTTTCTCTCCTATTCGGCAGCTCATTTGAAGTTCATTCAGCTTCTTGCTTAGTCTTTTTAATATCGAACGGAAAACTTCCCACCATGCCTGAGCTTCGTGGGTACAAATTTGTAATTACATAAGAAAATTATACTTCCTTCAGAATCAAACTCCGTAAAAAAATCGTACAGAATCAGACAAAACAAAAAAATGTTCATCCTCCTAGTAATTGTCCCCATAGTCTGGTGATTATGGGAACAATTGCCAGGCGGAGGTGTCTATGTAGTCACCTTTGGATAAATCATCACATGAAATTCATATCAAGGGTCGTTTGTTCGGAAGGACGCAAAATCAACGAGTCGTTTAAGGGCAGATATACACCTAGGAGCCGGAAAAAGGCCATTTTTGTGAATTTTTTCAAGAAAAACTATTTGAAATTTCGGATTGGGGTTTTAATTATGTAAAAAAAATTATCTAAAAAAAAAAATTATCTAGCCGATTTCGAAAATATCGATTTATGACAAAATGGCGGACGTTTGAACATAAATAGTGATTTTTGGGCCAAAAGTTAGTTATTATTTTGCCTATAAAACAAAAACTAAGTAACGGAAAAAAAATCCTATGATAAGTACTAGATAATGGTGTATAGAATAACCACAAAAAACCTCAAGGCAATCGGTTCATTGATTTTCAAGAAATTTTGGGTACCGATTTTTTTACGACGCTCCAAGGATCATACTTGTATATTTTTGATGTTTTTAAATAAAGAAAATTAAACATATTTTTGAATGTATATACTTTTAGATAATGAAAACCCCAATCCAAAATTTCAAATAGTTTTTCTTGAACAAATTCACAAAAATATACTTTTTTCCGGCTCCTAGGTGTATCTCTGCCCTTAAAAAATGTTAAGGACCGTCCTCGAAAAATCATAACGTCTCAGAAATTAGTATTCTGCGTATATATGACTTTATTTCATACTACCTCAACGAACTTTTGAACTGGCCATTTCCTATTTCGCTGTTTTTTATGCTTTCTATAAATATCCAGAGAAGAATTGATTTTTTGTCGACTTTATCTTCATCTGATTTTCAGAAATACTTTTTTGGAAGTGTTGGTCCTCATTAATGGAAGAGGAATCATATCAGCATTATAGTAAGGTCCTAATTCTGTTTATTATAATTTTACATGGAAATTACATGAACCATTTCCCTACAGCGCTTTAATTGTTTTTTTTTTCAATCAACAGCAAATTAAATTATATTTGAATAACTTAGCTTTTTTAAGTACTTCAAATTTTAAAACACAACTTAAAAACTTCGAATTAAAAAAAAAACTTAACAGCTTTTAAACACAATTAAGACATGTTTTAAACACGTTGAATTTTTCAAAAATTTGAAAAACGTTAACAACTTTTAAACACAATTAAAAAAAATTAAATTGTCCGAGCCATAACCGATCGTGGAGAACCAATATTTACTATTTCGAGAAGGATGTATCATATTTATTTTCTTTCACTTTGATTTCTCCATAATATCGAAACCCTTAATCATTCGATGACATTCAAGTTCGGCCGATTGAAAAAACATTTTTACTTTTATAGTGTGATTAGTCTATGGTGGAGCACAATCCATTTTTGGGTTTTTCCATGGGTTGTGCATTTTCAGTGGTTTTGTAGTAGCGTCATAACCAAATTTTTTTACGCGGAAATTTGCTTTCCATATTGAGAAACTATTTTTTTTTGGGTTTACGCTTAAACGGAGAAGCGTTTGTCTAGAGTCCACGTGGTGGAGTTATCGACTTATCCAAAGGGAGCTAGAGCAAGCCATCCTCTTCAGAACCAACGTCTCAAAAGGACCCTTTTGGCACGGCTACCCGACCGCCATCGTGGCTATTCCATTGCTTATTTTTATCTAACACGAAAATCAACTTGAATTCTCAACATGAAATGAAATTCGAATAACATTTAAATAGGAGTAAAAGTTGGGCACTTCCAGTTAATAAAAATGCAACACTATGAGATTTAATCGGACTCAACAAGGAAAAACAAATTCTGCACACAACTGACAGTAAAATAATAGCAAAAAATGATTTTTCCCAATCGTTTATGGTTCAGAAATTTCTGAATGGTGTCTAGAAAATTTACAGAATTAGAAAAAAAAAGTCAGATCTGTCCAACCTACGAATTTGTTTTTCGTAAAAACGTTAATGATCTCTAAAAATAATAAAAATCGGTTCGCCATAATATATTATTATTGAAAAATTAGCAATTGAATACTGATTTTTATGTAGTTAAAAAAACTGACGGTGGTCAAGCAGGGAAAAACATTTCTTTCTTTTTAACTGGACAAAATTAAAACGATATTTGAAATTTTGTTACGCATTTTTTCTGAAAATATAATTCAATAATTAAGCGAATTACATAACTATCATATTTATGACGATATTATTTTTATTTCTCCGTAAATCTTGATGTTGTCTTTCAAGATGTACAAAAAGGTAAAAAAATCAGCAGAAAAGAAATGGTCGGGTCAAGAGCTCGTTGAGTTGGTATGAAACAAGCCTCACACACGACACACACACACACAAACACACACACATATATATATACGGATGTACCATCTTATGCCTTATATACCGTCATGTACGGAATAATAAAAGCTGACCACACAGCGTAGACCTTCTCAACGGACAATCGGTATTTTAGGGACATTGACCCGCTCCTACAACGTGGGACGCACGTGACTTCGGACCGAAATACAGATTTTTCATCAAGTCGCGTATTATACGTGGGCAATTCGTTATAAGCTTGGCAAAATCTTTTCTCAAACTATCAATTCAAAGAAAACATAAATGAATGATTCTGCGAATTTTCAAATAGTTCTAAATTCTACAGCATTGCCCGTTCTTTACGGGACGACTCCTAAACATTGACCAATAGTACGAATATCTTGTGTTTATTAAGGTAGGATTCTACTTTGAAACTTTGAAAGGCTAAATTGGATGAAAACACCCACCTGGAACACGTCGAAGGCATATTATATGGCCCAGGCATCGCTGATTGAGGGTAAGATAATTTTTTCTACGATTTATCACTCACCAAAACTTTAAACGCGTTTTTCTCGAAACGACATTTTCAAGTACCGTGGTCGTGATAACTCAAAAAGTACTGAACCGATCCATATGAAATTTGGAACACATATTCTATATGTGCGTACCAACCGACCTAACTACAATCAACTTAAAATTTTGATTAGAACTATTTTTTTATTGCAAAAAAAGACCCAAAAAAACGCATTTTTTTTTTTTCGTATTTTAGCCGCCATTTTGTTAATTTTGCACGTATATAAAATATTCTAGTTAGGTCGGTTCCTGAAGACATACTGAACATGAAACTATTTGATTTTTTTGTTTCAGACCATCCGTCGGGAAGATTTCACGACCACGGCAACGGTACCTGCTTTTCGAGGCGTTGGCTTTAAACATATTTTACGTGTACAAAAAATGAATAAAATACATTTGAAATTTTTTTTTTATGTACTTAAAGAGTGTATTTATTGAACAGTTTAAACCCCATATTGATATCTTTAATAGTATTCTCAGAAAAAAATCACGAAAATAGCGTTTTTTTTTCATGGTTTCAAAGTAGAATCCTGCCTTAATAACGGATCGTCTTCATCGATCGAAACTTCATCAGCAGTATACAAGGGGAGGAATTTTTGTACCTATTTTTTAGTACCATTGTGTCCAGGTTTGCTGCTTTTTCTTTGATTATTGATAGAGTATTTGATGGACAAACAAACTCGCTATGGCCGTAGTATATTCATTTCTACACTTCAATTAGTCGCAAAGGATAGAGAAAATTGCAATTCAAATTCGAAACACATGTTTTGATAAGTTATTTATCTTTTTGCGAGTTTCAATCGCAGCAATGTGAGACTTACGTTTTCTGAAATTTAATAGAAAGGATGTAAACGAAGTTCACGAGCTGTATTTTCAAAGAACAGGGAGTGGATAAATGTGCAGTATGTTTGAGTTCCTAGGTTTATCGGACTTACCGTTCATTATTGCCAATAGAGACAATAAGACAATGGCGAAGCGAGTGGCTGGCCACTGACAACCTCCCGGAGGTTCTCGCAGCATCCTTGATCGGCAGTGGTCGTTAATAGACCTGATTAACAGCATACACCTGCAGGAGTTTGGCAAAACACGCCAGGTAAACGCTTAAGCTCCAAAACTCGTTGCAGCACGAATATTAATATTTTTTTAAATTATTTTTATTGAAATATTATTAACTTTATCACGTTGCATAAAATTGCACAAACACACACTTTCATTCATTCGCGATACCACGTGCACCGTTTAATATTTGCAAATTATTTTCTTTTTTTAAATATTATTTATGCATTACTATGATTTGTATCGATACATTTTTTGTTTTCCGAATAATTTGTGCATCATTTGTGACGATCCAAGAAATCAAAAAGATTGAAATACGATGTATCGAAGGCGGGATTATCGAAGCTGATTATTTGATTGTCGAAGTCACAATCACTGCCCGACTCGTTCAATTGCTATCTACAAACTCGAACGAGGCACACCCCAATCAAACAATCATCCTAGTACCATTTTCTAATAGAACACCCAGTCGGTCAGAATAAATGGACAATATTCATCAACGGCTGCTATGAAGAGCTTCCGCTATGTACACTTTTGAAAGTTGATTTTTCGACGCTTGCAGACGTGCTATAAATTGTTTCGCGTGAATCAGAAACATACGAGAAATCCTATTATTTCGAGCATACCCAACATCAAAATTATGCCGAAGGTCAAATTCTATTTGTTTTAGTGTTCGTGAAAATCAATGCATGAAATTCACAATGTTTTTCAATCTCCATAAAAAAAGTATGTGGGAAACATACTATTACATCAATCCAGTACACGAATATCTTTGCATCTTATCAGTATGTATTTTGTCAATATTGATGTATACCTTTTTTTCTACACTGATCAAAAATATAAGAAAAATATACGGCCGCAAAGTACTGGCCAAAATTTTACGCGCAAAAGTTTCCGTTTCTCGCATATATTTTTTTCCTCGGGAAAAACCAAAAGCGGCAATGTGTGACTATGTCCGTGTATTGGAGATTTAAAATCTACGGCAAATCCATCCAAAGGCATGAATTCTTGAGCTAAGAATAGTCCAAACGATTTTCCGTCGACCGAAGAGATTTTCGTGGCGTGCATACTATCCCGTCTCAAAGTTTGGGAAAATCCGGGATCGTAATCTGAGCCAAGGAGTATGCCTTTCTGCTCGGAAGAATCTTTCGTATGAAACAGCTGGCGACTGAAGATCCAACGGTGTGAAAGAGGAAGAAAGCACGAGGGATGGAGTGGGCGACCTCGGGCTCCCCAAAAATCCATGGGATCCATGTTTGACGTTGGAGAGGGGAGAAACGATGGCCATGGTGGGCGATGTACACGAGGAGCGACCATGCTCGAAGAGTATAAGGGCCGCAACGGGCGAAGGACCAAAAAGCTATTATCTTCCCAACCGTTCTCACCAACTGACGAGCCGCTCTTGAACCTACCAATCGACCCTCACCGATGAATTGACGAATCTACGTAATCAATACTTTTCTTCACGTAAAAAAATACGTCCATCCTGTACTTCGAAAACTTTCGAGATCCCTAAATAAAACAATAAAACAATATATTGCTTTTATTGAATTCGAGTTTTCAAATTAAATATAATTCATCATTTGACTTCAATTTCGTAATCAATGTGTTCTTTGATACCCACGAAATACATATTGCAACCTAATTTCAACATATTCGAGTTCCTTCAATGAAAGCTTGATCAAGTGTGCCGCTTGCAATTTTTCGTAATTTTTCAGACACCGAGAGCTTTCTAATGAATACGATGAAGGGCTTTAACGAGAGCATTGTAATTAATATAATGAATTATTTATGTAAAAAACCTCGGCGTACGTCCTTGCTTTGCCTGTTGTTGAAAGTGTCAGATTTCAGAGTTGCCGAGCTTTTCCCTCCAATGTGTATCATACATTTTGAGTAAGAGGAACATTTTCTGTTGGAACTGATTACTGACGTGTCAATTTTCATACGGTTATTCCATAAAAGGCGTTAGAATTTCGCTAATATCGCATATTATTATTGTAAACGTGTAGATCCGTTCATTATTACAATCGATTTCAAGGTCGAAATATTGAACTTTCAAAATAAGGGTCAGCTTCTGATTATCAGTGAGTCGTTTATAGAGTACTCCGGACAAACGAGTACCTCAATTTGTATAGCTAATTCGATTTATTGACGGAGAAAGTGAATCGATTCGACATAACCCCCACGATCTTTTTTCACACATGCCTTGATGAACTCGCCTAACCTGCTTACATTGGTTCGTTCTGTAAATGTCTATCCTAAATCTAACGTTACTCACAAAAGGTTGTTCGACAGTGGAAAAAGATTCGAGTCTAAATAATAATAAATAGTTTAGCAATAATCGATCAAAATTCGGTAAAGCTACAGCCACGTCAAAAATTCCTGAACCTAACTCCAATCAATCTAAGAAATCTGCGGTATGCTCAAAATGCAATTGCTTTTCGGGACCACACTGAGCGATTAAATATTGAAACGTCACGTTTGAGTGATTTCGAACCCATGCGTTTAAAGTTAGCACAAAAATTAACGGAATTTCAATAATCATCGCCGAATTATGTCACGGAGGTCACCATTTCTTTTTGGTTCCGATGATAATCAATGGTAAGTAATTTCAGTCACTCCCAAGAGCTAGAAGTGAAACCCACATAACCTCGACATTTTCCAGTCGAATTAATATTTGCATGTCGACATCAAAGTGAATTTCAATCGAAATATAGGAACTACTATTTGCTCAAAGCAAAGAACATTTTTTTTACATATCAAAGCATCATTTGCATCATAAGTTTTGGTACTATACTGTGTTCAACGAGAGAACGACACAACGCCGCGCAGCTTTGAGCGGTCTGTGGGTCAGGTGGGGGTAGTGGGGGCTTTGCTTCTCAGTACCGTATTGGGTCCACCACCAACGTGACAACGTGGAAAGCGTGTCGTTCTCTCGTTGAATGCAGTATATGTCATGTAAGAGGACGTTGAAACGTGGTGAAACATCGATACATTTTCAGGTGAAACCTCCACAAGATGGTGGTGTTGGGGTCAAAAATCGAAACGGTGACATCGCTGTGCACGCTCGGAAGAATATGAGTGTGGTGAGGAGGAGAGATAAAAACTGTGAAAAAGGGAAAGCGTAAAGGGAGCGCGGATGAGGCTTACGTTAAGATAATAGAAAAGCCGGCCGAGTGAGAAAGAAAAACAAAAATAGAGATCGTGAAGAGAAGACGAAGCTCGTGGAGCTACAGCGACGAAGGAGGGCTCGAATGATGCAGAGGGTGGGGCATGAGAGGGTCGAAAAAGAGAACGACACGAAAAAACGGGACGCCGTCAAAACGACGTAGACGCTCCCGTTGCTCCAGCCATATCTCTCTCTCTCTCTCTCTCTCCTCCCTTTCTTTCTAGCGCTATAGGTCGTTTCGCTCAGCTTTCCAGTCTCTACTGTATGCCTTTTCCTCCCTTTCCTCTTGCCCCAGAACACTGCTGTGTCGGGTTTATTGATCGCGAACCCGCTAGGAGCTCAGCGAAAGAGCGAGTGAGAGAGAGAGAGAGAAAGACTGCGCGGGAGCGGGGGGGGGGGGGGTCGGGAACGAGAACCACGCATCTGCCTCCAGTAGTGGTCGTTGGTAGTCCTATATAGGGACCGGGCTTTCAGGGCCGTACTTGGTAGAACTTTTCAGGGTGGGGGGTACCCAAAATGTCCTTCTCCCGCCCTCGGTCAATCGTTCTCGATTCTTTGGCTTGCTGCGATTGAAAAAAAAATCATAGCACCGTGTCGATCGAAAAACTATCGTTGTATTGACCAAAATTACGAGGTAGCTCCCTGAGCTGACGTCTTTAAGGTTAAACCCATGAATGAAATCGCGCGTAGGGATGGCGATACTGGAGGGCAGGTGAGGGGTTGAAACGATGCCACCCAGGTGGTTCTGTCACTGGAAAGGACGCCGTCGAATCCTGGACGACCGCGTGAGAGGTGCCACGAGGGCTTCCTACTCACCTACCTGGCTGCCATCATATAGTGGTGTACGCACGCGCACACATACACACACACACACACACGTATCCGTCGATATATATAGTGTCCACGGATATTTGAGTGTCTATGTGTGTATGTGCATTTGTACACCGGGGTACCTGCCCAGACACCCCGGAATCACAATGTGCAAGTTGCAGTGAACCGTCAACGGCCCGGCATTCTTCCGTGCCTTTCTTTCCAAAAATACAATGGTCTGCTAAAATTGTAAGGGTGGAACGATGGAAACATACAGAAGACCACGAGGGAGAGAGCGAAAGACCAAAAAACGGTCCCTCTGCAGTTCCCAATATAGAATCTCAGAATCTGTTCTCGAAGGAAATATCGGCTCTGTATGGTATGCTGTGCGCGAGGGAGGTTTCACAAAACTAATGCTTCGCATACGGTTTCTTGTTATTAGGAGATTAATTGAAAAGATCGAGGCAGATAAAGGAGTTTGCTTGCTCGAAAGCTTTCTTGCGAATAATAGTTCCGGAGGAATACTTTTTTTGTTAAATATCACGAGTTATATAATACCGACTCACTGATTAACTCCGCAATTCGGAAGAGACATTTCTTCACGTCTCTGCGATATTTTAATTTTATCCCACGTATATGAATAAGTGAATCAATCTTAATTATGATATCTGCATGCCTAGCCGGAAGCGTATACTTTAGGAGTACCGATGATGCCAACCTCGAACGGTTTTTTTTTTGGTAACATAGCTGCACAAAAAACGCACCCTTTTTAGGAGTTTTCAATTGGATTGATCTCCCACATAATTGTCGTGAGCCTCAACGAAGATGTATCTCAGAAAATACGCAGAATTTTGTGTCGAGCCTAAATGTTCTCGGGAGAGTGACAGATGGCCGAGATGCGAGGAATAAAAGAGAGCGAAAGTGAGAGACACCGGAAAAGAAGTTTAAAAAGAAACGACAAAAGAGTTGGGGGTAAAAATTGAAACTGCGACCAAAAATTCTATCTCCTTACTGCTCGATAGTGACAAATGTAAAATATCTTTGCGTTTCCATTCAGAGCTGTGTATTGATTTGGACAAACAACATTTCGTATCTTGAAGATGGGTTGAAAGAAACCGAAATGCAGAGAAAACAACGATGCGAATGTTTTTGGAGCAAAAAAACTATTAATCGAATATTCTCAACGACTGGCTTTCGTAAATACGGAAATATGCATTTTTTGGCTGACTTAATTCCGGAGCACATGCGTTTACGCCCAACCCTGTCGAGCCGTGAACCTTCGGAATTTTTTTCGGAGCGAACAACCATGGGTCGGAAACTCTGGAGTACTTTTGTCTAGATGAACATTACAAGACATTCACTTTGCAGTAAAAATGCTGGCTTGCTTCAAATTACTTGAAGATCCCCTTTAGTGGAACTTTTGATGAAAATGTTTTGTCCCGCTCCGCATCTTTCTCGGGAGCAATATTCTTCACCAGAGATCCTGAATTCAATGCCTCTCTTCCGGACGATAAATCGCCAACTTTATTTAGCCATGTGAGAATCCAGTGCTGTGAAGTTTTTTTTTCGCCGGTTCGATATTTCAGAGAATCTTATTTCTGAGCAGAAAAACAAGCACATTTTTCCTCAAAGAGGAAAGTGGATATTTCCACTTCCTTGGCTATTGATAATACAACAGATTTTCCCAATATTGTCCCCTGTTTTCTCTAGACCTAGTAGACGCGAGAGAAGAGTCGTAAATTCCTACAATCCTGCGATAAACTCTACACACTCGAAATCGACGAGACTTTTGTATAATTCATTTTTTATCGCATCCCACGCGGACAAAGACACTCTCTCTTTCTTTCGTTCTCGCTGCAGCTTTTTCTTATCTGACCGCTCGGAACATCGAGTTCAATGCACAATTATTCGAAGCACGCTTTTCCAAAAGCACTGTCATAAACGATTCGATTCATCTCGAAAGCAAATTGCACTCGAATACACGTCTTCGTGTATAGATCCAAATCATAGTTGCACTGAAGCGTAGCACATGTACACGCTCGAGTATTTGCGTGTGCAGGCCACTCGGGATAAATATAGGGATGAAAAAAAACAACACCACCGCTTATCGCTAATAGCGATTGCAATAACGCAAATGCGAAGTATGAAAACGCACCTTTTGACCGAAGTCGCGACCCGAAACTGTGCCACTTAAACTTTTATCTCCGTTGATGAAAGACCACAATGACGTTTCGAGTAGCGATGTAAAATTTTTATTTGACGTATACACGAAATAGCGAATGAATTCACTGGATCGAGAACGGAATCAAATACCACGCCGAAGAGCGACCGGCCGTACGCTCGTCAGCGCTCGAATACGAGGTTGTGGAGTTTCGCCACTCGGCTAACCCGTCACGACTCACACCGTGAAGAGGCTCGATGGAGGGGAGACAGGGCAAATCATGCCGCATGGCCTCGTGGATACGCCGGCAACCGTCAAACCATTATTTTTCTCTTTGTTTCCTACACTTCTCGCTTATTTACTTAAATTCTCATTAATCGTTGGCGCATTTGGGAAACTGGAGAGACGAGCGAGCTTCCCGATGATTCGGGCTCCTTTTCCTTGTTGTTCGTTAAAAAACAACAACTGCCTATTTTTCGACTATTTCGTTTGTTTAAACAGTTCGTTTCGTACGTATTTATGGGTGGTCGCTTTACATTTTTATGGTAAGAGAAGTGCTACGATGTTTATTAAGGGGGGAAATCACAGTAAATTTTTCAATTTTTCGAAAAAGAAATTTTTCGCTTAAAAGGTGCTTTAGGGTCTTAAAAATAATATACCAAATGATGGAATACGGCAAAAGTGTCCGAGTGCCCAAATTTCTTGCGTTGAATACAACGCTTTTTCACGACGCTTCACTTTCGTGCATACATATATAACATAAATAGTGATAAAAAACAGTGATATTTGTAAATCATTGTCATTATGAGTGACACATCGTCGAGTCGTGTTAGAAAAGGGACGAAAAAGGATACTGCGTACGAAAATCGACTGTACGGTGCAGGCATTGCAGATTAGAGGTATATGAAATTTTCATATGGTTTCTCAGTACTTAAAACTTTAAACGCGTTTTTCTCGAAACCACTTTTTTTGAGCTCGCCGAAGACATAACTCGAGCAAATCTTTACCGATCGACTTGAAATTTTGACAGTAGCTTCGAAACATCTTTCTCCACGGAGCTACGTAGAATTTTTTATTTTATATGGCTTAGTTTTTTTTACCGACGATTTTATGGCGTTTTTTGTATGTTAAAAATTTAACTTTACTTTCAAACATGCACCATTTTGCGAAAAATCAATTTATCGAAAAAATGCTACGTAGCTCGCTAGCTGTTGTTATATGGAAACTAAAAAATTTTGGTTTTTTCTTCCAGGTCAAAAATTAAGGAGTCTACGTCTTCGGCCATCGACACGCTTTCAAAAATAGGCGCCTTGGGGCATATGCTGCGCAGCCGCCATTTTTAAATATTTTTTATTGAAAAAAATTACATTTTGTACTTTTTTAGTATTGCTATAAAACCTACTTTACAGATTTTCGATTGATATTTTTATTCAGCCAAAATTAATTCCCGAAAATATGCCTATTTTTTTGTGTGCTACTGTGATTTCCCCCCTTAAGGCGTTAGGCTACTTGAGGCAACTCACATTGACGAGGAAGGTCCAACGTGGTGCGGGGATTGCAGGTTGAAAGTAAACTTCAACTAATGAATTACTTCAAGTAATTGCTACACAGAGAAACATACGGCCTCAAATTCTAACACTGGTTGCCAGAATTCTAATATTCAGTGCTAGAAAAGTATAGCAGTTTACTGCCAGTTCGGAATTCGAAGACTTGTTATAGAAGTGTAAAAATGATTATCACACTGTATAGTAAAAATGATGCGTGCATATTACATTTGAAACTATTCTCGCACAGGCGCGAGTCCTATATGCTGTATAGTAAAAATAATGCGTGAATTGTAAAATACCAACCTTTATTACGCGCTATATTTTCATATGGATTTTACTATACGTATAGCATGAATCTCCGTGTATGTGTAGATTTCACTATACGCATAGCATAAATCTTCGGCGTACAGCGAAAAATATTACGAAGTTATTAGTAAAATGTGACTCTTTATACCGTACTTTTTGTAGAATACTGGAAACTAATTGTTCCAATCACGTGGGCAAAACATTTTTTGAATACTACAAAAGATCACAATATGCCGAATAAAATGTATTATTTGTATCAGTTTACGTGCCATATCGTAGGTTAATATTTAAATTTCTTTATTATTACTATACCATAAGTACAATTTTTATCTTCCATTCAATACTTTTTGATATTTGATGATATTTTTTTAGGAGCATAGTATTAATTCTAAACTTCGAGGCCCCTATTTTCTCCGTGTACGATAGAACTGCTTGCAAAACTTCAAACGTGTTTTTTTCGAAACTATGTTTTTCCAAACGGTGTACAAGATGTATCGACGTCTTAGGAACGGATTGACTCGAAATTTCATACACTTATTCTGTGTAACAGTAGTTTACTCTTGACCGACGCTTTTTTTCGTAACATTTATTTTTCATTAATTATTAACGATAATGATGGAATGTTTCTCGAAAAAATCAAATTTCCTTTTTTTTTGGTGGTCCAAACACGACATCAACAGCAGAGACTCGGTCAAGTCTTAGTCAATATTACCTGTTTTGAGAAAAAAAACTCGTTTTTTGTTTCAGACCCACCGGGTGGCCAAAATCAAGTACACCGTTGAGCCCCTCATGTTCAAAGGCCCCTGACGAGATTGTTTATAACTTCATCCGTTGTTCAAAAAATTTCATGAAATTTGATACACAGCATTGCTGATATACATACGAATAAATGTCAAAACTTTTTTAATTGTCTTACTTATTCCTTTAAAAAGATTTTTTGTAATAACCCTCATTTCCGGGTCGTCACAGCAGCCTAACTCCTCGCTTTGTATTTGTATGCTTTTAATTTGTATTTTTCCACCCATCTAGAATTGCGAATGATCTATTATGGACTGAGTTTTTGTCCCCTAAGACTCCAATATTTTTTGTTCTCGTTTTTTTAATGTCTGGTATTTGTTTCTTTTTTATACGTCCAATGGACTGTAGCAAGAATGATGTAACTTAATTTCTTGCAAATATTATTTACTTTATTTATACAAATGATTAAAGGGAATTTTCATCCGTTATTTTTCGGATTGAAAGATTATTTCGTTATTTTTCAAACTTTCCCTGAATCAAATATCCTTAGTGGAATGTTTTTGGTTTACGAAATGTATAGCAAAAGCATCACGTCGCTTGTACACATTTTGAATTTTAATGCGCGTCGGTGAGATCATTCGCA
Source organism: Ophion costatus (assembly GCA_951751655.1). NCBI lineage: Eukaryota > Metazoa > Arthropoda > Insecta > Hymenoptera > Ichneumonidae > Ophion > Ophion costatus. The sequence continues at coordinate 14,431,775 of OX632362.1, read as the reverse complement.
CGCTACGGTAAGATGTAGAATGATTCATATGAGAATCGTTCGAGAATTTCGTGTCCAGTGTGTAACCCACGAGGGGTGAGTTCGTGTAGCGCTCAGTAGTGATAACGATCGCTCAACCGTTCGCAGAACCCGAAAACGGCCCATAATAATCCTTGTATAATTATTCAACTAGCGTCACCGTTTGGTACTCCTCGTAAATGTCATTACTTTCCGCGGATATAGATAAGTGTGACAAAAAAAATTCTCAATGTAGTTTTACGTTTATAGACATGTAGGATACCCTCTGATGGTAAAGGAACTGTAATCAAACAGTTTTTCATGATATCCTGTTCTTTAATAACGCCGATTGTACGCCGGCACGGACTACTTTTATAAAGTTGACGAGTCGTGGTAATTGTTTCATTGCCCTGTAGTATACGGACATATTTCGCTTATACTTAACACTTGGGCCAGAGACGATGGTAAGTGGGATTTTCAGATTACCACACGAGCAAAGCATTACCCACAAGGTGAATACGTATCTGGCAATTTCGTCGGTAGTGTAGGAAATGAAAGCCCGGTTTCAAAAACCATTTCATCACGTAGTAGCACCATCTGTGTCGTACGAGCCCATGCACGATAGTATTGTGTTGGCAAAGCGCTGGTAAGATGGCAGCATCAGTTGGCGCCAAACTTAAATCAAGATCGGGGGGTGTAGTAAGCAAATTCTACTATTAGTCAAGTTGCTTTATATTCGTAAAGTAATCAACTATATTGTTAATAACATAGTTCTTCACAAATGTTCTATGTATTCACGAATTTTTAAGAACTATTCCTTCAGGCTTGATATTTCCCAAGTTTATTCTACTCGGAGAGTAAAGATTTGCTGCGTTTGCCCCATTATTTTTATTAAATGACAATTGCGGTCTACCTGGATGTGTCACTTCTACTAAAAGACTGTGCATGGTTCTATTTACATTGTAGAAAGCTTATTTCACTCGACGCATACGCGTGTGAAACTCGATTTCATTACGCTAAGATGATAAAGGATAGAAAATATGTCATCGAATTTTTCGCTAACTTTCAAGGAGCAATATCTTCGTGAAAAATAATCGGAAAAGAATCAACGAAGCATTCTAAACATTGAACTTTCTATTTTCAAAGGCGATATAGAGGAGTGTTCGTCCGAGGGCCAAAACCGTACTTGACAACTCTCCTTCATTTTTTAACACTTTATGGATTTTGGAGACGATGTCCAGTCGGTAGATCAAGGAGTTTATGAGTCCAGTCGGCGGGTGGATTAGATTTGAAGCAAATAGTGAGATAGACGCCGTTGGCCGGTTAGCAGAGAAATATCAGTCGTCTCGGAGAACACTTGAAATCTGTAAAATGGCTTTCTTGCTTGCACTCATAGTGAAGCGCTCTCATATATCCGCAGTTTTTTCTTCCCTACATCTGGGTCAAGTGTTGCGTACGCGCTCTTCTCTTGCTCCGCAAACATGTTCCATTCAACTTAGAAAGATGTATGATTGTGCCTGAGCCCGAGTTGTAAGCGCCCCACGAAAAAGTGGTGGATTTTGTTGCGAGTTAATCGTTGAACCGAAAAATCGTACTGCACTCACTTAAATAGAACGTTAAAGCGAAATAAACAGCCTTCAAGACTAAGTGGCGTGCTTTCGGAATAAAAATTAAATCCGTACACTGGCTCAAAAATGAAACAAATTCTGTCTTACGTATTCGTTCTGAATTACCGAACAACTTCGTTGAAAATAACGAGAACGGGCTTATGTGCATTTGAAAATACAAACTATCAGCTATGTAATGATTTTTTGAATTTCTTTCTCAATTCCTTTTTAGAAGAATAATCAGGCAATCGGAAATGATCTAAGGTTCGATGAAAGTTTGTGAAACTTTAATTTTTTCCATAGTGTCCGGAGAAACAGGTCCACCAGTTGTAACTGAAGCGCTAAGCTAGGAGGTCATGGTGCAGAATCGAAAAACATCTTTCACGGTAGCATACCGTGAGACTATAAGTATCGCAATAGCAAGGAGAAACGATGTAAAAATTTAAAACAATGATGAGGTAGGTTAATTTCTCACAGCAGCGGAGAGTCGTTTTAAGGGACTACACCTACCTAGAGGCCCGAAAAATGTGCTAATTCCGTTTTTTGTCTGCACGGAGAGAATTTTTAAGTAATTTTTACTGTGAAATCACAGTAACTCGGTGACAAATGTGCAATTCTTCAGGTTTTTAGGAAATAAATTATAAATTTTCATGGAAATGAATCAAAATTTACTTTTGCGTAACAGAAATTTAAAATATTTTCCAGAATTTTTACTGAAATTAATAGTAAAATTTCATGAAACGTAAAGATTACGACAATAAGTTAAAAAAGTGCTAATATAAATGAAGTTTTTCAGTGGAACATTGAGAAATTTGCGTGTTTTCCATAAAAATTTAAAAAAGGAAGCCGAAATTTTCCGTGCGTCCACCGGAATTTTACGTTCTTTATAGTAAAATCAGTTAGGGTTAGGTCGCCTGACCGTACACGTGAGCTCTGTGTGTAGCGTGCGTATACGTGAACGCAAGCTGTGAGAGTGTGCTTGTGTATGACGCAGTATGACGAGCGCGAACGACGCCGACCCGCTTTGCTTAGCAACAGCGGTACCGCGCATGCGCATTATAGTACGAAGCATGGGCCAAGAAAGCCTCGTGGTCTCGCGCAGTCTAACGTGTTCTACGCAGTTCTACGCAAGAAAACAAAGAAACGTGAAAAGAAACTTCGATAAAGGACGTCTACAATGGTACGGAAAGATGATATGCTACAATAAGTAGCAATCAAGAACACAAATGTTCAGAAATACAGTATATAGAGTATTTATTTAATCATAGGGAATTAATTTTTCGCTAGGGATTTTAGAAATTTCAAGTTTGTCCAGGTTATTTTTACTGTGGAAACTTGGAATTTTTGAGGCAGCCCATTGTTAAAATTCTACATGAGAATGTGTCAGAATTTTTACTGAAAGAAATGTAAAAAATGATGCTACTTGCTTAAATTTTTACACGAATGAAAGCAAAATATTAAACGCTAGTGTCAATTTTTGACTATGTGCACATTTGTCACCGGTTTCAAATTTTTAATGTAATTTTTACGGAGATTTCACCGTAAAAAATACTTAAAAATTCTCTCCGTGTGGGAAACGGTTGGTAAAAAAAACACATTTTTTTAACACAGAAGCATATATGAGGTATTCCACGTGAATCCGGTGAACTTGATCCCTGACCCGCGCCAATTCGATTTTTTTTTCTGATTCCATTGACTCTAAAAGACACCCTGTATTTTTTTTACATTTTTCGAAACAACCCATAGCCGGCGTTTTTAAAAATGAATGTGGGCATATTAAAAATTGGGCATAGTAAAATTCATATAGCTTATTGCTACCTCAATCACAATATGGTTAACACAAATATAAGCGTCTATCTAATCATGCCGTTTTGGTAGTGCGTTTTTTTTATCAAGTATCCCTGAAATAACTATTACCTACCGTGAAAGACTTTACAATATCGATATAGTTAATTCAGTTAATATTTTTACAATAGTTAGTAGTTTTTTTCAGGGATAATAGATAGTCGAGCACGCCACCAATGTTGCATGATTACGTATACTTTTCGCTTATAGGTGTGTTAACCATATTATGATTGCGGTGACAATAAACTATGGGGAATTCGACTATACTCTCTTTTACCATGCGCGTTTTTTTATAAATACTATGCACTTTTCTCTCATGTCAGTATAGGAACTTTACTATAACAGGTGGTAAAATTCATACCACGTTCAAAAAAATTATTGTTTTGCAATATACGGTTATTCAATACCATAATAAATTGTTTTCTACAATGTAATAATGTTAATCTTATTTTCCGTAGATCTCAAAATTCTACGACATGTATCACGGTGAAAAATTACGATAACACATAGTAAAATTTTCAGCGCTTATGCGCGCACTGAAGAGCTGTTACGATGTTGAGGAAAAAATACGATGGAACATACCTAATAAAGTTTCGATACCTCCTACGCCCTTCTCGCCTTCTGCGGCGATGTGGTTGGAAAGCAGGAATGAGGATTAATTAGTCTAAATTGAACAACGAAACTAAATGCATCCTGAGCGTCACAGAAGTTTCAATGTGAAACTTCTTTGTTTTGTCGTGTAGTTTTGAATAAAATCATCCCAAATGCTGTGTCCAATGATTTAAACCTTGAATTGAATATCATCATGATATTTGTAGTGAGGTTATATCGTTGCAAGATTTTTATTATGAACAAATTTGCAGATGAGGATTTGGAGCAGTTGCTTGACAACGATCCTTGCCAGACGCAATTGGAACTTGCTACTACATTACGAGTTACTCAACAAGACATTTCCAGTCGTTTAAGGCAGGATTCTACTTTGCAACCATGAAAAAAACGCTATTTTCGTGAATTTTTTCTGAGAATACTATTAAAGATATCGATATGGGGTTTAAACTGTTCAATAAATACACTCTTTAAGTACATAAAAAAAAATTTTTTAATGTATTTTATTCATTTTTTGTACACGTAAAATATGTTTAAAGCCAACACCTCGAAAAGCAGGTACCGTTGCCGTGGTCGTGAAATCTTCCCGACGGATGGTCTGAAACAAAAAAATCAAATAGTTTCATGTTCAGTATGTCTTCAGGAACCGACCTAACTAGAATATTTTATATACGTGCAAAATTAACAAAATGGCGGCTAAAATACGAAAAAAATGCGTTTTTTTGGGTCTTTTTTTGCAATAAAAAAATAGTTCTAATCAAAATTTTTAGTTGATTGTAGTTAGGTCGGTTGGTACACACATATAGAATATGCGTTCCAAATTGCATAAGGATCGGTTCAGTACTTTTTGAGTTATCACGACCACGGTACTTGAAAATGTCGTTTCGAGAAAAACGCGTTTAAAGTTTTGGTGAGTGATAAATCGTAGAAAAAATTATCTTACCCTCAATCAGCGATGCCTGGGCCATATAACATGCCTTCGACGTGTTCCAGGTGGGTGTTTTCATCCAATTTAGCCTTTTCAAAGTTTCAAAGTAGAATCCTGCCTTAACGCATAGTGAAGACCTTGATTAAATCAGAAGTGTACCTCCTAGTGACGTTCGCAACAACTTTCGTTGCGATAGATCGCAAAACTCGACGCATATTAATATGCAACTATTTTTAGCATTTAGCCGGACCATCAGCGAACACCACGAATCACTCTAGCTGTATACGGGGACATGTACATCGCTGCTGCTAAGGATTAAGCCGATTTCCTTTTTTCTCTGGGTCGATAAGTTTTGGTGCGTCGCTGCATCTGTTGCCGGCAACAAAACTGCTTGTCGTCGTAAGGCTCCACGGTGGGATGTTTTCATCACAATTATCAGAATTCGTTCATAAAAAGGAAACGTTGGGTAAGGGCTGATACGGTCACAAACCAATATTTATGTAATTTATTAGTACAGAAATTTCATTATCGATCAATGATATTTCATCAGCAGAGTAAGTGCTAGATTATACAGTATTGGATCTGGTACTTTCCTGGATTCCTGCTCGTTTATATTCCTCGAATTCCGGTGGCTTGGTTTTATATATCGTTCTCTTCTGTTCGCATTAATTTTTCGTCGCTTGTCTAATTTTGGCGTGGACCGAACGAGGTGAAAAAAAATTACGAAGCATGTGATGAATTTCCTGTTTAATCTTTGCCCCTTTTTTATTTGTGAATGTCGCTTTGTAAAATCATTTCTTTTTCTTGATTTGAATGACATTCGTTTTGATATTTGTATTCGTGAAAATTCAGGCGACAATATATTTAGCTTCGAATTGGGTCAGTAACATCCTTTTCTGCGTATAGGCGATAATGGATTTCGACCAGTGGTTGAGACAATGGGAAGCTTCCGGAACTGCCAAAAGCATGCCCATATCTACCAGCACCTTGACCGGTTTTAAAGCCACATAGGGGCCACTCTTGAAATCATTAAAACGCTCCAAATCGAATTAAACTTCAAGTTCCTCTTGACGGCCCGGCTAAATCAAGATGCTTTGGAGGTAAATAATTGGGTTTATTTTTGTTAATGATCATCACCAGCACAGTTAGACAATATGACAATATCATAATGCTTCAAAGACAATAAAGGATTTGCCGGTCATTGGGTGCGCACAACACTATAAGGACACAACCGTTAAAGTCATCGACTTTTACATAGTAATGCGCGATCACTTCCTCGCAAAATCTTTCGATAGAAATAACGACGAAAGCCGAGAGCGAATGAAAAGATTGCGAAAAAATGCCAAATTATAAGCATTCGATAACTCGATGGTTATATTCTTAATAAATGAGTATTCTCAACTTTTAAAGTTTAATCTTCATTTATTATAATTGCCAATATTCCTTCATATGTTCCTAAAAGTTTTTTAAGTCCTTCATCTTTCGCGTTTACCCCACCATGTTTGATATCTCATTAGTATGACACAGCATAGAGTACCGAGTCTTCTCACTACTATGTTATAGCATCTCACTCCTATGATATAGCATAGTAATGAGATGGACAAGCCCAGCAATATACAGAGTGTAATGCGCGGAGTGGAGCAAACAAGGCATAACGATGGGGGAGCTCAATAGCTGTCGATGGAACCCCTATGTATGTTTATGCGATGGTCAGTGGCTTGAAAGTTAGTTCGCGGTTTTTGCATGAAACTTATTTTAGACGACAGTTCGCAAATACAACTAAACCAACCTTCGCCAACATTTTTTAACGGCGGGCTCCTGGACCCCTCGGACGCCTTCAACCCCCTATAGGCCGTGTTCATCAATTTTATAAATCTATTCATGTTGCTCGCGGACCCCAGGTTGGGAAATCCTGAACTAAACTATTAAATCTACTCCCGTGATTTTTTTATTTACACAGTAACGTGATTATCTGTGATGCACCGATCGCTGCATGCTACCTCGGTGAGTGTGATGCATGCCTGGGGTCAGCGCGCTTAGCCGAGTATCTTCGAAAGGTATTGGACGAAGCAGAAATTGAAAACCTTCAATTCCATAATTGTACTGAAACCGACCGAGCCACGTTTGAGATTCAGGTACTTTCGTGTGATGCATTTGACGATGCACTATGCACCAAAATTGAAAAGCTGAAGAGTCATGCCTACATTGCTCGTCAACAATCACAATACTTGGACTATCGCAAAGAGAATTTGAACGAAGGCGAGTTTATCATTCAATGTGACTTTGCTGAGAACTACGCATTTGTAGTGCAGAATGCGATCCAAGGCTTTCATTGAAACAATGTGACCGATGCACTATTCATCCTGTGATCTATTATTACAAAGATGGATCAGAATTACGCCATGGTTGAATGGCAATTTTTTCGGGCGATTTGCGACATAATACCGTAGCGTTGTACTCATTCCAGCGCATTATAATTGATCATCTGAAGGCAAATTTCAACCCAAAGACGTTGATTTATGTTTTGTGATGGAGCGGCCAACAATACAAAAACAGATTCAACTTTGCTAATCTTCTGAACCACGAACAGGACTTGACCTCCCTGCAGAATGGCACTTTTTCGGGACTGCTCACGGAAAAGGAGCGTGCGATGGAATTGCCGGTAATTTGAAACGATTGGCCAGTCGTGCTAGTCTACAGGCGGCCACTCCGGAGCAGCAAATTCTGACACTGTTAGCATTGTTTAACTGGAACAAATAGAACTTTACTGCTGAACAACTGTCTGGCCGGTTTTAAGAAGCGAAGACGATACCGGGGACGTTACAATAGCACTCGGTAAGACCGAATGATGACCGGCAACTAGTTTTGAAGAAATATTCCCTCTCAACAGATTACATGACATTCCCAAAAAAAAGACAACCCTCCTCGGACGACGGGCTGCCAAAAGTAAATCAGATGCTGCATCAGCGAGAAAACGAGGCAAACGTTATGCATAAATAAATCTGAAAAACGTAGGTAAGTCATTACTGAATTCTGGTAAGCCGGATAAAAAGTTCGCCAAGTAAAATCGGTAAGCATACGATTCCGTATGAAATTGATATTTTTTCTTTGTCTTCCATGCAGGTGCTACTCTGGGAAGGTTGAGCCGGTTTCAAGAGAATTCCTATATAACGTCGGCCATCATGAGGAATTCTTACCTGTATATAAAACGTCCATTATTCTTCGAAATAATCATGTTCATGAGATTTCGCTGAGTTAACATTTTTTCCCTAATTTTTGTTTGTCCAGGAAATGCTTACTAATAATACGCAGCAACTGTTTTAGTTTTGAAATAATATATCCGGTTATGAGATTTCGCAGGGTTTTTATTTTTGTTCATCCTAACCATTGCAGGTACCATTCTGAACATTTTTTTGCGGAATTTACCCAATGACAGACATTGTGCAAAATTTGTACCGAAATCGAAAATGTGTTATTAGGTTAAAAAAAATGTTTGATGAATATTTTTTCGGATACAGTGTTCGTAATGAAAAATTGAAAATCCTGAACGGACGGCTAAAAAAATCTAAAACAAATCACAGACGTTCCTTTTGACTAATATTTTAAACTGGCAGATTTTGAAAAAAATTGGAGGGGTTGAAAAAAAAGTGGCCCAGTTGATGAAGAATGTCTCATATATAGTAATATATGGGACAAGGAGGTGAAAGTGATCGGTTGAGTTTCTAACCTTACGACAGACCAATCATGACATCAAACGTTGAAATATCCGCCGATTCATAATTTCCTCATGACAGTTCGAAAAAAATACTCAAAAGCGAGAAAAGGTCTCAAACTCCTACTCAAACTCAAAATGGCGGCGACAGAGCCCATCTTGAAAAACGTGCTTTTTACAAATAGCTTTACGGGAAGGTGGTTTCCTCGTAAAGTATAAGACCTGGAATAAAAACCAAAAAAATTATAATGTATATATTATTAGCAATCTTAGGGCTTTTTTTCAAATTTTGAAAAATGGCGCACTTTGAAAGAAATAAATCGATTTATTGCCCGAAAAATAACCAGTGAATCGTTTATAAAAAAAGTTTACATTTAATCAAAAGCGGCCCATTTTGAAAAAAATGGCTTCGAAAAAAACGCGTTGTACGAGCAGCTCAGCGTGCGCTCAGAGGCGCTGCTGCGAAACCGATAATTGAAGCTTTATAAAAAAATTCGCTACAGGAATAATTGCATATTGTTTTTATGACATCAAAGTATGTTTAATAAAAAAAAAACGTTTTCCCATAATCCTAGAGGGGTGTTAACCCTTAACACGAATGAGGGTTAGGTATATCAGCTGGGCTCCATGGTTCACACCCAATCACCGAATAACCCATTTATTGCAGCCCTAGGAAACAGAAGACAGCTGCATTTATTTCGCGCAAATCATCCAGCCCCTTAAGTCTATCGACGCAACACCAAAATATCTACTGTTCTCTTTCGTTTCTATAAATATGTCCATATTACACCGCCTACCGTGAAATAGTCTTATCTAGTTTGTAAGCATTCAGTACTGTCAGTGACAGTACTGAATGCTGCTGATCGGCCGATCAGTGATCAAGTATTTTTTATTCGTTTTTTCCTTTAAACAAACTGCACCTTCTGGAGTGACCCCTCATACACGTTGGCCGATCAGCAGCCACCCGTCATTTATTGTATGAAACTGCTAAACCCCTATACTGCATATCGCAGAGTTTCTCTTGCACGAGGACGAGTGACACAAAATTTTCAATATTGCGCGGTCCTTTTTCTTATATTTATCTCCACCATATTTTTCAACATACTGTACACTTCATGGAAATAAATAATAATAAAAAAAGGTAGCCCTTCCGGGACCTCGAAGTCGCGTTTTCGATTCCCAATCGCCTACTTTTTTTTAATAAAAAAAATAATAAACGGTAATAATAAACGGTTTCCTTAGTTAATCAACTGGGAAAATCGATTAAAAAATATTTTTCCAACAAACCTTACGTCAACTATTCGTTTTACATGTGAAATAAACTCCGTGTTTTTTCCAGTACACATTAATTTTTACTCTCACTTCACGAGATTGTTGGAAGCCTTGTTAAAAAAATACAGCAAATTATGGGCTCGGTTTTGAGTTATTCATTTTTTTCAGTATCAGTTCGTTTGCCTATTTTGCAAAGAATTTTTGTGAGAAATTGGATTTAACAAAATGCGCCATTTTTCGTTCGTTTTTTTATGTCGGATCAGACAGAGAAGGTTGCGAAGAGATTCCTGCCAATAAATACAGATGAAAAATTGTCTCATCTCATTCAAATTTTCACTCGACTTGAAGTTATAAAAACTACAAAATGTATTGGGCTAATTCGGGAATATAAAAAACTTTCAATTGTGTAATTGATTGTAGATGTTTATTTAAAAACTTATTGATTTTTATTTTACGATGAAGAAAATAAGAGAAATAAAATATGCACACATGCCACGAACGAACGTACAGCGAGGCACACACTACCACATGCAAGCCTTCACATCGACAAGTGCGAGCATACGCGCGGTGAGAGTTCGCACTTCAGAGAGACCCATTAGTTCAGGGACACTCTGTATATGCTTCATTATTACGATATTAATTATTTGTTCTATTGTACGGTCCAAAATGAAATAGTAGATTCTATTGTACGGAGTCTTCCCCCGTATTACATTCCCCACTATATTCCACTTCACATCGCTACCTTTCGGCCGCAGCCGACTTCCCCCTCTGTATCGCATTCCCATGACATTGCTGCTCTGGGTATAGGAAAATTGCGGAAAAACTATACCGATACAGTCGGTCCCAGGTTCGGAGCTAGTCGCGTTTCGTCGAGAAATAAATCACAGGCTACAGTCCTACACACACGACACACACGTACCGGTCCGTGTGCGTGACATCCGTGTGAACCGGACCTATGTCATGCCCATATTCATTTTTTGAGACCAGCACACCGGTTTGAAATGAAATATATTTTTCGTTTCTTTGAAGTATATTATCCACCACACGGTATACTTTCAATGAAAGATATGTTCAAGAAGTTTGCTGCGAAGAACATAAACGTAACCTCAAACCTTCAAAGCATTTCCGAAGTTGCCGTGTACATCTCATATTTTTTTCGATTAGTTCAGCAACCATGACATTTACGCGTTACGGTGCGCGCGCCAGAAAAAGAAATCTGCAAAGTGCCGCAGCACTTGAGTCGTTCGTGCTTGCATATACATGATTCACGTATATGGGTCGGAAGCGTAGCTATCAAGATGCATGCCAATCAAGAGTTCTCTGGAATAGGGTATAGACCGATCGAAGTACAGTAGAACCTCGATTATCCGAACCCTCAATTATCCGAACGTCGGCGCGAATTTGGACGATTTTTTAATTGACAAAGTCGTTCGTCAATTAAAAATTGACGATTTTATAAAAAGAAAGATAAAAAAAGGATTCGACTTTTTTCAGGTTTTTAAAATACATACATACATACATACACACACACATATATATATATATTTATCATCGTCAATATGTGTCTCAAGTTTTAATATATATGTATGTACTGTTTTTATGTAAAAAGGTGTTGTTTATGATCTCGTCCCAAAAAACCCACGTTTCGATTATCCGAACTAGTCTCGGTCCCAATTGGTTCGGATAATCGAGGTTCTACTGTAATGGATGTTTAAAAGGAGGGTAACGACGCACGTCATCCATTGTTGTCCGAAGGCATGAAAGCGACGGATAAAAAAAATGAATTATTTGGTACTTTATAGGTAAATTTATTGTCTTTCAATACGTGCAATAAACAAATAAATCACTATGAACTAAAAGTATTTATAAGCATACTTTACGTTAGTGCCAAAGTCACACAGCCAAACTTGCGAAACTTAATATGTAATAAATACAAGAATGTGGTTGCAGCGAATCGTATTAATTTATACTATACTTGTCCGTTATTAATTTAAAAATAATCATTGTTAACTTACAAAAATTTCCGTCGAAATTGCCTCCGAAGGCTCCCTCTCAAACTCCAACGATTCTAGCCTTGCCTCGAAGCCATCAAAAGATGAATCGTTGCACACATCGTCCCTTTGTGTACGATTGCGATTCTGGCATTATTAACTCGAAGGTATACAAAGAGGATTTATAAATTTTGTAGCAATATAAGCAGTGGAGGAAAAACGAAAAAGGCTGTCCTCTAGAATAAAACAGGTGAGTACGAAGCGGCGAAAATGCACGGCAATCTTAATTGCCAGATGCGAGATGGCGTTAACAACGACTTGGCTGCATCAACGGACTAGTGCTCGATAGAGACGCAAAGTTACTCCTGTCGGGTACCGTTGAAATTGTTATCAGCATTCAGTCAGCAACGCAAAGTTTAGTGAGCGGTATTTGCAGTGCTAGTTAGAACAATGTACTCCTACACGACCATCTGCTGGTTATTCTTACGGGTTTACGTGCTAGTGATTGGATTAAATGCACTTGCAACTACTTATCCAACTTTCTTTCGTCCTTGGAGAGGATCGAATCGACGTTATCAAAATCGGTTCCCGGAGTTACCACGGAGATTTAATCAGCCAACTCGAATAAGTTACGAACGTAAGCATTCATATTTCCATACATCACGGTGTTAAGTACTCATTAGGGAAACATTAACCGTACATGCGGTAAATGGTGTGAAATAATGAAGTTTTTTTTATTGTGCCATTATCTCGGAAGCGTTAAACATTCGTGTTGTTAAATATTCGGTTACCGCACCATTATTATCAGAGTGCGGGAGTTCTTTATTCGATCATGTCACTTTCATGGAGTAAAACAGGATTCTGGTGAGAGCAATATACCATCATTGAGCCATCACTCACATGGCTCGATAACGGAATGAAAAATAATTTATTTTTTGTTGTAAAAATTGCACTGATAACAGGATTCTGGTAAAAGCAATATATCATCATTTAGTCATCACTCACATGGCTCGATAACGGAATAAAAAATGATTTATTTTTTGTTTGTAAACATTATTTATTGTTATGTCCTCTACTGATTTGTGGTCCGAACAGATAACGAGGAAACTGTAATACTCGCACAATCGATCTGGGACATTTCCAGCTTCATTAGCGAACAATTATTTTTCGCAATACGATTTTGCAAATTCGAGTTGCAATTGTACATTCTTATTTAACCCTTTGTGCCATGGTGGCACTCTGAGAGTGCCACCTGTTTTATAACCATTTTCTGAGCAATTTGGACCGAATTTAAAGGAAAAATGTGTAACACGAAGGGTTCAACAATAATCTATAAAATTCGTATTGGTATGACCGTGGAAGAGCCGAGTAAAGGAGACCCCGTCCGAAAGAGAATTTTTCGAAGAATAACCTTACTCCCAAAAGGTTTGATCATTCTGAGTTTGTAATTAATTTGTTAGAGATTTTGGTAATGAACAAAACTGCATATTCTGCGTTTATGCGCAACGTGGAAGTTCAAATGCAAGCTCAACTTTTCTTGTAAGAATCCTGTTAATCTAAACAATTATGCGGACATATGACATTTCAATAAATGAAACGATATTGTGACAAAACAGCTTTTATTTGTTCAGCAATATACTGAATTTATAACACGTTTATTCTAGGGTATGCTCCTGAGGCCCCGCGTATTATTTGTAGAACAAGATCGTGCACTCATATAGGCCTAGTTTTCGAATTACCCCGTCGGAACCATACCTCGATATCCTGGTGCTAGAACTGAATGTTCAAACAAAATGTGAAGTTTAAAGTAATTCGATGTACTAAAAAGAGACAAAATAGTTTGAGGATTTTTTAAATACGTCTTGGCACATCTAAGCCAATATCAGAACACTCTCTAATTATCATAACTAAATACTTTTTAGTTACAGAGTTATTAACATTTTTTGCGTGGGTCTATGTGAACAAAAATGATTTTATTCTAATATTAGTAAAATAGGTATATCTAGTCTTCTCCATTCTGGGCCTCAGGGAGTTGATTTGCTTATTTACAGTCGATGTCTGGTCACATTATGACAATCCCGAAGAAGGCAGGGCTCGAGAAGGAGACATAAAGGAACGTGCTGGTTCTAGAAAAACTATGACATCCAACAAATATCTACTCTGGCCTGATGGCGTTGTTCCATATTTCATCGAAGATTCTTTGGGTGATTATTGTTATCGAATACTGAAATACTTAATCATCATTACATGGTTGTACCCGCAAGAAGTTTATTAGCCAAATTGACCAATATTTTGTGGGAATCATTTTTAAAATATCTAGACGTGGTTTTACAAAATATCGAAAATATTGTAAATCCAAAATGTAACATTTCGAATAATTGGAACAGTAACAAATATTTTTCGATAAATAAAACGTCCATTAAAAAAACGTTCGATATATCTATCTTTAGAATTGCTCTTCTTTTAAATATTCATGGTTTACCTATTTCCACAAAATATATGAGCGGTGGTTAAATATTTATATTTATTTGTAAGCCCTACTTGTCAAATGACTTCGTCGAATGAATTGATATCATGTATGCATTCTCATTTTTTCATGTAAAATATATCTTGCAGTAAATGTGCCAGAGAAGTTGGCTATTCTGGAGGGTGCTATGGCAAAGATAATGGAATTGACCTGCTTGAAATTCGTTCGGATATATCCGGAACCAGGCGGACAATTTCTTTTCCCCGCGTGGGTAAACATTACTGGTAAAGATCAGGGTTGTTACTCAGATCTGGGCCGTTCGGCTAGTTCTCCCAGCGTTCTAAATCTAGACGTTGATCGATGCTTTCGCACGAACGGACACGCGTTTCACGAAATTCTCCACACTCTCGGAGCTTTTCACGAGCATATGAGGCCTGATCGGGATAAATATATTGAAGTACTTTGGAGCAACATAAAACAGGGTAATGTTAAAGTTTTAAAAACCGTTTATATTATTTAAATGATATATATACGATCGTAACGTGGTCGAATATTCGGATTTTTGAGGGCAGTCTTTGCAGTTGTAAAGAAAATGAGCAGATGAGTGATCGTTAGGAGCATCCTCTATCCTCGAACAATTTTACAAACTTAAAATCCATCGCATTGGGGTATGAAATGAAATTCAAGTAAACACTTTCCGGAAAGTCGCAATAGAATTTATCATTTTAATGAATTGGATGGAAAGTCTGCTCCTTTCACACGAGCTAATGCTAATTCAACAGGTGTTGCAATATATGTGTTATTATTCCCCGTTGATAATAATTAACAGCGCGCAAAGACCTCTGGGATTTATTGTACTATACATTTTAAGGTAATTCTTGTGTATCACGGCATCGGCAATTTTTTGTTAATTCTGTAACGAAAAAAAAACTATAATCTCTCGCTGTTCGTGAAACCATATAGGGTGCTCGTTATCTACGGTCTTGCATACAGATATTCAAACAAGGGTCATGAGGTTAGCCCGTATACCGTAGATCTACCTTACTATCTCATTTTGCAGCCACGGAGCGGCGTTATGATCGACAGGTACGAAAGCAGTGGAATTATATGTCGCATCGGACACTATTCTAATGTTTTGATATCTATTAACCATCTCAAGCAGGTTTGGGAATTAAAAAAAAAATAGTAAAAAAACCTAATTTAATTATTTCTGCCTACTCCAGACAGTCTGCCTACTCCAGACAGGCGAAAAAATGCTTCCCTTTAATTCGTACTTTAGTATCTTACAAGGAGTCAAACTCAACATAATGCGACGCAAACATTACATGTGCTATTTCTTAAAAAAAAAAACGGCTTTCATATTGGCTTGCAGAACGATGAGAACTAATTTTCACCCATTTACTTTAAATTTTAGTACCCCCCAAACTAAATTCTCTACGAAAGTACGTAGGGTTTTCTTGATTTATTAAAATCTTCTTTTATTATAAACCATTTTCCACGAACATTTTTTCTGGCAACAAAACGTTTTTTTTTCAATGCTTGGCATTTCTATTTCAAAAAATATTTATAAAATCCGCTATGTGTATATTTAGCTACTATGATACAGGGTGCGCCAGAGAAACTTACTTATTTGAAAGGTCAATAAAAACAAAAGTACTTCAATTATTATTTAAATTTTTTTTTTATTTGAGAATACAATATCCCAATTTTTTTTTCATGTAATCTTGAGAATGACATCGGATAAATGGCGACCCCCATTGCGCATACACTGATGAAGTCGATTTTTGAAATTCGTATCCACTCTTTGCAGCATATCAATCGGTATGTTGGCAATGGCGTCGCGAATGTTGTTCTTGAGGTGTGCTATGGTCCGTGGTCGATCGACATAAACCAGAGATTTCAAATAACCCCATAAAAAGAAATCTCATGGAGTCAAATCTGGAGAGCGTGCCGGCCATTGGAGATCGCCTCTGAGAGAGATGAGGCGGCCGGGGAAATGTTGTCGCAACAAATTGACGAAGACCCACCAACAAATTGACTCCATGCGATTTCTTTTTATGGGGTTATTTGAAATCTCTGGTTTATGTCGATCGACCACGGACCATAGCACACCTCAAGAACAACATTCGCGACGCCATTGCCAACATACCGATTGATATGCTGCAAAGAGTGGATACGAATTTCAAAAATCGACTTCATCAGTGTATGCGCAATGGGGGTCGCCATTTATCCGATGTCATTTTCAAGACTACATGAAAAAAAAATTGGGATATTGTATTCTCAAATAAAAAAAAATTTAAAACAATAATTGAAGTACTTTTGTTTTTATTGACCTTTCAAATAAGTAAGTTTCTCTGGCGCACCCTGTAGATATTATGAAACATGTTGATTTTCATTATTTCTTAATCAATCAATAAACGTAAGTATTTACTGATGCAGTGAGAGGTATTCATAAACCTAAATCTGGATTGAAGTCTCAGTAATCAGTATTAATAAATCGTAAATCTGTGTTTAGGTTTAAATAATAGGTTTACATATACCTGAATCTTATTTAGGTTTACAGGGTTTAGGGCATTTTACCCCAACCAAAGTCACTTAACGTGTACTGAATTAAAAAATATACAGGCATAAAAAGGGGCCTCATAAAGTTTACAAGTTGATTGAAAAAATGGATAAACTTTCTACCTTCCTTTTGCAATGGTTCGAAAGGTCTGTATGTAGATGATGTAATATACTTAGGGTTTTCGCCAAATCTACACAAGACTTTGTATAAAACTGGATCGAATTAATAAGGTAGTATACCAAATATACTCGCAAGTGCTAAATAAGTTTGCACCAACCAGTGCCGGATTTATACTTTTCTTAAGTATAGGCCACTTGACTTTGTACCGCCCCTCCTATCTTAATGACTTGTATCTACCGATGCCTTTTCGGATGCCTCTAAAATCCGCCAATGTCACGGACGACGAACACGCCGCGACTCTTTATGCGTAATATGGGCTTTACCGGACGCCTCTTCAACTTTGAATCGACATTACGTGAAAACGCGGCGACGAATCGAAAATCTAATAACATTTTACCAATTTAATGTGATTTTTCCCTATCGATTTTGTTTGGATTATTTTTCGATCCGTCTACTCAATCTTGAGATATCATAATATTCGGCTGAATTTTCAAACGACTTTTTTCCTACAAAATGTAATATTTAGGGCAAAGTTTTGTGAGGTTATGTTCATGTATAAGATATACAAGGTGATGTGATACTCGCTACCTCGTTAAAAAACCAATTGACTATTATTGCAGAAGGTTGAATTTTGGAAAGAGAGCCCAATTTCACAATTTGCACTCTTCGATTCCATGGGGGCTGAAATTATGTGTCTGGAAAAATGGATTCACATTGAAAAATAGTTCGATGTAAGATTTGAAGTGCCGGTAAACCATAAATGAAAGTTCCGCATTTTGCACATACTATGGGGCAAGGCGTGAACATTTTCATATTTTGCTGTGCAATTTTCAAAAAATCGTAATACTAATAAGGAAACCGCGCAACGTGTACGTTCCCGGTTTCAATGAAATTCAAATGACTGGTAAGTGGGTACAAGAAGTCGAAACGTATTCTTTATATTGACGGAACCCTATTTTTGAGGGTTAAAATAATTTGTTATACCACAACCATGTTTTTCGCGCTTTTTCGTGTGTAAACGGGATCTAAAAGAGCTCTTTTAGGGCCTAGGCCTTAAAAATGTTCGCGCGCGTATTTCTCACGCTCACGGCCATTGAGGACCGATGTGAAATAGCTGTCAGTCGGTGGGTGTTGTCATCAGCCGTTAGGTCGAGGAATTGCGTACGTTGAGGCGTTATTTACTGGACGAACCATAACCTCACTTTCACATGACACCGCGACAGCTTCCATGTGCAATACAAATGAATTATATTTGTATTATATTTACAACAAACAAATATTTAGCAATACAAAGTTCGGAAAACATGGTGCTGTTATATAAATATGCATGCGAACTGCGGAGACCGGGGCTTTTACGTTTCGCGCGATGCTTTCAGTACCAGTCTGCGCCTCGCGCGCAGGAGACAACGTATTTTTGTTCTTGGGCGATACTTGTTAACGGAACGGGATATGAAGGAATACATAAACGAAATAATATGTTACATCGACGTATAATTAGTTAACGTTTTCCGATACCTGATTTAATTCAAAAAATTTTATGCGGAATACTTTTCCCCCTCCCACAAGGAAACCACCCAAAATGTCACACCCCGTGATTTTTTGTCGGTTGCGGCGGAACGCTCTTTTCAAATGGCTAAACGCACACTCGACAACTTGTGGTTTTGTTCTAACTTTTGCTTGTAACTTGTGAACAGGGCGAACTTATAGCCAGAAAACGAAGGCAGAAAACCGCCAATTCTCAAAGGTGCATTTAAGGTAATCCTATCGCTTCACACTAGTCGTTCCACTGATAATACTTGAGACTTGTACAATTAAAATATTTAAAATATGCAAAAAAATTGTAATAACATTTTCCATGTATGAACTGTTTAATCAATTTTCCCATTTAATTAGACAAATGAAAAATAGTTATTTCAACGATTCACGCAGAATTTCTAGGTTTGATATTTGGCACGATTGGTCCTATCTCTGTCATTTTTACTCAACCAGACGAGTTTAACATCCATTCTTTGCGACGTCGATCTGTCAAATCAATGTCAAGTGTGAGAAATATAAAGCATTGTCTTTGGGCCTCGACTGGTAAAAAGCGTGGAAAATTTGTGCGCAAGGGGACACCACGTGCAGTTTCCTTGCAAGTCAAAATAATCAAGATCAATAATCCAATACGAATCGAAAACAAGATGTATCTATTTTATTATTTGTACATTACCAGTTTGTAGAAATCGAATTGCTTGTGTGATCCCCTCAGTGGGTTTTCCCAAAGCCGAGATTTACGAGTATCTCAATGACTTTGAATGATAAATGTAGAATGATAAAAGATTCGATAAAGCAGAAATGAGCGCAAGGAGGCAACAAACCAGTGCTGTGCAGTTGAGGATCTATTAAAATTGAACGATTTTATCATTACATCTTTTAGATGGAGAGAAAGCAATACCTGTCGCTCGGTTAAAAGACGAACCAAGTGTCTTTGGGTCTCAGAAATGTAACCTGTCCAGGAGAAACTCCGGCCGTAGGATTTTTACGCCCTGGCGTGTGACACATGTCCTTCGAGTATTCCTTCCAGCGGAAGGCATATTTTTTGGTGCTTTGAACAAACTTTGAGAGAGGGAGGAGTAGACACAGCATAGGCTAATACGTAGTTCCAGCGTCTTAAAAAATCCGACTTCCAATAGTTCCAGATCGTGCCACTAACAGCTCTCCTGACGATAACGTCTCAAATAATTATAATAGTCCAAACTTAACCCGTGCGCACAAATAATAAAAGAATTTGATATCGATGTGTCTTTGTGCTCAACTTTGAGGTTCATTTTAAATATTATTGTGTTTTGTAATATTGAGAAAATCTTCACGAAATTGTTTTCTTCAAAGCCCAAGGTAGAATTATTGTCAATATTGCTCCCAATCAATCGTCATTAAGGTTTCAGTTTCTTTTTTCATGCATGTAGTTCAGTTTATGAGAAACATAACCTTTACGCTTCATTCTCCCTGGAGTAATAAGCAGAAAATGGAGCATATTTTATAAGTTATTTTGCTTGCAAATACAACTGCAATTTTTTGACAAGTTCCTTTTTTTATCCAGTGCAGTTGCATTTACAAGCCACATAAAGCGTAATATTGTTTGCATAGGCCAATGTTTTTCAAACTTTCATTCGCATCGGTGAAAAAAATTAATCAACTGAATACCCTTTTCTGAAACATATTTCCAATCCACGACAGTCAAGGCTACATTTGTGTACTGTTTTTATTTTCTTAGTTGGTTCACCGCTTAATTTCATGAATTATTAGTTGCTATTATGAGTTTGCAACAATGAGAAAGACAGCGAAATAGGATAGGTAGACGCAACAGTTAGGTCCCCCATCACGAATGTGCTGTCGACAGCTACCGAGAGTACGCCAAGAGCACGAGGCTAGTAGGCGGAGCTATTCGGTCGGACACGTACGATCGCAGCGCCTCCTTATTTGCTGCGTTTTTGCGGACGTTTCGTAAGCACTGTGTCCACTCCTTACCTCGTCTCCCTGATCAATAACATCGAATTCGCCTGAAACTATGTCAAAACCTACCCGTATTCAACATTCCAAAGCTTTAGGGCTACTTTCCGCCAGAGCGGAGAAAAGCGGAGATAGTGAAAACAACAAAGAAACGCCCGCTTAGTTTCGGTGGATTCAGCGGTTGATAGGTTAATTTTTCTAACTCGGCTCCGCTTTGACGGATACTAGCCTTAGGTGTATCGAGTTAATTGTAAGATGTCAATATCTGTCCGAAAATTGGTTACGGAAACGATGATGCAACATCGCACTACAGCCGCCCCCCCGACATTCTTCAAACAATTCCACTCGACTTGTTGCGGTTGCCACCTCTGACGTTTCCGATTTAAATTTCCATTTACGAAAATGCGCCTACCAGTCCAATCCATCTAGCTTTCAACACAAACATTTCCATTTTACATTGGATTGCCTTAAATTTTTATCGACACTGGAATCCTCAATATTTTTTTTAATGCCGATGTCGATATGAGAGATCGTGATGTTTTTTTATACAAGTTATTAGACTCAAACGCAGGCCGCTCCTGCGAGCCTGCTCCTAATGTCGCGTACTAAAAATGCAAGTTTTTAAGTTGCTATACTTTTCTAACCGTTCGGTGGTCGATCTCAAAATTATTTCATCATACAGATGAATCCGTTACTTTCCAAGTCACTGAGTCCCTGCAAATAATACGTTAACCTGCAGGTATTATGGCAATTTTGTATCATGCTGGAAAGCAATTGCGTAATGTTACAAACGGGTCGCTATACGGATGTATAAGATCTCGCCTTTGGTGTCGCAAAATATTTTTCAATGCTGTCTGCTCGGACAAGTTATCTAAATGATTCGTTACTCACCACTGCATGAACTTTGTCAGGTGATGAATTCAATTTTCGAATGGTTGACGAAAACACAGCTACGACTTACGGATTACCCTACGACTACGACAGCATAATGCATTATTCGATGACTGCGTTTTCCAAGGATAGGTCGATCCCGACGATATTACCACGGGTGAGTAATCTATGTTGATCGATTATCTCGTACGAGTGGGGGAGATGTACGCAATGATTCTCGTTTATTATAGAAACAGGGTGCCGTAATTGGCCAGAGGGAGCATTTATCGTTCTACGATATCCAAAAACTGCTCATAACCTACAAATGCAACGAGGTAGATTCAAAATACGCGCGTCGCAAAACAAACGAGAAACACGGGCATAGCGTAGAGTGGGGACATTCGAATACGTCGGAGACTGTTAGGCGCGCTAGCCGTGCTAGACTGGAAATGCCGAGAGATAATTCGTACGACTATAAGAGGATCTACACGTGGCAACCTTGGACTGTGTTTTACCATGCGAAATATCCTTCGTACCCCTACCCGACCAACGGTTATTATCATTGAAATCCGGAATTTGAATAAACTTTTGTCTGCGCAAAGATTCCGAAGCTTTAGCCTTACTATGCCTATTTCGTCGTAAATTAACGACTCCGACTCCTTGGTTTTTTCCGTCGGCGATTATCGGAGTGCGATCGCCTGTCAGTCTCGTTTACGCGATCGTCGTATTCTCTTTTGTCTCTGGATGATCGCGCTTTCTCGCGCTCTTGCGATCTGCTTCGTTTGTGGCGATCCTTAGATTTATGTCTGTGCTTCTTATGGTGACTCGACTTGTGAGATTTTCGCTCACTCGAATCCCGACGGCAGCTCGAAGACTTTCTTGTCTCCGCGGAGCGCTCACCTCGCCCGTGAAAATCGCGACGAGAACCATCGTTTCTACGATCGTATCGACGATTATCGGACGTCCGCTCGTGGACTGTAAGAACTTCGACTCCCTTTGAGCAATTACTGCGATGATGCACGTCCTCGGCATTGCTCGACGAAATACTTTTATCCGCCACGATTCTATCGCTTCTCCATGACTCGTTGTGGCACTTTTCTAAACTTTTAACGCAAATACTGTTCGCCGGATTATCGGAAGCTTCGTTGCGCTTCTCCGCAATATACTCCGTAAGCATTTCCATCTGTTGATTCACAACTTCACGGAGAATTTCAACCTGCGACTTCTTATTCGTATGAACACCGCGGTATTTGGCTCTACGCCTTTTTAAATTGCGCTCCTGAGCAAGAAGCTCCAAGTACGATGATGTTTTTCCATGACCCAACGACGACGTGCTGAAACGATACAATATTTTGTCTTACGCACCGGTATACGAGCGATTACAGCCTACAGAGTTGTGGAAAACGTGGAAAATGCTCTCAGTTTCTACGAGTCGACGCTCAGAACAATCGAATACTTGCACAAACTCGATATTTCGTTTTAATAGTCTCAGCATAGAAAGTACTAAGAATCGACCGAGTTTTCGGGCGCAACCCTGATGCATAAACGTTAAGAAAAATTAGTTTCCTTTGTAATTCTTTGGAACGTTGAACCACACAAGTACGTAAATTCACGAAACCGAAAGCCAGGCTCGAAGAATTTTTGCCTATTTTGCGGTTGAAAGGAAAATTCGCTCTACCTATATTGTAAGCTTGAACGAAAATATCTTACGGTTTGTTCATATCGGCTATGTCATCGCCGATATCGGGCTCCACCGTATTTGCGATAACGTATTCGTACATCGCACATCTTTCCTCCCTGGTGAAATCGGCGGTGAGCCTATCGGATGTGCGGGGTATTAACCGTCCACCCACACCTGTCGTCAGTGTCAAGAAAACATTTATTCACAAATGAAACATGCCATGTTGCAATATTTTCTTCGCGGAAAATTGATACAGAATGGAAAGAATGGTGATGAATTGAACTTGAATCAAAATCAACGATGATTTGACCTCGCGAGTTTAGGAGGCAATGTAAAAATGGTTGAACTCTTTCAGGATAATGAAAGTAATAAGAGCAGGTACTGTGGTGACAGCGGTTACCGCTTTTCCTCTGAATAATTGCTAATCGTTGAAAATAATCCGTTGTACGATTTTTTAAAAGATGCCAAACTTGGTCCTGACACTACTTCTGTCGAATTCGGAAAGTTGATCCACAGCTTCATTCGGCCGATCTTAATTGAACATAGCGAAAGAATTAGGCGATCGGCAATGAAATTATCCACGACTGCCGAGTTTTGTGCACCAATTTTCTACATTCACCGTGTGAAAAGTTTCTCGACAGAATTCATACTACTTTTTTTTATAGTCACGTTTAGCCTGGTCGATTGAGATCGGGCTAAAAAATTAATAACCCACAACTGTCGTTAGTGTTTCTTTTTCAATTAGAAGCTGCTACAACTGTGGCATTGATTCATTATGAAGAAGATTCATACTGCCTGCGATCAACATCACGTGCAGCGATGCCGCCATAGAGTAGCGCTGAACCGATCGACACACACAGGACGAGAGTCAATGGACAATACCCGAAACATGCGTTTTCAATTATGTAGGTAAGACTCCATTGACAGAGCGTTGAACAATAAGAACAAATATGATCTGCGGATGCTATAAGATTAAACGGAATACCGGAAAATATCACGAAAATAGTGTAGAGCTTGGATGTTTGGTTCTTTCTTTCACCTTCTTTGTTTCCGTACCATTTTTCCTGAAAATGCGGTATCGTATATATAATAGACTGAGCACGGCCATCTGTATTGATGTTCAACGATTAGTAAAGGATATGAAAAAGGATATATCGAGCCCGTTCATGGTATAACAGTGACAATGGTCTGCAAAAAATTATACAATTTAATACGTATAATAACGAAAGATATTGCGACGAAGTTTTTGTTGTACTGACCTACGGCCATTGTTGGGTTTTGCTCTTTCGCCTTCCGGATAACCTCCTCTTGCAGCTGTTCATCTGGAAGGAAAACGAGTTTCGTGAACGAATGAGTGTGTGTGTGTGTTACGCCTGTGCACAATTGGAGCTATGCCAGATCCGTATTGTTTTTTTCCGTGACTACAAGACTCGCATTTGAACCTGGGACCTCCCAATGTTCTGCTTTGATACTTGCAATCCATGCAATCACTTTTACAGCATGCAAATGCCGTACAGTATGGAATGGAGAAACGGCAACTGATTAAAACGACCAATCCTCAAAATTGCGTGTGTGGTAAGCTTTATCGCGTTCGTGAACTTTCTTCCAGATCTGATACAAAGGCTCAATCCTAAATCGATCGTCCGTACCGTTTTGCATAAAATTTACAATTGAAAAAACACTTTTTCACGTAGGGAGATGTCTATGCTCGTCACCGAATGGTAGTTTTACGTACCAGGTAGCGTGGAAAACTGTTCGAACTGTTATTAACAACAAAATGTTATTAACAAAGTTGTTAATAACAAATGTTATCACCAATTGCATCATCAGTGTTATAACGTTTAATGCCCTATGATAAATTCCAAAGCTCTTCATTTTGACATTACAGTAAATTCGACCATGCAGATGTTACTACCAAACTAGACGGAAAGCCAAAATGAATTTTCGTACCAAATTTAATGGAAGAGGGAGCACCCGGATGTAGCGACGGAACAGACAGAGGTAAGTCGTGCTTTCCGTAACCTTCCGCTTTCCATTGACAATCATGTAGATGTTTGTCCAATGATCGCTCCGGTACGCGATGCGATGCGTTGAAAGGACAGACCACCAACTTCTCAACCTGCCATTAAAAATAAATTAATAGAACCGTTACGCGTTACAAAGGAGTAGATGATCCTTTTTCTCATCTTTATTTAGGTGTTAAAATCAATCTGGTAAAAAGTGTCTAACTTACATCTTTGGACACGCTCTCGACCGACCAGCCTAACCTAGATAAAATAGAGGTTAACCTGTTTTTTGAATTTTCGATAAAGTCATCGAGTTTCTGTAGTTCTTCAGCGCGATCGATCGACGTTGCTGTCATTGCGCCTTATCATTATCAGTTGTCACGAAATTGAAATAATTAAGTAGTTTTCGCGCGTGGGTTATACATCAGCGAAGTGTCGTAAAGCATCAAGCAGGGAGACTATAAGGAAGGTGACCAAACTCCGTATTCGTGCGCGTCCGTAAAAATCGGGCCAAATTGGGTTTCAGATCAGTGGCGCTGCGAACCTTATAGTGATTGTGTGCTATATACAGGGTGAGGCACATAAAGTGTTAAGGTGCGGCCTCATGAAGTCGCTCGTCGCTTGCTTGCAGCGACAAATATGGTCACGTGATATGTACCGACAAAGCTGAAAATGTTGAGCTTTGTCGCTGGGAAAGGAGTGGGGAGAGGAGAGTGAGCGATACCAGTCGTAATATGCTAATACTCTTTTTCGCCGAATTTTTTTCAATCCGTGCTCTGTGAGCAATCTGTTCAACCCACTTTTGATACTCGTAAACAAACGACATCTCGTCAATTTCCGAAAAAACACGATTTTTTTTAAATTTCACTCCGATTTCTTTCACTTGTGTCACTACCACGACTGCCACTAAAGGAGGTTAGGAAATCAGCTTTCGAGATCATTACTGAAAGCAGTCATGTTGACACTGCTATTCGGCGCGGCGACTTGTCACTACTTTCTTGAGTCGCGGGAAATTCAAAATAGGGTCACGTGACCAGATTTATCGCTGCAAACGAGCGACGAGCGACTGCATGAGGCCGCACCTTTGCAGAGCAATAGCACTCAACCTATTGATCATATCCAAAAATGTTACAGACAAAAGTTTCAGTGTTCGAGAAGACCGTCATACTGGATCACCCTATTTTTTTTTATCGGGAGAGGCGCTGAAGTTACGTCAAGGTCAACTCCACTTTTTTAAAATGGAACCATGTATTTTTTTTCGATAACTTTGCGTGACAAGAATGACCTTGTGTTGTAGGTGGCTAAATTCGTCTTAAAATCGGCAATGATGTCATTAAAAAAATACATGGTTATATTTAAAAAAGTGGAGTTGACCTTGACGTAGCTTCAGCGTCTCCACCGATTAGAACAATAGGGTAGTCCAGTATGACGGCCTTCTCGAGCACAAACTTTTGTCTCAAACATTTTTGGATATGATCAATAGTTTGAGTGCTATTGCTCTGTAACACTTTATGTGCCTCATGTATGTTTCGTATGTTTTGTATACATGCATGTTTTGTGCACGCGTTGTTATCAGCTGTCTGTGTTGTTATTAGCTTTCACAGTTGTCAACAAGTAGCCGCCATAACAGTCAGTTCCATCCTGCGCACTGGCTGTATTACTATGTTTTTGATACACTAACGACACGAACGACGCCCATAGGCCATAATTAACATTAAGTTAAGGGTACGAATTTACGGACGTTCCTTATACCGTCTCGCCATACGAAGCAAGAGTAGAGGTAAGGAGTACGAACGCCTGCGGCGATCACGATCCAAAAGGGTCCACGAAAATCCATTTATTAGTAGTTGGTGGTTCCTCCACGTGCGTCGCTGCTGCATCACCGAACCGAAATGAATTAAGACGGAATGACACCTCATCGCGGTCGGTATGGTAGAACAGAATTATAGATACCCAAAAATCTCTGAAACGGCTCTTCAGATCCCGTCGAAACTTTGCCAAACGACGTCAAATAGATAGACGAACAGCTTCCAGCCCCTCAAATTTTTTGAATTTGAGAAAAAAAACGTAGACTGGCTTATCATGCGGAACTCGAGACCGAAAAGATGAAAAATCAGATGTTTGGCTAATGTCACGACTTAGAGAAAAGCTAGACCGCGTAGCCACATAAAAAACGAACAATTTGAGCTCTCAATCACTGCACTTCGTTGCATATCTTAGGAGAAAAGTGGTAATCTAGATTTGTCGTGTAATTGTTGATAATTGCGAGCAAATGTCGCCCGAACTTCGACGTGCTCAGTTCACGAGAATTCCGCGCGCGGCGCTCGCCTCGTGGTCTGCAGACGACGCGCATCGAGGCCCGTGGCAGCGCCAATAACGTCTCTCCACACCGTGGTGTAGACGTGCACCGACACGCACGCACACATGCGTTGTGTAGCGTGTCGAGGCCCGTGGAAGGCGAGACGCAATGTCTCCGCGCGCGCGGCGACGAACGCGCGCGGTGACATCCGTTGGTGGGGCGCAGAAGCTCGATTGAGTTCTGCCCTACCGGTCGGAAGCCGGGGCCGCATCGAAGTTTCGCGTCGGGTGTCATTCCGTCTTAAGCGACAAGAACGCAATCGACGCTATCCGCTATCGATAAGTCCCGCTTGTCATCCATGTTGGAATAAAGCGTGTGCCGTCCGCACGGTCCGTGCAGGCAAACAAATTACGCGAATTATCTTAGATTTAATAAAAAATATTTGTGTCTCAGTATAAAATATATTTATCCTGATCTGTGGCGAAAACGATTAAACGAGTGATACGTATTTTCTTGTGTTTATAAATAAATTTTGCTTGTTACTGTTTCCGCAACGAAATAAAAACATTTACTTAATTTCTGTATTTCGTTATTATTCTTTATCTCTGCAACGTACCCTAATATATGAATGTGATGTGTGATAATTTGTAAAACTTTTGTCTGAATTGAAAATTCTTATGAATTTTCTTGTGTCTATAAATAAAGGTTGTGTTACTGCTTCTGCAATGAAAAAAAAATATTGTCTTAATGTTTGTATTTCGTTATTTTTCTCTATTTGTACAGCGTATCATCAGTGTGAATATGATGTGTGATAATGTGTAAAACTTTTGTCGTGAGTCAAAATTGTTATCAATTTTCTTGTATCTAGAAATACATTTTGTTTGTTACTGCTTCCGCAACGAAAAAAAATGTTGACTTATTTTCTGTACTTCGTCAGTGTTCTTTATCTGTATAGCGTATCATAACGTGTGACAATTTGGAGATGTTTTGTCTAGATTCAAAATTCTTACGAATTTTGTGAGAGCGATAAACTATTATCTCATCATGAGAAGACATTTTCTAGCGCGGTCGGTCAACGAAAATAATTACGCAAGGATGATTAAAACGAAAGACAATAGGAAAAAATAAAAACTGTAAGATTGATTTATCTGTACAGTGTATCATAACATGTGAATATGTTGTGAGATCATTTGTAAAAGTTTTGTCTGGATTCAAAATTCTGATGAATTTTCTTGTGTCTATAAATAAATTTTGCTTCTTAGTACTTCCGCAACGAAAAAAAATATATTGACTTAATTTCTGTATGAGTATCATAAATTTCTATATGTGTGATCATATGTGAAAGTTTTGTGTGGATTCAAAATTCTCATGAATTTTCGTGTACCTAGAAATAAATTTTGTGTGGTACTGCTTCCGCAACGAAAAAAAATTGACTTAATTTCTGTATTTCGTTATTCATTATCTGTACAGCGTAATATAATATGTGATAATTTGTAGAAGTTTTGTTTGGATTCCAAATTCTTATGGATTTTCTGGTGTCTATAAATAAATTTTGTTTGTTACTACCTCCGCTACGAAAAAAACATATTGACTGAATGTCCGTATTTCGTTATTATTCTCCAAAACAATCTATGTTATCTACATAAGAGTTCTATCTATCTATATAAAAATTTCCTTCGCCAACTCCTCTCACAATTAATTTGATCAAATTACCGCTCCACATGAAGAAGCAAAGGGTGCTCTTCGCATATAGTACGGCACTAGTTTTACAATTAATTTGATCAAATTATTGCTCTTTATGAAGTAGCAACGGGTGCTTTCTGCATATTGTGCGGCACTGGTTTGTTGCAGACTTCAATTCGGTTCGGTAGGAGAGAAGCACACCCCTCAGATCTGGATTTTGATGGACGTTTTTTCGACGCTGCGTTCGTACCAGGGCGCTGGCACCTCCTATCCCTTACCGTATGTAAAAATGCTACCCTTTTTGACTGCTTTATTTAGTTCTACCTCTCCCCGTGGCGCTAGTAGGTTATTTCCAATATTCTTAGTGCGCAGGCGCGAGGCCCGCACAGCGTACTTGACGGAATGACACCCAACGCAACACTTCGATGCGGCCCCGGCTTCCGACCGGTAGGGCAGAACTCAATCGAGCTTCTGCGCCCCACCGACGGATGTCAGCGCGCGCGTTCGTCGCCGCGCGCGCGGAGACATTGCGTCTCGCCTTCCACGGGCCTCGACACGCTACGCAACGCATGGTGCGTGCGTGTCGGTGCGCGTCTACACCACGGTGTGGAGAGACGTTATTGGCGCTGCCATGGGCCTCGATATGCGTCGTCTGCAGACCACGAGGCGAGCGCCGCGCGCGGAATTCTCGTGAACTGAGCACGTCGAAGTTCGGGCGACATTTGCTCGTAATTATCAACAATTACACGACAAATCTAGATTACCACTTTTCTCCTAAGATATGCAACGAAGTGCAGTGATTGAGAGCTCAAATTGTTCGTTTTTTATGTGGCTACCCGGTCTAGCTTTTCTCTAAGTCGTGACATTAGCCAAACATCTGATTTTTCGTCTTTTCGGTCTCGAGTTCCGCATGATAAGCCAATCTACGTTTTTTTTCTCAAATTCAAAAAATTTGAGGGGCTGGAAGCTGTTCGTCTATCTATTTGACGTCGTTTGGCAAAGTTTCGACGGGATCTGAAGAGCCGTTTCAGAGATTTTTGGGTATCTATAATTCTGTTCTACCATACCGACCGCGATGAGGTGTCATTCCGTCTTAACCACCCTGCACCGAATACGCCTATTTTGACGTTTGGAGTTTAAGCCGCGGTGCGGAATTGAATAAAATTACCGAAATTACTCATACTCGTGCACTAATGCCGTGTGTTGTGCTCGGTTGTACCTCAGGGTACCCACGTAATCCTGACAAGGTGCATTTTTCACCATACCAGCCAATCCTCGTATTCGAAGGTATGGAACGTCTATGAGTTATATGTGTGCGCATGTGTATATATACATAGCCCCGACGCGCGTGTCAGGACTGTAGGAGAACAACTAGCGCTGCGAGTGGCAGAGTTGGACACTATAAACAGCGAACAGTTCGCGTAGCAAAAATTTCAAAAGATGCCAGCTCCCTGCTTCCTACTCCTCACCTCTAGTCTTCGTGATACGAAGATTGCACTCAAGAAGACTAGAGGTAAGGAGTACGAACGCTTACGGCGATCACGATCCAAAAGGGTCCACGAAATTCCAGTTATTAGTAGTTGGTGGTTTCGGCGCGCGCGTCGCTGGTACATCACCGAACTGAAATGAACTGAGCGACAAGAACGCAACTGACGCTATCCACCATCGATCATTCCCGCTTGTCTTCCATTCTGGAATAAAGCGTGTGCCGACCGTGCGGACTAACAAAGGGTTTAGCCGGATAAGAATGGTGAATCTGCCCCCACCGAATTTTGTAGCGCCGATTTTTTCCACAGTTCGTCACCTAAAAAAACAATTTTGTGCAAAATTACAGCTTTCTACATCGATGCCGAGGCGTTTTCCTGCTGAAAAAACGTGCTTTATGAATTTGTGCAGTTTTCGAATACCAAGACGCGACTGAAAAATCTGACAAAAATTCTGAAAAATTAGAAACATGTCAATGTTGATGGGATTTTTTTTTCATTTTTAAAAATCCTTATCTTTCTTTTTAACCATTCAACCTTCCTTTGAAAGCATTATTTTGTAGCGAAAAGATTTTTCTCCTATTATGACAAAAATTGGCATGATTTTACTCTTCTTTTCCTATATCTCAGAAAAAAAAGATCTCAAAAATTGACCTGCAATATTTTGAAAAAAAATAAGAACGATAAAATTCTTATTTTTCATTGGAAATCCATACATAAATCATTCTTTGGGTTTAATTAATGGGTGATCATGGCTGGAGTAGTTGAGAGACATAACAAACAGATGTAAACAATAGGATTGTACACGCTGATTTTGTACATTTTTCAATTTTCGACGTCATTTAATTACATGTCGATGAGAAAATCATTGAGTATGTTTATGCGGACAATTGCTCACGTTACGCTGAGATATTCTAGTCACGTAAACGGTCAAACCCGCATGCATAGTAACATAAAGAACGAACAGATGGCGTTTACGCGAGTTTTTTTTCCAGAAGTACCGTAACAGCGCAGCGTTACAGAATTGCAGCTTGCGTAAACGTACCCTCTCACAGTTGTTTGACAGTTTACGCAGATCTGAATATTTCAGCTTACTATTATATGAGGAGGAACATTGGGTTTTTAATGAGAATAACAAAGTTGATTAGGAAAAATTCAATCTTTATTCATATAATAATTATATACAAAAACCTCAGTGGTAATTATCATAGAAACAAAGCAATAATTTTTGCGATATCTTGCGTAACATATAAAAGTGGATTTTTTACAATCGTAGGGAGTTTGCAATACATCCGTACAAAAACATGTCCCATTAACATTCATGAAAATGTTTCTAGGAACTGATAATTTTGAGGCAAACCAGGCGTATTGAATCGTGTCTCGGAATATTGATGACGATAATTGATCTTGAATTATTGAATGGATTTTTGTACAATCTTCCCGGGAATTAATTTTATGATTCAGCTCGAACATTTCGCTGCAATTTTGCAAGCGCTTTATGAAATTTTTAACTTGTCTGTAAAAGTAAACGTCACAAGGCTGCACTAAGCGAGTGCATTTTGGAGGAATTACTTTTACAGAGCAAGTTGGCATATTTTCGTATATAATTATTATATGAATAAAAATTGAATTTTTCCTAATCGACTTTGTTATTCTCATTAAAAACCCAATGTTCCTTCTCATATACTATACAATGAAAAATATAAAACCCACCGTTATGAATTGTTTTATTGGAAAAAAAAGAAAATAATTTAAAAAAATGGAAAATAATAAATAAAATAACGAAATAAATTTTAAAAAATAATGTAGGTATGAGAAACGTTTTAAATAATTGTTGGGATAACAAAAAAAAATTTAAAAATAAGTTTCGAAGGAGGAATCGAACGCGAGACTTCCGGCGCAAAACCCGATCCCTGACCGTCTAGGCTAGACGGCCACTCGACAAGTGCATGACATTTTAAACTCATAAGGCGCCTAAGAAACTTTAAATCGATTTTTCTCGGACTTTTCCGAGTAGTGCGTCCTACTACTTTAACCACGTGAGGTTCTAGGGGTCGTCTTTCACCACTAAAAAATTCGGCCAAATCGCCGACCCCACGGTCGTGCCGTCTCCTTGTAAGCGGCCCACTCGCCGCCTATCAAATATGACCGTCGTTTTAAGACTTGTATATGAAACCATGTTATAGTCTCCTTGCCAAAGGTGCTGGAAAAAGCCTCCCCGAAATTGTGTCCAAGTGATGGCGCTGGGGTGCAGCGGCACGTATATGTATAGTAATATATTGGTCAACGAGGTGACAGTGATCGGAAGAGTTTCTAACCTCACGACAGACCGATCGTGACATCAAACGTCGAAATATGCGCCAATACATCATTTCCTCATGACGGTTTGAAAAAAAATTTTAATCGAGAAAAGGTTTCAAACTCAACATGACGCCGACAGAGCCCATCTTGAAAAACGTGGTTCGTACAAATAGCTAAATAAAGTATAAGACCTGGAACAAAAATCAAAACAGAATATTAATTTATATATTATCAGCAATTGGACAACGTAGGGATTTTTAAATCAGATTTCGAAAAAATAGCGCACTATGAAAATAATAAATCGATTTTTAACCCAAAAATAAGCAGTAAATTATTTATAAAAAAAAGTTTACATTTAATAAAAAAACGGCTACGTACTCCTATAGAGAATGTCATTGTGAAGCTACTATAAAAATTTCAAATCGATCCATGCAAAGGTGTTCGAGTAATCCGTCATCCCAGTTTGAAAAAAGTGGTTTCGAGAAAAACGCGTTTAAAGTTGTACGAGCAGCTCAGCGTGCGCTCCGAGGAGCTGCGGCAAAATCGATCATTGAACCTTTGAAAAAAATTCGCTACAGGACCAATTGCATATTGTTTTTATGAACCCAAAGTATTTTTACAGCCGAAAAAACGATATTTTTCCAAAATCCTAGAATGGTGTTATCCCTTAACACCAGCACTCGACAAGCACGCTATGTGATGGAAGACGTATCGTTATAAAAAAATATTTGCGTTATAAATATGTATATTTTATATTGCTTATGCTATTTTCATTAACAAACAAAAGTGTTGGTTAGGAGATAACTGATTATAAACTTGGTTGGATTAAAATTTACTTCCAAATAAAACTTTGTGTTGTATTATTTTGAATATGCCGCGCAAACTTACGTCCTTGGATACGTGAAACGATGCGGTGTTGCCATATCTCTTCTTATTATAGAGGACAAATAGTTTTTACGAAAAATTATTCTGTCTTTATTGAACGTTTTTACCAAAACCGAATAGGAAAGGCAGTCCAAACTTTTTTCACTCTTTCATTAACTAGTTTGCTATGTAAAAATGATTGTTCTTCAAAATTTATAAACACAACAGAATGGTACGAGGAATTATATGACCTGGCTTCCGGTCAATGCCGACCCTGCAGTATTAAAAGTTGCGATTTCAAAACCTATTATGTATCTCCCAATCCAGGTAGTTGACTGTTCTGAAATTTCACTCAAACATGCACATTGTCTGTCAAACATGCACTCAAACATATGAACATTGTCTGGTTAAAATTTGAACAAAATCTATAGAAATCAAAAGCACACTCGTTCTATCTTAAAGTCAGAATTATCACACATATTTTTGTGCAGAAATGTAAAGTTCGTCTTAAAAACCAAGTACACATTGGTACGTAATTTACCTCCTTAGAGTAGGTATTTATACGTGAATATTCTCGATTTTGACAACCTGCGTATTCTCTTGCGTTCATATTAAGCTCGTTAGAGGATCGCTCACCACGTTAAACGTGTGATCGAAATGTTGAAAGTTTCTCTCCAAGAGATGGCGTTCACACGAACTTTGCTCAGGTAATAACAGATAGGGAATCAATTACGGAAGTTATTTATGATCCGAAAAAATTGTATTGCTGCCTGTAGGCGATTGCTTATGTTAGGAGACTTCGTTAAAATCGAAATGTTTCGCGGCATCTAAAGCGTTTCGAATGTTAAGTGGTCGCGACTATAATACATACGAAAATAAATAAAATTCGAATGCTCTTTTTGCTGTTTATTTTGCGTCTTCCGAGTCCTTCTTGCTGGGCCTCCTCTTGCCTCCCTCATTCACAATCTCTAATTACTCAGATAAAGGTGACCTGAAAACCGGCTTGGACGTATTTTTACAATATTCACGCTTCCACTCAGCTCTTGAACGTGTCAGTTTCTCAGTGACGATTTACACCAAGTGGTCAATCGTGCACGAGAAACCCGCAATTACCATCAGCATCTGATCACTCTGGTACTTATACGTGTATATAGTATGGTGATTGACGAAATGGTCGAGAACATTACCATCAGCGTACACGGAAGTCATTCAATGCGTAAACAGAATTCTCGCGAATTCCTTTAACATAGGACACCATTGGGCAACTAATCATCCCATTAATTAGTAAGATATGCCGACAATTTAATGTCAACAAATATTCCAACAGATAACATTCTATTTTCGACGCAAGGAGGTCGTACTTTTGCGAGAGTTTCATTAATCGGCTCATCGCACGAAGCTGGATTATTGTTCCCACAAGTCAATAAGCGAACCAAAAATAAATTGTATAATAAGATATACAAACTGCTTACCAGCGAATTGTTAGTAATGTTTCAAGTAACAATTGGTTCCCGTAAATTGAACAAGTTATCCACGAGTTTCGAGCAGGTGAATAATGTTAAGGTGTCAATTGGTTTGAATGACCGAATTTATAGGATTTATTTAAAATTACACATAGCGCCGTAAACTCTTCCTGGGCGATAAATTTCCCAACAATGAAGCTAGTTTTAGTTTTCTATCCATTTAATCCGTAAATGAATGTGCATCAAAAACAAGAATTGATCGAAATCTACCGTTCACTCGGGGACATAAGGTTCACTGCTTACGTTACGCGCGTATTTTCTTATATGTATAATCTCTTTGGTTCGAGCGATCTATTTGAAAGATGAAAAGGGACTGGTTGAATGCACAACGGCTACTTTTTCATGCCATTTTATCCACATAGTACAAAATCTACAATTACACCCTATATCTTGGGAATCTCAATGTATACTCTAATAGCTAGTGGGCCTCGTTATTTTGATGAGGTGGTAGGTCCTCGCAAATGAGACATACAGTTCCTGTTTTGAAATTCCTTACTTCCTCCAATTATCGATCCAAATTTTCTCACGAGTGCATGAATTTTGAAGAAAAAGAAACTCTGAGAAGGCAAGAGTAGACCCGCCCCAAAAGACTTTCCCGAAAACTCAAGACCTCGGGAAGAAAAAATAGATTACAGTTTGTATTACTATCAGTCGATAACGGCGGCTACCACTTTCCAATGTATTCCCCTTGTCACTCCACATCGCGGTAAAGTCTAGGGCATATTTGTACGGTCGGTATAGACCTATTCTACGCGGCGTATCGTACCCGAGTACGGCGGGAAAAGCAGCATCCGGTTATTGGTCATATGATAAGCAATCTTGTATTACCATTTATAGATGTAAAAAAGGCATTCTGCAGTATATAAAAATGCAGAGAGCCTTCTTACGTCTTGATGGAACAGAAAAATAGCCGTATTGCAGGAAATAACTTTGCAACACTGAAACTTATCTGTTGTATTAACCGACTGCAGAGCATTGCGTTCCTCTCTATCGTGGGTGAATTTTATCGCGGGTACCTTCCGCACCTCAGAGGTGACGTTACAGTTCGTAAGGACGCCCAACATCCTTTTTCCTATTATGCCACTCGGAGTTCCCACATTCGTATGTTGAGCCGGTAAATTTCTATGATCTCGTACTTCTCGTGGCATCGTTTCCTGTCATCAGCATCAATAACAAAAGTGAACAATACAAAGGAATTGAAAGAGAATAAATAGTTCATGGAATTGGCACATACTAAAATACCAATCGACGGGATTACAAATTACCCTCGTTATATGAAGATAATCGTTTGCAACTGCAGAATAAATATTTGGATAGCAGGCAGAAAACCGCTTTGAATGATTCGTTTTCCTCGGCTATACAACTTTTAAGTTGGATAGCCACGAAAACGAATCATTCCAACGGGCGTAGTAATTATTCTGAATCGCGAGGAAGAGCGAAATGGCAGAGGAAAACGAACCGCGAGCGCGGGGCGAGAAGAGCAATGCAGACAAAGAAGCTCCCGTCACTCCGCAATGATGGACGCCTCCATGAACGACCCTACGGAGCCCCGTACATCACTTTTATTACTACCGTCCTCATTTTCATATTTCATATTTACATTTCTAGAACGACCGTAAATCAGTGAATTTATGGGTAATTAGGCCTTTGTGCGTACCCTTGGGAAAAGTAAGACGGTATGTGTACTATCTTCGGATGGCAGTACCAGCCACAGACACCGACGTTATAGCGCTCCGGGCTTATCGAATGTTAGATCCCCGGCGCGGCCGTTACAAGTGGGGTGCTTTCTTTGCACCCTTGCTTTGCATCCACTGTTATCCCGGCCTGAAGGAGAGAGGACGGCGAAGGTCAGATCTGACCCTGCTTTCATCCCCTATTGCCTCGTCACGCTGTTGTTTCTTCGGCTGTTGGCCTCCAGATTTTCAAGATAAAAGTGAAGACGAGCCCATTTGAAATGCTCGATCCTGAAGGGCGCGGTTGCGTCTCGATGCCAAGTAATTTGCAGAAAAGTTACAAACCCTCGCTAGAACGGGACTCAAAGTTGCTCCAATGATTATTACATGTAATTTGTAATTTGACCTAATAAGAAGAGATAGTAGGTGAAAACAGGGAAATAACTCGATATTAAATCGTTTGACGTCGAGTAACACGGCGGTCACTTGATGCTATCTAATTGGAAGGACAATTGAAGCCCCTTGTGAACCTGCTCTTCCAAGTTGGTGCAATAACGTTTGGATGTAATTGAGCAAGTCACCTCTCACGAAACGATAGTAACCAATGACAAATGATGACGCGCCCATTAAACGCCGAATGGTTCGAGGAAAAGTTAAAGCTCTTGTCCTTGGAGTGTCACTTTAAGTTGGAGCAACACCCAAATTAACCTAAGCAGCTGCTTTTTAAAAAATGAAGGCTTTAGCCGCACTTTTGTGAACATTCTGTGGCTGCTAACTACACCTTCATTCCGTTAAGTTGTGTCGTTGCAAACAAAAACGAAAATCTGTTCTCGAGCGTATCGCAGCGTGCGACAGATCAACCTGGCGAAACCGAGTTATTTTCCGCTTTAGTATTTCCGCGGCTATTTCGAGGGTGACAATCTTTTCCAGAATGGTAAGAGCGTAAAGAAAAAGAAGAATGGGAACCCCGAGAGTTGCAGTTGGTCTTTGTCCATGGAGGCGCTATACAGGCCGATGAGGGCGTTACGACCTCGTAAAAGTTGGCGTTACAATATTAACCGGTGCGTGTTTTAATGACGCACGCAGGTGCGAACACAGAGTTACCCGCGCCATTTGGACTATCTTACTCTTGAGTACCTGTTAATGACTCTACAACAAAACTGTCGTACTGAGCTCACACCTTCCTGCAGATAATATTATAGCGTAAAATATTTAGGCGTCCATAGTTATAAGCGCGCGCGAAGAACCCATACATTACTTTCGGTTCCCCGTCTGTTGGCTCCATGAACCGCATCTTACTGCCACGTGTCTGAGCTTATACAATGTAGAGTGCCGCTTTGAATATAGCCTCACGTAGATTGAATATTTATCATAAGGTGGTATCCCTTCACTGAGACAAAATTTGGTGGTATTTGCAGAAAACGCCCATGGTCAAAGAAGGGCTAGAAAATTTTCCTAGAGTCAATTGACACCGCAATCATTATTTGGTTAATACAATTATAAGTGAAAGGTATGTTAACATGCGTTTTGGGGAACGTGTTTGACTCTCTATTATCTCCAACATAATTAACAAGTATTATAAGAGGCTTGACGATATAGATATGGTTAATTCAGTGGTATCCCACAATTGGCGCACAGAGACTAATGTTCTATACTATATTAGGTTTCGTTCAGGTTAAACTTCCAGTATTCTATTCAAGTTTTTAGCATTCGTATCGTTAGTATCGATGTTTATCGAGTGTGATATGTTAGAAGACCTTATGAAAAATGACTGATCGAAAAAAATTATGGTAATGTTTACTTATAGCGAAGACGTCAAACATTTGCAGTTAGAGCAGTTACGGCCTAGTAGTTGTGAGATTGCCCGTGCCTCATAACCTGTTGCATAGTATGTTTGTTGCATTGCAAAAATAGGATATCAGTGTAACACCTCTTCTTGTAGTTTACCTTCTGTTCTTGCAGGACGGGCATTACTAGGCATATTATAGGTTGTATCCTATAACATGGTAAGACTCACTATTATGTGGTACACTATTGCAATGCGCCAAAAATCCCTTCGAGCAGTAACTTAGATTATGAAAAATATCTGTGCAAAATTTCAGTTTAATCGGAAGTAACAGCTATTCGGAAGTACAGCCGGAATCACTTTACTGTGTTATGCAATATCTGCGATTAAGGTGTCTGGCCACCCTGGCCCTTCGGGAAATGGGTATATTTAAAACCAGTTTATGAACCCGAAAGTATAAAACGAAATATTTTTATTTTTTAACACAAGGTAAGAAACGGCTGTAAGAGTGCCTTAAATAACTTTTAGTTCAAAATATTTAAAAATGACGGGCCTGCAGAAATTTTCGATGAGGCCCCCTCCACTGCAGGTGTATCATCATCGTGTTGTATTTGAACAAAAAATAGCTTATTCGTGGATAGTGTTGCACGATGCAGCGTAGCGATATGTGTTTTCGACGATTAGGGAAATTATGGTGAGCCGAAGAAAAAAAGTATATTTTTCAATGAATTTTCACGCGAAAAAATGTCAATAAAAAAAACCAATCAAGTAATCGCAAAAATTCTACGTCACCTTTTATATAATGTATCTAAAAGTATTGTGTACAACTCTCCTAGAAATTGGATTACTAGTTTACGATATTTACTTAACTCCATTTCGAAAAATGTAGTTTCGATATAATCGCAAAAGAAAGTAAATGTGCGGTTACTCGGCTGACGGTGCGGTTTTTATGCGTCCCATCTTCAATCCGCGATTCCTGATTCATAAACGTTCCTTTCGGCGGCTGATTGAGCATCCTGGGCCTCTTTTTGAGTGCTTGGCGTGCTTCTTTCGTGCTTTACGAAACATACGTATACACAGATCGAACTGCGCGGTCGGCCGCTCGCAGTGGTTCTATCTTCCTACGGAAAAATACTTGTACCTTCGACAATTTTTCGGTTTTCAATACCAACTACGCCTTAAATTATTCGTAACATTTCGAGGTTTATTATGAGAAAAAAATTAATTGGTGACCAGACGCCTTAACATGCCACGAGCACTCGATGACGTAGGTCACGGAATGTAACGAGTATCGACGTCAGGGAATGACGAATTATAATTTAAAAAATCATCGAAGTAGAACTCTCAGGGAAGGGTTTTATTTTATTTTGGATTTATGAAATATTCGATGCATTTAGTAGACGGGCATTGGTGCTGTGAACCATCAAGCATGTAGAGTACAAAAAATAATCGAATAACACACCAAATGCGCACATAGCAGGTCGCATCTTATAACATGGTACCAATCACTATAACCATCGTTGCACATCACAATCAACATTTTAAATCAATTCATATATATTGTAGTCCTGTTCACTATTAGGCTCCTGGCTATTTTGAGCTCGTCAGTGCTAATCATTTGTTGAACAAGCTAATTGAAAAAATCACTTCTCCAGTATGAAACATATGGAATTTCGAAATCGTACTTTACATTCTTCTAAACGGTGTAAGTTCTGACTCATGGCATTTGGTCGATTATGGAAATGGCATAACCAGACTAAATACATTTTCGCATTGAAACGCGTCTGTCCCAAGGGTCTGACTATATGGGTACCACGACTAAATGCCCAAGATAAAATAGTAGGCTGTCAAAGTCCAGAAACGTCATCCTCCAGACATGCCTTACTTTCGAAATGTCATATTCCTGAAATATCGCCATATGGAAAATCGCGATGCATCAACGTCTAGACAAATTTTGCGAGATGATCATTAACAGATAGCACTGATAACATCTTCCAATTAAATGAAAAGTGTCATCGTCTTAATAATGATGCAGTTAAATGTATTCGGTATTTTTTACAACTTTTTCCAACTCTATTGTCAATGTGACACATTGCTCTCGTTATATCGACAGTGTTACTTTTGTTGAATTCGCAAGTAAATTGACAATCGTCGAAAACAACATCTATCTTATTTATGGACATTTGGCCGACGATATTTTCGATACAATTGGAAGATGTTGTTAGTGCCATTGGTTAATATAAAAATCTCCCTAGCCATTCAGGCCTCACAATTTTCTGTATGGAGACATTGTGGTAATGTAACATTTCTGGGTTATGACTCTTTGGAAGTATGTAATTATGTAACCGAACGATAAAATGCCACGACCCGAAGCAAAACGACAAAATGACAACCGAATTACGATAACATTCCGATGTTACCTTAATTCTCATGCTACGTATCTTACCAATCGTATTTTTCCGAAAATATCCGGCATTTGAGATATAAATTGATTGGGGTTTATTTTTATTTGGCGTCGTTGAACTATGAAAGCCGATATCCTGTGTATCTCCGAATGATTAAGCGGCAAGTAGATTGTGGGAAACCGACGAATTGGAGTATGTCGTTGAGCATTTCACGTAGAAGTGGGTAGGCGTGGAGGGTCGTCGCAGCAAGCGTGTCTCGCCGGAGTTTCGACTGGAGATGTGGTGTGGTTATCAATTAGTAGTTGAAGATTTACGGCGCACAAATAATGCGTGTGAAGCGTGGCATTGCGCCTTTAATGAGCGTGTACGCATGTCGCGCGTCGAAATTGGCGGATTTATCGGTGTACTGAAAAGCGAGCAGACTCTGATAATGGTAGCTTGCAGCCAATTCCAGGCAAGTCGGCGAATTAGAAGACCTGAGCGATTATTGTACCGGGATTGCGATGGAAATTGATGAAAGTCGGGCACAGATTTTACCGATGGCAACATTTTGAATATTTGCATTGTGTTGTAGCTTGCACCATAATGTTGTACATTACAAACATAGTTCTAGGAGGGTATGGGTTAAAAGTATATATATATATATATATATATATATATGTATATATATATATATATATATATATATATATATATATATATGTACTAGAGTAGCTGCAATTTGCGTCAAATTTGAATGTTCAAAGTTCCCTTGGAAAAAAATAATCAAGATATATAAAAAAAATGAAGTGCACAGTTTTAAGATGGTCGAAAAATTGTTAATGGTGTCTGTAAGGGTTTGAGTTTTCAGTACAAAAATACATGTGTTTTCCCAAGTTATTCCTTAATTATTTTTCATGCTTCGGATATTGGTGAAAAAAATCTGAAACTTAGCACACGTATCGTGCACATTATTAGGTATATGACTAAATTTTTACAGATTTTTCCCGCGATAGTTGTCATTATTACTACCTTTGCAATGACAACCTCGTTATCATTTTCCGAAAACGAAAACGAAAAAGTTCGATCTGTATAAAAAGATGATACCATCGTTTTTCCATTTACTTTCGTTTTTCCGGATATGGTCCACGGCTCGATTCGCAAATGCTGCTCCCGATCATGATTCGATTTTTTTTAAGCAAATATATGATTAACGGAAAATAAATTCCCTTGTGAGCAATGTTGTTCTCAAAACAATGTGGAATCATCTTTGGTATTTGAACGCGGAAAATGCTGTGATGGCATTTTTCGATGAAGGCATTCCCGCTGGTATTAAAAGAAATATGGCAAGATAATTACGAACGAGCTGTCTGAATGTGAAACTCAAACCGAAATTTCTAAACAATATGAAATTTGTTGATCCGATGTTGCTTATTTTATGGGTGAAAATAATGATTTTTTTTTCATAAGTCCCCAATTGATAACGTTTTTCAGAATATTCCACATCGATTGTAAATCGATCCTTTCTAAATAACGACGTGTCCAAGCGGCATTTGGACAAAAATTGTCAGTTGGGTTTGCAAATTGTTAAAACATGAAGAGTCGTTAATGACGTCGCGGAATGAGGAATGGAGCTCATTACTGAATATAACAATAGATTGACATGCGACGAGGAACAGAAACAATTCATTGTTCTAGTTGTCTGTGAATACCAGAAAATGTATCCAAATGTAAACAAAAGGATTCTAAGCCTCTAAGGAGTTAAAACTTATGCACAAAAGTGTCGAATTAAAATTTGCAAATTATGTTTATTCTCTAATTGCAGTATTCATCGCGATAATGTATTTCAGTACAA
Source organism: Ophion costatus (assembly GCA_951751655.1). Classification (NCBI taxonomy): domain Eukaryota; kingdom Metazoa; phylum Arthropoda; class Insecta; order Hymenoptera; family Ichneumonidae; genus Ophion; species Ophion costatus. Next base: position 14,388,769 of record OX632362.1, on the reverse strand, counting down.
CCAATTTGTGGCTCAGGTTTGATTGAAAGATGAAATTTAATTTGAAGGAGTTTTTATACTTCTGATGGAAATGAAACTTTTCTATTGTGTTTAAGTTTTTGTCAGGTCTAAAGTTGCATTAAAACATTAATAAATAGTATTTGATGAATGCAAGCCAAAAAAAATCAAACGAGATTGTCAGTGCAACGCTAGTAATAATGACCATTATTATTGGAAAAATCTGTAGAAATTTGGTCATATACGTCATAATGTGCATAAATGTGTGCCGAGTTTAACATTTTTCCCACCAAGCATGAGAAAAAATGAAGTCATAACTTGGCAAAACACATGTATTTTTGTATTGAAAAGTTAAATCCTCACTGGAACCATTAAAATTTTTCCGAGCGGCTTAAAACTTTGCACATAATTTTTTTTATATCCTTTATTATATTTTCACGAGGGGACTTTGAAAATTTAAATTTGGCCCGAACTGCAGCCACCCTAAAATGTACCTATACATTGGCTTATATGGTAAATTGTCGACATTTGGGTTTTAGTTGTTGGCGTTAATCGTTGGATTTTTTCTTTCGATCGAATTTAACGAAACATAAAAACCCTCCAATGCATCATAGTTCGCTCACAGGTATTGCGAAAATATTCTGAGTGTACGACGTGTATGCTGGAAGCACACATTCGCGTGTTCCCCGATTTCCCTAATTTCGGCCATGCACATTTTCTTAACTCCATCGATGTGTGATTATTGAAGTTCAAATCAGGTAAAAAAATTTGTTCTTCAAAATGATTTTTTTCTTAATGTTAGAACTGTTTTAAAGCTTTAACCTTTAAGGCGCGAGGTCGGAAGACAAATTCAAAAGTCTGGTGGGCAAGAGATAGTATAAATGCCGAAATTCGAGTGATACCAAATAAGGGTCTAGGACGGCACTGAGAACAGCGATGCCGTTAGCTCGCTTCATATCTTAATGAGTCCTTGTCGTTTAAACTTTGCTCACTCTGACAAAGAGAGGTTTGGTGCGACGTGGTGGAGCAGAAGCACGCGAAAATCAGCCTCCAAGATTCTCTCCTTAATCCCTTTAATTAGTGTTCATAAATTACGACTGTATAGGTTGATAATGCCCTGTGCGGTTAATTCATGTATCCAGATGCTTCCTTTCCACTGTCCCGGGCTATTGAACTGAAAAGGGTTAAGAGTTTTGTTCGAAAATGTTATCGAACCGTCTGCGATTAAGCAGAGACTAATAAATTTCAATTTGAGAAAGAGTTCTAACCGTACTCGATGTGATCATTGTTGAATTTCAAGTTTAGTATACACGATTGAAAATATACGGTCTGGAATGCATACATAGATCAGAGTTGACGTTCTATGGTTTCTGTGGAACGGGACGACTTGCGTTACGAATTTGGACCTACCTACCTGTATTCATGTTTGTTTCTACTGTTCGAAATTCGCTAATGAACTTCAATAACAATAATTATAATAATAACCATAATGGCGATGAAAATAATCATGCGTATACGTATTTTTCTACAATGATGTGAAGGTACTATTTTTTCATCACAGTATGGAATCTCGTGTCAAAATTACTTATTATGTGAATAACTGTTAGAAAACAATGCTCCCTTAATTAAACTTCACGCCCATATTTGCTACTCAATTTACGTCACGACAGGTGCTGGTCCCCCATGACAACGTGGGACGACCAATCCTTCATTATTATTCTTATTATTCTTATTCTTATTATTATTATTATTTATCGTCGTAAATTTTTTTTTTTAAAGACCATGGATGCTTTCACTGCGCCAGGAGTTAGGGGTTGCCCCTTAAAACTCGAAGCAGCGTTGCCACGCGTGTGCCGGGCTTTCATCCCGCTTCATAGGGTCAGACGAGGTCATCCCTTTCGGCGGGGAATCCCATGAGATGCATACCGGCTAAAACTCTCCCACCCCTGGCTAAGAAGTTGGGACTTCTTAGTCAAGAAGAGGGAACCACTTCTGTCCGATGCCCGACCATGAACTACGTTAGCATTACTTTCAGTCTGACAACCTGGCCATGTCCTCTTGTCTGGTTCGTATCGTCTCGTCGTGGTCTTGGCTACTGAGAGCCGACCCTTCTTATTCGCCCACAAGGGGCATTCCCTACTCGTCATCATCGATTTCGCTCAAATTTATAAGACATGCAGGGCTTGGCTAGAAATGAAAGTACCCGAAGTGGGAACTCCAGATGGCCAAGAGTTTAGAAAATAAAAATGTTGACGCGGCTCTCGCACCGTATAAGCCATTTACATTAGCATGTTTGCCCAGCAGCGGTTGGCGTAGCGGTTAAAGCTCGGACTAGTAATTCGGTGGTCGTGGGTTCAACTCCCCGTGCGGAGACTTTTTTTTTCTTTTTCTATCTTTTTCTCAATTGGTATATTATTTATTTTCCCATTAAGCAAAGCGGAGAATAATTTACTTTATTTATATATTTATACGCAAAAGGCATATAGGACGTCATTTTTCAATGAGCGCATAATCGTAGACAATTTGGAGTTACGAACTTTTCCGACGTGTTGAAACAGGAATTATTCTTTCTCCTTTATTGGCTATTTCCCCTCCTTGGGTAATGTGCCATAAACGTGAATAGTCGTTTCACAATAAGATTCTTTTTCACCTGAAGGTCGCTCCTGGCGGCTGTACATGACCATTAGATTCTTAGCGCAGGTAGAAAAAAGGTTTCCCTGACCGTTAGGGACGGCCCTAGCTAGGGAGCTCATTCGTTTGCTAGCTCTTGGCCAAGTAGCTTGAATTGTGCGAAAATACTGTGAGAATATTCTGGAAAATGTTTAAATTTTTGTGAGATTAAAATGTGAGAAAAATATTGAGGAAAAATCGAAAATGTCGCACAAAAGAGAAACTATTAGTATGTCTGGAACGTCGACGGAAAAAAAACAGGAGCCAGACGATAGCATCCAGACGAAGCGTCGAAGCAACAATCGAAGACGGCGATGGATTATAGTTTACATCTTTTCGCCGAAGAAAATCTAATCTCATCAGAAAGTTCTGAAGTAATAACCGAAGAACACATTCAAATGGGAAATAAAATACACGAGAAAGTAGTAGAAGTTTTATCGGAGTATCAGTTTATATGCGACGAAGAGTTGATCTGGCACGAAGAAATCGACCAAGAAGAAGAATATGAAATGTTGGAGGGTGCCAGATTGTTGTCAAGTGATGAGTATGAATCCGATGAAAAAAAATGAAAGAGTATTCAGATTACGTTCCACTCGACTACAAAATAATGGTGGTTAATTTTGCCAAAGCGCATCCAACGTGGAGTTTAAAAAGTTTGCAAACAAAAGGAGCATTTCGCTTGAAGCATTTGCGAGATTCGAAAATTTGGGAACAACATATTAAAAATGGTGGAACTCGAAAGGATAAATACAATACAATTGATTCGTGGACATATGATCGCTTCGTAGAAGCGCGATGTTGTAACCAGAAAATCACCGGAAAAAATTTACAACAATGAGCACTTGCTGCTGCCAATCAATATCCAGAGTTGGAATTCAAAGCCTCCGAATCGTGGGTCATCGACTTTAAACAAAGGCATAAGGTTCGTCAGAGGAAAATCACAAGATTTATGGCGGATAAAGAAACAGCTACATAAGAGGAAATCCTTGCTGCGGCAGATAAGTTCCAACTCCAAACTCGAGCTCTCATCCCTCAATACGACAAGGATTTTGTTATCAACACTGATCAAACAGGTAAGTCAAGAATTCTTATTTGTCTACCTCAAATGAAATACTCTGTTTAACGGCGCGTATAATAAATTTACGTATATTTCATATATTCTCTTTCTAGGTTGTCAGTACCAGTCGACGTATAACAAACCCTGGAACATTTTGGGGGTAAAAACGGGTTTCGTAAAAAGAAAGGATATGAACAAAGTAACCCATTCATATACAGCGTAATATGCTATGAGCCTTTCCGGAAAGCTACTGCCAAAAATTTACGTATGCTTACAAGAGAATACTGGCTCTGTTTGACCGAGAATTCAAAAAACGGTGGATGAATACGCAGCAAAATACAAGAATGTCGTCATCACTTCTTCAAAATCTGGAAAACTTATAACAGCGTTGTACACAACATTTTTAACGGATGTGATGAAGCTGCACGTACAAGAGAACAAATTTCTTCTGCTGATTGACTCATAAGGAGGACAAATAAATCCGCAATTATACGACGAACTCTTCCAAGATGAAGAAGGATTGCCAACGTGTAGCATCAAAGTAATTCTCCCTAAATGTACTCCACTGGTGCAACCCTGCGATGTATATTTTTATCGTCAGGTTAAAAGCTTTATTAAAAAAATACAAAATTACTCTTATCTCATCGAGCAAGAAAACGAAATAACTTGCCGAGAAGACTGCATAAAAATACATTCGATTGTTCATCATCAATTATGCCCGTCAATATTCGGTTATATGTGTCGTTACGCGTGGTTCGCTTCTAAACTTTTCGATGAGGGAAAATGCTTTATGAATGTCAATCAAGTATGTTTTTCTATGGAGACGTTGAAACAACGACGTGGTTGTAAAAATGCCGCGTTTATAACATGTGCTAGATGCACAAATAATTATTGTTTCCCCTGTTTCTACGATAAATATCATCCCGACACATCTAAATCATCGAATGTCAACGAATAAAGATTTGAATTTTCATGTACAAAGTCTTTTCGTATGCGCTTTAATTACAATCCCTTGTTGAAAAGTCCGAAATCCCAATTTTTTACCTTTTCTATGCCTGTTCCGTATAAATAAATAAATAAAATAAATTATTCACCTCTTTGCTTTATTGGAAAATGAATAATATAAAAATTGAGGAAAAGATAGAAAAAGACAAAAAAATCTCCACACGGGGAGTCGAACCCACGACCATCGAATTACTAGTCCGCGCTCTTACCGCTATGCCAACCGCTGCTTGGCAAACATGCTAACGTAGATGGCTTATACGGTGCAAGAATCGCGTCAACATTTTTATTTTCTAAACGCTTGGCCATCTGGAGTTCCCACTTCGGGTACTCTAATTTCTAGCCAAGCCCTGGATGTCCTGTAAATTTGAGCGGAATCGGTGATGACGGGTAGGGAATCTTGCCAGTCACCGAAGCATCCGTCTGCGTTCTTGCTTCTAAGGACAATCTCTACTAAGGTGGACATGAAGGCCCACTGTTCGCTGTCCTGGATCATCACGCCGACGATGCTGTCCGCCGTGATTTCTCCTACTGTCGCCTCTAGTCGTCGTTTCATCTCGGTCCATCGGTCACATATGAAGAACGTATGCTCCGCGTCGTCTTGGTCGTGTCCACAGTATATGCAGTTCGTACCCTCCCCATGTTATGTAGGTATCGTCTAAAGTATCCGTGTCCCGCCAGGAACTGTGTGAGATAAAATTTACTTCCCCGCCGCTCCTTCCGGTCCATGGTTTCAGTTCCGGTATCAGTCATTTTGTCCACGTCTTGTTCGTCCATCTGGTCTGCCATTGTCGTATCATTGTCTCCCATTCCCGTCTTGCCGCATCTGTCCGTCCCGTCTGTGCACTCTGAAGGTATATTCTCCTTCGATCGAAAGCTAGGAGATCCACCGGAATCACGCCCACCACGACCAGGACTACCTCTGCCGAGACAGTCCTGTAGGCTCACGCGATCCTGAGCGCACTTTGTCTCTGTACCATCGTCATGGCGTACCTATATTTTGCTACGTGCACTGCTTCCCCCCATATCTCAGCACCGTATAGGAGGATCGAATGGATCGTCGCCATGAGTAGCCGTCTTGTACTCGGTCTCGGTCCTATTGTGTTTGCCATGGGGCGGCTCAGAGATTTTACTCTCTCCGCCACCCACTCGGCCGTCCGTCTTATGTGGGGCCAGAAAGTCATCTTCGTATCCAGGGTGAACCCCAGATACTTGATTCCATTCCTGGTCTCCATCATCTCTATCCCGACGGTCATCGGTATGATCGTCTGAATCCTCTTTCTCGTTAGTAGCATCAGTTCTGTATTGGCTGTAGCCTGTTGGAGTCCGTGTTCCATCATCAATCCGTCCACCCGTCTCATTACTTGGTTCAGTCGTAGACTGGCGGGACCCCGAAAACGCCTCTCAGCGCTTCCAGGATGTCCACCCCCTCGCCGAGTTGAAGGCGTTCTGTACGTCCAGTGTCGTCAGTAGCATCATCGGGCGAGCCCATGGCAATACTATTGAGTTCGTTGGAAGGCCGTCACGACGTCTTGGATTGCTCCAATTGTCGATTGTCCCTTCTGAATCCGTGCTGTCTGTCTGATAATCCTTCAGCGGCTACTATTGCGTCCGTAAGTCTAGGTTTTATCAGTTGTTCGTACAGTTTTCCCGTCGTATCGAGTAGGCTCAACGGGCGGTAGGCCGATGGCGAGTGAGGGCCCCCCTTGCCTTTGGCAATGAGTACCAGTCTCGCTACCTTCCACCGCTCCCCGAACATACCTGTCATCAAACAGGTGTAGTACATATCCAGGAGGACCCGCGGCCTCAGGTTGCCCATCAGCCGCAGAATCTCCCCCCAAATGCCGTCCGGTCCCGGGGCCTTCCCGACCTTCATCGAGGCCGTCGCTCTCGTGAGCTTCTCCTCGGTAAATAGCGGTATCTCCCCCAGGTTCGTCGTCGTCTTCCGGCTCCTTTCTCGTCTCGTGCGGTCGGGAAAAGTCCGTCGTTGATCGTCCGTGTCATTGGGGGGTCCATCGCGCCGGCCGACGTCCGGGCCCTCGTCTACCGGTTACTAGCTTGTAGCCGGTGCCCCAGGCAGTGCAGCCAGATCGCGCGCGAAAGTTACCCTCTCTCTAGTCCCTCGCGCGCCCATCACACAATCATAGTAGCGCGTGTCCGTGAGCGAGCGACGCTCGGACATCTTCGGAAAGAGCCGAGTGCCGTCGAACTGTCCCGACCTCGCCTTCGGCAGCTACACCAACACATAGACACGCTGAGCACGTTCTCATGTGCGGCCAAGCCGAACGAAGGCTTCCAGGGAAAAAGCAATCTGAGCACGGCCCGCGCGTGACGTCACGCGACGGCACGCGTGAGGCTTTTAGATGATTTCAATGCTTATTTAGCTCTTGATTCTCTGCGTTATTAATGTATACAAAAGAATTGTATCGCGCACTCTGAACGCTTATTTTTTTAGTTCATACGTTAATTTAAATATAATAATAAATCTAAATTACAACTTATTTATCTTCTAAAAAATTGATTACGCTTTACTCACACCCGTCCTTATGCCAAATAAATTATAATTCAGAAAAGTAAGTGAAAATATATTTATATTCGTATTATTATATTAATTCTCATACTTTCATCAAGCGATAAAGTATTATCTCCAATAACAAATCAATCATCCACCCGGCCGCCAATCGTAAGTGCCAGAAAATGCATCTTTAACACAAGCGATAGGTTGGTCCCGTTGGTAGCGTTCCTGGCTTCGGTCCGTAGGGCGCAGGATCGTTCCTCACGATCAGCGCTTTTTTTTTTTAAATCATGGTTACTATTAAGGATGTTGAGTCCCTATAGAACATGTTAATGTTAATTGTTCAATAAATAGCTTCTTAATCGTCATGAAATTTTTACACGACCTCCTGAATACTTCATGTAAAAACATACCAAATTTTCAGAATTCTATCATCATTACTTCAACCTCCTTAAGGGTTGAAATAAAAAATGATAAGAAAATTCTGAAAATTTGGTATGTTTTTGTATGAAGTATTTAAGAGGTCGTGTTAAAATTTCACGACGATTAGGAAGCTCGTTATTGAAAAATTAACATTTTGTTAAGAACAATTTTTAAAAGAAATAAAAAAAATGTATCAATAAACTTCGTTTTGTTTCCGTTGCTTTCAGTATATTGTAGATATTACAATATTAAGAGGTCAAAAGAAAAACTTATTGCAAAGTTACATCAGTTTCCATAAGACAGCATTTAATTTGTGAATGTTAATTGTTCAATAACGAGCTTCCTAATTGTCGTGAAATTTTTACACGACCTCTGAAATACTTCATACAAAAACATACCAAATTTTCAGAATTTTATCATCATTTGCGATTTGGGACCCAACAACCTTAATTCTTATTTGATTAGTTACTTTTATTAGTTATCATATTTATTTTAATTAGTTATCTTTTAGTACCGAAAAATTTATCGCGCACTCTGACCGCTTATTTTATTAGTTTTTACGTTAATTTAAACATAATAAATCTAAAATACAACTTATTTATCTTCTAGCAAAATGTTTGCGCTTTACTCACACCCGACCCTATACCAAATAAATTGTAATTCATAAAAGTAAGCGGAAATATATTTATCTTCGTATTATTATATTCATTCTCATATACTTTCATCAAGCGATAAAGTATTATCCCCAAAAACAATCATCTATCCGACCGCGAATCGTCAGTACCAGAAAGTGAACATACATTGACACAAAAAATTAAAGGAGCAAGAAAAGTTGAACTTTGTCAAAAGTGGTCGTACAAAAAAAAAGGATTTTAAAGCTTCCAGTTTCTAGTTTTAGATCCGACAATGATTTTTTTTTTGAGAATCACTGATTGCGCGGTCGGAAGAAATATCACGGCAAAAAAAATTTTGCAAATTTTTACGTTTTTCAAAGTTCTGCACGTGTTTTGGAGATTTTTTTCTGACTTGACCAATATCAAGGTCATTGAGCCCATTCAATTCACTTCAATTTGCTTTTTTTTCTCCGTACGACCATTTTTCGCTGAGATATCTCAGGAACTAATGGTCGTACGGGAATTCGATCGGTAGTTTTGGAAACGTGAATACTCTACAAGCTCCGATTATTATTGTGGTGAAACTTTTATTTTTTATTTTTGCCATTAGTTTTAGAAAAGTACAAAACAACGATGTCTTCTTGGTTTTTATGAAATCCACCGCTACTTTGCAAATATTGCGATAAAGACTAATGTTTATGGACGGTCATTCAGCTCAATATGTCCCCAAGAGCCATGCAAAAATCCAAGTTGATCCGATTATCGGTCTTTCTTGCCCGATTAACCAAAATTTGAAAAAAAATTAAAGGAGCAAGTTTCCTCCTTTTCAGACATCATTTCATGATTACTAAGAGGAAAAAAAACTTTTCATTACTTTTCGTACAATTGGGTATTGAGTACGCATTGAATGTTGGAAAAAAACCGTGAAAATCATATTGACTAAAAATTTTCGAAAAAAAAAATTTTTCATAAAAAAAATATTGAAAATTTTTTTTTTTTATAAAAAAATCAGTTTCCAATTTTTTTTTTTAATGTTGAAATTTTTTTTTAAATCAACATTGTACCACCAGCATCAGAATTACCCAAAGCATACCACGGGGAGGTACGCTTTGGGTAATTCTACGTACACTTTGGGTAATTCTAATGCTGGCGGTACAATGTTGAATCGAAAACAAATGTCAACATTAAAAATATAAAAAAAATCGAAATAGATTTTTTTATAAGCAAAAAAATTTCAACATTTTTGTTATCAAAAAAAAAAAAAAATCGAAAATTTTTAGTCAATATGATTTTCAGGGTTCTTTTCCAACATTTAATGCGTACTCAATACCCATTGTACGAAAAGTAGTGAAAAGTTGTTTTTCCTCTTAATAATCATGAAATGATTTCTGAAAAGGAGGAAACTTGTTCCTTTAATTTTTTTTCATATTTTGGTCAATCGGGCAAGAAAGACCGATGAACGGATCAATTTGGAATTTTGCATATCTCTTGGGGACATATTGAGCCGAATGACCGTCCATAAACAATAGTGTTTATCGCAATATTTGCAAAGTAGCGGTGGATTTTATAAAAAACAAGAAAACATCGATTTTTTGTACTTTTTTAAAACTGATGGTAAAAATAATTTTTTTTAAACCTACAATAATAATCAGAGCTTGTAGAGTATGCATTCACGTTTCCAAAATTGCCGGTCGAATTTCCGTACGACCATTAGTTCCCGAGATATCGATGACTGAAGACAAAAGGACGTTTTTTCATTCAGCGGCCGACGAGGAGGCCGATATCAGCGAAAAATGGTCGTAAGGAGATAAAAAAAGAAGCAAATTGAACTGAATTGAATGGGCTCAATGACCTTGATATTGGTCAAGTCCGAAAAAAATCTCCAAAACACGTGCAGAACTTTGAAAAACGTAAAAATTTGCAACATTTTTTTTGCCGTGATATTTCTTCCTACCGCGCAATCAGTGATTCTAAAAAAAAAATCATTGTCGGAACTAAAACTAGAAACTTGAAGCTTTAACATCCTTTTTTTTTGTACGAACACTTTTGACGAAGTTCAACTTTTCTTGCTCCTTTAATTTTTTGTGTCAATGTATGTTCACTTTCTGGTACTTACGATTCGCGGTCGGACGGATGGTTGTTTTTGGGGATAATACTTTTTTGCTTAATGAAAGTATATGAGAATGAATATAATAATACGAAGATAAATATATTTCCGCTTACTTTTATGAATTACAATTTATTTGGCATAGGGTCGGGTGTGAGTAAAGCGCAAACATTTTGCTAGAAGATAAATAAGTTGTATTTTAGATTTATTATATTTAAATTAACGTAAAAACTAATAAATTAAGCGGTCAGAGTGCGCGATACATTTTTCGGTACTAAAAGATAACTAATTAAAATAAATATGATAACTAATAAAAATAACTAATCAAATAAAAATTAATAGTAACCATGATTTAAAAAAAAAGCGCTGAGCGTGAGGAACGATTCTGCGCCCCTACGGACCGATGCCAGGAACGCTACCAACGGGACCATCTTATCACTTGTGTTAAAGATGCACTTTCTGGTAGTTACGATTGGCGGCCCGATTGATGATTGACTTGTTTTTGGAGTTAATACTTTATCGCTTGATGAAAGTATGAGAATTAATATAATAATACGAATATAAATATATTTTCACTTACTTTTCTGAATTATAATTTATTTGGCATAAGGACGGGTGTGAGTAAAGCGTAAACAATTTTTTAGAAGATAAATAAGTTGTAATTTAGATTTATTATCATATTTAAATTAACGTATAAACTAAAAAAATAAGCGTTCAGCGTGCGCGATACATTTTTTTGTATACATTAATAACGCAGAGAATCAAGAGCTAAATAAGCATTGAAATCATCTAAAAGTCTCGCGCGTGCCGTCGCGTGACGACACGCGCGCGCCGTGCTCAGATTGCTTTTTCCCTCGAAGCCTTCGTTCGGCTTGGCCGCACATGAACGTGCTCAGCATGTCTATGTGTTGGTGTAGCTGCCGAAGGCGCGGTCGGGACAGTTCGACGGCACTCGGCTCTTTCCGAAGATGTCCGAGCGTCGCTCGCTCACGGACACGCGCTACTATGATTGTGTGATGGGCGCGCGAGGGACTAGAGAGAGGGTAACTTTCGCGCGCGATCTGGCTGCACTGGCCCCAGGGGTCCCGATCTACCTCGGCGCACAGTTCCTCCCAACAGTTTCGCTTTGTGTCCTTGATCATCGTCGTCAGTTTCTTCCGTGACGTCCTGTAGGTTGTTCTATGCGTCTCTGCTTCAGGTCCCTCTCTCGCCCGAGTGAGTTTCCTCGTACAGGCGAAGCAGGCCCTCCGCAGTTTCGGGATTTCGTCTGTCCACCAGTATTGGTGTTGTCAGTTTCGTCCGTAGCGCTTCTGTGGCATTGTGCCCTTGCAGAGCCGCTGGACGAGTTTCGTCGTCTCGTCGATCAGTCGCTCGGCCTTTTGTCGTCCAGCCAGACCGTATAGTACATAAGCCTTTGGAGCTGGTGCAGCGATCAGTTCTTCAGAGAATCTGTCCCTGTCGAGTCGCTTGATGTTCCACCACAGCGGCGGTATACTCCGTCAGGATCCATTTGTCTCGTCGCCTCCCACTTCGAAGGCTATGTACTGATGATCGCTTGCATTATAGTTCTCGACCACCCGCCAGCGCCTGATCTGTGAGAGGATTCCGTCCGACGTCAGCGTCACGTTAGGAATGAAGTCCCTAAAGCCCGGTCTTCTGTATGTCTGCCTGTTTCCTGTGTTGGCCACTGCCAGGTCCAGCCTCGCGGCCATCTGCAGCAGGAGCCGTCCCCGTTTGTTCGTCGTCGTCATTCCCCACTCGATCGCTCTGGCGTTAAAGTCCCCTACGACGACTACGGACCCTTGTCGAACCCGAAGTTCATCCTCGAGGGAAGACAGCTTCTCCCCGAACTCCTCCACGGTGCAGTTTGGCGTCAGGTACACGCTGACATATGTGACAGCACCTATCGTTGCCCAAATGAAATCTTCTGCCACGCCGCGGGAAGTCGGCCGAGAAACGGCATCTCCCCTAAGCCAGATGGCGGCAGTGCCCCTGGTGTTGGTGAGTTACGCCTGCGTTGTCTTGTCTCTGTACTAATCTGATAGTATGAGTATCGTGACGTCGAGTTCGCCAACTATTTGTGGTAGCAGTAACTGTGCTGTCTGACTCAGGTTCAAGTTGCCTCGGAGGACCTTCGTCATGGCTTTTTCGTGTTTCTGCTCTCTTCCAGTGCGGCCCTGAAGACAGCGCACGAACCAGTGCCCGGCCGATGCGCCACCTCCGGTTTTTTGGCCTCGGTGCACAGGAAGCTGGCCGGTCGGTTTTGACACAAATTGCCGACGTCGCCCCCGCCCCCGCACTTCCAGCAGCATCCCGTCCTGTCTGGTCCTTTGCAGTCCCGTCTCGTGTGTCCGCAGCCGAGGCACCGGCAGCACCTTGGTTCTGTCCTGATTCGGAGGCGGCAATTGACCCACCCGATCTTGAGTCGATGTCTTTCTAGTAGGTGCGTGGCTCTTTGCGATTCTAGCTCGCACACCGCCATACACTGTCTGTATCGATTGGGGCCGAAGATGTGCACCTTCAGGTTCCCGTCCTGTCTCGTCTCCTGTTTGAGGATTGCCGCAATCTCTCCGGGAGTCGTGACGCAATCCAGGTCCATGCTGTCCAGACATGTACTGGGCGTCATGGCCCGGATGCTCCCCTCCTGCCTGACGGCTCTCTGGAGAGGGCGCTGGAAGCTCTGGCTCCCCTCGCGTCCCGTCTGCACTTTGAGGGAGCGTCAAATTCTGCTGTGGGTGCATGGGACCTCGCGTGTCCGCGCGGTATGGTGGGGTGCGTGGAACACTGGTGTGGTCGCAGGGTACCTTGGATGTTCGTGTGGAATAGTGGAGTGCGTGGAATTTTTATATCCATTGCGATTACCACTTCAACAGGTTTTTATCATATTGCATGTTTATGCCTAAATGCTTACGAACTTGAAAAACGCGAAAATGTTGATAGCAACAATGATAAATTGAAGAAACGTAAAAATGACTATATCTCCCTTTTTAATGGAGATATCGAGTTTTTTTTTTTTTTTGGAAATTACGCTTCTCATAGGGACCTATAAGAGTCTGAAAAAATATTTCATGTAGCCTCAAAATTCAAGTACATAATTGAATTTGTTTGTGTACGAAAATTTCAAATTTTAGATTAAAATCTTCTTTGTAAAAAAATCACGTTTTTGCATTGGATCTTGAATGTATATGCTAATGACTATCACGTTATTTTTTTTCCTATGTGGCCCTTCTCGTTCACTTGCTATAAGGAGGTGCTGGATTTACGTAAATCGGTCATTTCTCGTTAATTATAGGACCTAGCTCAATACATTTAAAGATACCTTTTGGGGACGGATTCTTCTAAATGCTGATTGAGTTTCAGAACACTAAGTTCATTTATAAACGAAGTACGAAGTGCCAAAAATTATCTTTTTTTTGTTCACCGACGATTTTCTGTTGAACTAACAATCCCAGGTGATTCTCTTATAGAATTTATTTTAGAGGTGACGTTATACCGCAAAACTTTTGTAAGAAGCATTTTTCGATAAAACCAATACCAAAGAAAGATAGTGAAAAAACGAATTTTTGACAAACAATCTCTGGTGGTCGCAAAACACCATTTATTATAAGGGAAACTTTGGAAAACATTCCCGGTAACCCGAAGAAGTTACAAAAAAAATTGGTCACTTGCTGGCTTCCGAGAATAGGTCTCAAATACATTCCGACTGGATTACCAATAGAAGCTGAGATTCGACCATTTCGACGCGACGCCTGGCAGTCAGCCTCCGTATTACGGTGTTTATGTTAACATGGCGGAAAAAAAGAAGTTTGATAATGTTATGCGTTTAAAGCGTGAATATTAAACATTCAATAACAAGGCGATACAAATATACGGAAATAGTGGCATATAAAAATAATTCGAAATGGGAAAGTAAGATTTGAGGTAGAAAATGGGTTGTAAGAAGTTAACAAAACAAAAAAGAATAACATTTTACAGGTAAGTGCTTGAAACTAAATCGCTTCGAGGTTAAGATCACCCCACGACTGTTATCAATATTATCAGGTTCCCTACAAACGACAACGAAAGAAAGAAATCGACAGAAAATATGGGATAATCAGATTGGGTACCTGCGAAAACAGCTGTTTTTTGCTCTGAGCATTTTGCCAACGATTGCTTCGAACGATGGTGGACTAGCTCAAGACTACGGAAAGATAGCGTTGCCACAGTCTTGTCTTGTTGAAATATCAATAAGATACAAATAAGGCACATAAAAATTCAAATAGTGATCAGGTTTCTTGCAAAAGTGTGTATATTGAACAATTGCTGGCTATTAATTATGTACTGCTATCTGAACTTTGTAATATAGATGAAGAAAGTGTTGATAGTTGTTATCTTAAATATGTAGTTGATTATTTGCTCGCACAGAAGCAAAGGTTGACATATCAACGCCTTCGACAAATGTTCAACATGTTTGCCACCGAATCAGTCGAGCTGTGCTCCGACTTCAAGTTCCTCAGAAGCAATATTCCACTCAATAAGTGAGTATGCATCATTAAATGTCATGCGGATTCGTTTAAAAGCGTCGATTCATCATTTTCATTTGAGTAAATGCATGTTTATAATTTATTTCGTCGATTTTCAGCAAGTTTCAGGGTTCTGAGATCTCTATTCCAAGTCACAGTCATTCTACACCAAAATCTTTTGCTTCTCGGAATCAACTAATACCGAGGATATTGCGAATAAAAGAAATAATTACTCACGACCACCGATCTAAAGACACTCCTCGAACAAGCCATAAAAAATAATTAATATGCGGCAAAAGTATGCGTCATTCCAAAAAGGGTTAAAGCGTTGGAGAGGAAAGTAAAAAATGTAAAGCCCACTGTATCTTCGCTGCAATGAGCGGTGAGTACATTGAGTAGAAAAGATATTGTCTACGAATTCGTATCAAACGTTTTTTCCAGCGTCAACAACATACCACGCCTGCTATTCACAAGAATGTTAAAATATCATAAATCTGGAAAACTAACTCGAGAACAGTATCCACCGCAATTGCGATGTTTTTCATTAAACACTGCATTTTTATTCACCGAAAGCGCATGAGTATGTAAGAAAAACTTTTGAATTGGCTCTAGCACATTCTGATGTGATTAGAACTTGGTACGCTAGCATCGATGCTGAGTCAGGTTTTGTTGATAAGAACACTGTGATAGTTGACATTTCTATTTTATTATTTGCCGGTAATGTAGGAAATAACAAATAAAGCATTCTGCCCACCTATCATTCCATATCTCATGCCTTACATATTTAACAAATTGACCATCAACGTCACAAAAATGATCATCAACTATAATCATGAAATATAGCATGATCATGGCTGCATTGCTGTTAATTCGTGAGGAAATAGATGGAATGTATACTCGATTAAATGAAATGTGGAATTTGTACATTAGTAATCAATTTCAATCGACCGATTTTCTCCGAATTTGATAACAATATCCGAACCGTTACCGAACCGAATCCGAACCGAAATAATGTAGGTAACTACAAACGCGGCCGGCGGTTATAAAATGTATGTAATTGTAGATCCGTATTTATCGCTTGCCGCTGGAGAAAAAGTAATAACAAACAAGGAAATCACGTGAAAATAATTTTCCAACAAGTTAAGATGGAAATGTTCGTTTTCAATAATAAAGTAAGTAACTACAAACACCGCCCGCGCTTCTCAAACATTTGTAAGTATTTGTCGTTCCGCATTTATCGTTTGTAGTTGCAGAGAAAGTAACTCTAAACGAGGAAATTACCTGAAAATGATTTTACTACTATTTTGGAAGGATATGTTCGCCTGTAATAGTAAACTAGGTAACTACAAACGATGCTTATAAAATGTTCGTAGTTGTGTGTATTTCCATTTTTATCGTTTATCGTAGAAGAAAAAGTAACTACAAACGAGGAAATCACCTGAAAACAATATTTCAGCATATTGAGAAGGAAATGATCGTTTGTAATAATAAAGTAGGCAGGGGAACTCGGGGCTAGATGAATACGCGGGGTAAGATGAATGTTGAGGAGAAATATACCTTTGTGAGGGCAAAATCAAGGGTCATTTCTGACAATTTATTTAAGAAGAACAAAACAATATTTTCAAATTCGGTTTTTTATACATGTTAATACAAGTCTTAATGGAAAAGAATTTTTTTTTTTTATTATTTTGAAACAAAATGGCGGCGCAGTAGTCGATGAAAGAAAATTCTTTTTTTTCATAGTCCTCTACGGGCGTATTCGCACAGGTCATAATTTTCTAGCTAGAACAAAAAACGAAAAATATTTCGATAGTAGATATAAAAAACTAGTCTAATACGCAGGGTTTTTTTTTAAATATTGATTTAAAAAAAATGGCGTTAATATGAAGAAAAGAATCATAAAAAATCGGTCGAATATCGATCATAAAATTTTGAAATTTCAACTTATCGAAAAAAATCATACGTACTGGACTAGAAAATGTTGTCAAGAAGCTACAGTTGAAATTTCAAGGAAATCGATTGGAAACTAGAGGCGCTATGCATACGCCTGTGCCTAAAAACATAATTTCGAGAAAAAGGCGTTAAAGGTTTTAAGTACTGTAAAATCATGGTAATTTCGTGTCTATCTTTAATCGGTGATGCCTGAACCATACAATAAAACCTTTTGAATATCATTTTTGGATAGATAAGGAAGCTTTTAGGCCAATAAAAAAATGCAAAAAAATCGACAATAGTATATTCCCCTTTAAGCCTAGCCACTAAACAGTGTGTGCAAGGACAGTGCTCCCGTTGGAGTTTGAGGGGTGGTGAGGTGAGTGAGTGTGGAAGTATCAACTTTGGCGGAAGCACGCGTCTCGAGTGAGAAAACAATATAGATGTTTTTGACAAAACGATGTAATTTTTGGTAAAGTTTAATATCGTTTCAGCTTATTTGAGTTGCTGATATTGATTAGAGACAGGCAGGTAAACACAATGAAAGTACTAATTATTAATATACTAAGAACGGTTTGTCAGAAATATTCAAGGTTGTTGCGTGATTTATTGTTAATTCGTTAACCGTCTAATGGGGCAAGATGAATACAAGTTATCGCAAGCCCGGAATATTTTACAACGTACCACTATTTACGTTAGATATGGTGAAATGAAACTAGTAAAGCATTTGGTTTCTTTTCAATCGATGTTTCTACCAGGGGATGAAAAAGAACTTGCAAACTACCAAATTGATATGGTAGCGAGATTATTCGGACTAATCCGACAGAGCTTAGACGATTGACTTACCAAATTGATGGCATTGACAATGAAACCACTTTTTTATGCGAAAGAGGCCAATAATTCGTGTCCCATCATTATCTCAGCGCTGTTTCATCTTGCCCCGCATACGGGATAAGGTAGGAAAAATAAAGGTTAAATTAAAAATATATATTGTATGGTAGAAATTAGAAAGACCGATCTTTTTGTTTCTAAAAGTAAAAGATTAATAAATATTGATTAGTTTAAAAAATAATCAAAGTTGACTGACTCATGGACATGACCTTAGCATTATCATTTTGCCCCGACTTCCCCTAACTACAAACGACGCTCACGCTTCTAAAACGTTTATAGTTGTTTGTAGTAACCTAGTGTACTACTATAAATGAACATTTCCTTTCAAAATCTTCGAAAAATCATTGTCGGATGGCTCCTTCGTTTGTTGTCAATTTCTCTGCAACTACAATAGATAAAAATACTGAACTATAAACGTTGTAGACCTGCGGGCGTCCTTTGTAGTTACCTACTTCATTATTAAAACCGAATAGTCTTTTCTCAAATTGCTGAAAATCTATTTTCAGGGTAATGTCCTCGTTTGTAGCTACTTAGTCTGCAACTACAATCGATACAAATATGGAACTATAAACGTTTTAGACCCACGGGCATCATTTGTAGTTACTTTCCGTGTACTAATTGTGTTAGGAATCCCCCACTTCTCCCTACTCCCTGATAGGGATCCAATGGGGCACCCCATTGGATCTGTATCCAATCGAGCTTTATCGAATAACATGTTATATAGTTTTCTAACATGACCTATATATATACTCACCTCTTTGATCTGTGTGCTGCAATAAAGGCAGACCATTCAATCAAATAGAACCACTTAGTGGATTCAACTAAATTATTTTTTGAGCAGATGAAACCGATTCACAGATTTTTTAGGATTAAATAAAATACTTAGTTATTGGACGATATTGAATATATTTTGACTTGAATAAATAAATATATTTAAAGTAAATAATCTTAATAATGGAATGCAATAAGAAAAATTTGATTTCACCAAAAAATCTAGTTAATTCCCATAAACAAAAATCAAATAGATGCGATTAGTTCATATCAATAGAATTTTTCTGTCAGTACGGGATCCGATAGGGATTCTCCATCGGTATCCAATAGGGATTTTCCATCGGGATCCAATCTAAGAATCCTAAAGCATCCCCACATTATCGAATGGAATGCGATACGATGCTTGATCGATCATATTGCATTCTGTACGTCCAAATTACTTTAAAAAAACTTAATGCATCTATAGACTAAAAAGATCAATTTATTGTTCCAAAAAGAGTACATGTCGAGTATCGCAATATACTTATATCCTTTTATTTTTTTACTTTATTGCTTACCCAAATTGTATATTTACAGTGCTTCATATGCTGGTATTTTTAGTATGGATATTCTTCGAAAACGTTTTATTCTTCATGAACTTTGACTTCTTTTTATACTTAATGAAACACGAATACTTTGTACATTTTAAATACTTGGATACGCATACTTTTTATGCTTCAACGTATTTTAAAAATAAATACATTTGTTTTTTGTTATTTATTCGTCTTATTATTTAATTCTTTATTTGCGCTCGGTTTTTTAAATCGAATAAAACTTTTTTTTCCACATCACGTGCGCGTTTCTATCATCAGCAAAAATCGTTCCGCGTCGTCTCGCCAGTCGCGTCCTTTTCAACGTCGACACGATTATTCGCGTACAACCTTATTATGTTTCACCAACCGGCTTCTTTGATTTTTATCTGTCGCGATTTTTCACTACTTTCCTTTTTTTTTTATTATTCTTTGTCGTAGGAAGATTTTTAACAATATTTATTTCGCACGGAGCGTAGGGTATGTAGAAGGCGGAGTATGAAAGTTAGATACAATAATATCCGAATAACTGTTCGGCAAACTATTTTATATGTATCCTCATGAGGTGAGCTCTTGGAGGAAATGCTTCCGCCGTTATCAAGATCTGGCGTTCGAATGCCGCCGCTCTTGCACGTCGTCATCTCGTCCGATGATGACGTCCAGCCAAGCACCAGTCGGCCCCTTGTTCTGGTCTTTGTCTAGGTCTAGGCGATAAGGGACCTCCCAACTTCGTCCGCAGCTCTCCTGTATGCAGCGACAAATATTTCGTCGACATCTTATACGTTCTCGTTTCCGTTGTTCGGTTGCTTTTGATTCGCGCGCGGTTTAAAAAAAATTAAATTGAATTTATTTTTCTGCCACAAATTATTCCTACTTGTTTCTTATTTTGCTGCACTATATTAAGGGATTATCAGAGTGTCAAATTAAAAAACAAATCGATTTTTTTACATTATCCGACAGTATTTGTTATAATTATTGTTATAAGTTCTCGTTCATGTTGTTCAATTATTTATTCGTGCATGGTTTTTTAAATCGAATTCGACTTATTTTTTATACGACACGCGTTCGGATTAAATAAATATAATGATCGCGGTTGCGAGTCACTCGATAGTTGCGTGATCTTCAACTGCAACATGAATATACTTACACGTACCACGTGGCGTGCCGCTTACGTTCTATCGCCCGGCGTCTTTCTTTTATCGGAAGCGATTTTCTGATTCTTTATTGGATGCTGATGGGGAATCCCTATTGGATCCCGATAAGGAATCCCCATTAGATCCCGACAGGGAATCCCTATTGGATCCCGATGAGAAATTCATCGTGTTGGGTGGACATTGCTGTCCCGGGATACAACCTTAGGCGAATACGTGATAGATATCTCATGTTCATAAAAATATGATTTGTCTATGATTTTATACTTACATATAACTTTCTTTTAAAATCTCATTTAAGCCGCTCTCATAGAATTCCACACCCACAGCGATGAACTGCATGCGCAATCGTAAGCAGATTGCCTTCACGTCCAACACAAATTTTCATGCGCACAAGTATTTAAAATGTAGAAAGTTTGCACATTAAAGTTTATCAAAAGATTTTGTTATCCGTACCAAAAATACTAGCCTATAACAAACTTCAAATATATAATAGGGGTAAGCACTAAAGTAAAGAAGTAAGAAACGAATGTAAATATATTGTAGTATTCGATATTGTAAGGCATGATTGTTCAACATTTTGCGCGTTCCGCTTTCGGCCAGCCAGGCAGTACGCAGTGGTGACATTTCGATACACATTTATGTATCCCGTAGTCTGAAAATGCTTCTTTGTTCTCAAATAAATATTCATTCTCGTGCATATCTCAAACCTACAGTGCTACACTCGTCTTCTGACATCCATAGGATTACAACAAAATGCCTCCCTACAACATGTAACCTATTTAACCTTTTTTGTGGAATTCTTTAGGATTCCTACATCAGATCCCGACGAGGACTCTTGATGTGCGGTGTCCCTAACAAATTCCTAGAAACACGTGGGTGCATCTTCGAACTTCCAAGCAGATCGGTGCACAAGACCATCAAAGATTATTTTTTTACAGAGCTTCGTGGGATCCCATTTTATATAATCTCAAGTAAACATTTTTCAAACCACGTCGATTTGGAAATAGCACAGAATCCATTTTGAATCCCATGTGGACTCCCTACCTGGGGCGTCCCGATCAAATCCCTATAGGGATCTGGTAGGTTCTGGGGAGTCCCCAACAAATTTCTGCATGGGTTACTTTATAATTAAAAACGAATATTCGATTCTCAAATCGTTGAAAAATTGTTTTTTTTTGTGATTTTCCCGTTCGCACTTACTGTCTTTGCAAGGGCAAACGATAAATATGGATTCAAAAACAACTATAAAAGATTTAGGAGCGCGGTCGTTATTTGCGGTTACCTACTTTATTACTACAAACGAACTTTTTTTCTCAAATTGCTGAAAAATTATTTTCACGTGATTTTTCCGTTTGCATTTACTTTCCCTGCAACTACAAACGACAAATACTGAACTCCAAACAACTACAAACGGTCCGAACCCGCGCGCATCATTTGTAGTTACCTAGTTTTCTAAGACAAACGATATATCCTATCGTATAATAGGGTGGATCCTTTTCCTGCTTTTGCGGTCATGAAAAGGAAAATCTCCTTATAAAAATAGTGAAATGTAGCATTTTGGTAATGCCGTCGTTTTAGTGAATGTTTTTTATGTCGTACATATACTAATTACCATTTAGGACTCATTTAAAAAAGTAGTGCTAGCCTTTATATTTTACGATTTTAATTTTTTTTTTTTGAAAACATCACAAACCCCTCAACTACAAACGAAAATAAATTTACTATTATCTACTATAAACGATTTTGATTGTAAAAATTCTAAAAATGGGTTACTTTCGTTCCGGGGGATGGCGTTTATTTTTGGTGGTCTAAGTTTCTTTTTTGAGCTACTACAAACGACATTAAGTTACTGCAATTAACTACAAAGCAAAACCGTCGCAAATCAATTTAAAAACGTAAGATCGGAGATACTCGGGTGCCAAGTTCACAGAGGTATTTCAAATACTATTTTATTGGATACGTGGTTGTTCAGGAGTCAACTCTGCTAAAGGAAATTTGGTTAGTTCAGAAAAAAAATATTTCGTTGCATTTCAACGGTGTGAACTTCAACGTTATACTTAACGCCAAAAATGTACATTACAATAATAGTAGTAATAATACTTCTATTTATGATTCTCATTGTTATTACTGTTATGGCTATTATGAACTATTAAAATTATGTTGTCATTATCAGTATTATTATTGCTACTGTGTGATTATCTATTGTGTTATTTATAATACTTATATTGTGGGTCACATTAAATATTAGTTGCAACATATTATTTTCAATTTCAAATAATAACTACTCTTTGTTTCTTACTTGACGCGAAAATCACAGGTAAGAAACACAAACCGACTTATCCTAAACCGACTCAACCCCAACCAACCAAACCCAACCTAAACCGATCCAACTCAAACCGACCCAATATTGAAATACATAATAATAAGCTTTATCACACAGTTATTACTATTTTTCCACAATATTATTAGATACAATAAACAAGCTTCCGTATTTCCTTAAGGCTGCTTATAATTCTTCTATTTCACAGCATTTTATCATTATCATATTAGTATGAGGGTATATAGCATCCGAAATCCAACAACAGTTTTTCCACCACTCGGATTACTCCGAAGCGAAAACTGATTCTTCACTCAGGATTCGTCAATGAATCCCGAGTGAAGCATCAGTTTTCGCTGGTACAGTTACTCCAAAATGAAAAAAATTAAATTAAGATAATTCCAGTAGTTGCTCAGTTAATCGAATGTGAAGATTTATAACTTGCACGCAGCGCGCTTCTATTACTATATATACGGACTCCCCACGACTGCTGTTATGTCGTCCCTACTCAACCACTTCCGCGCCCACGCCCGTTTTCAGTTCGTGAAATGTTTGCTTGTAATAATAAAGTAGGTAACTGCAAACGACGCCCGCGCTTCTAAAACGTTTGTAGTTGTTTGTAGTTACCTAGTGTACTACGACAAACGAACATTTCATTTCAAAATCGTTGAAAAA
>OX632362.1:14343073-14355573 GCA_951751655.1 Ophion costatus | reverse complement strand
TGTCGCGTCATTGCGTGCCCGTGCATTGATACCGATATTTATGTTTGCCAGTTAATCATGTCAAAGTCGTTTGATTTGTCGTTGGCTTTTATGGAGGGGAATTAAAACGTTCATTTCACCACAGACACTCGCCAACAGTGACTGTCCTCCTGTACTGCGCATACGTATATGAGTTATACGCGTCGGTCCATGCACCCAGATAGGACACAAACCCCTCCCACTCCCCCGTACATCCCTTGTCCCGTGAATCGCGAGCTTTTTGCAAAATTAGCGAACGTTTCCAATGTATAAAAACACCGAAACGCAAGAGGTACTAGGAAGAGAGGGGTTATTTTTTCCCTCGTATGTGCGAAAATATAATGCGACCGGAATAAATATTTGGGACGAGTTTTCTATCCGGGAGTAAGTCAAGTCACGATCGATTAACCGTTCTTGCGATAGTACTTTTTTTTTCTAACCAATTTCATTATTAGTTGCGTCCATGTTTACTCCGTAGTTATTTGCGTCCTTGCACTTTTTGGTATGGTTTTCGCATACATACGGAGGACTTTGTGCGTGATATAAATAAATATCAGATAAATAATTTGATTGATATGTTGTTCTTTTGTGGCACGCTGATTGGTGGGCATTAGGGAATACGAGAATAAGTGTCATCCATGAGTCTGCTACGGAAAAACATCATTTCGTCAGGGTGTCAAACGAATTTAGTATAGTAGTTTGGGCAGGGTAAAAATGCACTCGAAATTCTTTGACGAACAGATTTCGCAATAGCTCTATAGCCGACGAATGTGTTGGACAGGCCGTTTCATTAAATGCTATTTATAAAACTTTGGTCTAGGTATGTGAATCCACAAGGGATTTCACCTTTTTATAGGAAACATTGTGATTATTCATATACTAGGTACCGTACCATAGTTGATGTAGCAGAGCATTGCTCCGTTCAGATACTGTTCTATGTCGGTCCCCTCGTGACAACTGCGAATTGACGGGTTGGTGTTGGAATTTTTAACATTCCTCATTCCAGTAACAGCAAATTCCAATAATAAGTGTGGGATGAAACAGTGAGCGACATAAATGAGTATTTACCTCTCCTCATTGATTAAATCCGAACGAATGATCAATGTTTGCTTCGCTGAAGGGCCACGACTACGTAGGTCCTCCAGCTATGCTTACAGCGATTCTATTGGATAATAATATTGTCGGTCTTAGGTTGGTGTGGTTTAGTATGTATTTGTTAGATACGAGATTCTTCAGATATAGGAATGTTTCATGATCAGGATTTTGGTGATATGTGTTTGGACCGATACTGGCTCTCTCATGAAGAATCCACCTTTCAGTCGACGAGAAGTAGTAGGTTCTGTTTTTATGCTGATATGTTTGTCATCACATCATTTTCCACATCTAATTGTAAGTGAGATCCGATAAAAGTTGGGATAAGTGACGATCCAGGCCCAAAAGTAAATCTACACCCATTCAAATGTTAGAGTTTGATATTTTATTACCGTGGAAATGTATGAGTTGAATTATTGAATGAGATCAGTCACTTGATAAGCTACAACCCATGATCTTCAAAAAACCATTTCAAACTCTAAGTTATTAGAACCCTTGGCTGCATTCTCCTTGTCTTTCCTGGTCAACAATGTATACGATGGATTCTTGATGTTACATGCAATGTATACACATATATTAAAATATTTCAGTGAGCCCGGAGGCAATCGAGCTTCCTAATCTCGTGCTTCAAAATCCAACTTACGACAAGATTATGGACGTTACAGTATCAAACGATCCCTTCATACATTACGCTGATCTTACCCCTTCCAATGCATATGAAGAGGCCTGGACCAGCTTAACAGTCAAAGATGAGGTATGAGAAGGCCGGTTGCTCGAGACCGAGATCCAAGATCGAGGATGGAGTTCGGGAACTTCATTCGATTTTCTCTGGTAAAGGTACCGAGAGATTGCGCTGCAAGCTAATTAATTGACGTCTCTAACCTTTGTAGACGAGATGTCAGATACGGCTGAGCACTGTGACGCCCGAGGGCTTGCATTTGTGGTTAGCTTCTTAAGGAAGATGGCTCTTTGTCGTCATGAGATTGAGTCTACCACTATCGTCTCTTGCTCTCTCCTTTTTGAGGTTGTTAACAAGGCAAATCATCCGCGGGCGAGCAATGTCGTTCTCCTCTAGCTTCTCTTTACGATACATGCTCCCAGTCCTTTGCCTTACGGTGTACATCAGACACAATCCGCTTCCAAGCCAATCATATTTTCAGTAAACAACGTTAATCGAATTGAAATGGAATCCTCTGTAATGCATTTATGTAGTATGTGGGTACATGCGTATAGAGAGGCAGCGATAGACATATATCGTATTGTAGGAATTACTTCAGACGTCCCGGAATACATTTAGATTCGTTTCCACCCAGTCGTGTCGCCATAAAACGTACTATCTGTAGGTCCGTTAAAGGATTTGACCATCTAAGAGTTTTCGAATCATCGTTTCAAATTATCTTTTCAAATTCAAATTATTTTTTAAGTTTAACCAATCATTTAAGTCATCGCCAGTATTAAGTTTCACAAAATCACCAAAGTCATAGGTATGTTACACAGAAAAGCACGAAAGTGGTTTGCCACGCTCCCAGATTTTTTCAATAACAGGCCCAGGGTGCTTTAGCAAGTACCAAAAAATGATTATATCGGCAAGGGATCGCTGCTTGAAGGTAATCCGACCAAAAACTACGCCGTCACCTGAATAACCGTACTATTCCTTCCTTTTGGGTTTATCTAGTAAGAATATTTTTCGACCTGGCTGCATGTAAATCTCGTGTACTGTAGTTCCGATTGATTTGAAATCGACACATTGTTGGGCACATTGTCTAAAATCTAGCTTGTGATTTTTGCGGTAGGTTGTTTAATCACTTGATCATCAATTTTTTTCGTTGCCAGATTTTTGTGAAACATACGATTAATTTTATTTTGCTCTAACAGTTTACTACTAAAAAAATTTTTACGGTATGTCGTTGTCGCGCTTGCTAAGAATAAGTTTATTTCTTTTCAGCCTAGCCATACTTGAGATTTATATGCAGCCAGCTAGGCGGTGTGGCGGCGAAGGACCTGTATGGCAACAGCTGAAGCGCTGCCGTCGCTTGGGATTTTAAAAATATAATTTGTGAGTAACATTCATTAAACCATGAGTCACTATGTAATCAATAATTAAGAAATTCCGTTCCATCCTACTGATTTTACAAATCTATTCAAGAATGAGCGTACTTTTCCGTCGGTCACGGTACTCAGATCCTTTAACGGAGCACACCACTGTAAAATTTTCGAAACATCGTTTTTTCGAAACGCCTAAAAAATCCGTTGAACCTTGAAAAATTTGATGCGTATTCGTTTATAGTTGTAAAAACACTTTTAAATTGGTATTCAAGCTATTTTTGAGAGGTGTCTCCGAGCGCTGAAGAGCGCCATAGGCGATGCCACACTCGTTGATGCAGTTCTCGACTCCTGTAAGCCTACTATCTTTGGGGAAAAGTTACAAACTAAAAATAGTTTTATTTTCTTTCAATAGGTGGCATTAGATAAAGGAAAAAAACATTTCTACAGCTGTAGCATATATAAAATCGTTGGCTTCAAACACGTTTTGCTCAAAACCATGTTTTTTCAATCGGCACACAGCAGAACTCGAACAATTTTCGTCCAATCGACTTGAAATCTGAACTGTAGCTTCTTATATTGCTTTAACAGTCGAGTACGATCGCTTTCTTCGATTATTTGAAAATAGTAAAAAAAAGATCGCTATTTATATGAAAATTATGGTCAAAAATACGATTTTTTTTCAAACTCGTCTCTACTTTTATCTTTCATCATTTTTTAATTTACTCTTATGCTTGACTGCCAAAAGTAATACAGTTAACGGAAATATTTCACTCTCAATTCCAGGATTAAATTTTCAACAGTTCCCCTTTGTGTTCGTTTGACAAATAATTTTTTTTTTAATACCCAATACAGCCTTAAAGTTCTTGGGACTGTGCATTTTATTTGTTTCGTAAAAAAAAATTCTCAAGAAAACGGTCGAAAATGGGCAGTTACAGTCCTCCCCCCTTAATTCTCGTCTATCAATCGCTGTAGAAAAAACAAATACCAATTGTTTCTGGCGAAAAGTTCTCGAGTATGACGCAGAAACACATTAGGCGGAGAGAGCAGAATGAAACGATGCAGAAACCGATTGTTGCAGTTCGATTAAACGTCTCACTTATTGTTACCGGCATCGCTGGCCTTTGCTGCCTGAAAATAGTACCAACTACAACATACAGCGCCGTTTGCATGTGAAGTTAGCTTTCCTAAGTAAAGCCGAGGCTCATATTTATTTTTACGGGCGTTAGTTTCAATCTCACGACCCTACCCCTCGTTCGAGATTATGCTCAAATGTTATAAAAAAAACGAATTTTAGGTTCGCGGCAATGGAACAATAATAGTTCAAGTCAAACCTACAGGAAATAACTTACAGGACCGCTAAAATACAAACTACTCAAATTTTGATGTTTGATACCCTCACATTCGTTTTATAAGTTACACTA
Organism: Ophion costatus; assembly: GCA_951751655.1. Lineage (NCBI taxonomy): Eukaryota > Metazoa > Arthropoda > Insecta > Hymenoptera > Ichneumonidae > Ophion > Ophion costatus. The sequence goes on along the minus strand of OX632362.1, from coordinate 14,350,996 downwards.
AATCCGATAGAAGGGACCGACTTATCTTCGTTACATGACGGACACACTCGATCATCGCTTTTTGGTTTTATCGACACGCAACTCAAACAAAATATGCTGACTTCCATTAAAAATGTCAAGGTTTCTATGGAAGAGCTGAACTAGGACTTGCCTTAGATTTCGCTATCAATTCGGGACTGTATTGCCGGGCGTACTTCCTTACTAGATGATCCATGATAAAGCTAGCTGAATTGTTCTTTAGGCTGCTGTACTCTTTTCGCGCATTAAAGGATAATACGGCAGATGACTAAACCAAGAAGAAAAGTTGATTTCAAAGGTTAATTTTAAAAAGATGGATATAGTCAGATACCAGATGGATTGCGGCGCCAACGTTGATAATATTTACTGGGCAGTGATGCTGTAAATGTTGCTGGTGGTTACCATAAAAAATCATAGAATACGCGACGGTTGTGATTGCCAGAATTCTGGTGACGCTAGGATTCTAACGTCTGTGACGATCGTGAATGTAGTTAGCTAAGCAAAAACGGATGAAGGAGAAAAGAAAGAGGCATGGATGAAACGAAGTTACCCTGACGTGAGCGTCGCTCTGCCGCTCTTACCCTTGGGACTATGCTGCAGGACCTCTTGCGGTGAAGGAGCAAAGAAGCTTGAATGAGAGTCGGGAAAAGAAATGGTGGGAAGAAGAAAGGAAAAGCAGGACTAGAATGCGCGCGCGAACTCGCTGCTTCACTTCGTTCGGTCCGCACTTCTATCACGTCGGGCAAACGGGCGGACAGCTCCGAGGCGATTTGTCTTTCATTTCGGGCTAATTTATTGCGCCCGGGCAACTCTAGCAGCCCCGCGCTGCTATTCTCGACTCCGCGCGCCATTCAACCACGCCCCACCCAACTAATGTCCCACATAAAACTTGGTATCAGCGATCCTCAAACGGGGATTTACAATCCCTTCAAGCGCTCCGCGCTGTCACTATAAATTCTCTTGGGCGACGTCGATATATCTCGAGCGCGAATACTTCTGTCCCTAATGGATACCCACCAGCAGTAGCAGAAACAGGACCCGGGCTATCCGGCACACCACCGATCAACGCGATCGAGTCTAAACTATCTTTGCATCTGCCAATCGAAAGTATCTCTTCGACAAGGATTCCGTCCTTTAATAGCTTGCATTTGTCAAAACTACTAAACACATGCAACAACGATTCAACGACTCCAGTCGCTTATACACAACATTTTTAGGACACTTGCAATGGCTCCAATTGTTTTGATGTATTTGATGCATGTCACAGTGTGGCACAGCCACATTGCTCGTTTTACATTCACGTTATTGGGTATTAAGCCGAAGGTCTATCAATTCGTATAATTAGTAATATTAGGGCATACCTCTTTTTTCAAATTGGATGGCGCCATGAGGCTGGTGTGTCTTAAACTGGTTTTTCAAATTCCGTTGCGGTCAGCTTGAAGATCATGAAGGTTCCTGAAGTGTCAAAGAACTTATTAATTCCATGAAAAACTGTACTTGAGTCTGAGCTTCGGAGCACTGCACGTTGCGATTGATACAGACAAAGGGTCTAGCTGGATAAGTATGGTGAATCTGCTGCCCCCGAATTTTGTGGCGCCAATTTTTTCCAAAGTTTCTAACCTACAAAAACAATTTTGTGCAAAATTACAGCTTTCTACATCGATGCCGAGGCGTCTTCCTACTAAAAAAACGTGTTTTTTTTCGATTTTCGCAGATTTTGAATAACAAGACGCGACTAAAAAATCTGATGAAATTCTAAAAAATCAGAAACATGGCAATGCTAATGGGAATTTTTTTATCGTTTTTTTTTAAATGCTAAACCCTATTTTTAATCATCGAATCTTTCTTTAAAACCATTATTTTGTAGCGAAGAGATTTTCCTACTATTATGACAAAAATTGACATGATTTTACTCTTCATTCCGTACATTAAAAAACCAAAGTCTAAAAATTCGGCCTGCAACACATTGAAAAAAAAAAACAACGGAATTTCTCATTTTTCATTGGAAACCGATACATAAAGCAGTCTTTCGGTTTAATAAATGAGTGCTCATGGGTGGAGTTGTTATGAGGCATGAGAAACTGATGTAAACAATACGATTTTATTTCTAATATTGGTTCATTTACCCCTACTATCTATATTGCAACATATTAATCTTCATCGCTATCGCTGTTGATAACGGCATTAACCTCTTCAACATCGAAGAGTCCTGTAAGGATTTTGGCTGGTCTTATGATCTTCGATAGATATCGAGCATTCGATAGATAATAAATTATCGCAGCAATGTGTGAACAGCATCCAACGGTTCGTTTGGACAGTCATAAATGTAATCGCGAATTCCGGAAGAGCCTTGGGAATCACGAGTGTAATCAATCTATCATTTATACGGCTTGCTATTGATGTGTCTCGACCTCAAGAGAACTTGAATCATTGCGTTCTTTGCATCTTCTAATCTCTTTAAATAATTGAGTGCAATATTTCCATCCTCGTCCATCATTTTAGCAAGGTAAGATACTGCTTGAGATAGCTGGTATGAACCAGCAAAGAGTATTTTCAATTCCTTTTCGGTCAGTCCGGGAAATCAAGCAAATCAGCTGATGTTAATTGTTGCAATTGCGTTTTTCGACGATTCCAACGCTCCAACTCTGCCTCTTCTGCAAGACAAGTATCAGCGCCTGGTCTTCATCTGCTCAATGATCTCATCCCTAATGCCAACATCGGAGTTCAATCTCTTTCCAAAGGTATTATTGAGATAGCAAGTAATCCTAGAGAGTGATCGAACGTTTGCGAGGAGTTTATTATCCAAAGAGTGATGGAGTAGCTTATATTTCTAGGCAGGGATGCCATGAACTGCTTCGATCACCCAACGAACTTTTGTAACCCATCGAGAGTTGTTTGACTCTTCAGTTGTGAGCTGAGCATGTTGTCCTTTTAATGCTGGCATGGATACTATATACTTGCGCTCTTCCAATTGATGCCCCACATCTCTGAATCCTCGATCAACTATACAAATGTCACCTGGTTTCATTATTCGTTGGAATCCATTCGGATTGTCTAGCAGTATTTTCATTTTTTCAGCATCGTTTTGAGTGGCTTAAAAAGGCTCCTCCATCTCAACAACGTACCCATTCGTCGTGCAGATAGTGAAAGGTTTACATAATGGTAACTTCTTCTGGCCAGAATAAGATTTCCGTTGATAGATGTTCGTACTTTTCTGATGCCGAATGTAAGTTCCATCGAATATCAGCACTAATTCCACCTCGAGCTCATACAGGTTTTCAAATATGTCCAAAGTCTGATGTTCTACAAGATCGTCCCTTGATTTGCTAAAATATCCGCATGTATATACCAGCATGTATTTGCAGCGCTGCTAGATCATTAGCATAGAATTTGTCTTTTATCAGATGGGTTGAGCGACAACGATTTTCCATGGGAATAAAGATCTTTCTTTCTTGGAATGCTTGCAATCGAGCTTGAGATGGAACAGTGAAAATTGGTGATGACGAACAACAAAGAAAGCAGTATTTGTGAGTTGACACTACCCGTGGAAAGGGCATTTCTATCAATTCGACATTGATAGGCTCCTGTGCAACAAATGATGGGTCGTCAGTAGACGATTGTGAAGGAATGATTGTCGAACTTTGTGAACATATCTCTGTAGACGATTGTTGTGAAAAATCCCCTTGAGATGAGTGTAAAGAAAGTGAAGATGTCTGCGTTGGTAAGAGGACATCATGATCAACTTGTGGCATAGAACTTCGGCGAGATCCACCAAACTCTGTTGAGTGTTGTGATCCTGATTGTCTTGAACCAGATGTCGTTGAAGATTTGGTGCTATTTTCATTCATTTGTCGACTTCTGCTATATGGAATCATCCTGCAATTATTGAAGCAAATATCACCGAGATTTAGGACCTTGCCTATTCTTGCAGAGTATTCAAAACATTCAGTATTATCCATCATTCTCTTTCGCTGCCCCTTCAATGCTCTAAGCACACGAAAACAATATGCACATCTTGTGGGATCTGTTGTCAAATCCGAACTTGCTTGCGGCGTTGACATGGTATGTCCCTGATGTGCATGTGTATCGCCGAAAAGTTATTCTAAAACCGACAACTTAAAATTAACATGTTTTTACCGTGAAACCTAGCTTGATGATGAAAAGCACATTGATAAAATTGTTACCAGTAGCACTGCTATTTTTGTTTAATTCTTCGTCTCCAGTATCGTATAGAATGGGTGGAAATTCATCCGTTCGATTAGGGCGTGTGTCAATTTAGTTGGATGGGATGTTCACAATTGTGACGAAAGAGAAATAAATAAATAAGTAGGAAACTAGGCTTGGAGTCTGTAGTATCTAGATCGATTGCGTAGTTCAATTTAGTTTGATGCATCCACACTAGTGGCGCCACTTGAAGTGTGCGGTTTTACCGACAGCTGAGATGAGTATGTTTACGCGGACTTTTGGTCAAGCTAATAAGCTGAAATATTCATATCCGCGTAAACTGTCCAATAACTGTGAGAGGGTACGTTTATGCAAGCCGCAATCCTGTAACGCTGCGTTGTTACCTTACTACTGTAGAAAAAAACTCGCGTAAACGCCATCTGTTCGTTCTTCATGTTAATATGCATGCGTTTTTGACCGTTTACATGGCTGTAATATCTTAGCTTAACGTGAGCAAATGTCCGCATGAGCATACTCAATGATTTTCTCATCGACATGTTATTAAATGACGTCGAAAATTCGAAACTATCAAAATTCAGCGTATGAAATCCTATTATTTACATCTGTTTCTTATCTCTCACAACTACTCCAGCCATGATCACCAATTAATTAAACCCAAAGAATGATTTATGCATCGATTTCCAATGGAAAATAAGAAATTTTATTATTTTTATTTGTTTTAATATGTTGCAGGTTGATTCTTGAGATCTTTTTTTATGAAATGTAGGGAAGGAAGAGTAAAATTATGCCAATTTTTGTCACAATAGTAGTCAAATCTCTTCGCTACAAAATTATGCTTTTAAAGGAAGGTTTGATGATTAAGAATAGAGTTTAGCATTTTAAATAACGAAAACAAATTCCACGAACATTGACATGTTTCTAATTTTTCAGAATTTTTTCAGATTTTTCAGTCGCGCTTTGGTACGCAAAAACTGCAAAAATCGATAAAACATGTTTTTTTCAGCAGGAAGACGCCTCGGCATTGATGTAGAAAGCTGTTATTTTGCACAAAATTGTTTTTTAGGCTAGGAACTTGGGAAAAAATCGGCGCCACAAAATTCGGTGGGGGCAGATTCACCATTCTTATCCGGCTAGACCCTTTATAATGCTAAGATTTTAGGGATTGCTGATTGCGGCAATTCAAATTTCCCCCGATAGCAAGTACTGGGAAATGTCAGCCAGCCAATTATAGTTGTAAATGACTGTGGTTACTATGATATTCCAAAATGCGATTTGACTGTTGGGTAAATCTTTCAGACATATTCAGATGTATGCATTAATGTATTTCTGTGTGCAAATTGCATTTCTATTTTTTCATAGAATACCCCTACATCGTGATTACTGCTTCATGTAAAATTGTAGCGTTCAGAATATTTGGTACTCATCGAGTAATTTCCTCGTATCACTGCCTGTAATTTCGAGGGCATTCATCACACGGCAATAGCGCATTATCTGTATTTACGCAAAAGTCAAACGCGGCGGCTACCTACGCGAGATCACAACAAGAATGCATCACAAGGATTTATGTCTGTTTACGAACGAGTTGCTGTTTCTTGTCGGGTTGGTTAGAAGAGTGAGACTCTAGGTGTCGTGTTGGACTGCGAAAGACGCCGACCAAGAGAAATAGCTAACGTGAGTTAGGTTCTTCAACGACGGCATCTCCTGCAGAGTTGAGACTACCGCCACAGTTTGTGCTTTCGAAATAACAGTGATGCAGTACTCGAGGGCAGAACTGGCGGGTGGAATTAGCAAGTAGGAAATGGCACGGCGCGTCGCGACGGCCCAAGACCAGCTTAAAGCGTTGAATCATAACGAGAGGACTTATGCCAAAAGCCTCGACAAGAATACTAGAGGCTCTCCGTTCGGCATAAGGACGTCTACGAAACAGGTATTAGAATATCATGCTTCGTTTACCTCTCCACATCTATTCCATATTCATTGCTATCTTTTCGAAGCAACGAATAAAAAAATGGACGTACTTGACGGAAAGGAATTGCCAATTTTTTTACCAACAAGATGTTTTTTTTATCGTTGCTGACATGTTTAAATATACCAACAAAAATTTTTTTGTAAATACATTCTTTAATCAATTTAACTTTTATCAATGCTAATACCGGATGGCTCTACTTTTTGTGGCAGTTACCTGCAAGAAAAGAAAAAGCTACTTCAAAATGTTACTACCTAATTGAAACAGAGAATTCTTCGTACGTACATGGAAATGAAAGGGGTTCGGGTAAAGTAGACCCGTATTCGAGATTCCAATAGAAGCATGCTAAAGGACGCGCTTATATGACTTTCCGCTTATAGCTTCGATAATTCCCTTCATCTCATTCCTTCGTATTAATACTGCCTACAGGACATAGTAAGTGGCCATACGTTTGGTTATAGCTCGTCGAAACAAGGGGAGCTAAGGTAAATATACACATTTTAATATGTTCAGCATCAGCACCAACAAGATAATCGTTCCAATGTCGTTAACGTACCATTAGTAAACATCTCATTAGCCTTAAGGCGTTATTACGTTTCTAATTGCAAACCCGCCTATATTAAGCCCTCTCGCTAAATGCCGTCTGGAACGACGACGACGATGTTCCTTCTAATAGGATATGCTCCGTTATCACCTTCGGACCTGTGCGAGATAATGCACCTTAATTTTACATTTTTTTCTCTCGCTTTATCAGCCTGATGTTTTCATCAAGAAAGAACCTATTTGAAGGTGTAACACTGGTCTAACACTGGCCCAACCAATGTTAGACTGTTTATGTATATTTTGTGATTTAAAGACAATACAGACGTTTCGCAGCCTGGTTAATAATATGCCGATTGAACAGTGATCGCATCTCGATAAGTTATACTTTGGTCCTTCATTATTTTCCGCATCATTATTGCGGTTCTAGGTTATATTTTGATTACGAAGTTTTTACTCAGTCTCTAAATCTGGATCGTAGTGTGTACCATCGCAGCCTTCTCTAAAGCGCAATATCTTTACATTTCGCCTGGGAAGCGATGTTCGTACGATGAGGGGGCAAGACGGTCTTCTATTCAATGCCTAGTAGCAGATGATTTTAAGCTCCTTCGATCCACAAGTGCGTAAACAGCGGGGCGGTCAATTATCTCTTACTTTAACCTGTAAAATACTTAAGGGGCTATACCAGTGTGACACTTTTAAAAAAAATCGGTTTTTTGCCTTTTTGACAGTTTGTACTTTCAAGAATGTTCTGTAAAAATGTTAAGGCTGTATCTCTAATACTCCTCGAATGGCAGCCTTCTAAAGAGCAACCGCTCAGGTATAAAATGCCCCAGTTAAATATTTAAAAGCGTTTTTCTCAAAATGAATTTTTTCAAATTTGCTGACATCGTAGCTCAAAGAGCAATTATCCGATTGACTTGAAATTTTAACTGAGTACTATTGAATATATTTACTCTACAATGACACAGGATATTTTTGATTGGATGAAAATTGACGATTTGGCATTGAAAAAAACGACCATTTTATAGGCAAGAAAACAGACTTTTTTCATAACTACGTTATTTTGTTAGATTTGGATATTTTTCGAAAATCCTACGTCATTGTACAGGAAATATCTCCCAGTTTACCGACATTATTTCCTTTTTCGGTTTCGGCTACTCAATCGGCCGGAATCATGTCAGCAGTGATATTTGTCTATGAAAGAATTATAA
>OX632362.1:14224396-14342873 GCA_951751655.1 Ophion costatus | reverse complement strand
AGAGAGAGAGAGAGAGAGAGAGACAGACAGACAGACAGACAGAGAGGGGGGGGGCAGGGAGAAAGTGGCACTATTCGGGTGGCATCTGCGTAGACGTAGTTGAGAAAGAAAGTCGACTTATTCATGAAAACCAAATTTCATTTGCGGCACAATGATAAGATGCTTTTCCAGCCGAGAAAAAACATGCTATACTAATGATCGCTATAATGTTCGTACAAAAAGTATCATAATGGTAGCCGGTGTAATACCTAACGAAGCGTGTCTGCGTGCTGTTCCGCTCCAGGTCCGAAGGTGCAGTTGTGCTGATGGTGCACATATACAACACCGTTACCGCCGGAGAGCCCCATCCCTTGATCCTACGGTCGTCGCTCGAAGGCCGTAACAATTATTAACCTGATTGTAATTGCACCTGATCATATACGCGGCATAACGTGCGAAAATGGGTCGGCAGAGGGAGTAAAGCGAATCACCAGGAATGGAATGGAGCGAGTACCAACAAGGACAAATTCCCGTACCCCTCTCGACACGTATGGCCAAAACCAGTGGATGGGAGCCAACCTTCGAGTGGTCACATCGAAGAGATGAGGGTGGCATCTGCGAATGGCCTCGACTATCGTTCTTCCGTATTTAATCCTGCTTGGATTTCGGAATTGGTGAGATACTCCGAATACGTTGGTTTGGATAGCCTTTGCATCTGGTGGACATAGTCCTCCCCCTAGCGATGGCACCATGGACAACGCGGAAAGCATCTGACGGAAAAATGGTTTAGATAGCGCATTCACTGCACCAGTCTAATCCGTCGCCCTTGGTTCGATTAAGAATATAAATCACAAAGTTAACAACTCCGGTTGGCTGATGGTAGGTCATCACAATCCAAAAGAACGGATCCAAGGCTCCGGTAACATAGACATTAATCGCAACTAAGGATGACGGAAGAAAGAGCAGGTTGTAAATTGCATACGTTGACTCCCATCTACCTACTACTCTTACAATTGGTCGTAGGAAGTCCACTCTGTACGGATCCGTTCTACCTCTGACCGCATTTAGGTAAGTCCGATAAAAGGCCCGGGCGAGTCATAGACGCTCTTGTACAAAAAATCAGTCATATCCCCACCCCACCCAATTTCCGGCGTCTCAGCCCGCCAATTTCGGTTTAGGCTCGCATTTTGCCGCTTTATCTCTATATCCGCCGGAACATAGTTACCGAGCGTAGTTTAGCCCGAGGGTGGGTTTACGGTCCAAGGCACGTGATAGGCTCGTCCTCCCTTTCGCACACGATCGGCAAAATACACACGTGGAACCCACACACAAAATAAACGCTCTTCACACTTGGCTCGGACAAAACTTATCCCCCCAGTGAAGTGGAAGTAGCGCGAGGGGGTACGGTTGGGACTGACGCTACACGGTTAGCGGTGGTGTGTTCAATGCGAAACTATACAGTTGAGAATTAGGGTATAGCAGAGGTTGCAGGGAGGGGTGCGGGGCATAAACAGAGAGTCGGCCGTGGCGCGGACACAGCTCGGCCTCGCTGTTTTACCGTAAACGGTTAATTGCATAGCCAATAACAGATAATGCAACAATCAATGATTTAGAACGGGTTGGAGATGGGGTGTGGATGAGTCGAAGGTGTGCACGCCGACGCACGCACACGCACACGCACACGCGCACACACACACACACACACACACACACACACACACACACACACACACACACACACACACACACACACCCACACACACACACACACACACACGCACGCACGCACGCACACACGCACGCACGCACGCACACACACACACACACACACACACACACACACACACACACACACACACACACACACGCACACACACACACACGCGCGCGCGCGCGCGCACACACACACACACACACACACACACACACACACACACACACACACACACACACGCACGCACGCACGCACGCACGCACGCACGCACGCACGCACGCACGCACGCACACAACTAATCACGTATTGGTACTCGTTGTGGGTACTTGCACGCCTGCGACTCTGCGCCACGCAACGATGTTTGCAACCAGGCCTATCGTTCTGTCTCACTTTCTCGTACACTCAATGCACTCGCTAATTTAAACAGTCCCAGCAGGCTCGCGGCAGATTATCCTAACAATAATTGGCGGACGGGAGCGCGAACGCCTAAACTGCTAGTACGCGATATGCGTGTGTTATTTGCAAATACACGATATATCTATAATAAACTATACAAGGGTGGTAGAGGTGGTCTGGACTCATTGTCGAATCTGAACAGAACGATATGCGGTGTATTATTTCGGAACGCTGGAATACCAGGTGAAGAATTATGTGACAATAATCGGACCGGTATCTGCGGTAATAGCAATAATCATGACGATGATCTGAATAATAAAAGGAGATGATTTATCATTACAGACGTCCACAATTTCCTGCTTGCTTTTCAAAGATAGGTTTGGCAAAGAACACCCTACACATATTTCGTGATGAGAGTAGAATTTTAGAGGTAATTTCGTTTGTCGCAGAAAAGGACTTGTATTGAACAGTAGGGGAAGGGGGCCCAAAGCGGTCACCCGGCCTAAAGCGGCCATCCTCCATAGTTCTAACGTTTTTTTTTAACTTCCCGCGGTTTCGCAACGTGGGAACGTTGCCCCCGTCCCGTTCGACCTGCCGCAGTCGTGAAGCTCAACTGCGACCGCGACCGCGCGGCTCGGGTGGCAACAATACAAAATTTCACGGGTTTCGAAAAAAAATCATTGTCTGTACACCGTGTTTTGTCTATTTGTGAGTAAAATAGACCAATACTAAAATGTGGTAAAAAATGACGCAATAGACCAATACTAAAATGTGATAGACCAATACTAAAATGTGATAAAAAAGTGAAATAGGCATAGAACAATAATGCCTATTTCACTTTTTTTTTGGCATATTTGCTTGAATGTATTCCAAAATTTGTTTGGTCCAGCTGGATCAAAACGTTAGGTAGCGCAAAAGCGCAAAGCGGGAAAGGCAAAGCGGGTAGGTGCCATAATATGTTAAAACATGTTTGCTGTATGTTAAAAATGTTAAAATATGTAAACAATGTAACAAATGTTAAAATATGGCAAAATGTTAAAAATATTTAATTGTGTTTACCGAATGTCAAGAAGAAACATAAAGAAAAATAAAGTTTACTGACTGTTAAGAAAAAGGGTAAAGTTTTTGTTCGTTTACAATAATAATAATGATTCGTGTGCAATAGAATCGGTATGTGGGTACATTCATAGTTTTTTCCCCCTATGATCCCCTATTTTACTATTATTTGTGCCTGATCTCAGGAAAAAATAGGGTGCGCGCCTTACCCTCTGAGTGCCCACTTTGCCCAGAAGCAGGGGCTTTAGGCCACCGCCCCGGGCAAAGCGGGCATTCGTTAAAGTTTTTAAATTGGTTTCATTCATTGTATTTTGAAAATTCATTGGAAATGTGTGAATGTACTATTAAAGTGCGATAAAGTTAGCACCAGATAGTCAAAAAAACGTTTGAATATGACGTTTTATAACGGTTTTTTTTTTCCCTTAAAGTGCCCGCTTTGGGCACTATAAGGGTCCGCTTCCGCTAATACCGCTAATACTTCCGCTAATGTTCATTTCTTCCAGATTATATAAATTTTAGCAAAAAGTATTTAAATTGAATATATATGTTAAGTACGCAAATGGCGTGGAAATATATAAATTATACATATTTGTGTCGTGCATAAATGTAAAAATAAGTAATAAACATATTGACAGCGAAAGGCTGCGCACCGATTTCCATACGAAGCTTTCCCTCGGGGGTAGTTGCGCTCGCGATCAAACATCAAGTTATAAAGATAAGTGAGTTTGTTCAACTGTAAGGTTTCATCAACGCTGCTCAGGTTCACAGGTGTATGTGGACATTGTTCGTGGCTGCACAACTGGAACGCTGCTCTGGTTCTCGCTCACGTTCTCTCAACGTTTTCTAAGTGCGTGCGTAATACGAAACCTCGTATTTTGCCGTCGCGACATTTTCATCGCGCAATTTTTCCTCGTGCCGCTTCGTCCCTATACTACACCCGAGAGTTATGTCCGTCAGAGAATTAATATAGGCATGATTTGTTGTTATTACGAGAAAGATGGAAGGAGCAGGTAGTAGCAGAGTGGAGACAGGGCAAGAAGGGGTAGCGTCTCTCAACGAGTAGAATTGTAGGGGTTGGCGGTTGGCAAGGGAAAGGGGAAAGGGAGGGGGGGTGGCAGAGTAGTCCGAAGGATTTCTCAGGGGCACAGAGTGAAGCCATTACTTACTATAACTGCCCGAGCCCGCTGCCTGGCTAGCGGGACTCCAGCGCGCGTTCCTCTGTCAGGCATCCATCATCGCGACTAATGGTTCCACTCTCCTGCCAATAACATCCGGTCTCGCGTCCTAGCCAGTCGTTGGATGGGAACCCCTGAGTCAACCCACCACCTTCTTTTCGAACAGCGCTGTTTTTCTCTCTCTCTCGCTTTCTACCCCTTTCTCATTGCCTCGCCCTTTTTCCGTCTACCTCTTTGTTCTATTATTTAGAAACTACCATCTTGTAACGAAATCGTAGATTCCTTATTTCATTTTAGAATGGTACGACGCCCACGTCGAAGACTCCGCCGTTTGCTCGCATTTTCTGGTTTCAGCATTTTTTACATACTGCTGCTTATTTCTGCTTATATTTATAATATTATTATCAGACAGAAATCGCGGAAAGTTCTCCTTGTGTCGCGGATATTTGCAACGGTTTCATTACAGAGTTATTCAAATATATGGGCAGCTTTATGGACAAATATGAACTTACGATCACAGCATACTTATTTGTAGACCGCTCATGTTTTTGGGTCAATTGATCTTTTGTTCGCAGTTTGTTCATCATCCAATCAGTTCCCCTGATTGTAATAGACTTGATAGATGTAGGGTAACGCAATCCGAAACCGACCGGTGGTCCGATACCAACCTCTGGATGTTTCTCAGTACTTGTGCTGCAACCGAAACTGTCGGTGATGGCATTGAAAGCTCTCACAACACCGACAATTGGAGGTAGAGAGCCACCTTTTTCTCTCATTTCATTCTATGGTTTTGCGTCCCGTTGTGTTTTGACAACGCGAAAGTTCATTTTTGGGCTGCACAGAATTGCAGTTTGAAGTGTTTTATTTTTTCTTGGAAAATCCAAAGGTAGGATGTTTTGGTTTCTTATGGCCAAGACTTGAACACGCACTAATAAATTTAGATCACTTGCATCGTTGTAAGTAAACGGCGAGTCATTGTTTGAAAAAGGTCGCGGCGGTCCTAAACCGACTGCCAATTGGTGGTCCGAAAGCGACCCCTACGTTTTTGCGTACTGAAGATTTTCTACCGTATGTTTGATAGTCAAACTGTGATTGAATGACTTCTGACGGTATTTACACACGGTTGTTTTCGAAATGAAACGATCGTTCAAACGTGTAAAGCCAAAACGAGATCCGGCAATTCTGCGGCGAGCACTTGCTGCCAAGGCATTAGGATATACGTTTCGTGCAGCCGCACGTGAATTGGGAATTCCTCGTTCGACATTACTGCTCCATCGGAGAAATAATGAGATAACTCCTGAAGAAGATGTAGCTGAACGAACGACGGAAGTTAATGACGACAATTTGAAGATTACGGAGAAAGGCTTCAACACGGTAGGTATTTTTGTTCGATCAGATGGATTTTATTTTTCAACATTCTGAATATTTTTTCGTCAACACGTTTTAATTTCTGTTTTTGTAGGTGCTCACGAAGAACAGGAGGATTCTCTAGAGAAGCATCTTCTGCGTTTGGCTGATATGTATTTCAGATTAAACCCAATAGACGCGCGAGTATTGGCCTACCAATATGCGAAACAGTTAAAAGTGCCCTATCCATCTTCTTGGGATCGGGAAGAAATGGCCGGCTTGGAATGGTTTCGTAATTTTATGTCCAGACACCCACGATGGTCTCTGAGAAAACCCGAGGTGACAAGCTTAGCCAGAGCTAGGGGATTTAATCCACCGAATGTTGCTGTTTTTTTCCCCAATTACTTTACGATGACGGATGCCATCAAAGTTGGCGATATTTGGAACTTCGACAAAATTTTGCCTTTTCCCTTGCTTTGCAGTAAAAAAATGGGGGGTCGGGTTCGGACCACGATTTTTAAGAACGACTCATATGCAGACTTTCATCACGGCCGCGGTATCTTAAAGAAACGGTACCCGAAGAACCTCGTCAAGCTGCTCAAAACTTAGAATAAAGTTCCCTCTAAAGAATCAAAATTTGGTTTGAACAGAAAATTAATTTGATGCACTTTTATTGCCTTTGCTGATTAGGCGGCCGGTTTCGGACGACGCTACCCTATAGAGAGAAATGATATTGCAAGGTTACTTTTTGTGAATTTTTGTGAGAATCCTAAAAAAACAATCAAAATCAGGTTTGCAGGGTGTATTCTACGTGTGTTGACGTAAACAAAAAACAATTTGTTATAAAAAAAGGAGTCTCAGTCGTAACTCCACTAAGAGCGTTTCTTTAGGCGCCCTGCGGGCGGAACCGAACACTTGTTTAGCAACTAGGAGAAAAAAACTTTAGGCATTCACGTTACTTTTGCTAGAGAAGTACACATGACGATTAAAGAGGAGTATACATTTGCCAGAGAATTACCATTTGCTAGAGAAGTACACATGACCATAAAAAAATACAGTTCTTTTGCAAAAATGGCATCATTTTCAATACATTTCTTTTTTTGTTCACAAATCGACCGTCATTTGCGTATAAAAAGCAGAATAGTTAATGAATTGTGAAAATCGTTTGTACTACTTTAGCGAATCTATCTAAGAAGCTAACGCGTTTAAAGTTTCAAAACTGATTTAGGAGCTATTTGCGCGTTTCCACGGAGGCATTTTAATTGTAGGTCTTCGATTGTTAGGTCCTTGTATATTTTTTGTACAACGACGTCAAATTGCTCCTTTTGTCGGCTAGGCCGGGTTGCGTGCGTAATTCCTTTTGCATATGATTTTAGTGATGCTTATACATAATTTGAGCCAATGAAGAAAATAACGGTCAAAATGTTTTCCTACTCATATATAACGCCTTAAGTCCATATTACCGACTATGGGATAACGCACTGTACTCAATATATTCTAGCAATCACTTTCATTAAATAAAATCCATAAAGGTGAGGAATTAGATAATTGATTTTAAAAAATCTTATTGCATTTCAAAGCTTTGATGCTAATGCGACTGATTCAGAAAACGTATGGGCTTTTCTACGATCACACGCGTTCAAATTTTACTCTCTTACAGTATTGTTTTTCCTTTATTGCCAATTTCATTGTGGAATGAATTTTAAACATCTTTACGAAATTTTAAGCTTAGTTGACGAATTTAAGACGTTGAAGAGTTGTATTGAGGATTGTGGAAAAATGAACCTTATTTGAATCTCATTCTTAAAAATCTAAGATTCGGTGTCGCATACTTATCCATTTTTAATGTTGACGGACAAATCTCATGAGCCTTTAGTTAAATATGGTAACGAACGACGACTACCTGAATGCCAAAGAACGGAATTCAAAGCATAATTACAGCAATAAGGTCAGGTCGTTTTTGGTTCTAATAATAAGATGAATTTCGAAAATGAATCATTTTTGAGTCGGTGCAAGCGATTATTCCAGCACCATGCGATTACGTGGTACACCTATGGCTTCTTGAACTTGAACGATTTCGTAAAACAGAATGTCATTTAGAAATAAATTTACTCATTCTCCATACGTCAATTATGGGACTGCATAAGGATAGCCGCGACGCATAACCTTTTAGATCGAACAAATGTCAGCAAGTATAAGTTAGAACAGTATCGAGTTAGTGTATCGAATTATCATACAATATATATTATCATATATACGACCCTCGATGATTGTGGCTAAGCTGGGCTGCAATGTAACCATGCCCATAGACCAAAGCCACTATAGTGACTTCACACGGTCAGATAGTTATTGCTGAGCGATTTGATCGGTGGATAATGACGAGTAATGACGCACACCGTGGTGAATATCGTCCACGAGGACGACGAAGAGAGGTTTATCGCGGATGGAGCACGCAAAGGACAATGTGGACGAGGCAGAGCTGCGCCCTTTTCGATGCACACAGTAAACCTGGGTGCGGATGTGGATATGAGATTGCATCATGCATATGCAGGTGCATTTGGCATCGTGCTGCCGACCAATCAATGCCGCGAAACTTGATTGTCGAAAATTATCCTCTCCTCTATTCTGCCACGTGATCGCACATGACTACTAAGATAAGATTTTTGTTCGGTATTGTAATTCCCACTACTGGAATTCGATTATAAAGTACATATCGTCTCGATACCTATTAGGATTAGTTTAGTTTTATGTTAGTACAGTCGTGCTCTCGCTGAAAAACCCCGTAATCGGAAAAAATTAGGTCAGTTTTTTGATAGGTGATTCTGTAGGTACCGCGGGTGCTAAATCCAAGTTTGCCTAAAAATCGGTGTGCAGGGTTTTTTAGGGGATGAAGGGGGATCGAGGTGAATTTATGCCAAAGTACAACCTTTTTCAACCCCTGAGAGGAGTTGGGAAAAGCAAAATTCGAGGGTGGTCCATAGAAACGAAAATATACTGAAAATTATTCTCTACATTTTGTACATTTGAACCATCCCCAAAAAATCGATTTTTTTTTGTATCATTCAATAAACCATTTTTTTAAATATTTCAGCCATTTTTTTCGGCTGGAAGATATTATCGGAGAGGGACGATCAAATACTCGATCGACGCGTCTGTTCAAGGCCTACAACATTCCCATTCGAACAAAAATTGTATGCATTTTTCCTAAGGAGTTATCGAATTTAAACTGATTTTTCAAAATGTCACCCCACTTTTTCACCCTCAAAATGACCTTCCACGACTTCGGCGCTGTCGACGAAAATGGCGTAGGAATTGTAGTTTGGCATTTTTAAATCGGGGTGTAGGTTCTTTTAGGGGTTGAGGGGCATGGGTGTGGATTAAAGGCAAACTTGGATTTAGCAGCCGCGTCATCTACAAAATCACCTGTCGAAAAATTAGTCTTCTTCTAATTTTTTCCGATTCCAATATGCAGCCCAACTGTACTATCTTTACTTTGCTTTATTTCAAAAGTATTCATCGAAGTGAAAGGTGCATCGGACCCGTTTTAGCTGGGAATCAAATATGTTTGAATATCCTTGACGGGCCTGCATTAGCTTCTGGCCTAAAAACAGGTTGATTTCGAATATAATTTTGATGGTGAGAGTATAGGGCTGATGGGATTGGGATTTTACACACAATTATGAGATAGTCTTGCCAGGTTAAGTGATTTTAAACTGACAAATATTGATCAACAATAAAGTTATTATTACTAACGCAAAGACCTGCATTGCTGCTCGGCTAATCGGGGTAGATTAATTTGGCAACTAGGAGGATATGAAATGAAAAAAGAAAAATGTACTTTTACTATTTTAACGCAACTCTCATTTGGCCGGATACTTTGTTAAAATTTGGAAAATTACGAAACCGGCAAGCGGTAGAAAATAAAAGTTTGATTTTCGACCAGAAAACATAACTTCAATGATTTGTTATTAAACATTGGATAAACATATCTAAAAATCATTTGGTCATAGGATTGAAAATGTTATAATCTATGCTCAGTTCGACTCTGAAGGAGATCGGACGAATAGATATTTAGATACGAATTACGTCGTTTCATAAGACATCGTTTCAAGAAAAATTCAGACGAAAGGAAATCGCCGTAGCGCAGTGGGCGACCTGACCTTCACAAAAACCACCATAAGACGATAAACTTTTCAACATTTTACAAAATCTTGTTTTTGACAAAGGGATAAACGAAATACGCGCACTCAATTGTTACTGGGCAAAGGTATTTGGGATAGAAAATCGGGGACATGGAACCCAAACAATTGGTAAAGTCCGAAAACTAGACGCTGAATCTTTCTGCCGGATCAAAAAACGTTCAAACCGTATTCTTCAGCCGGATCGATTACAAACTAAATGAACTGGAGACCTTGTGCAAATTCGATTCGGGAGACCTTGTTCGAAACCGCGATACATGAATATCTACAGAAACGCGCAAAATCAATTGCAAAATGTCAACCGTATCGGATTATCTATTCCAACGTTCTTTTCTCGGTTATATTTTATTTCCACTTTACTTTAAAGCGATTAAAGAATTGGCACGTTTATTTAGAACTACAAATGGTATTTGAATCAATTATGATGAGGAAAATAATCTAAAACATTTATTATCCAGACTTTTAAAACGAATCACTGCCCAAAATTGCTCCCAAAGAGACAAAACTGACGCTCCTTTATAGCTAATAATATATGGTTATAATAACCTATAGTTGATAGTTATTTAAGTCAAGCGGAACTTTAGACTTTTGTAGAGAACTGGCAATTTAAAACGGATCAAAATTATGATATTTCGAATTTGCAAGGACTCTTGCGTATTCTTTTGTGTTGATTCAAGATTGCAGATCAAGATTCATAATTAGGCGGCGGGTTCAGCTCACCAGCATGAAAAGTGAACTTATCCATCCGGTCTTGGCGTATTTTCACGAGTGAAGCCAAAAAAGTCGGTCAGCTAATTTCATATACGCTGAGTTGCTCCACGACCGAGCACGTAGACTCGTTTACACGTTGAGCACATGTTCTCCAGATACACGTACGAGTAAGCGAACCACAGATTCTCTACGAAGTAAAAAAAATGTGCTCGAATCTTTTCTACCCTTAAAAAATTGTCTCTGCAGAAAAAATATCGAAGATAGAAACAAATATGATACGGTATGAAATGGGAGTCAAGGTCACGTTCGCTTCATAAAATAATGGCAATTGCTAGTCGTCCATGACGCAGCATCAGCAAGAAGATATCTCGTTGAAAAAGACTGTCGGATAAGGAAAAATATTTGTCGCATACATTCGGAGTTTTCATAAAATGCCGGTTGATCGTAGAAGCTCTTAGAAATTCTGAAAAAATGGGTTTAATATATTCTGTTCTGATTAATCTTTGATGATAGCGTTACCATAAAAAAACGGATCGAGCATGAGTCTGACTGACGAATGGTGAATGCTATACAATATATCCATACAAAAGAATTGAAGGTATATTTTGGGAGTTAAACGATCGTAATGATTTTCCTTAAATATTTATAAGGTTTTTAATATCTGGCATTTTCAAACCCATATTATTTGGTAATAAGGGGAAGGCATAGTAACAGTCGTACAATTTTAATAAGCATGTACATGAAACAATTATTACAATTATCTCGAAACAATTCAATATTAATACAGAAACAGGTTTCAATCGGCATAACTCTTTTTAGATTCGAACAAAATTTGATTGGGACACTTTTGGTGTCATTTCACAATCAAACATAAATATTTGCTTGCTCTTCGACGATCAAACTGCCTGTCGATGATTAACGTTGAAATAAGTGGCAACACGCTATCTTTAATAGTTTGGAATCCAATACCTCGACAGAATTTACAGACAGACAACGGGGTCCGACTGTAAGTGTTCTATACTTTATCTTCGGCGGTAGGAAATCCTAAAAAGGTGCCAAGTACGGTAGACGACATTTTCCATCAAATCTAATCTTCGCTGCTTGGGGCACACAGTCCGTTTTACCAAAAAGGTGGATTTTCGCAGACTCCACTATGTAGACAGAAACTCGTTGACGGACACAAGCAAATATAATATGTAGTAAAGAAGGGCAGAATGTCGATGTGACTTGTGTGTACGTGCACCGTTAAAGATACAAGGGGTGCGGGAAGGGTGAAGGGGCTGCTGATGATGGAGGTAGGGTTGGCGGCGCCGTCGAAGCAACGGTTATCTCGGTAATTAATATGATTGAGGAGACATCTCTCACGTCTCCGTAATATCCAGGAATGGCCCAAGTTCTGATTGCTTTCCTCTCCCGTTCTGCCAGCGTCAACCCTCTCGCGCCCACTTTACCTTCCTATCTCGGCAGTTTCACATAACCCTTGCGCCACGGTAGTATCACGGCTTTCTCACTCACTCACTCACTCCCTCTTCTTCCTGCCCTCAATTTCTCTCTCTTGCCCTGCCCCTCTCTCACTCCACACCCCCCTCCCTTTCACGCAAACTCTTTCACTCTCTATCTCTTTCTCACTCTCTGTTTGCCGTTGACAGTCGGAGTTGACTTTTTCTGTTGACTACGTCACAGAGTCGGAACGCCGTTGGTAATAACCATAGTAGTTGATGCGACGCTAGACAAATCAATAGAAACAAGTTAGGAACAAGTTATGTACATTGCTTCCCTATTAATTTGATTTCATTCCTGAATGTAACGATTCAAGCAAGTGTTTTGTACACATATATACCTCCATGAGTACGCCTGATGTAAGTTTTAATCGTTAGTACGCGAATCCCATAAAAACGTTTTTCAATATTGGTCTTCCAACGATCTTGCGCATATGGTCAACTTTGGAAGCGAAAGGGAGTAAATCAGAAAGCAATATGCAAGTTTCCAACTTGCAGAACTTGATTTTGTGTAATAAAATGGAACGATATTTTGATGAAACGATTTCACCCTTGTTTTTCTTTTTTTATTTTGAATTATTTTATCAAATCGAACACCCTTGGAATCGAACTTTTTCGCCAACTTTAAAATTAACTTACAAAATTAAACAATGATATTCTTACTGTAATATTCTAAATAACAACCTTCAAGATAGCAATCTTTCTTTAAATATCAACTACTGAACCGTTTGCCGCAAAATTTGATTCGAGCATACCTTGTAGAATATTCTCTGTTCGTAAAAAAAACGCCCACACATCAAAAAATTGTGAACGTTACGGTGAAAAATATTTCCTCTCAAAATGAAGACTCCCTCAAAATGTACAGCGTTTTTTCGATTTTCACTCGTAAGGTGATTTAGAATATACTTCCTACGATACACTATATACACATGCATGCGAGAAGGATTGGTGTGCGAAAATAAGGCCGGCTATCTCCAAACCTTTAAGAGTTTTTGCGTGTACAGCAACCACACGTATCTACATTTTTTTCTTCTGAATAATATTTATCAATGTTTGGGACAAATTCTAAACATTTTTCTTATGAAGTCTCGCATATTTCGAAGCAAGCAAAGCGTAAAGCGTGGAAGCAGCAAGAAAGTTAGGACTCATATCTTGGATTATCAAACCTCAACGTAGCTCTTCTGGTGGCGAAAGGATTACACTATACCCGACTATCAAATGAGAAAACATAAGGGCATCGTGTTTTTGGCCACAGTCCGTTGTCTTGCAATTTCCTTACAGATCCGTTCAAAGGGATATCGGTTGCGGAAAAGTTACTGTCGTTTTACAGATATGCCTGTCACTATACCGTTTTCTTAAATATCGCATCGTCACACGTCTGAAAAATCGCGACTCCTTCGCAGGGACTAACTGATATTGAGTAGCACCGGTGATGCCATTGAGCTGCAATTGAAGATGAACAAATAAAAGTGGAAAAGATTCGAATGAAAAAAAAAAATAATGAAAAGGAAGAGAGAGAGAAAGAAAAATGCAGACACGACAGAAGCAGAATAAAAATGGAAGGAGCAAAAAATCTAGAAGCCATAAGAAACAGAGTAGGTTTCAACCCGATGGTGCTTGTATATTGCGTGTTAGAAGTGGAGGAGAACCATCATCCTCAATACAGGACGTGACACCAGCTACGGTTCTCTTATCTGGTGCACAATTTTCCATGGGTTTTGGAACGCGTCCACGTGTTCTCCCCAACCCCGTCCTGCTCTCCAACGGATTCCACGGCTTTTCCTGATAATCCAAACATTCGGTCCTTCTTCCACGTTTGTAAACCAACCCCATCGTCATCTCGGCTCTGCGGCAACTCACTCTTCCACTTACGCTCCTCCATCCCAACCACCCTTACCTCGTAGCATTGGGTCTGATGGCTTATATACCTTATGACTGGTATGTGACGTTATAATCATGATGGTATGGACGCCCACACCTTGTCCATGCGCACACCAACGTACCAGTAAGACCGAACGTAACGGTGTAACGTAAATTGGCGTACACGGTCTCGATGCAAACGGCTTCGAGCCTAATGGCTTAGAGCTGTTATGTGCAAATTATATTGAGGTTGCAATGGTTTTTTCCGTCTGTTAATTTTTTTACATTACAAGAATATTGAGTAACTTATTTCAATGTAATATTAGGTATTTTTTGCATTGGCTGACAGTAAAAATGTCGCAGTTACGTTACCGTTCGTTGAATTAGCGTAGGGACTCCATATGTCCTTTTGCAATGTGATAGAATTTTGCGTAATGGCGATCGAAAACTTACGAGAGAAAAAAATTAGAGCCTCAGTTGAAATTATTATACAGTGGCATTTCTGCATCTACGATAATTTCAGAAGTTATATTTGCGTACATTTAAAAAGAGGACCTTCGCTCTCATGAATGAAGTAGCTTCGAAGATGATAATTGACAGATGTAAATTAGTATTCTTCGTTGGAAGTTTCAGGCCTAATCTGTCCCCTCTTTATACAACTTGCCCATATCTCTGATACGGAGCATACAAGTATAATTCCATTACAAGTGAATAATAATCATTTATCATAACTAATAGTAAATTACTTTTATTTCGTCTTTTATGGTATGTCAATTTAAATAATTAGTATGAGAACCCTTTCATTGTAGCTGTACAGTTACATTGGCCCGATGAAAATTGTATCTAGACGTTTTCACAAATGAAATCCAAATATCATTTATGGTCGGTATTCTTGACCGGTAATGTGCGACAAGTGGGATTGCATGAAATCCATTGTAGGTAAGTGTAATTAGAAATCAGCTACATCAATATTGATAATGTATTTGAATTACTATTTCTACATCTCGGATTTTTCATTCTTCAACGGGTTGAATGGGTTCCTCAGGGCCGGGAATAAGAGGAATTTTCGTGAACGTTTTTTAGAAAAATGTCTGCACGGTTAAACAATTTTTTTTACATTATGCCTTTACATATTATAGGTTATAAGTATCTTTTACAATTTATGTATTGAAAACATTTGTAAATGTAGTAGATACAATGATTTGTGCAAACTCCTTAAGAAACATCTCTCGCGGTAAGCACTGCTACTCGGAAACAAGTCATCCGAAATAGAAAAAATGGAATGCATTTAATTTTTGCATGAAATTATCTAGCGCTACCCCGAGCAACGGATTCGCTAAAATACTGATTAAAAAAGGTCCGCTGTCCAAAAGATCGATTTTAGGTAAAAATCACTCTATTTTTGTTAATAAAAAAACCATGCATTATCATAGCGTTCAGTAATGCATAGGCTTATTTTTTAGCGTTTTAACATTTATTTATGGTTTGCGTTGGTTTATTGTAAGCGATATACAGGGTCGTGGTTCATGCCGGTTAAGATGTTTGTGGATCACCATGGAGTAATTGCGTGACTTAATTCAATAATTAGAGTAGTTTAATAATTGTTCCTTTGGAATGTGAGCAATACTTTTTTGCCAAGTCTCATAACTGACATGGACGCTCCTCGGTCCCATTAAAACGGAACCGAGTGGAGTGCTAGATTCAGGGGCACATATACCACACAGGGTAGAAAGGGCACTCGGATTTTTTTCAGAGGATCTATTGGAGTCTTTGAATTGGCGCTTTCCGTACTTAATAATTAACATTTTTATGAACTTTCCTAACTGCCTTACGTAAAAAACATTAGTTTAAGGGGTTAGGCCACAGTAATGAGTATAAAATCATGTGCGAATTAAACAATTTTTGTTCGTATGAAAAAGTGATTCACTCATAAAATTAATTACACATCTATTTGGAATGAATATTAAGCTGTTAGAAAAAATATTTTTTTTTCGATGTACAAAGTGGCCGACGACTGATATTTTCTTTTGTTGTCTTTTTTTAGGCGCTCCGTGGCGTGACATTTAGCATCCACAATTTTTTACCTAGAACAAAAAACAAAAATTCTCATCAATCTACGTTAGAATACCTAGAGAAGTACGTAAGGAATTCAAAAAATATTGTTTTATTCAAAAGTTGTAGGTATTTGAATATAAGAAACGAATTTTCAGTGCAAAATTTCGTATAAAACGGCTCATAAAATGAAAAGTTTTCGATTAATGAGAAATTCCGTACGTGCTTCTCTGCGAAATGCAATTAGGAACATAACTTTTAAATGTGTAGTAAATCGAGTGAAAATTGTTGATGTTATTTGTCACGCCAATTGGAAAAAAGTTGTTTCGAGAAAAACGTGCTTAAAGTTCTATCTACTCTATGATATGGGCTTACGTTGTACGCTCAGTCGGTGAAAAAAAATGTCTTGCTATAAATCGAATAGTAAGTTATTCTTATGATGATGAAGCACCGTTTTAGCGAGAAAAAAAATCGATTTTATGAAAATTCTACTGTGGCCTTACCCCTTAATGGTGGAGCTATGGCGTCGTGTAGCAGTAGTATTTGAAAAGTCCTTCCAAATGGTGATAGGTTTACCTTCGCCTAAATTGCAATAATACAAGAATACCAAATAGCGTATTGAAATACATGCTAACATCTTCCGTGTACCATAGCTGATTAAAATTGTCGCATTTTGAAATAATGATGGGCGTTTAGATTTAAAATCCCGATTGAAAAAAAAAATACTAATGGCGAAAAAAAAGACTATGTACTCGGTAGGTTTGGAAAATATATTTCGAAACAATGCTTTTCGAATCGGCAGCCACGATATCTCGTTAACTACTTGGGCAATTGAGCTAAGATTTTACATACACTTTTAGTAAACTGCATTTCGACGTTGGCATCAAAATTGCGTCGAAATGAATAAAGAAAAAAAAATATATGGCTCGAGAATATTCCAAAAAATAGGAAAACTTCATAAAAAAGTTTTGCATGTTAATATTTGGTAAGATTTTTTTTGCTGAATCTGGTTACTGGATACTGGCTGAAACACACATTACAACACTCATACAGGTTATGTATGAGTATGGATGACCAATATGTTTGGTTTTTCATTTGTTTTAGATTCATACAGCGTCCGCAACACTTGTCACCAATTGGGGGCGTTTTCCGCGCACCGGTGTAAACGTACGTACAAAAGTGCATTTTTTCATATTTTTTAAAATTTGTACAACTTTTGGAGGATCAATTAACATGAGATTTCATTTTTAAGTAATTTTAGTTATTCCATCTTAATAATCAGATCGACAACAACGTTCTAGACAACAATAGTGCCTTAACTCCATAGTTTGCACTAATACATGAATTTATCAAATAAGGGTACCCATTAAGTGGCACTACTGCCGATTTGAACCTATGCTATGTAGATGCGCATGGTATTTTGATTGTTCGCTTTTACTTTGTGAATCTTATATTTCTAGGATCCTACTATATTACGATAGTAGGATTAGCAATATTACTATTACACTAGCAGAATTAGGAGTGCTGGTCTATTAGCAATATTAAAAATCCTGCTTAATCAGTAGAATTAAGTTGACTTTGGGTATTTTATTCCATCTAGTCTTCGTGTTTCGGAAACCGACTGTGAGATAGCCACGATATCTGAGTGACGCGTCGCTCTTGCGACAATAAATTCTTGAGTCTGCAGTTATAATTTGTATTGTATTTTTTACTTGCAATATGGATCAGACGTTTTCGACATATTAAATGTTAAGAAAATGCCAGAATCCAATTTATTTCTTATGCCCTGCTTCGTGTATATGTCCCTTGGTTGTACTTTCAAATAGCTGTTACCTCCAATTCAGCCGAAATTTTGCACACATCTACTTTTTGATAATATATAAGCCTGAAGAGATTTTTCGCGCGTCGCAATAGTTTTCGAAATATCGAATTGTGACAATTGAGAAATTAAATATATAAATCGATTACTTTATCGACATGATCGGATACCAAATAGACCTACACAAACTCAAACGATACGCCACAAGACTCGAGCCTTTCCAACGCAAACAAATTCAAGGCGAGTTTGCTTTGGTTTACTCGGGTTTGATGGGTTTCAGTTGTGTGTTGGGTTGGTTTGGGCTTGCTCGTGCTGTTTGGCTTCTGTGGCGTTGATTTGTGATTGCTTGGGTTCGTTTGAGTTTGTTGGGGATTGTTCGGATTTGTTTCGGTCTTGTAGGCTTGGTTGCATTTGTTTCGGTTTCGCGGACTTGATTGGATTTGTTTGGTTTTTGCCCATAAACACCAGCGTTTATCATAAAATGATCGAATATTTCTACCAGCCAATTGTTTTACTCGTGAATGTAACTTTTCCTTGGAAATCCCGGTGTTCACCTCGAAAATGTTCAACATTAGGTTTTTGGCATTTTCTAGTTAATTGCCTGAGTTTATGATACTTGAAGTATTTCCTCTCTTTTGAGTTGGTTGATCTTTTTATATATTTCCTTGCCATTTTCGATTCTAAAAGCAACACGTTCAATGTCACTATATTG
Source organism: Ophion costatus (assembly GCA_951751655.1). NCBI lineage: Eukaryota > Metazoa > Arthropoda > Insecta > Hymenoptera > Ichneumonidae > Ophion > Ophion costatus. The sequence continues at coordinate 14,324,354 of OX632362.1, read as the reverse complement.
CAGTCATTCAAGTTCCTTTGGTCATCAGCCGACTTATCAGACTTTTGGTGTCCGCTAACCCATGGATGTTGATTACCGTGTACTTAGGAAATTTTTGTCATCAGCAGTCTATGTCATGATTATGTTTCATGAATAATCTTATTTGTAATATTTGTTCTCCACTTACCTTCAGCCTTCAGGCAAAATCTAGTATTTTCCTTGTGTGAGCAAGGATATAATAGTAAATCCGGTTTTAATTGGTGTATCATTTCGTCTGAAGCATACACGAACGGGCCTTCGATTTTTGTTGGTAAATTTTCTTGAATGGATTCCACATGGCCTTCGATGACTAACGATTAATAATTTAAGGAAAGCTTGCTCTTCGACTATTGTGACCATTACCAGTAAGCTGCAGCATCTAATTTATTTCATGATATTTTTTATTTTTCTTGTACAGCGATGTTTTTCAGTTGGGACGTTCACTCCTGGCATTTCCGATTTTACTTGGACTCCATTCATAGTAGCCCTTGCAGCATAGACATTGTATATTAGAAGGATTTAAAATCTCCACGTCGACCACTTTTCGACATCTTTCATTTTACTAATTTGCATAAGCGTTACGCTTTAAAATTCAGGATTCAAAATTCATTTACGTTAGTATAGTATTTCACCTATACGAGGCTAGGATGATAAATGCAAATAAACGAATAAAACAATTATTTTGTTATGCTCAACAAACTACGGAGGAAGCGTTCAAACTTTGTGTTAACCGAATAGCTTTAAGAATATAACTATAGCTAGAGCTATACTTGTAAACATGGCCACGCTTGGATTTCGAATAATTCATTCGAATCCAATACATATCGGTAGAGTTTTGCAGTAGAATAGGGCGAGATACTGAAAAATATCAGGTGTGCTTTGTGAAACATATATTTCATCTTTATAACGTATTACAAAGTGCAATGCAGTGTGGAATATTAAGGCGTGAAATATTTGGTTAGTATTCCGATAAATCTTTGTCGATCAAGGATTGAAAATTCTGCAAAAGCAAAGTCAGGAGGGTCAACGACTCTTATGACAAAGATGTAAAGTTACATACAGAAGGCAGTATTATAGCTGCTTCTTTTCGTATAAAAGTAAGCAAAAATGCAGGACTTTGTAGTTTTCTTCCTAAGACTCTCATTATCCGTGTAGACTCGACGAAAAGACGTACAATGAGCCTTTCTACGTTACTCGAGGCTATTATACCACTGAAGATATCCTCACCTCAGCATTCTTCCTTTCAATTTTTTGCTGATTGAAAATATAGCCGGGAGTCTTGTTGCGTATTCTGTTTAAATATTAGAACAGTAGGATGCGAATATTTTCTGGGTGAAGAACGTGAAAGAAGAGAAATATACTGTGCACTTACTTTCTACCCGTGAAAGCCATTTTTTGTACGACTTTTGTTTTCAGTTCAGTTTCCAATGCTAATCTATCCGAGTTTTTTCAAGATGACGGGAAAATACAGTAATCATTTCCATCTCTCTGGGTGCACCGGTGACTTCACAGTATTGACATCGCTATGGCCAAAATACTGAGAAATTATTTGGAACTTGATAATCTATTGATTTATTGTGATATTTATTAAAACGTTTTCCTCAGCTGCCGTTCATATTCAGCTTTAAAAAGCACGTGAAATGTATATGGCCGTGCGACTGGCGAAAAGGTTATAGAAGCGATGTATGACTTCGATGAGAGGAACCGAGACTGATGGACGGGGAATGGGTACGCGCACTATAAAACCGCGGGCGAGGTATAGAGAGGGTGCTGAAAAAAAAACGAGAGGAAATAGTGAGGGTAAAATAGAAAGAGTGGTAGGGATATTGCGCGTCGAGGGAACGAACACATGTTCATGTCACCGCGCCGTCTCTCCAGTTGTCCGGATCCGGACAATTTATTCCCGCCAGTGAATCACGTCAAAATTTGATTTGTCGATGGCTTTTATAGCGGCAAGTTATTGCGGATGTTACGGATGAAATTCGAGAGTCAAAGGGAGGATACGAGTTGACATTCGTGATGGCTTCGAAAGGGATCTCTAACGCCTGCGATCTTACCACGTTACCAAAATGGACATCAATTTTATTCGGCCAATATTAAAGGCAAAAGTTCCACATGCCTCGTGACTCGTGTGAATCCCGAAATTTCATGCAAGTGCGCATAGAGTCCGGCTACTTTGTAGGTCAAGGGAGCCAGTTCCAGGATCAATCTACGTGCTCGTTATCTATGACTGCAGCGAGGAGTCCTGCGTACTTCGGAGGTGAAGCTATCGTGTGAATTTTCATTATTTACAACTTGTGCGGTAATTGTCTGATATTTATTGAACGCTCATAAAGATTATCCTCAGTTTCACATTGATCGATAATCTGTCGGTGGTAAACTTGGAGTCTGACTACCAACGATGTTTAGATTATGTCGAATTCGTAAAAGCTAATGTTCTTCCGTATTTACGCCGGAAGTAAGCTGCAGCTACTCAATATTCCTACTCATGTAGCAATGATACGTTCAACCATCATTTCTCTTCCGACGATAACTTTCACCAGCTCCTGCAGTAGTTTCTTCCATAAAAGCGTATCGATTCGCATATTGTCACATTGCTGCCACACATCCGAGGTTGAAGCATCACGTTTCAGTGGTCTCTTGTCTCTCGTTTGCCTTTTTTAATTTTTTTGTTTGTCCCGTTCACGTTTCCTCATCGGGCGTTCATTCGTCATGTGTGCAGTGATAAAGTATTTTCGAATAAAAATCGAGCTGCTGTTGCTGCTGTTACTATCAGAGTGACCGAGCCTCCTCCCGCCCCCTTTTCGCTCCGATCGAAACAACCCCCTCCGCGCATTTTCAAAATTTGCAACTGCAGTTAGGTGCAGCAGCAGCGAGTACCAGCAGGTTCGTTGAACGTATATAGCGGTACGTTCTCATACTCTCGGATGATATACACATATATCAAGCGTGTGGAACGAATATATCATTCATAATTTGTTCGGAACAGTTGATTTGTAGCCTGCGACGTGCGGCGTCGACCTGTCCGTCCCTGCCTAGTCTCCTCTCCCTCGGCCTCTTCATCCCTCCTCTCATCCCTCATCGAACGCGTAGCCCCTCGTCGCAACGTCATACCGCCCTCTTTCTCTTTTTGCGTTAGCTTGCCAACTGCACACCGATTCCCCACTCCGTCCGTCTCTTTCATCCGCGTCACGTGATAGGATACAGGACACGAGGAAAAGAGAGATAGTGAGCATCCGCCACTTTATCCCTCTCGCAAAACGTAGATTGAAATTAATACCCAATAATGCTTGTAAATCATTACAGAAATGCGCGAGCCGTGTTAAAACCGGTCGTCCATCCAGCCGATAACGGCGTACCAGTCGCACCACCGGCCACCGGTACACTTTATGCATACACATGCATACATGTACGTACAATCGACTGCTACGTACATGTGCAGTCATCTACTTTGACGCCGGTTTCGGTCGCATGTGAAAAAAGACCGTCGACAAAAAATTATGCTGCATATCATTCATCCTTCCTCTTGCGGGCTGTTCGGTTGGACAATTGAGTGTTTTATTTGTATCGGTGAAAATCTCTCCATGAGTAAATCTCACGTTTATCCCTCAACTGCTCATTCCCTTCGGCGATTACACCATTTCTCTGATCATTCTCCCTTACATTTTTTCGTCGTTCTTGCCGCCGGTAATTTTTCCATGTCGCGAGCTTTATAATAAGGTAACTGTGACCGAATGCTCGATCACTTCTTGTCCTTCTGATTACTCGAAATTTTTCGTGGGTTTGGAAACTTTATCGATCGAATTTTGACACTAAATGTTTGCGTGCATATTGTGGTTTTATCAGAATACCACGTTGATCGACGCTAATCCTGAAGAAATCGAATAAAAGTGACAATTTGTACGGTAAAATTATGCATGGGTTATATTGATTCCTGTGCACGATCACCGTACGTACAGCATCAGCGTCAATTGCGAATTATGATGGATATATTGTTTGAGGTTATATACGCAATTTTGCTGATTTTCGTACGTACATTTACGGAAATCATGCAAAAAGTGAAGAATACATTGCCAACTTAATTTTTATAAATACAATGTTTTTTATAAATTTATAAAAATAAAATTTTATAAATTTCTTTTTATAAATTTATTTTATAATATATATATATTATTTTTATAACTTTATTTTTATAAATTTTTATAAATTTATAAATATTTTATAAATTTTTATAAATACAATCGGCACAATCTATTAAGTGCCGATCAAAATACAATTACGGAAATGTAAACAAAGGACGGAGTTATTGGTCGGTAAGTGAATAGTTTTTCTTGACGCAGGCGTTGGTGGTGACAATCCTCGATGTCGAACTGAGTGTCCGGAAAAAATGGACACATTTATAATTATATAATAGATACCCCTTCGGTGTGAACCAGAAAAAATATTTTTTACAAAGTATGTTAAAATGGGTATACTAAAACTCTTTAACTCAATGTTCACTAATAAATTATTTATTTGAAAATATGGGTAATATATTAGTTTGTTTTTCGAGTTTTTCGCGATAGGCATTGATAAATATAATATGCTGTACAAAATTGAAAGCGATCGAAATCTCGGTTCGCGATTTTCGAGTGTGACGAGGTGAAAAGAGCGATCTCTAGTATGAAATATTATGATTACCTTATTTAAGGTAGTATGTGCACGAACCTACTCATTAGAAAAAAATGTATTTTTTTGTTTGCTGTAGTATAGACATACAGAATGATGTTCGCGAAAACTCCGCATGCCTTACCGGCTAAATACAATAGTAATTAATTCACGAAATCAATACATTCACCCCGCACCATATAGGGAAACCGTGCGGATCGAACTTTAAGACGGAAATAATAATAGTTCGCGAAAAGATACGGAGCTATGCGAAATCGACAAATGACAAAAAAACTGTGAGAATTATGAAATGGCGACCAGTGGGACTAGTCAAATCTGATTACTATCTTAATACTTCACTTTTCATAATATAATACACACAGCTATCGCATACCCTTCTCAAATAATTATTTTCTGTATCACGATAATTATTATATGTAAATGGATTATATTTTGCGTTTTTTTTAGATTCGAAAATCCACAGATTTTCCGTTGATTAGGCAATCCGCTAGTACTACCTTAATATCACTCTGCGCTTTATGTGGGGCCTACCTCGGCATCTAAAATGTCTTTAGCATGATTCCTAGGTAAGGTTGCTGAATATAAATAATAAAATTTGACACAGCGCGTACCGTTCATCTGCCTTCTTCGAAGAATATTTATGTTTAGGCGCTGCAAATGCTGAAGCTTACATAGTTGAAGTTTTTTATCCGGAAAGGCCTAACATATTCTTAAAAGCGCAGGCTAAGATACAATCGAAAAATGAAATAAAATTGTATTGTTCCGCGAATAGAAGGCTTTGATGTCAAATTATGAGGGAGTCCTGTTACAAAAATAAGGATAAGAAAAATATAGGTAAACAATGGTTTCCACAGTGCCAAGCGGTTGTCATCGGAACGGAGACACGTGGTTGTCTCGGAACCATGTTTATGAAATCAGCACACATCTGAACAATTGTGGCGAACAGATTTGAAATTTTAACTGTAGCCTCTTAGATTGCTTCAACAGGCAAGTACGAGCGCTTTTTTTCAATCAATTGAAAATAAATAAAAAATATATCGCTTTTAATATGAAAATTATCATAAAAAAAACGAACTTTTTAAAAACTCGTCTCTATTTTTTTTAAATTATTTTTCATTTCTCGCGTACTTAACTGCTAAAACTAGTATAATAAACGAAAATATTTTCTCTTAGTTCCGAGAGTAAATTTACGACAGTTCTACTGCGTACCGTGGAGAGGGTTGGCTAAAAACTTGTAGCGATATCGCGACACGTGCGCCGCCATTTTGTATTCTTGTGATAATTGAATTTTTTTCCATATGTCAATATTTATCTTGTAAAAACTAAAAGTTCTTGTGTATAACTCAAAGAATGAGACGCGTAACAGCATAAAAAGGAACGAGCGTACGTTTCGCATGCATATTCAAATAATCGCGATATATGCACGATAGCAGCATCTTCAGCTATCGACGTTTCCTACTCTCTCAGCTTTCACCAAGAACATGGTCAAGGGCAAATATTCCACGAAAAACCGACTATGAAAAAGCAAACATCAACTCACTCCGAAAACCTCACTCTGGCCCACCTGTATGGGGACAAAGAGAAGTCTGCATGATTCGACCCGGTAAAAGGAGTAGAGTATGATGAAAACCAGAAAACATCCGGACATTCTGAATCAACCGGTCGCCGCGCTATCGCAAACGATTAAGCGCGAATTTCGGCTACACATATCATGCGCGTAGCACTAAGAGGGAATGATACCTTATCGCGGTCGGTATGGTAGAACGATTATAGATTCCCACGAATCTCTGAAACGGCTCTTCAGATCCCGTCGAAACTTTGCCAAACGACGTCAAATAGATAGATGAATGGCTCTCTTCTTCTGAAATTTTCCGATTTTGAGAAAAAGAACGTAGATTGGCTTATGATAACCCAATCTACATGTTTTTTCTCAAATTCGGAAAATTTGAGGAGAAGACAGCCGTTCGTATATCTATTTGACGTCGTTTGGCAAAGTTTCGACGGGATCTGAAGAGCCGTTTCAGAGATTCGTGGGAATCTATAATCGTTCTACCATACCAACCGCGATAAGGTATCATTCCATCTTAACGAATGGAATAAAGAGCGAATTTGCCCTTTCCATCAGCTCTATTATTTTCAAGAAGAGAAACCAAAGAATGCCTCCCACTCCTCGAAAAATTGGCATGCGAATCAAGAAGGACCAGTATGCAAAAAGTCAAAGCAGTCTCCTGTCAACTACCATCGAATCAAGTTCTTCTATCGAGTCTTAATCCAGCAATCTAACGAATATCTCCAATTAACTTTCATACGAATCGGTCTTCTATGGATCCTTATGCGCAGAGTCTTCATTTTTCGGGTCTCGAAAGTTTTATTTTAGACTTGTATAATTTCTATCTTCGGTCCGTAAAAAACAGGCGCAACTCATCGTCCTCGCACCAAGTTCATATTTCTATTCACGCGTAGTACATTTCCGCCTAAACACGTTAAGTGAACACACGCACCGGCGTAAAATCCTGCGAGCGCCTTATCGATTGTACCAGCGAGTGCACCAGGTCAAGAGGGAAGGAAGGCGAGCGACAACATTTACGCGAGTGAGCGAGCGAGCGAGCACCGAACACCTACCGATGTAAGCTGACTATACCGCTTTTTTTTCTTGTATCATCCATCGTAGCCCTGATGGCTTCAACCCGCCTAGTATCTTATAATAAATAACATCGTGTCAATCGTACACAAGTCTTGAATTATTCGTCAAATATCTACCCAGTCGCGGGAAGTCCGTAACGAGGCTTTAACTACACACGCACATCCCCTTTCTACCCTCATCCCGTGCTATTGCACTAGGCGTAGGCAACAAAGAAGAACGCGAAATTTTATGATCTCGTCCCTATCGGATGACACAGCCATGAGTGCGAGTGGTTTAGCTGATTTGCAGATTTCCAGTGTCTTCCGAGATGGTTAATACAGGGTGCGCCAGAGAAACTTACTTATTTGAAAGGTCAATAAAAACAAAAGTACTTCAATTATTGTTTTAAATTTTTTTCTTATTTGAGAATACAATATCCCAATTTTTTTTTCATGTAGTCTTGAAAATGACTTCGGATAAATGGCGACCCCCATTGCGCATACACTGATGAAGTCGATTTTTGAAATTCGTATCCACTCTTTGCAGCATATCAATCGGTATGTTGGCAATGGCGTCGCGAATGTTGTTCTTGAGGTGTGCTATGGTCCGTGGTCGATCGACATAAACCAGAGATTTCAAATAACCCCATAAAAAGAAATCGTATGGAGTCAAATCTGAAGAGCGTGCCGGCCATTGGAGATCGCCTCTGAGAGAGATGAGGCGGTCGGGGAAATGTTGTCGCAACAAATTGACGAAGACCCACCAACAAATTGACTCCATGCGATTTCTTTTTATGGGGTTATTTGAAATCTCTGGTTTATGTCGATCGACCACGGACCATAGCACACCTCAAGAACAACATTCGCGACGCCATTGCCAACATACCGATTGATATGCTGCGAAGAGTGGATACGAATTTCAAAAATCGACTTCATCAGTGTATGCGCAATGGGGGTCGCCATTTATCCGATGTCATTTTCAAGACTACATGAAAAAAAAATTGGGATATTGTATTCTCAAATAAAATAAAATTTAAAACAATATTTGAAGTACTTTTGTTTTTATTGACCTTTCAAATAAGTAAGTTTCTCTGGCGCACCCTGTATTTCGAAAAACAAAAGAAATAGCTTCCGCTCTGTTTAAAGACGAAACACTTGGCCGTAAGATTCTTACCGACAGTACAGTTCTCTGTCGTGCAGTGTAACTCCTTGAGGACATGTTACACGTTCGGTCGGTAAGAATCTTACGGCCAAGAAATAGGGATATTCAGGCATTCTTTTCAGCGAAACAATACAATTTATCGAACTTCTCTACATAGGTCTTTATTATATTACTGATTAACTATACAAAATAAATTCTTCGTAGTGACTAACAACAAAATGGTGACTAACAACTAAATGGTGGTATCTGTTTATGCTCTTTTTGGGAGGGTACACGTGCAGAAACGTCGTCGCACATGCCATTTTTTAATGAGAACAAAAAAACCAACTTTTGTCGATTATATATAAGAAAAGATTAAGGGTCCAAAAAAGGTCAAACATTCCCGGAAAAACTCACTAGATAATTGTTTATAACAAAAAAAAACTACCCGTGCAGAAATGTGATCGGGCTTTCCCGACTTTACGTATGGTCCAGGCCTGGCTGGCCTCGTCCGATTTACCTAACCGGGCCCTTGCATGGAATAGACCGAGAATATAACTAAATCTTCCGGAGCAGAACATTGACATTTCTTGAATATTAAATCCCGACCTATTATTAAATAATACTTTTTGCGCCATCAAAGATATTAATAATTAAATATAATAATATGATTAAATTTATTGCAATGGTATGTTCCGCTTTATTATCATATTATTTTCTTCAACAATAATCGACGCCTGACAATGCTATCATGAAGAATAAATTACAATGGTTGACGAAAATTATATGGTAATATAATGGAGTATATAACTACAATAAATGGACTCACATTTTCACGGTAAATCATTAATATTTATAGTTTTGCGACTACAAATAAGTCTCTGCCCTTTCACAAAAGATGGCCCCACCCGGAGGTTTGTGGTTGAAATTGTCAGATGTAAAACGTCATATCGTAAGGTTGAACATCTGACAAGACCATAACCTTGAAATATTAGCGATTTTGTATTAGCATCACATAGTTTTTTTCGTGAGAAAATGTCGAGTTTTGGGCCGAATAAGCGTCATTTGCGGGAAATTGATTTACTTCATTATTTTGAAGAAATCTGCAGCTCGCAGTCGAAATATTTAATTAAATACACCCCCTCAAGGAAATACTAAATTAAATACACCCCCTCATGGATTCCAAAAATGCCGAAACGTGATTTTTAATTTCCTCGTTTGTTTCTGGTTATTTTCCATCTACTCCCTATGACTTTCCTGGTCATTTACCGCTTGTTCCGCCGCCCGTTGCTGATCAGCTCCCCAGAAAGGGAACAGCGGATTGGGACCTAGCCTAAGACCCGTTACATTGCGAACCAGAGCCTGATGTTATCTAGGAAAGGCATATCAGGGGCAGTACTTTTTCCCGACTCAAATTATATGCAATATAACATAAACGTCCTACATACTTTTGGAGAGAATCGAGATTTGAAGGTACATTCAATTTTTTGAATCGATTGGTGGATTGGTTCGAGATATGTTTCCGCCTAGTTCAGAACATGTGCTTTCCTGACAAACGCGTTTCAATAGAACGTGCAAAACAGTTTTCAGTATCATAAGATTACAGAAAATTCTTATATACCTCTAATTTGCAATGCCTGCACCATACAATTGGCCTTGCACATTGATGTTCTGCTCCTCTTTCTTTTCTGACCACTCTGTAGCTGATCCGTGCTTCTTTTGCAGCTTTAGGCAGTGGTTGTTCGGAAAGCTTAATGCGCTGGGCGTCCGCCTCCAGGCACAGATTATACATGTTTGGGGTACTTAGAGACTTCGTCCACCCATAATATTTTGGTATCTAATTTTTACGCACCTCAGGTGCCATTTTTAGGCAAACAATGTATTCGAGTTTCTAAAATTCTAGAGTGGCCTAATTCCTTAAGGACATGGGTCACACTTCCGGTCGCTAAAAATCCTACCATCAAGTTTTCTCCTAGACGGATCACATTTCGAGCAGGCGGAGAGAAATACCATCTTTGTCGTTTAACAGAGCAGAATGTGTTCCTTTTCTTTTTTCCGAAACGTCAGCCGTCTTGAAGACCACTAGGAATCTGCAAATCAGCTTCCTCTCTTGCACTCATGGCCGCTCGGTCGGTGTGACCACGGTCTTACAGACCTGGAGATCTGCAAACGAGGGCAGGTTTCAATGATGCCGTGAGGCACCATAACGAGCTTCTCTATTCTTCCCGCTCGCCACTATATATACGCCATTGCTGTCGGAATATGTCTCCCACCCATGGTCTTTTGTGTTCCCACCCTCCCCCCCTTGCCACCCATTATTTCCCGCGTGAAGATATGACACATAACCTTAGTCTGTGTATAATCTCATTATTTGGCATACAGATCGATTACGCTTATCACAGCTGCTTGGGTTCCACGGAATTCTTTCATGATCCGCAGGTAACTTTAATTAGGGTGGTGTCTATTAATTATTTTGGGCTTCAATGCGCTTATTGTTTGTTTATTTAGTCATTTCAATCCCTATCAAATACGCGATAAACTAGAGGTGAGGTCAACGCGACATCCGCCTCGTTCAGGAGAGTGTGAGAGACAGACAGAAGCTACTCTGTCCTTGTTGCCACGGTCTTACATACAGGTCTTGCAACTCTAGTGGTATGGGAAGATTCTCTTGGCTAATCCATCCGCTAGAGTCGCTGTAATCGAGAGAAGTTCTATGCGACGGAGTCAACAACAGCCACGCATTCTCGTCAAAGCCTAACTAGAGAATCTAAAAGTTCTACAAGCTATTAAAAAACAAATCATATTCCTATGCAAATATAAGGTGTCTCAAAAGGACCTGATATTGGAATTTATTAATAAAACGTATTATTAATTTGAAAAGTACGAATGTGTTTATTTTAATATGAGGTACAAATGCGGAGGTCATGTGTGGATCACAATATCCGATAAATAGCCGCCTCGTCCCTGTTTCAAACGTTCACTTCTTTGACGAAATTTTCAATAACATTTTGGCATAATTGCGGACTAATTTCATGAATGGTGTGTCCAACTGCTTCCTTGACCTCCGGAATTGCCTGTAGATCATTGGCATACACTTTTCCTATCAGGAAACCCAAAAGAAAGAAGTCCAATGGTGTCAAATCTAGTTTGTCAATGTAGATAATTTTTTTTTAAATATATTTAATTCATACTTTCCTGGAGTACCTTTGGCCTCGTGCGCAATCTTATATAACAAACAATCGTGTATTATAAAATAACCAGGCCATGTTCTTCGCATGGGAAAGTAAAGTTATAAGTCGCTAACACAGTCACTGCACTCGGCTAACCACACTATGTGGTAACCATATACTCGAAATCACTGAACACGCAGGTTATGTTCTTACTATCAAAACAACATCCTCCGAAACTAGCGACACCAAAAACGGCTTCAATACGCGAGTCAACCCCACGATTGAAATTCGATCGAGTTGCGAGACCTGTATGTAAGACCGTGCTTGTTGCACATCGACTAACAGCGATGTCACGTGGTGGCGAAAAATGTAAATATATGTGGATCGACTTCCGATGCCTGCCATACCGTCGCCGTTTCCAGATCCGTATATAAGGCGATGGGTGTGACTACGCCTTAAGAGTGTCTCTTCCGGAACGAGAGCTCTGTTTTTTCGGCAAACAGTATCGATACGAATGTTCTCACTGGGTACAGTCCAAAATTGGAACATGTTTCTTTAGCATCCTTATTTGCAAGCGCAACTTATTTGCATTGTCTGGGTTAAACCAAAGCATCAAAACGTAAAGCACGCTAGATGAGCAAATCTTTTGCACTTTCAATTTTGCAGCTGCCTTCACTGGACACGGAACTGCTTTTCCAAATACCTGCACTAGTAATTTCGAAAAACAAAATTCGAAATGGATCGATCGAACGAATTTCTGTGTATTCGAAGTTCCGTAGATATTATATCGGAATGTCACTCGAGAGATTGTATTCCACTCCAACTCACCCCTATTCTAGTAACCATGAAAGATGCAGATATTTGCATGTTCCAAACTCTAAAAAATGAGCATGACGATTAGTGATAAAAGTACCGTACACCGTTCTTTTACTCTTTTCTCGATGCAGTTCTATGAGGCATTATCGTATAACGTTGATAGAGTTTCAAGTTAAAGGAAGTTCGGTCGATTGCTTCATTTTTAACGTGATTCATACCCATCACATAGAATTTCCACCATATGGAGCCAACACCCAAATCGTGGGAAAATAGGAAAAACATTTACAAACGTGGTAAAGAAAAATTTATGTCGTACCAAAGCCTGCAACTACCCACTTACAATTAAAGTAGCTTTAGTTGTATTCATGGTCAGACTGATTTTTCAAATACATGTCTGAAAAGGTTGCGTCTCCTCAGACCACTGTGGATTAATCAAGTTATCGCTTAAGTTGAATTGAAAAAAGTGATCCGCCGGGCTGTAACGTTATCATTCTTCTTTGGTCCACGTCTGAGACATAGTGAGGGCTTATTCGGTAGATACGTCGGTCCGATATGGCCGTGAATATCTCGTACTAGGTCCGAAAGGAACTAATCCCCGCGAGGGAAGCAAACGCAAACTATCGTTTCCTAGAAAGGGTTAACTCGTATGGTCGTGCTTAGCTACTTGCTTAGGCGGCTGAGCTTGGCGTGAATGTTTCAGGTTAGGTCTCACTTACAGCACACCAGTTCTCGAACTGCGGTAGATGTACTACGCTTTACTGTAGCACAAATGGCACTAAACCAATCTGCAAACGGAAGTAAATCAAGATTGCCTATGATTTGTTGCGGCGTAGTCCTCTTCCGCAAGAGCAAGGCGTTCGAGTCCGTGTGCTCATTATCCGAAGAGCAAGTTCGAGCCGGAGTCTCGCCTATTGCCACCCTATATAGAAACAACGACTACAGCCTTTTGATATACGAGGGTAATCATGAGCTTGCGTGGACCATGGTTCTGCCTCTTCAATTGGCTTTTTCTTCTACACAGCAGAGGACTTATTTAGATAAAGGCATATCAATTAAAACTTTCCGTTTGTTTACCTCCTGTACTCCCTGGTCTGGGCAGTTGAACAACGAGTTCCTGTTTTTCTATTAGGACATCACTGATGTTGATTCATTTAGACATATTTAATATTTTCCTCGAGCGTGACAGCTGCGTTACTATTAACATCCTGATCAGCAAGTGCGCGTAAGGTAATACCCTTGGATAGCGAGAGAAATTCAAGCAACCGGGTATAAAATGAACTAGTAAACGATGTACTTAATGGTTTAGTATGCTGTGCATGAAATCAGTTAAGGGCCACCTATAGAGACTCGGAAGAGGTCGAAATTCTGTTTTTTTTTCAGAAATAATTGGTGGAAACTAAGCGAATTATTTTTTTTTTCAATGCCTGCTTTGAAAGTGCGATTTTTGATTGGTGTTTAGCGTGCGGAAAGTGGCTTATTTCTCAACGGTGCTTACTTTCCCGTACTAGTGCGGAAAAAATCGATGTATAGCTCACTTTACCGCATTGATTCACGAAAAAAAATGTTTTTTTTTACGGTTGATAGTTTTTTTTCTACGATTTTGGGCCGATTGAACAAACTTGAATGTAGCGAAATCCATGTGATATGAAACGTCAACTGATCACAGTCGTATTTTCTGCCAAGGAAATGATCTGTTTTGTTGAATCTCAAATCCCACTTTCGAGACAGTCATTGCAAAAAATAATTTATGGGATATGTGCCAAAAAAAAACGAATTACATCGCGCGTAAGTTGCCGAATTCGCCTCGACTTATGGTGCATGTTTCACTCGTACCCGTGTGGTTATAGCAAATCACACGGTTGCTCGTGTAAAATGCACCATAAGCCTTCGGCTCAAGCGGCAACTTCACGCGCAATGGAATTTATTGTTTCCCGCACTTGTAGCATAAATTACTATTTTGTTAACGAACGATCCATGGCTAACCAGAGCCAAAAAAATGCACTAAAAATATCGGAAAACAAATCAAATATATCCACCGCCTGATTATCACTTTTGTATGAGACGTTCGGTGGTAGTCTCCTTCTAGCTGAAACAGTTAATCTGAAGTGATGAAAACCAAAAAGGGGTTATCTATACATTTTTATACATTTTTTAAATACTTTATATACATTTTTCCGGAAATTGCGACGAATTTGAATTCAAGCATGACAAATTTGTGACCGAATCGATTTTACATAATTAAAAGAAAATAAAAGTCGGTTGTAAAAAAGTGTGATGACACTTTCATTAGCATTTTGGGTGAAGGCACTGAAACTCTCGAATAAATTGTCATTCGGAAGATTCTTACATATTGGACAAATTGAATTGGTAACATCATCGTGAGGTGGTGTTTTATGCTTGTCATGCAGTGTTCTTGCAACTTTCTGTTGTAGGGTGCAACAGAAATAAATAGCACAATTTTTTTGTTTCTGGTTGCGACGAGCACGACGATTCCGGTCCTGAAATAACAGTCATCGTGTCGAGGCTGTTCATCCGTTGAATAACTATGATAAAATTATAAAATTCTTATACGTATACAGATAAGCAAGTGCGCACAGTCTGTTCATTCGCTAGCTCAACTGCTTCAAAACTGAATCATAATAGTTCTCAGCCAAACGACTCAGAGACAGACGTGGAAGCGTTGAAAGGTTGAAGGCACCCTCTTACCATGACTAACACAGCACATAAGAAAATCGCAATTAAAGCGGTATACATCGATGTGACATTTTGAGAGTATATAGTTAAACGATAATACTATAAGATAAAATTATGTTTGGAAAATCCATTTTTTCGACAGAGGTGGGTGGATTTAGTTAATTCATTCTTACCAACTAACGACGTTGATTATCATCCCGAAAGCACAGATACCACAGACGATTAACTCATGCAGGATTACACGATGATTTATCTGTACGTTTCTCAATCTTATCTCATTAGTCCTCCCTTATCTCTCTGTCTTATTCTTTATTTTTACAATGATTGTGGTAAGTGCTTCTTTAATCTGTCTTTCATTCTACTCACCAGCTTTTATTTTGACAAGACTGACCTGCAAAATTCCTAAACTTCAATCGACTCCTGAATACTAAAAAGCGACAGTGCGATGTACCCGCAGGCGACTTCACTTAGAAGGTGGCTCTTTATAATGTCTGCAGTTACGTAGATTTTTTTACTATCGCGCCATGTCATGACACGACTGAGCAGTGGGTTAAATCATTTTATTTCCAACTTCCGGCAGCGAGTTTGCTTAACTAAGAATGCCCGTAACTAATAAGCCGTGCACGTCATCGGTGAGTAGCTATGAGCGTTATATTGATATAGATGGAAATTTGATACACTCAATTGTACGGAACGGCGAATTTCACCATCGGTAGAATATCGGCCAGGGACATGTCTGATGTTTACTCGAATGGTTCGGACTTATTTTCCGTGTTCTTTTATCATGACGCAACATGCGCTACCTCGAAACGATTCTACTTGTACGGAAGTACGAGTGAGAAAACAGCACTGGCAGAGGCAGAAAAGCGACGGCAGTGCGGGTGAGTCGAGAGTTGTAGATATGCGCTCGGCGTTTGTGCAGCAACAGGTGGCCCATAGAGCGCGCACATCCGTTTATCAAGAACGAACAAGTGCATGTGGATTGACTGATGGGTGGTGGAGGTCGATCGACGAACAGCCAGGCGACGGCTACGAGAGCGGCTTTCTGCTTGCGTATTGGCCTTTAAGCTCTGAGGATTTTACGTATTACGGCTGCACGCTCTGTTTGTCAAGCGGCTTGATAAACACAAGTGAATGCTTTTTTGCGCTACTTCAACTTTCACTTCCGAAAAAATAAAAGTAGAGCGGTCGTTGCTCGCTGCATATGCGTGGCTCGCGAAGGGGTTCTACAATGACAGTCAATTCTGCGCGCTCAAAAGGTGAGTTCGATTCATTTCACTCTCCGCATTGAGGGATCATATACACCCGGCAGCGGCAAAATCGTACGTTTCGGATCTCTTTGCCAACCTTGGAGTTATTAGATCGTGGTTTTTGTCCGTGAAAATATATATTTCGAAAAATACATGATTACTTTTTTAATAAAACGGCCGAATTTCAAAGATGTAACGCGGTGGGCCTCCTCCTCCTTGAAAAATCCTCCGAAACGGTAGCAGGTGCACTTTTGAAAACTAAAATGGAGCAATTAGATGAAATTTTGAAGTAGATAGGCATTTTTTAAAACTATTATACGGAATTCAGTAAATATCGATTTTTGAAAATATTGTGAGCATTTGAATGTTTGGCAGTAGGCATGGCAAAATAAGGTTTTTTATACCAAATAAACAAAACTCTTGTTTCAATCTCTTAATACAGTCGAACTTCGATATAACGAATGTCTAAGGAACTTCGGTATACCGAGTTTTCGTTATATCGAGGTTTCGTTATATCAAGATTATGTTCTTTGAAATGTTCTTTAAAAAAACATGTTAGTACTATAAATATAGGGATATTTTTTAAGGATACGCGGTCATTATAAAATAGCCATAATATATTTCAAGCCAATCGGTTCGATAGTGGGTATGCTTTCGTTTCTCTTAACAGTTTCGAACATATAGTTTCGAAAATAACACTTTCGGGTGTTTTTCTCGTTAGAAGCGATTCAAAATAAGAATTTATATGTGGTGGACACAATGGCCACATTGGAGAAATTTTGTGTGACAGACATTTTACACTCAGAATCGAAGAATTCGACTGTGAAGGCTAGACGGTGTAGAGTGTAAAGTGAGTCCACATTTTACACTCTATTGCAACTGCGAAACTGTGCAAATGAAAAAAGGGTCCTCCCGATCAGCACAGCTGCAGATTCAATGAAATGCCTACATATATATGCAAGGTATTTTGCATAGTCGAGAATACCCTCAATTCGTAATAGATTGTTCACATTAGTTAATCCTCGTTAATTGCGGGCCAATCATTTTTACCCCCCTATAGACACAGTGAAAAATATCTGTTACGTAAGCGTTATTGTTCGCGAGTACCTTAGTCGCTCTGTAATTATTGAAAACAATATTCAGTCGCAGAAGTGGATCCCATTAGATACGGGTTTGAATTTGCTATGGATCAATAAACTTCTACGACTGAACGGTCTACGAATGAAAGAAAGGGTAGAAGATAGGAGTTGAACCTCACAAAATTTGCAACTGCGGTAGACAAGGTACTGGTGGGCCCAGTGAGGCTTTGCATCATGCAGCTGGTCTCCCATTGCGCCACCGCACTGTTTGCCCCACGACGATAGTAAAAACTTTTACAGTCCTTATAATTATGGGTAATTTACGGTAATTAACGAGGCTGGCCGAAGTCACGCCGGCAATTTTCTGAGTAATATTTTTGCAGCGATAATATCGCACTTTCCTGCGTACCCTCGCCCATCTCTTTTCGGTCGCTCCTCTCCCTTTTCTCTATCTCTACTCCTCTTTCTGTTTCGGTTGCTAAAAGCTCCCTTCGGTCTCAGTTCCTGCTTCCCTTATCCCCCCCACCCATTTCCACCTGCCACTGTATTCCTTCGGATACGTGGAGGGGCAAACAAATCTCTGATATATAAGGATTAAGAGTCACTCCAGCTCCTATTCTCCCTCCGCTCAGTGATTCTCTCGAGTTTTCTGGATAGAACGATTATTATCGATCCCCGTGGATCTTCCAAGAATTAGAGTCTTCCCCTCACCTTCCATTTTTCTCTAGTTTTCCTTCCTTTTCCCTACCTACCCTACGACGTACCTTGCGCAAGCACTCACGTTTTCCCGTCCTGAAAACGAGGAAACTCTGGCCGATTTGCGATCGACTTCATAAAACTTCGCTGGAGCAATAACATATGGTATTCGAGACCGAGAGAGAGGGTTGGGAGGGAGGGAGGGAGGGTGGAAGAGAGAGAGAGAGAGATTTGATTTGATTGATTGATGGCTTATTATGTCCCAGTAAACTTGCGCACAATCGAGTCAGTCGACTCGCTTACTTAAATATAAATATAAATCATAACATATAAACCATAAGACTCTGCCTAAGAGATAATGATTATATAATATAATAAAATATAATAACGCAAACATAACGATTATATAATCAATTTAAAAATAAGAGTGAAAAGTCACATTGCTAATCACCTTCAATTTAGTGCACTACAATAACTCGCACCGCATTCGCGCGTATGCTGATATAATATTATAATGCAAATAATACAAAATAATACAAAATGATACAGAATAATAAAAATACAAAATACAATTTCAAATGATGCGCATTATAAGCCGTATGATGCACAAATGATACACATTGAGATGTGTTAAAAAGCGGGTCATGAGATTTGACGATGAGATTTGACTCTAAGCTCCGTAGATAAAGTATGCTTATTGTATTTCAATTTAAAAAGAACATTGTGCATTTTTTTGAGATATGCAAGCGATTTGACGTCGCCAAGATAGATTGGAGTCGAAGTATATACCCAAGTTCCGTGAGTCAGTAACGCAGGGTACCAAAGCATTATTATATGTAATAGGTGGTGTGGTTGGAAGATCGAATTCCCTTATGAATGCACGGCTCCCGAGAATTAAAGTCTTAGATTTAGCGGCATTTAGGGTTAGGCCGTTTATTAGAGCAAAAGTTGAAATTACATTCGCACCATACGTTACCATATCTATAGCAGCTCTCAGATCGTCTGGACGACAATGAAGATAAATCTGTCTATCGTCAGCAAATATCATAGAGCTGCAGTATCGGAGTTCTGAACCGATATCGTTTATGAATAAAGAAAAAAGCAAAGGGCCTAGGACTGAACCCTGAGGGACACCCCTGGTGGAGGGTAGCCACTCAGAGCAGCCTCCTCCATCATCCACCACAACCTGGGATCTGCCTGTAAGATATGAATGAAACCATCTCACGGTCTGGATGGAGAACCCAAAAGACCTGACAACAAGCTTTAGCAAGAGTTTTAGATGGGGTACCATCGAACGCCTTACTGAAATCAAACAGTACAAGAATAGTCAACATCTTTTGATCAACACTGCGCCGTATGTCATCAGTGACTCTAAGAAGAGCCGACTGAGTATCATAAGATTGCCTAAGTCCTGACTGTCGGTTGCCTAATACCTTATGGTCATGAAGAAATGCTACAATGTAAGAGTAAATAATTCGTTTAAATATTTTAGACGGTTCAGGGAGATTTGCGATCGGTCTTGTATCTGATGGGGAACGAGGTGTTTTAATTTTTGATAAAGGTCGCAGATATGCCCGTTTCCATAGAATAGGGAAATATGCCGTCTGTATCGATAGTTTGTAAAGCGCTATTAGAGTTGGTAAGATAGATTTCTTGCACTTGGCTAGAAAGAATGGGGAGAGACCGCCGAACCAGCGCAAAACGAGAAGGACGTAGAGGGGCAAAAATATTTGTTAACTGCATCGATTGTAATTGTAGAAAATAAGAAAGAATGAGCAGGTTGCGGAGTGAGGTTAAGTGCGTTGGAGAAGGCTGTGAACGAGAGCTTATTGCCATCATTTGTGATAGCAGCACAGAATAAATTGAGCTGATGGGCACTAAAAAAGTTTAGAGGAGTCGACGCGTTAAATTTAATAGGACCTAACTTAGCAAGCTCCCTCCATAGTCGTGAAGGCTCATTAATACAATTTATTTTATCGAAGAAGAATCGCTCCCTAGCCTGGCAAAGCTTATCGGTCACACCGTCTCTGCATCGACGATAAGCGCAATATAGTTCAGTGTTGTTATTACGTTTTGCTCGCCTATACAGTGAATTTGCTCTCGAATCATATCTTTAATTTCAGCTGTTAGCCATGGAGCCACAAATTTACGTGGTGTAAGCTCTCGCACGGGTGCATAATCGTTCGGGGCGCCAACAATGCCATCAGTAAGTGATGCGGTTATGTCATCAATAGCACTGGGACTACTAACGTGATCTATATTTCGGTCGAAGTAAATTGTCAACGTAGTGGAGATCTTCAAGCTATAATCTTTCTCGTAAAAAAATATTTTAAGCACCGCCGAGATATAGTCCGGGTAGATAGCTCCGGATTATTTAACACATAGACAATATTGAGAACATCATGACCGGCAATAAGTGGCACTGGTGATTTAGTAAACGACAACAGTTTATCCTCTGAGTCGATAATGATTACATCAAGCCAAGAGTGACTGGGAGTAAATAATATCTTTAAGAACCCTTGACTCGTAGGTATGTGATAGAATATTACAATTAAGATCACCAGTGATAATAATATTACGAGATGCATGACTATATCTCTTAAAATTGGCTAAAAAGTCGTTAAAAAGAGATCTTTTGGTCGTCTATATATCGACAGAAATAGAACTGATTTACCTAGCTCAATGAGCACATCCAGCAGGATATATTCTGGCGAGTTAGAAAACACGGGGGGCGACGTGTCTAGGACAGTAGCGCGACGAGAGTTGCATATATAGCAAGCAGCACCCCCGCCAATCTTGTTTTCAAGATCATTTCTTGTGATAAAAAAACCATCTATGGCAACGAGTCTATCAGGGATGCATGATTTTAGCCATGTTTCGGAAACTGAGATAATATGGCAAATGTTTTCTCGGATATAGAGTTTAATCGAGTCAATATGCGCGAGTAGAGACTTAGCGTTAAAGTAACATATCTTAAGTTGAGTGTCAGGGCTTTGAGATGGAGATTGATTAACTATAGTTCCCCTCAGGTTAGGTTGCGGGAGTCAGATGAGATTTTCAGTGTCCTTAGCATTTCGGATGATAATGATAGGTTGATCGTTTGATTTGCGCACGTGAATCAATCCACCAGAGACCCAGACAGGCTTATAGTTTGTTTGGCGCGCTCGGGCCTCAGTTTGACGTAAGAGCTGATATAATTCACTAGGAAGGAATTCATCAATATAGATGTTGCCATTTGCGTTGGCACCGAAAACATCGCGTGCCATCAAATCACGCTTTTCACGCTTAGCCTTAATAATGGCGTCACGGACTGGAGATGATGTTAGCGCTACTACTAACGAGAACGAGCTGCTAACATTGTTTGCATAATTCTTACGGATAGAATGTGCGTCGAAAAGTCTGATAGGCCGAGTGTTTCAAGTATCTTAAGAGCTAATACTTTAGGATCGTCAACGAGAGCCTGAGGAAGGCCCGCTGTAATGATCTCGTTTGATCCTGAGATATATGAACATATTTGACTCTTGAGCTGTGAAATATCTAGATGTAAGTCGGAATTTTCGCGTTCCTTTTTAATATTATCATTCTCAAGTTTTTCGATTTTGGCAGCGTGAGTAGCTGAGGACGTGACTAGCTGTGGTATTGCGCTTAATGTGTTATTAATCTTGGCGATGGCCAAGAGAGAGAGAGAGAGAGAGAGCGAGAGGGAGAGAGAGAGCGAGAGGGAGAGAGAGAGAGAGAGAGACCATGAAGAAAGAACATGAAGAGAGTTAACCTCTGGCCACGGCAATCTACAACAATTGGCTACTCCAAATTTATTTTATCGTATTTGGTACGAGAAAATGACGATTTGGTAACGAAATATATCGTCGCATATCGAGCGCAATACCGTTCTGGAGGTAAACAGGACCCTAGGTGACAGGAAATATACTTTTTGTCTGGTTCCCTTCTTCTCTTACAAGCACATTTCATTTTTTACTTTTGTTCTAGTCTTGGACTTTATCGAAGTTCCTTGAAGAAGTTCTGCAGGGGATGCACATACTACATTAGACCTCTCGAAAAACCGCATGAAAATTGTATAAAAATTAGAGACAAATATATTAGTTTATTTATTTGTAATCCTGCAAAGCTTCCTTATGCAATGATTGGAAACAAAGGTGAGTAACAAAATTGAGTAAAAATATAAATGCGATCGCCGTGCTTTACGATGCCTGGAAATATGCATCTGTCAAACAGTGACCCTCTACAAGACAACCGTAAACATTCGCCTATTACCCAATAACCGCAGTCAAATTTCGAGAAGTTAGTGATAGCTGCTTTTATAGATTTCAAATGATTCATCAAGTTTTTGAGAGGCAACGAAAATGTATCTGTATCTACTTTTTTATGCATGAATATTGTTCTATCGTGAGTATTTGTTTCCTGCTTGCGTAGGTGTAAAATGTATTTCGAATTGTAAGAAAATTTTGTTGTGTAGGATCCAGCCGATGAGACTAGTTTTTTTTTTAAATCATTGGCTATAATTTGGTCTGTATTTCCATAATATTTCCTAAGCACAATAGCCTCGTACTCTAAATCAATAACAAAATGACCTTTTATTTTAGTTTCATTGTGATTTTTATTATTTTTTTATAACTCATAAGAAACGACAACACACAACCAGAATTATTCGCAACTTCTTGTAAAAATTAGCTTTTTGCGATATAATAATTCGCTGAAGCTATCTACTCGCAATTATCAAATAAAATTTTATGTTCAATGAATGTTTAGTTTCAACGATTTAAGCTCATTAATCTACAAATTATAAATTAATGACACCCGAAGCAAAACTTCGATGCAGCACCGGCTCGTGCCGGAAGGGTAGAACTTACTAGAGCTACTATTGTCTACCGGTAGGTGTCACAGCGCGCGTTCGTCATGAACGCGTGTTGCCGCAGTGGCATTCGAGGTTGCAATGTACACTCGCATGTCCCAGTCGCTGACATTTTCTACATACTTTGCGAACTATAATCTCGGCTCCTTGACCACATTTGAATGGAATTTATATTTATGTCGCATATACATTGTCATGGCTTTTTTCGTAATTAGGTGGGTAATTTCACTACGACTAAAATGTAGAAACATCTTAAGACTACTACAGCTACAGGAGATTTATTTATAAAATGAATTAAGGTTAAGAGAATTAGAATTGTCAGCTTATGGGACAGCCAATAACAATACAGGCAGCTGATAAAGCGCATGCGCAAAACATACGTGTATGTATAGCACATTTGCTAGCACAGGTTGCTAGCTCCCACAGTGCCATTTAAGGCGGGATTCTACTTTGAAACCATGAAAAAAAAACGCTATTTTCGTGAATTTTTTCTGAGAATACTATTAAAGATATCGATATGGGGTTTAAACTGTTCAATAAATACACTCTTTAAGTACATAAAAAAAAAATTTAAATGTATTTTATTCATTTTGTGTACACGTAAAATATGTTTAAAGCCAACGTCTCGAAAAGCAGGTACCGTTGCCGTGGTCGTGAAATCTTCCCGACGGATGGTCTGAAACAAAAAAATCAAATAGTTTCATGTTCAGTATGTCTTCAGGAACCGACCTAACTAGAATATTTTATATACGTGCAAAATTAACAAAATGGCGGCTAAAATACGAAAAAAAAAATGCGTTTTTTTGGGTCTTTTTTTGCAATAAAAAAATGGTTCTAATCAAAATTTTAAGTTGATTGTAGTTAGGTCGGTTGGTACACACATATAGAATATGTGTTCCAAATTTCATAAGGATCGGTTCAGTACTTTTTGAATTATCACGGCCACGGTACTTGAAAATGTCGTTTCGAGAAAAACGCGTTTAAAGTTTTGGTGAGTGATAAATCGTAGAAAAAATTATCTTACCCTCAATCAGCGATGCCTGGCCCATATAATATGCCTTCGACGTGTTCCAGGTGGGTGTTATCATCCAATTTAGCCTTTTCAAAGTTTCAAAGTAGAATCCCGCCTTAAGGAGTAAGGCCACTGTAACGGCCCAAAAAAAAAGGTTTTTTCACTAATTTTTTGCTCCCGAAATTGAAGGTATTTGAAAAAAAAACTTTTAATGGTGTTGTCGGGCATACATTAAACTTTATTATAAAATTTTTTTACAGTAAAAAAAAAACAAAATGGCGGTTCCACAGCTATCTTCCCGGGACATGTTTTGCTTCCAGGGCTCCGCGGCACGCAGCACCACTGGTGCACTTTTGAATCTAGAACAAAAAAAAAAAAAAACCATTAATCTAGAGGGCTATAGCTAGAGAATGTCGATCGGATTTTAAAAAGTATCAATTTTTGTGGATTTGGCGTGCGTTTGAAAAAAAAATTGATTTTTGACGAAAAAAACGGCAAGTTTTTTGTTAATAAAAAATCAATGAATAAAGTTCTTGAAAATTCTGATCGACATTCTCAAGATAATGTAAATGTTCACATCTGGTTAAAATTTCAAGTAAAAAAAATGAAAATTGTTCGAGTTATGCTGCGTGCCATTTTGAAAAACCATGTTTCGAGAAAAACGCGTTTAAAGTTTTGCGAATAGTTTTTTATTGGAAAAAATTAAAAAAAGAAGTTAAAAAAAATTTTTACCGTTAGTCTGCACTCCCAGCACCATACATTTGTCCTTCGATAGCCAAATTTTCGTCTTCTTCGTCTTCCTGGTTGATTTTTGGAGCGCGCGCGCACTTTTGGCCGCGTCGCTCAGAGATGTCTCCGCGTGCGTGATGCGTTTGGCGTCGGCTTCGATGCAGAAATTATGTAACTGTACACCAATTTCCACCTCCAACATCTTGAATATTTGCAAGACGTTGGTAAGGCCGCCATTGAATATGCAAACAGCGATATCCGTCGCAATATCTAGTACAGTTTTTCCGCTTGAGGATGATTTGGGGGCCAAACTCCAAACGGTAGCGTTGAAACTTTCGTTATTGTTTTGAGTATAGGCCCCCAAGCAACGCTCCAGCAACTCGTCCCGGCTCAATTCCATGTAGATGGGTTTGATGGCTTGATAAACCTCCTCACTCATTGGCTGATTGTGATGATACGCATCCAAGGCATTTTCTGCTTTCGCTTTCTTCCAACTGCACCAATTCTCCGAACATTTTTCGTGCTGAGGCTTTTCATCCGTTGACATTTTGTGAAAAAGGGTTGCCCAGATCTCATTTTTCATATTTTTGATGGAATCGGAATTTCGACGGATTGTTAAGCCGTAATAAATGCTTAGTTCGTCAATCAATTTGGCAGTGAGTTTTCCTCTTCCCCCGAGACCTTTTGTTCCTTTTTTTAAGTTTCTCAATCGAGTGCCCATTCTTTTTTGCACGTGATCTATGCACTCTTTTTTTTTAACATCAACATTTTCATAAGGCTTCGAATCCACGATGCCTTTGAAAGTTTTGGAATCGCCATCTCCGATATAATTGCAGTCGTTTCGGAGCAAATTTTGACACGCTTGGCGGCGACCTTCATTTCCTAAGGACAACAAATTTTTTTTCGCACAGGACCTTTTTTTCTTATTCTAGAGGGTTTAAAATATTTATTAAGCCAATAAAAAAAAAATCGATTTTTCAAAAAATTTACAGTGGCCTTACCCCTTAAGCGGAACCTTTTTTCAGGACACTATTGCGGACACGTCAGAACAAAGATGAGTAGGGAGATGTACAGCACTCCCGTTTTCGGCGTGCCTCGGATATGGCGCTAAATCGCGGCGGCGAGTTCGGGAATATAATTTTGTGATCATCGCCTCTGTCGAAGTTGCAGATTTCCTTGTAGCCGCGCGAGTCATGATCACCGCTCAAGTCGGTATCGCAGTCAGCGTGAAAACGAATGGGTAGATCGGTGGGAGAAAAGTTTCCGCCCCTCGCACGTCGTGCTTACTCGACAGGCGAACAGAGCGAGATTTTCCGTCCCATCGAGCTCGAAATATTTGTGTGGCCGTACTGCGGATTAGAATATGCATTGAATGAATTTCAAAGTGAAAAACGCATGGAGATCATTGCTTGCTCTCGGTCGCCTATTTATGCCGAGAATGCGGTTTAAAAAATTAACGACGAAACGCGTTGAAAAATGAAACGTCGAAACGACCGTGGAAGGTTCAAAGAGAAATCTTGAGCCGTTGCTGCGGTCGTTTCGACGGTTTTTTTTCAACACTAGACATTATAGATCAGTGGGTATTATAAATGGTTCAATATCCGCAATGAGCGTCGTGGTTGAGTTGGCAGCCTGACGGATTGCCAATGCTTTCAGTCCGGGTTCGATCCCCGGGGAATCGATTTTGCATCTATTTTTTTTTCTTCCTTTTATATTGAAAAAAATTCGAACTTCCTCTCGCTTTAGCTACTCTCGCCTGTTCAGGCATTATTTATGATATTCAATTCATATATGTTTAATATAAAAAAAAGACATTGCTCCGAGCCCACACGCTGATGATATTTCAGCCGCGAGGCTCTTGTGAGGGGGCGTACATAAATTGTGTAACACAAAATTTCCGAATTTTACCCCCCCCCCCCTTCATGTAACAGAACCGTAACGCTTGACCTGGACCCCCCCCCCTCTATTCCGTTACGTAACGGGTGCTTTGTCGTCAATAATTACGTTTTTTTTTTCAAAGAAATAACTAATTATGAAAGGACCGGCTTCATACTCATTTTATGAAGTATACATTCATCTAGATTTTACTAATTTTGATGATCCTTTTTTTAATTAAGCCCGATTTATCGACGAAAAAAAATGTCTTCATTGTCCTATCGATATCTTTATGGAAGGTTATCAGTAAATAAAGTCAACTATTTATCGATATCTATACAAATGTAGCTATCGTTATGCGTAGCCGATTTTTTATTTTGATTTTTTTTTACAAAATGCCGACAGTTTGGATATTTTTTCTATTTTCAAGGCGCTTTTTCGTGTTGAAGCAATCAAAAAAAAATAGAAAGGATCAACATTTTTAAAATCGGCTACGTACAACCCGAGTCATTGCGATTACAAAAATGTTTAAAAAAAATTTTTTATCGGTTGATAAGTTTTTGAGTAATCACTGACAATGAGACAAGGTCGAAAAAAGTAGTTTCGAGATAATCGCGATCAAAGTGTTCCTTCCGTTTTCTTGATATAAAGTTATGTTTTTTCTAGAATATTGATACTTTAATCTAAGTATCAAGTTGCAGGCGATATGACGGTTTTTCATCTTCTTTATATTTCTCAAAATAATACGAGCCTGCACTTAAACTATTCTGAACGATCAGTTAAAAAATTTTCAAACTTTAACAGGCAGACATTTTGGTATTCCTAGCAGTTCCAAAATCGTGACGTAACGCTAACCTCCACCCCCCTCCCCACGTAGACCGTCACGCCAGGCCGAACCGCCCCGAAATTGCGCTACGTAATTTCCGTACGGCCCCTGACTGCATAGTTACCTCAGGTATACACACTTATCCAGTGTGAAATGCGTTGAAGAAAATGCCGAAACGATCGAGAAAGGCTCAAAAGAACTTTAAGTCTTTATCGATCGACATTTTTTTTTAACACATTTCATATTGGATAAGTGTGTCTGCATTTTTTTTACCCCATTTCACATTGGATAATTATGTATACCCAAGGCAGCTTTGCAGTCACAAGAGCCTTGCGGGTGAGATGTCAGCGTGCGGGCTTTAAGTACGGATGACGCAGGGTCAATCGCCGGTACCTATGTCTTTTTTTCTTAATATTAAATATATATGAATTAAATACCATAAATAATGCCTGAACAGGTGAGTGTAGCTCATGCGAGAGGAAGTTCGATTTTTTTTCAATATAAGACGAAGAAAAAAAATAGATGAAAAATCGATTCACCGGGGATCGAAGCCGAACCGAAAGCATTGGCAATCCGTCAGGCTCCCAACTCAACCACGACGCTCATTGAGGATAGAGAAACATTTATGATACACACTCATCTATAATGTTTATACGATAAGGATGGAACTTGTGTTGATGTAAGATTCTTAATACAAATTGCTGACTAATTCCACTCTCTCTTTCCATTTTCCTGCTGCTCGCATATGGATTCAGTGAATCCATATGCGAGCGAATCCATATCCATCATGAATTTAGATTCAGTTTGACTCTTGTTTGTTTCGCTGTACCGAAGCGACATAAACCGTCAGCTAATCGCTTAAAAGCCATGTGCGATTTTTGTTGCCTATCCGGATAACGAGCTGCATACAAATCTTGGTCGTTTCTGTAATGTTTACGGCATTGCCCCAGCACTATCAACATATCAAAACATTCTTGAAAATCGTTCATTTTTGCGATCCGATGTACTCACATTAGAAGGTAATGCGTGACTAACTGATATGTCAACGGAAAATGTGTACTTGCTGCCGATAAGAAACATTGGTATCGTAAGAAATGAAAACAGGGATCAAAAAAGTGTTTACACGTCGAGGGTCATCACTTCGAGCATCTTCTGTAGGTAGACTCAAACCAAAGTTAGTGGATCCTTTGAAAGTGATTATTCCGATATTTTTCCATTTTTCGACTATTTTCATACTTTGCGTGACTAGAATGACCTTGTGTTCTGAAGTATGGTTTGGGTCGTTGTCTTGTTGGAAATCCCTTTCCGATCAGTCGCTTTCCGGAAGGCACAGCGCGGTCTTTTAAAATGGCGTGATATTCCGTTTGGTCGAGGATTTCCTTGATTCGATAGAGGCCCCCTGCGCCAGCATTCGAAAAAGACCCCCACACTCAAAACATACTTCAAAACTCTGCTCGACGTATCTTGAATCGAAGCAAAAAAGTGGCGAGCTTCGAATTATGCAATGGCCTCCTCAATCTCCCGATCTCAATCCCATAGAACTGATGTAGGATTAAATGGATCCGCAAGTGCGCAAAGTCACTCATCCATCCGTCGAAACTCACACAAAGCAATGCAACTTTTTTGCTATCTAGAGGTTTTGTTGTAAATCTCATCGTTTTCGTACTCCGGAGCAATTTTTAAATTATCTATTTTTTCACAAAAAACGAAATATTGTTGGGAAAAAAATCGTAGAAAATTAAAAAAAAAACGAAATTGAAGCTTAGGCTTCCCCCTTCACGATTTTGCTCGAAGAAATACGTAAAAAATGTTTTACTGCAAACGGGGTCCACTCAAAAGGGAACAAAAAGACGACGAAATATGGTCGGTTTCAAAGCCGGGTGCTACTTGTAAAAAAAATCGTAAAATTAAAAAAAAAGAAAAAGAAGGTGAATCCCTCCTCTTTAAAATGCCGTTTATTAAATTAGCCTAGGTCAACTACCGGCGAAATGGCATAGAAAATCGTTCCGGCATTCTTTTAAACTTTTGTCCGGAAACTTTTCGCCGGTAGTGCACATACGAGTACAATGCATTTCTTCTCGACCACAATGAGATCGGTAGGTGCGGTAATTTCTATACCTCTTAGTAATCATGATTATTGCTATCACATCACAAGACTCGATAGAAGAAGTTGATTCGATGTTCGTTGACGAAGGACTGAGCTCTAAATACGATGAAGATTGCCGGGAGACTGGATTCTGAACTTGATGAAAATTAAAGGGAGACTGGGATTGAGACTCGATAGAAGAACTCGATGCGATGGTAGTTGACAGGAGATCGCTTCGACCTTTTGCACGCTGAGCCTTCTTGATTTAGAAATAATGGCGTTGATGGAAGGGGCAATTTTGCTTTGGTAACGGAATTTCGCTCTGTTACCGGGTCGAATTATGCACGCTTCTCTTTGTCTCCATGCGTATGGCCAGCGTACATTTTTTGGAGTGAGTTCCTATTTGATTTTTTAAGCTGCGGCCTTTCGTGGAATATTCGCCTGATAATGAGATCTTGTTCTTGTAGAAAGCCAATGCGATAGGAAAAGTCGGCGGTGCTGCTATCGTGCATATATCACTGTGGTTTGAATATCCTCGTGGATCATACGCACGTTCCTTTTTATGCTGTTACGCGTCTTATTCCTAGATTTATACGTAACTTATGACGGCAAAGGACGATGGTGGAAATAACCGAGAGACGACACCTAGACAAGAGAAGACACATTCGCTAGGATGTAACACTGCGTATGCCCCGAAAAACCCAACGGTAAACATTACGCAAAAATAATATTTTAAACAATTATTTTTGCATGTCTTCTCGATCACGATTGTGATCGGTAGGAACGGTACTATTAACACTTCTCCGTAAATATGATTGCTTCCTATGCGCTGTGAAACCCAACCATAACAATGACGAGACTACGGTATTTTTTCTCACGGAATATGGCTATTTGGAAAACAAAAAAAAATTTAATTTTTCAAAATTCTCTTTACCAATTTTTTTCAATCACAAGATTTTTTGTTTTTATTTTTCAAAGACTAATATTGTTCGTTCGTCAATTTTTCATTGAAACTAACCAATGTACTCTCTGAAACTAAAAAATCCATTGGTTAAACCGCGTTTTTTGTTTGAAAAATTAACTGTATGTTAAACGTTTAATACCACCCCTGTATTTCCAATATTTTTTTAATACGAAATTTATTCTCTGATAAATTGGTATATTGGTATACAGTCGAACCTCGATGTAACGAAATCCTTGCTATAAAGGGGCGTACACAAATTACGTAATGCCAAATTTGTCGAATCCCCTCCCCCCTCTACCGCGTAACAGGACCATAATGCCTGGCCTGAGCCCTCCCCCCTATTCCGTTACGTTACGGGTGCAGTGTCGTTAATAAGTGTGATTTTTTAAAATAAATAAAACTAATTAGGGAAGGATCGGGTTTCTAGACATTTTATGAAGTATATATTCATCTAGTTTTATACTAATTGCCAATTATAATAAGTTCCCAACATATTTTTCAATATATAGAATTTCAAGAATTGTAGAAAAAAAATTCAAATTTAGTTTGCGGAAAATAAGAAAGCTACTGTGCAAGTTCTGACACAGTGACTTCCCTCTTTAGGTGACATTTTGGATGGAAAGCTCTCAACTTTCCGTGGTAAAATTGCGCGCGAATTTAAAATAAAAAACTTGAACATGCAGAAATATCGCTATTTCTGGCATTTCTAAAATCGTGACGTAACGCCAACCTTGACCCCCCCCCCCCCCGACGTACGTAGACCGTAACGTCTGGACGGAACTCCCAGACGTTACTAGTTACTAGTTACTAGTTAGAGTTACAGACGTAACTCCCTAACGAAAATTTGTCCATTCCCTTCCGATATACACCCGAAACCTTGATACAACACAATCATATACATTACGCTCTAACTGCTTATTGCTTGTAAAAATAGCTCCAATTAAAACGTTTCTTTCTTTGAAAAATATCCCCATTTTATAATACTAATATAATTTTTTAAAGAATATGTTACGGCACATGACTTCGATATAACCCAAACTCAATATAACGAAAACTGGACATAACGAACTCCCTTAGAGGTTCGTTATAACGAGGTTCGATTGTATTCAAGCTTTGTAAATGAAAATATTACTTTTTAGTACTCTCCATTTTTTTGTCGAAAAATGTATACACAAAGTTTCACAATATGCCAATTTAGAAGAAGATATTATAAATTTCGCATTAAAAAAGTATAGGAAATACAGCGGGGTTACAACATTCAGCATCCAGTTGATTTTTCAAACAAAAAAGTACGTTGCAAAATGTTTTTTTTTAACTTTTAGAGGGTTCATTTGTTATTTTTCAATGAGAAATTGTTAAACTAATAAAAGTTTCCTTTTAGAAATGAAGAGAATATTTGTTTATTGAGAAAAAAATTCAATTCCCTTTTTTTTCTACAAATTCTCACATTTCGTTAGCGACAATACCCGTAAGTAACGAAAAAAAAAATTCACGTTATAAACGAACTAATCGTGATCATAAACAATAATACATACAATAATAAAACATTCATAATTCGGGCCACAGGACACGATGAGAAGAACTCGATGCTAACTTTGTGTGGACACTATCAGCTTGAAAAAAAATGTAATCGTAACTTCTGTAGTTTGCAATAAACACTATTTTTTACAATATTTTAGGTGCTTATCTCACAGAAAAAAACTATAACATTTTTTATTTCCACCTTGAAAGCCATACTCTCAGCTGTCCAGAAGCTGTCCTTCAAATTCCTGTACGATGGTTGCTTCGTGAGATATTGATATTTGAAGTCAAAAGCGTCGTTTTGGCTTTGATAGCCCATAAATTTCCGAAAAATCATCGTACAGGCTTGTTTCGAAGTTCAAAATGAAGAGGGACATTCAAGCAAAATTGGTCTGATTGCGTCATTAACCAAACAAATTTAACCTTCTCTGTAGACCTTTTTCATTCACTAATATCAAAGGGATAAACAAATGTTTTAAGGGGTTATCCCCACTTGCGATTTTGAAAAAATCGATTTTTTTATTGCATTTTTTAAAATATAAGCGAATATGTCCTGAAAATTTCAAGTCGATCCGAACAAAATTGACTGAGATATAAGCGTTGAAAGAGGAGAATCCGTGAATTGAAGAACTGAAATTGAAACTTTAAACGCGTTTTTCTCAAAATGGCATTTCTGAAGTCGGTGACCAAGATTACTCAAACACTAATCAACCGATCTTCTTGAAAATTTGCAGGCTTATTTAATACATAAAAATGTAGTCTTTAATCGTTCGATTTTTTTTTCAAAAAAAATGGCCGTTTTATAGCCAAAAAACAGCCGTTTTTTTTCGTTAAAATCGAACCATTAACTTTGACTGTCCGCCACTTTGTGAAAAATGAATATTTTTTAAAATCCTTCGATTAAAGACTAGTTTAAACTTATATTTGACTAAATCCATCCGCATTTTTTTTCAGATGATCCACTTCGCCGGAATGTTGGTCACCGCAAACCGTGTATATAAAAACATTATTTCATTGACGGCCATTTGCCACTAAACAATGTAATATTTTTCAATAAAAAAATTACCGAAAGTTCTTCAAGATGTGTTCTTTAAGATGGTATATTGATCGATAAAAAAGTTTTTAAAATCTTTATCTTAATAATTATCTTTATTAGACAGGTTTTTCACTTTTTTAGTTCAAATATATTATAGGGATGATTAAAATAATGTCAACCCGTTTCGGATAATTTTTTTTTTCGGAGCGATGGGTTTTGTGACGTCCAGTACGACCCGTAGTGGGTAAAAATTACCCGAGCTCGAATTTCAAATGCGTGCCCTTTCTACACTGGGCGCCGGCTGACACTGTCAACCGACCTTCTGACAGTTAGGGCCTCAAAGAAGTCCGGACGCCGTCCATCGATTCGTACGAAAATGGCGCAACTTTGAAAAATCGCTCGGGTTATGTAACCCAGATCGTACCCTAAGGGTTAAGAAGGAATACAGTGTGGAATTAGCTGTGTGGACAATATGTGAACACCAGCTACAGTTTTTTAAAATCTCAATCCAAAGATATAAGTTATTTTCTCACAATGATGCATTTGAGCGCTTCTAAGATAGTATAATTTATTGATATTAATACATAAAACATTTTCGAGGCGGACTAAAAGAAGTCGTGTCGGGAAACAGTCCACCGGTAGCTCTTGTAAAAAACTCTTGTTTTGCGTCAGCTGTTACTTATGAATTAACTCAGCTCCAATTTCACCGCGACTTGTGATAAAAGGGGGTTGTAATTGTTTCGAATGTGAATTAAAAGGTAAAGGTGCTAAAAGGTAAAAAAAGTTCCGAACCTTTCTGACAAAAAAATCATTCTTTGACCCAAGTGGTATTTATTTTTCAACGGAATCCTCCTTTAAGTCTATATACTGGGACACGCATTTCTCGAGACTCTTTAGTCTCCCAGAATATGAGGTTTTGTTGAAACCAAAAAAAACTACTCACTACCAGCACTTATCTCTTCAGCTTTCGACAAATGTTTTTCTGGATACGCATTTTTCAAATTTTGGAAGAGAAATAAGTTGCACGAGGCTAACATTTAAGGGCACGATTAAGAGTAGGGGCATCTATAACGAATCGATTCGGACTACAGTTCGTGCGATTTCGCCATCACAACTGCCTCTTGTGTGCCGTTGCTTTGCCCGGTGAAAAAGATTTTTTTTCTTGGTCCACGGCGAATTCTACTATCGATTTTTTCATCTAAATGTTGCGATAATCCAGAATAATATACTTCTGTGATAGTACTGCTTTTTTCCAAGCAGTTGATAAGGTTTATGTTATGAGAATCCTAAAAACTGTGGCCATCACCTAGCCAGCTCACGGAGTTGCCTTCATCTTCTTTGCGATCTTTTGCAGTCAACTGGCTCAAATGTTGTTTAGTCTCCGGAGTATAGTTGGAGGGCCAAGTTTCAACGACAGGAATAAAACGTCGAAAAAAAAACAATTTTAATTCCGCTCAAGGCGCGATCGTTAAATGTCTACCTGTTCTCGTTTTTTTTTTTAATAAGCATTGAGCAAATGCAGCATTCAACACACGCTTAGTTTTCACAACCTCTCGAGTAGAAATACTGTCAGGCTGGCCTGACATTTGATCCGAGTTTGATCACGCTGTAGCACGGAAGCCTTATTTACGTGTGACTTGTATTGCCTGACCTGGTCAGTTTCAGGCGATAGTCAGACAACTGGATTTACAGTTGCCTCCAGCTGCCTGATCCGGCCAGGTTCAGGCGATAGTCAGGCAAGCGGATTTACGGCTTGAATAAATTCGCCTGAGCAGACTACCTTCAAGCAATCATGAAGTAACTGAACCTATATACAGTTGGCGCTTTTTACACGCCTAACCTCCTATCAAACACCAGACTAACTGTATACAAACAGTCGGTAGCGTAGGGGCAGTGTGCGTAGCTATAGGTAGGTAGATACTAGATGTGAAGGCAGAAATATTTAAAAAAAAAATCCTTTCAGAAGCCCAGGGAATGACGAATTATGATACAAAATCATTGTGGTAGAACTCGAAATTAAGTATTTCAATTTATTTTGGGTTTATGGAATATCCTATTCTATATTCTAAAAAATATATTTGAAACAAATAGAATCGTAGTTTAAAAAAAACTATTCGATTTAAATAAATCCTATTTGAATGAAATATTTTGAACAGTGCAATGACGAATGTAATGAGATGAGGGCTTCCGAAGCAACAGCGAACTTCTCTCTTCGAACTGCATGTCAGGCCTTTACTTTTTACCCTAATCAGGCCTTGATTTTTTACCCTGATCAGGCCTCGATTGTTTACCCTGATCAGACCAAAGTCAGGGATTGCGTTTAAAAATTGTTCAGGTCTTGTTAAAAAATCCTGATCAAAAGAAACAGGAAGCCTGATCAGGTATTTTTTGTAGCCGGAGCAAGATTTCTACTCGGGCTTATTTCGTCATGACAAATGTGTGATAATTTATACGGCATTTATTCGTCAATGCTATATAATATAGTAGGTTTTCATAAAATGGAAATTCCCCTCTACTATCAAAAAATTACTTCCCCAAGATTCTAATTGTGCACTGAAATATATATACGTTGATTAAAAATATTGCCTGTGATTTGCGACGATGTTTATAGTGATCTGTACCATCAGATACGACCTGCTATATGCGTATTTCGTGTGTTATTCAAGTGTTGGATAAAAGCGTTGATACCCGTCTACTAAATGGATAGAATATTTCATAAATCCAAAATAAAGTAAAATACGAAAATGAGAGTTCTGCCTCGATGATTTTTGAAATTGTAATTCGCCTTTCCCTGATCTCCTGTAATGATTTGCTTCGAAGAAAATATTTCCCCCAATCGGAATCGAACCTAGAACCTTACTGCCTACCTTCTGTCAATCCTACGCATGCTGCCACCACGCTACCGAGTACTTTTGGCATCCTTAGCACATATATGGCATAAGAGACAAAGGTAAATCCGGCTGTACTTCCGAATAGGTATTATCTGCGATTGAGGTGAAACTTTGCACAGATCTTTTTTTATACAAGTAACTGATTAAATGGATTTTTGGCGCTTCGCAACAGTTTCGTGCCACATATTATAATAGTGATTTATACCATATTATATGATACGACCTGCTAAATGCCTAGTAATAAGTGTCCTACAAGAACAGAAGGTGAACTACAAGAAAAAGTGTTGAGCTGATATCCTATTTTTGCAATGCAACAGACTATGTAACAGCTTTTAAGACATGCGTAGTTCTTAAAACGATTGAGCTGCGGTTGCTCGAACTGCAAATGATTTACGTATTGGTCACAAGTAAACTTTAATAAATTTTTTTTAAGAGTCACTTTTCATAAAATCTTCTCACAAATTATACTCGAAAAACGTTAATGTTAACCATATGAATTGTAAGAACTACAAAAGAATAGTAGAAGTTTGATTAGACAAAATAAAACGTACAGTATATAACATTAGCCTTTTACAATAGTTAATAATCATTTCGGGGATAATAGATAGTCACAAACGCCACTCAAATCGTATGCTTCGATTTATTTTTCGCTTGCAGTCGTGTTAACTATATTATGATTGCGGTGCCACTTAACTATAACGAATTTTACTATTCCCTCGTTTACCATGGACGTTTGTTGTAAATGCCATGAAGTTTTCGCTCAGTATGACGTAGTGTCACTTCAGATGGCGGTCAAACGCAAACGAATCGCGCGATCAATATTCGACTCAGGTCATTGTGATTCTCTTACTGTCGTTTCCATTGGAAAAGTATTACGATTTGTCTGAAATGTGGCTCCCTCTCGTTCAGGTCAAAAACTTTTAAAGCTACCCTCGTATCACACATAAGCAAAATTTGCCATAAAGTGGCTGGCAAAGGGACAGTCGGCATCAGAACCACGGCATCCAAGTGTGGGCTGTCTCGAAAAATCAATGGAGGACATTCAAGGAAATTGCGAATTAATCAGAATATCCCAGAAAAACTTGTTGTTGAACGACAAACAACAATCCAAAGAGGGCCAATTTAGTAAACTATAAATTCGTTTCTTGCGGCGATACTTCAAACGATGGATAATCCAAATCAATGGTATTGGCACAATGCTTTCGAAGCGCTTTATTTTCCAAAGAGAATCGATCAATATCTCTAAGTTACAAGTTTTCATTGGGCTACTTAATTTACACATTGATACTGAAGTGTCTCGTTCGCTTGCTTCCAAGGTAAGTTCAACTTAAGTCCCTGCTCCGCTCCACGGGGTCGCTCTGAATGTGATGTAGCGCGACCCCTTCCACGACCACCACGTACCTCCTGGTTCTGCCGTTGGAGGGCGATCGTCGCGGTTGCGCCGCTGTTCCAAGGATTGCTAGGGCTTATGGTTTCTCAGTATATTCACATGGGTACGAGGACGTTGGGTTGTAGAGTAGGGATGAAGGAAGGACGGGAGTTCCAGCGAGTTGCCAACGCTGCTCGGTATAAGCCAGAGCGCGTCAATAACCGTCCATCAGATGTAATAGCTCCCCGAGACACATCGGTTGCATTTAAATGGCTGCTTAGCTGACTCTGTCTCGACGCGGCAGCGACGTGGATCTATGGAATTCCATCAAGTTCCACTGCCGCGCCGCTCTCATTCCCTTATCGTCCTAACCCCCAAGAGTGGTCGTCGTGCCCTCGGTTTCACGACGCCCCAAACATCGCCTTTCTTACCCACCTCCCTACTACCCACGGTTTCCCTCGTTCTTCTCTCTTTTTGTTCTACTTCCGAAGGATCTTTTCATGCCGTAGGTCGCACCGAAGCCTGACCTTTTGCCGCAAGGGACGAGTCTCGTGTGTTCAATTATTTTGTTTTTTTCTTCACAATTACCTTTGACGCGATTCCGCTATGTCTATATTTGCCGAGACAGAGCTGAACATTGTGATGTTCGTATGGACGATTTGTCCTTTAGTCAATATGCAAGAGGTCTAACCACAATAGGTCCATCGTAAAGTGATCATGACTCGGATCGACTTGAAGGTCAATCCATCATTTTTTTGTTGCTTTCACTTGACTGTGTTTGCAGTGATCTGTGGTGGGTTATTTCAATGCTACCTTTATTCTCGATTCTAATTTAATATTCATCAGTGGGCATCTTCGATGCGGTAGTCGATTGTTACAGGCAGGCAGAAATGTTTAGACTACACGTATACGACAGACAGTAAGAAGACTCATGGTCCGCAAAACGTATAATGGTTACTTTTGTTTAACAGCATTTACGGTTATTTGCAGTATATCGTGCTTAGTCGCAACTTCTTAGTTTACAGGAACACGCGGAACAATCGACAATGCCGGAGAGTCACGAATCAGCAGCCAGGAGACAGAAGGAGGTACAATCCTGGTGAGAACCAACGCGGCAGAGTAAAGTTGCTGACGCTGAGGTTCCTTGATTAGCTCCATCCGCAGACCTACGTGCTCGTCACAACAGTTCTCCCTCGAATATCTGCTACGCTGTTTTTCGACTTTTTTCCGAGTGGTTATCTTCAGGGTATCAGCATTTCTGCAAGGTCGAGCAGTGATGTCTGTTTCTTCTTTACTGAAATTTACGGCTACCGAACCATCGGCGAGGAAAAAATTTGTCCAAATTGTCCAAATTTACTTTCCGTAAATTCCAAGCAAGTTTTTGCTAAATATATTGTAAATTCTTCTACGTGTTTTCTTGTGCCTTCTATTTAGTCGATAATTTTAGCTGCAAAGTTTTTACTTGAAGTATGGAATACGTTTTTTTAACCGTATTCGATACCTTATTTTGTCTTAGATAGAGAAAATTAAAAGACTAGTTGTCAGTATGGACCTTTTACGCTTGTTATATATCTGATATTTGGAGTGTGAAGGGGGTAGAAGAATGTGCCACATGTCAAAATCGTCATGCTCAAATCCACCTAAAACACCAGTTTGAATATGTCTAAATAAATATATAAATATTATGTGATGTTTCATGTTACTATTTTAAAATAATGATAAGCGGCAGTAATTGTTTCGATTAAAGCACACGAATAAGCGTATCCTTTTCAAATGACAAAAACAGTTTGAAGTAAACGTTCTTCTATTTCAATGCTGTCTTGGTGATAAAAAAAAAGGAAAGTGACACCATTATATTTTTCGAAGCGTATTTCGTCGGAATTTATTAATATCAAAATTAATGGGACTTCTATTGCTTTTGCTAAATGCTTGCGAAAAATAAAGATTTATTTGAGAATAAGGTTGCCTAGACTTGGAAGAAAACAAAAAACAGGTCAAGAACAAGTCATAAAGAAGTCGCTTTACACAAATCCAAAGGGCTGACCTACCGATAAAGCTATCCCAATATCCATCATGGATTTTTAAGTTTAAGTTTATTTTTAATTTTCAGAAATATACAACATTTACTGCTGTTGTAATATTTTGTAGCGGCCATTGCAACAAATGATTTAGGATGAACGGGAAAAATATTTGAATCCCAATTTTCTGGAATCGCAAGTAAATATTACCTGTCCAGTAGTAAAAGATGCCCACGTATAATGCGATAGTGGCAATAAACCTATACATTCACAATATACGTTTCTGCTTAACAAAGTTGATCTAAGAAAATATGGAATAAAGCGTTAGGCTTGCAGTCGAATTATCATCGTGCGCTTCTCACATAGACGAATCCGACTTATCGGCAATTGTCCGACGGTAAATATTCGTGTATCGAATTACTCAACGAATAAACTTTCGAATAGATTTTGAGAAATATTTTTGCAGCGTATACC
Source organism: Ophion costatus (assembly GCA_951751655.1). Lineage (NCBI taxonomy): Eukaryota > Metazoa > Arthropoda > Insecta > Hymenoptera > Ichneumonidae > Ophion > Ophion costatus. The sequence goes on along the minus strand of OX632362.1, from coordinate 14,284,529 downwards.
TCGCATAAATCAGAGATATGCGATTTTCGTACGAAATGTATATAATCAAGCGCGGTATTGTATCTTGGATGCTTTGTAAATATATTTATATCCATATATCTTGTACACATTCGAAACAAGGGCGGCGTATCGCAAATGAAAACGAAGCATTTTCCTACTGCACACTATACGTAGCGCGCTCTTATATTTCTTAGTCCTGTATTCTCGAGTATGTGGTACATACCTTTGCGTTCGGTTATCTATGCACTTGTGAGCACGCTTACGGGCACGTTGAGAAATAAATCGTTTCGGGTGGAGGGGCCGGGAGGTACTATGGACAAAAAGAATGAATGACCGAAAGGGAGAAACGGCGGGATCGGGCGAGAAAGAGGCACGGCGTAGGGGCAGGGAAGGACAAAGCATCGGCAGGGTATGCGACTACTTTTGCGTTATTGTGCAATGTATAATAATTTGGGCCAGAGTCCTACTATTATACAGCCGTGACTACTACTAGGGCTTCGACTGTTATTCCGCGATTCGGGCTACATCATCTCTTACGGCCTTCGTTAATCCCTCGCGGGCATCGAGTCTGCGGGTTAGGCGTGCCCGTTGGCTCAACAGCGGTGTGGCTAGTGCAGTACCACCGGGATGAGGGGGCTGGAGGATGGCCGAGAGGGCGATGGAAGGAGCGCGCGGGGCATGGAGGATGTTGGGAACGAGAACGAACGGAGCACCGCAGGGTGAGGGTCCTGGAAAGTAGCGGGGAGTAAGAGAGGAAAGATAGAGTATGAGAAGAAGAGCGAGGGAGACGAGTGCGATGTGCGGGTGGGTTTGAGGAGGGAGGGGAGACGATGTGTTCGGGTAGGTAAAAGCTACAGGCAAAAGGATCTGCATGGCGGCTCCACCGCGTCGCAAATCACTTAAACTGCAGGCGCGTTGGAGCTGCTACGGGAAAGGCCGTGGAGGTGGTGGTGTTCGAGCAAGGGTTGGGAGATAGAGGTGGTCGCTCGGAGCGCAGGGTGGCGCGGAGGGTGATTATAAGACCGCTCGGGGTCGCTGGCTAGCGAGGTAGTACCATCCGTTATGACTATAAATCTAAGATAACAATAACGCCCCTCTCAACCCCTTCTTCCCACCGTTCCACTCTGGCGTCCTCTGCCACCCCGTCTTTCACCCGCCTGGCTACGTCCAGTCTCTTTCCCTCACTCTTCCTCCTGTATATATATATATATATATATATAGGGCTGTGCTTCCCTAGTTCAATTCTGTACAGACTTGTTAGTCTGTCCTTCGCTTCCGTCTTTCTCGTTTGTCCGGCATCGGTGCAAACATTAATGCCGACTGCGTTACCGCTGGCCTAGGGTCTCGCTCCTCACCGACCATTCGACGCACGTGGCACTGGAAACCATATCAATTTATTTATAACACACGCTTTAGGCAATGGGTATACTGTATTTGGGGATGGACGTACGGAACAACCAATAGTTGTTTCGCACGATGCGCAGAGACAACGGCATCAATCAAAGCTAAATGGTACAGCCAAATTTTGACTACTAGATCAGCCGTATAGTGATTGCAGGTATTCATAACCAAGGAAACTCACATCCAGCTGTGCTTGTCCTTGATGGGGCGAATGAGCTGGTAGCTGATTGCTGCTTGGTTAGAATGTACTAATAAATCATTTTCTATTCTACGTGCGTTCATCTTTGTGCTACCAATCATTTATCGTGTAGAATCCAATAAATCTTTAGTGCCTACACGGATACCCAGAAGATTTTCTTCGTCGCCAGTTTCGGTAGGAATACTGGATGGCGGGAAAAACAAATCCATGGAGAATGAATTCTCGTGTCTTTTTAGGTCTTGTTGCGTGCCCAATCATATGGCATAAAACAACAGCGCCATAAATCCATGGGGCGGTCGATAATAATTTTCGATTTTGATTATGCACTCGTTGAATGGCGTTACTTCAGGTTTCAATTTCGTTAGGTATTCCGAACACGTATTAGAATAAATAACTAGCACGAATGTTTATTTCTCTTAATGGAAATCCGATTGAGACATTTAGTCGAACTCGGCGAACAAACCACTTGAACTTGCGTCAATAGAAAGTTTGCTCAGCTTCTACTGCCTGCCACTATGATTCACCTATTACTCAGAAGGAACATACCTCAAGTTTGTTCCTCTATTTTGTTGAAACTTATACATGTTATGAAGCATTAAAAACTAAGCGGCACGTATGTTTTTTATCGGTGGATAAACGGTTTTAAGGGGTAAAAGCAGCCTTCGAATAAAGACATGTCAAGGGGTAATATTATACTTTCACCCACGAGCAATCGACCGATCGCAATGAAACAAAAGCGAAAATTCTTCTAACCCGAAGCGAAGAAAAATCCACTAGAGAGTTATCGCAAAAAAATTAAGGGGTAAATCACACCTGTTCGAGGGCTGGGTTCACCCTTTACAACCTTGTTCCGCCGATAAAAAAATACGTGTCGCTTACTTTTCAATGCTTTATAACATATATAAATTTCAACAAAATCGAAGGACGACAACTGAAGGATGTCCCTTGTCAGTACGTTGGCTAATGCACTCGTTGGCGAATAAAGCGTGGTGCTCATAATCAATTATTTGTTGCCCTTTCGATGTTTACTGTACGGAACGTATAATTCGACGTAATAACGCAGTTGAGCGGTGTGCCGGTAGTGCAATCCGGAAGTCCGATACTTTGACTTCACAAAAAACCGCGTTTCAGTCTTATTCGATAGCTGCGAAAAACCTCTAATCGAATTTGACTATGACTCTTTATTTAGTTTTATTTCTTCCTTAACCGACAACAAGCTTGAAGAAAAAATCCGCCAAACGTATCGACTATTTTCACTATAGGACATGAGAATTTTGTAAAGAATGAGCTAATCGACCAGCGATCCTTGCAGGAGACGCGGCCAATGCTACTCTTGTGTACCTTGTACACAAAAGACGTGTACTTTGAGTTACCCACGTATGGTGGGTAGCTGGAAATGTCTAAAACTGATATTCCATAACCTCATAAGAGAATGCCGATATTTGGTAGCGTGTATCGCTTTTACTACGCAAAATATAAGCGTATACCAAGTGGTATGAACTATGTATGCATACTTGGTGCTTATACACATGGGAGGAGATAAGTCACCTACAGTATGGGTTACCGCACCGTTGGTGCTTCTGGAACGGGAAGTCAGTGTTGGTAAGGGAAACGAAGGTGGTGGGTGAGAGGGGGGGGGGGTGGCTTACGGGTTTTCCGCCGGGTAAAGCAATGGCGGCAACGTGTCCGTCCGGTAATAAGGGAAATCTAGTAATGAAGAGGCGTTTGGGTACATCTGCCGCTGCGTCGTCCATCACCTTGCGAACGCTACCCGGCCCAGCTAATACACGTATAATTACTCCTTTCTAAGATTTATTTTAATTAGCCTCTACATCTTCCCTCTAACGACCAACGCTCTGATTTAACACAAACTGTTTTACCCCCCCCCCCCCCCCACTCGAATATACGACGATAAGGCAGCTGTCGTGACTGTGAAAAAAACTTCGCTATTTACCGTTGCGATTTGCAGCAACAGAAGGTGGTTTATCCATCCCAGATGATGGCAGAGCTGTTTATTTGCAGAAATATTGAGCAAGTAGAATTTCGTTTGTAATTGCAATTTATTTTAACGAACTTTGTCTATCTTTCCTTGGATCGTTTTAAGGTTTTCATATTGCCATTGGTAAGTCCTGACTAGATTTAAGTAATGACCGCACAATTATCGATTATATTCAACACAAAGTTGACTCAATCGGCTCATATTTGTTCTAAAATCGTTTCTGGTAGCATATCTACAGTTGACAGTATAAATTTCACAATAATTAAACTACTGATGGGCAAATGCATTGCTTGTGCTTTTTGTGGCTGAGACGTGTTCGAGTTAGCAGTTTTTTTGCTTTTTCGAAGAGGACGCTGTACGGAGAACGACAATCGAGTCCAACTGCGTGAATACAGCATGCAGATCAGGGACTAAACTCTCGTGGTGTGTTTAATCATTGTTTATTGGATTCCTCATCATTTCAAGCTATTTCCTCCGCATTTTAGTCAATATGAACATATAGGAGAGAATATCAACACTTGAATAAAATACATATACTGTTATAAACGAACGCCAGGGGAGTTATGCATTACGCCTTGACATTTATGGCATAATTTTGTGACATTCTTTAAAAAAATTAATAACAAAAATGAACCGTCAGGTGATCGAGCTTGCATCGTCAACGAGTATATTACATTAGTGACATTACAAATCCACCGGACTTTTTATGGCTCGAACAATAGATAATCGTGCAGACGAAAAAAGGCCTACCAAAACAATAAAGAGTGCAAATAAGGCAAATTGTTTATCGTCAAAAGTTCATCTGTTGTTGGGTGTATGAGATTTCCCAAGTGTCTCAGCGTTACCGTTCAGCATGTGGCTCAACGTAAATAATAGATTGATGTTGTCTGATAGGAAAAAGGACGAAGAAGAAACAGTAAGGGATAAGATAAAAGCAAAAGATAATCTTCGAACTTTCTTCGCTTCAATTGGTTGCTCGCTCACGTACATCAGACTTCGAGGTCTGATTCTCGAGCTCGCCGGGTTATTCGCTCCATTAAGTCGTTCATAGGCGGTCTAGGTGTAACAAGGAGTAGTCGCAGCATCGCGGAGGTATCTCACACCACGGGTATGTACAGTTAAAGCTGGTACTAAATCACCCTTAGTGTTGCTCGTTCCTTTTCTCCCTTCGCGCGTCGTGCTTCCCTTTTCCCTCTTATTCCCGGCAGTATCGGAGCAAGCCTGAAACTCAAGCCAAACATTCGAATAACCTGGGCGGAGAGGCAAGGGTGGCACGAGCGAGTGAGCAAGTTGGAATACCATCGTGCGGGGTTGAGAGGAGGCTATAGGTTCGAAGTCTCGAAGGTGCGAGTCGTCGCTTTCTATTCTATATATTCTATAGTTTGAGGCTCATCCGCGGAACGAGAATACCGGGCGTGCATTGCCAGCAGTTATACGTGGCGGAGTAGGAGATACGGTGAATGAAAGAGCAAGGGAGAATAGGGGGAGGCATAGCGAGAGGAACGAACGGGGTTGGAAGTCGGGGCGAGGTAAGATCGCGTAATCGCCGTAAACCTGAGACTTAAGCGAGATCGCGGGTACCGTGATCCCGTATCCGGGTATACATCTGACTGTGTTTGACTGGGTTCCCCTTACCCCCTGTACCGCAAGTCGACCTTGCCGTTTGCGTATCCGCCGTCATCCTTTGATACATACACACGCGCACACGTACTCGCGCATGCCTATACGTAACAGATACGCTATACCGTGTAACTAACGTTTGAAAATCGGTCGGATACTGTGCACCCTCGACTACGCTAGTTGGGAGAAGAGTGGCAGGGTAGTTCGGAATACGATGATACGATAGGAAACCTGGGCTATAGGGCTGGAACGTACCTAATGTACGTACCAGCCTAAATCTATATTTCCGAGCTATCCGTGTACTTCGCCGCCGCATGCGGTATCTGTTCATCTGGTGCCTTTATAACCCCTTCTCCGTACGAATATGGAGCAAAGGCGTTCTGAGACTGTGTGCTGCACACTGTTTGAAAACGGCTTCGGTACCAGCACGTGGACGTTTCCCTTATACCACAAGCATGTCCTCTGTACACAGCGACGCGGCGGAAGCAGCTCAGCTTTCGAAATCTCTCTCTCTCTCTCTCTCTCTCTCTCTCTCTCTCTCTTACTCTACATATATATGTGTATATGTATGTGTGTACATTCGTGCCGCCTTTCCCCCATCATTTCTGCGCTACTCCACCATCCTCAACCAAAACTGGCAAACCACCCCCACCGACAAATCCTCGCACGGGCTGTGTAGCTCCTGCGAGAGCGCTCCTGGCCGAGAAGAACAGAATGGGCGGCTGCGACGGCACAAGCACATTTCCCTGAAATACGACGTCCCCGGGAGCATAAACGCCGTTACTATTCCCACAAGTTGTAACTGGTGTTAATTATTGACTTGATATATTCGTGGGTGTGAGGCGGCACTGAGGAAGGAAGGAGGCGGCGAGTTCGGTGGGGCAGAGGGGGGTAAGGACGAAGAGATGGAAGTTGGGAAATCGTTGCTCCCAGCTTTCGAGTGTTCCGTGGTACTATGACGTTGCAAGGGCACTAGCAAATAAGCGGAAGGAAGATTCGGGGTTAAGAAGGTACTGGGGGGAGGTAATGGGGTAGTTTGACTATCGTCGAAGAAAGAGAGGGAGAGGAGAGAGAGAGAGAGAGAGAGAGAGAGAGAGAGAGAGAGAGAGAGAGAGAGAGAGAGAGAGAGAGAGAAAAGTTATTTATGCGACGCGCGGATCCGATATCTGATTATCGTTCGTCTTGGGACGATACCGCTAATAATTAAACGTCGAGGCCCGCGCGCTCCCTTCTTCGCGTTTGCCCGTTCGACCCTTCTACGTTTCGCAAGCTCGCCAGATTTAAGGGCTTTTCGCAGTACTGCCGTTGTTGCTTCTCGTGTCATCTATTTTGCTGTGTCAAGCGTGCTACATGCTTCGGGCATTCTTTATTGCCACGGTTCCTGACCTTCACGGTCCACGATGATCCGAATGCAGACCATACCGTTTCACGGATATTACGATACAACCTATCGGCATTTTGTACTCGTTCTCGTGTACAGCAGTTGAGAGTTCTTCCCCTTCCCGTGCAGAAATCGTCATAGGGATCCAGTTGGGTTTCCCCACGCCCCACGGCCCGATAGCGATTCAACGGGTCATCACATCGAATCCCTGTACTAAAACGTCACGCTCGGACATTGGATTCTAATCGGGATTTTTCATTGGAATCAAATATACGACTCCAATTTGAACCCTATAGAATTCCCACATTATCGAATAGAATGCAATATGATCCTTGATGGATCCCATCGCATTCTATATGTTGCATTTTCTAAGCGAAATATATACTTGAACCAAATGCTTTAATCTTACAAAAGTACAAATCTTATTAAGAAAAAGTATATATTAAAAATCGATTTGAATCACATCACTGAAAATCCCCTGTAACTATCGTTTGTTATTTATTTTACTGAACTTTGACATGATATTATCACATACGTATACGCTCACGAAACTTGCAAATTATGTTTCAGTACGACGAGTTCTCTCTCGTGACTTTTCACATATTTTCGCTTCGAGCGTGGTAAGGATTCTCAAACAACGTTCATAGGGGGACTGTGCAGAATATAATTAAATCCCAATAAGGACCCTCGAGATGCGGTGTCCCTAACAAATCATCATGCACGTGGGTGCATCTTAGGACTCCCCAGCAAACTTGTGCACGGAATCACGAAACGATATTTTTTTTGGGAGATGGAAAAAATTCCGATTGGGAATTTCAAATGAAAAGTATTCAACAACGTCAATTGGGAAACGGCGCGGGAACCACGTGGATTCCGATGTGAGCTCCCTGCGTGCGGGGACCATATCAAAGCCCTATGGGATGTGGTCGGATATGAAGACTCCCAAACAAATGTCTACACGGGTTACTGTATTGTTTAAACGTAGTTGTACGTTATACGTGTACCTGGGCGTTTAATACATGCATATAATGGCTGATTGAAAATAGTAGAGAACAGCCACAACTTTAGGCGCGTTTGCGTTTCTGTACGTTAGAACAAAATTGTAACGGTATGTCCAAGGATTTTCAAGAATGTAGAGGTATATGATGCTGCATATATTTCTTCATTCTTCATAGTTGAAATATATTAGGTGAAGTAAAAAGTTCTGAGTGTTCTTTCGCTTTATTTCGACGATGAAATTAACACAGCATTATCCGATTTAGATAAAATATGCGCCGTTTTGTTCGATAAATTTTGTCCATTTTAAAGGCAATTTCATAATTCCGCGGTTAAAGAAGTCCTCGTCCCTATTGGTAAAAAACTGGACCAACTAATTTTTACACGCCTCTCTTGAGGCTAGTCTTGTACCATCAAGAAAATATTGAAAATGCTTGAAAAGGGGATAATCCCTTGGTGCCAGGTTTGGACTATACGGCGGGTGCCATAGAACCTCGCATCCTAGCTCTCGGAGATTGTGGCGCGTTATTAAGGGGTTACCTCGACTTGCGATTTTGAAAAAATTGATTTTTTTTATTGCATTTTTTGAAGTATAAGTATCTGAGAATATGTCCTGAAAATTTCAAGTTGATCCGAACAAAATTGACTGAGATATGAGCGTTGAAAGAGAAGAATCCGTGAATTGAAGAAATGAAATTGAAACTTTAAACGCGTTTTTCTCAAAATAGCATTTCTGAAGTCGGTGACCAAGATTACTCGAACACTAATGAACCGATCTTTTTGAAATTTTGCAGGCTTATTGAATACATAAAAATGTAGTCTTTAATCGTTCGATTTTTTTTTCCGAAAAAAATGGCCGCTTTATAGCCAAAACCGGCCGTTTTTTTTTCGTTAAAATCGAACCAGTAACTTTGACTGTCCGCCATTTTGTGAAAAATGAATATTTTTTAAAATCCTTCGATTAAAGACTAGTTTATACTTATATTTGACTAAATCCATCCGCATTTTTTTTTCAGATGATCCACTTCGCCGCAATGTTGGTCACCGCAAACCGTGTATATAAAAACATTATTTCATTGACGGCCATTTGCCACTAAACAATGTAATATTTTTCAATAAAAAAATTACTGAAAGTTCTTCAAGATGTGTTCTTTAAGATGGTATATTGATCTATTAAAAAAGTTTTGTAGTTTTCTTTAAAAAAAATCATGAAAAAGGCCTTTTTTTTGCGCTACAAGTGGGGGTAACGCCTTAAAGACGGGTGCGGCTTGGCGTTGTCTTGATGGAAGACAACACGCTTTCTATCGGCCAATTCTGACCGGTTCTGGTCGATCGCCTATTTCAATCTGGTCAGTTGTTGGCAGTAGATGTCCGAATAGAGTGTTTGGCCCGACGGGAGGAGCTTATAGTGGATGATTTCCTTCCAATTCCATCAAACACACAGCAAAACCTTCTTGGTTGTTAATCCGAGCTTGGCGATCGTTTGGGCCGGCTCACCGCGATTGGACCACGATCTTTTGTGGCTGGTGTTCTCGTATGTGACCCATTTTTCATCGCCAGTCACCATCCGCTTAAAAACTGGGTCGATTTCGTTACGTTTCAGCAAAGAATCGCAGGCATCAATTCGGTCCAAAAGGTTCTTTTCCGACAATTCGTGTGGCACCCATACATCGAGCTTCTCCTTGAGACCAGCTGTACGTAAATGGTTCCAAACGGTTTTCTGGCTAATCTTCACTTCCTGGGCAATGGAATGAGTGCTCACATGCCGGTCCGACTCGATGATTTCCATGATTTTATCGACATTTTCGATGATTGGCCTACCAGAGCGTGTCTCATTTCCGACGTCTATATCGCCAGAACGGAATCGTCGGAACCATCGCTTTGCGGTTACATGCGATACTGTATTGGTTCCATAAACAGCACAAATTTTTTTGGTCGCCTGCTCCGCTTTCTCACCTTGGTCGTAGTGGTACTCAAGAATGTATCGAATTTTTTCTTTTTTACTTCCATTTTGGAACGTTGTAACACCCAACTGGCTTCACCGAACACAAACCTGTCCCCAACATATGTTGACAGTATCAGCCATTTTGTAGATTTAGTTTCTTTTTGACAGACATAAAGGTTGGACGTGTTTTGGTGTACTTCCCGTGAAAGAAATTAGGAGGGCAGCCATAAAAAAATTCGGGGCCCATGAGGTTTTGAATATCGATTCCCTACTAGGGCTTTCCACAACACAATCGGACTAGGCCCCGACAGGAAAATAACAGGGTTGGGTAATTTATTCAAAAAAGGTAGTAGCGAGAAAAATGATTAAGGGACCATACGGGATTCATCAGGGCAGTGGTTGCTACAGGGCATACAACATATTTGCGAAGTTATTTTTAAGAATTTCTAGTTTTTTGACTTACTATGATTTTTTTTAAACACGTGAAATTTCATTTTTCCCACAGGAGTCGCGCGGTCGGTCGCAGTGGAGCTTCGCTGCTGTGGCAGGTCCGGCGGGACGGGGGCAACGTCTCCACATCACGAAACGGCGGTAAGTAAAAACGCTGGTAATATGAGGGATGGCCGCTTTAGGCCGGGTGTTCGCTTTGGGCACCCATCCCCTGCGTGTCTCATATTAATCAGGCCGATATGTGGGTATCATCAATGATAGTCTATTGCCCGTATGCGTGGTTTCATTAAGCAGTATACTTACGACAGTAGTTTTAAATCTGAAAAAATATGTAATTAAAAATAATGCATCAAATTCTTGTCTATAATAGTATTCTGCACCCTTTAGGTAACTTATTATTTCGGCTCGTCGGAAAGTTCGATTACATGAAGTAGAAGAGTTCGCAAGCAAATAAAAGATAAATCTTCAGGTAGAATCAATTGAAGTAACGATGCTAGGAAACACCATGTTGACTACTTTTCAGATGTAAGATTACTATAATTAACATAATGAAGCACATGTAGTACTAATACATTCTCCAGCCTTCAATTTACTCTAAAAAAATGTTAACTAAAAATGTGAAGGGGCTGTACGTCCCTTCAAAATAGGTCAATGCTGATTTCGTTGCCTCTGTCAATTCAATGCTGACAGTGGCAGGCTTAAAGGGGAGATGCCTTTAGGCTAGAATAAATGGCTGAACGTCATGATTTTTTTTTAAAAGAAAGATTTGTTCACCATTTTTGAGACTTAGGGTATGTTTTACAAAGTTTAAAATAAACGCCAGGTAGTAAAAAAAAATCCCCTCTAAAACATTGTCGTTTATTTTGTCTTATTCTGATGTACGTCATACTTATTATTTATTTTAATTCAAGCAATAGTTTTGATCCAATTTTTAAATTAATAAAATGTGTAAAAAAATGGGATAACATTTTTTAAACTAGCCAAGCCAGTTTACTAGAAATGTTGTACATAAAACTGTAAAACCTTGGAAATCATACTTTTCCAAATATTTTATTCTCATTGAAAAAAATGATATTACTATTATAACATTAAATTGATATCACCACCATATAACAGTACAGCGTATGTACCATACAAGTACACTGGGAATGCTGTGCACCGACTTGGCGTGCATGGTTAAGAAAAAAAGCTCGGAAAGACATAACATTTTCCGTTCTTACCGCCATGAAAAATGGCTATTGCGACAGTATATATTATTATTTTTTGCTTTAAGTGTCGCATCAACCGCTGGATTTATTAGCGATGGAATCTACTGTTTCTTACGCTACTGTGATTCGGATAGGGTAACATTGAGATATCGGTTCAAACCATCGAATATATGTCAGCAGTAAAATGGAGATATATATTTTTGCATTAGCTAGATCACGGCCAAAGTCTATGTGACTAAATATATTTCATGCAATGTGTAATAGTTACGTGACAAAGTTTATATTTTTATATAATTCTTTAAGTCATGTAAATAATATAAGATTTCAAGTATCATATGGTCGAAGGTACATCACTGATTACTACTATCTGCTCAACTCGTATTGATAAGATCGAGACATGGGGCAATTTAATATTTTTTTCACGTGAGAGTTGACTAGTGGAGAGGACAAGATCTCCCGGCGAGCTTTTTTCAAACCGTGGACGCCCCGTCGTTGCACGGGCATTCCCAGTGTACTTGTGTGGTACATACGTTGCACTATAATATGATGGTGATATCAATTTTCTGTTATAATAGTAATATAATTTTGTTCAATGAAAATTAAATATTTGAAAAAATATTATTTTTGAGGGTTAACAGTTTTGTGTCAACCATTCTAGTAAACTGGCTTGGCTAATTAAAAAAATGTTATCTCACTTCGTTTATACATTTGATCAATTTGAAACCAACATTAAAATTATTGCTTGAATTGAAATAAAAAATAATTATATGTTATAAATTTAAATTATAAATAATTAGAATGTTTGTATAAGTAAAGATAGGCGATAAAGTGTTTGAGCGTTTTTTTTTAAATTTCTCAGCGTTTGTTTTTTACTTTTTAACAGTTTCAAAAAGAAATTTCCTATCTTCTTGGAAGGCGAAGAATCCTTATTTCCTTTAGATTCAGTCCATAGAGAAGTGAATGTAAAATTCATTAATTATTGTTTTCAATTACTGTGAGTGAACAATTGAATTGGACAACAATTGAGTTGAACACTAACTGTCTAATTCAATATTGATTGTTTTCAGTTACTGTAAGACAAACACATACTTTTGCTTTTTGACTAAAAACAATCAACATTTTACATCTCCAGAGACTGCGAAGCCAAAAACATGGATTTCTTCGCAGCGATTGGAGACGTTGACTCTGTAAAGAGAAGTGCATTCTTAAATTGATATCGCATTATCTAAAGGCAATTAAAAATGTATATCCATGGAAATATAATTTTTTTATTGTCTTTGATTGATGTGAGAAAAATTCATAGACTGGTTTCCCTATATCTAGAAGTTTGAAGTTTTCGATGTCTCTAATCACTCCGAAGCATTTTATTGTTTGCCTTACATTAACTAAGAACAATGAACATTTCACGTCGTTAGATACTGCGAAGCGAAGAACATGGATTTTTTGCAGCGATTGGAGACATTGAAAAATTAATATTTCTCGGCATGCAGAAACCAATTCATGAACTTTCCTCACATAAACTTGCCGTTAGTGATGTGAGAAAAATTCATAGACTGGCTCCTCGACATCTAGAAATTTGAGGTTTTCAGTGTCGTCGATTGCTGCGAAGGAATCCATTACTTTGGTGTCTCTGAAGATATAAAATATTGATTGTTATTATTTACTGTAAGACCAGCAAAAAATGCTCATATAATTAGGCACTGAAAGGCTAAAATTTGTTTTGCATTAACTAAAAACAATTAACATTTAATATCTTCAGAGGCTCCAAAGCTAAAATCAAGGATTTCTATTTTAGCACCCCGATACATATGGGTATATGTTTTCCGTGGTGCTTAAATAATAAAAAGTTTATTTTTATTCCTCGCACTTTTTAGTACCCGAAAGTTGGTTTTAGTTTCCAAAATCATACCCGAATGGGACTTTTCATACCTGAGAAAAAAACATTTTTTTTCGTACCTAAGTTGATTGCAAGCCAATTCCATGCTCTGCCATTTTATTCTTCCTAGAGTAAAGTAAGAATTTAATGTACTCGGTGCCGTCCTATCCCTAATTGCGACGCATTTTTTGAGGTTTGACTATGACACACGAAAAACCTTTGTCAAATTCATTTTTGGCCCCAAACGGGCCATTTCTTTCACGCTTAGAAATGCTCTAACCATGATAAGATTAGAGCTGTCAAAACGCGTCACTCTGGAACATATTATATTATATGTATATACAGCAGGCAAGATAGCAGTCAGCTGTCGAGTTGCGCAAGACGTGTCGGAAGTGCGTCGCTCTTTGGGCGGTTAAACTTTTTGTTAATCAACCTAATTGCAAAATAACCAAAACCAAACGACAGGGAAAAATCACATTACACTTGTCAAACGTCATCAGATTTTCGATTTGTCGACTTGTCGACATGTATACTAAATTTCATCAGAATCGGTCGATTAATTTTTTAGCTATACCTACATTCCGCCAGTTTCGAAAATGCAGTTTAGAAAACCGTGTCATATGTCCGCCATTTTTAAAATTGATAGTGATAAAATCTGTCCTTAAAAAAATCATGAAAATCAGCAATTTCTTTCCTCACCTAAGGTTTCTTCCCCCCTTCAGAACGGGTCGATTTTCATCAAGGGAAAACCGGAAGCAAGAGTTGGAAAACATTTCGGCATGTTTATTAAAATTATGGGACACTAGGGTTACTCGGTTTCTAGTTTTCCGTTAATAAAGATAAGTCGTACAGCTATACCGAAAGACTAAAGTATTCTGGAAATACCAACGCAGGAAGTCACTTGCAGCTAACGCTTGAGCGCGAGATACGTTCACACCCCTCTTGGGATTCTCACCCCCTTCTTTTTGCGCTTTAATTATTGAAGGTCCCTTCATAATTGACAAACTCGAGTGCCGTCATCGCGACTTCGCTCGCACATCGCAAACACTTTTTAACCTAACTTTTCTACCCAACCGGGTTACACGAACTGCGCGAAGAGAGAACACCGAGGATATTATCGGGGCCCGAGTGACTTGCCTATTACAATTAACGAAGTTTCTCCGTCGTCGGAACTTACCTCGTAACTGACCGTGCGGTTCAAGCATTCCTTTTTCCATATCCTCTATCTATTCTTGAGGGGGTCGTTTGTTACGATGCTGAAATAAATCAAAGTACATTCTAACATGATTTCTTTAAAGATTCATTCGTACTATCGGCACTCATTCTTTCATCTACCATGACATCGGGTTGGTGCAGATTTATTTTTGCTTACTAAATTACCGAATGGATATGAAAAATTGTTCACAGGAATTTATTTTTTATCAAACCTAAAAAGCATTATTTCTATCAAAAAAATGGCAAAAGTTCTTATATCGTCTTTCTAAGGTTTTCCTAGGTATTGCATAGCTCCTACACAATTAATCTGTTTTTACAGCACTAATAGCTGCTTCTAATGATTCTTGAGTCTCGTTCCCTCGTAGAGCAATTGCTTTTCTCTTGTATTTATTAGGCATCCAAAAGAAAGGTAGGAAAAATGAATTATTTGAGTTTGTGAACTATTCAAGAAATACAAAAGTAACGATAACTTTTACAAAATAACTTCACCAGGATGTAAAACCTGAAACCTTCAACAAAAAAATTTAGCAGGAGACAGAATAATTAAAAAGGGTATTAAAAAGGTAATTAAATTTAAAGGTAAAATTTAAAGAGTAATTTAAAAGGTAATTAAAATTTTTTTTAATTGAAATAATTAAATAATTAAATTATCTACTTAACATTTTTTTGCCCAACTTCTGCTCGTACGCTTACACCTGCGCGCGACGCGAAACGAATTAAGCAGTAACATGTGAAATCTAATGCCCGGTGCTATGCAACAATCCCCCGGAATTACCCTACTAAAGAACGAATTCAGGTGACAAATATTTACTATCCTTTGGTATTAAAGCGAACATTTCAGGAGATTACATTTTATTCATATTTACACTGTCTTATCGTAAAAACGAAGGAATCGAATTTTGTCCTTGAGGTAACAATTCAAACTATTAGAGCAGGATCAACAAAAGGTTTCAAGTGTTCTTTAGTCACTGAGGATATTACCTTTTAAAAAACGCCTCGTGTCCTGCTTTTATCAGAAATTGTCTCACGTTAAGTAGAAGACTCTAGCCCCAAGCCGGTTACATAACCCCAAAGCCCCGATTATTCCAATACGGTCCGCCAAAAACTAAAAATTACTTTCAAATATTTGACTGATTTTTAAACAGCCCCCAAAGAAGGTTTCTGTTTACGTATCTTTTTTGCCCAGGTTCATGAACTTTACGGCCATGGCGTCAAAACTATTTGACATATTTTTAAACGAGGGGGAAATAGCCATACGATATATATTTTGTAAAATCGTTACAGGCTAGGACTCAAATGGAGACAAAATAAGGGAGCGCAAGCCCGGCGGCGTATAACAAAATCGAATGTATCGATTCAATGGAAATACATTTGTAAATGAAACGGTCATGAAAGTATACACCGAAGGCCATTCAATCTGAGCAGGATTGGCGCAAAGGAGCTCTATAAACGGTTTCGTTCGCCCTATCCTACAAAATCTGTATCGTATCGAAACCATTGTAATCGAAAAAGTTCTGTGAAGCGAGACCGATCGTTGTATCATGGACGCCATTGAACTATTCAATAAATATTTGCGTTCCGTCATGTCAAAATACCTTACTCCATAGAGATAGAGTATAGGATAGGACTCATAGAATATTAAATTCATAAATGAACCTAAATCACAATAATTAATTTAGATTCATTGTGCGTTGGTTCATTGACGCAATTTTATGCGTCAATAATTAATATGTAGCTTTATGAGACAAACGACGAATTAATCTGCATCTACTGAACGTTTCTCTATGACAACTTAATATCCACTTGGTCTTTATTTAAGCAACAAACAATGCACTTGGTTTGATAAGAGAGGTTGTCACTAGCCTGCAACAATTGTATTTCGCGCCACTTCCTCAAGATCAAATGATAGTACCCCTACTGTCCGCAAGTATTCTCATACAATTCAACACTCATACCGTCAAATTTTTATGATTGCTAAGGTATGGTCCATGGTTTCGTTACGCTCGTGTCATTCTTCTATTGTGTGCCCGTATTACAATACACCTTCCTGAACAGAAAATGGGAAAACCGAAAGAAAGAACAAGAAAAAATTCCTCAGAAACTGATAATGACGATGAAGATATAATGAAGACTCTAAATCGGATTTTAAAAAATCAACAGACGTCAGAGAATCTGGAAAGAAGAACGCTGTAAGTAAAAAGCTGTACACAAGCACTGTCATCCGTAGGGAAAAAATTTCTTACGGGGGAATATTTCTCATATGAATCACCCCAAACCTACTACGCATAAATATAATATTTTATGCATGGTGAGATATTTCTCAAGCATGTATATAAAGGGTCTTCGCAGAGATTGTTTTGTCAACCGGTGAGGAAGAGTAAGGAAAAAGATGCCCCCTACCTCCGGGCCGGACCCCTACCTTGCAAATCACGATTTATCTTGTTTATCGACCTTTTTTTCAATACTGGAAATAATTGTTATAGCAAAGGTAAGGTCAACAATACCAAAACAAGCTCTAAGGAGATGGAGAAACCCTCAACAATTAAGGAACATTAAAGGGCCCGATCCATCAACGAGAGTTCAGGAGTATATCGTAATCCGGGTAAGTTATCGGTAGAAATTTTTAACGAAGTCATAGCCCAAAAGAAAAACGTGACTCGACTATAGCGACGAAACCAATACAGTCTATCGATCACATAGGTCCAGAAAACGTAAATGCGTATATGACATTCGATAATAAAAATTTGAAGGACGGAGAATGCCTTCGGAATTATCTGGTGGAGGTTCTCGGGAACAGATTAGACGAAAAAACCTGTCTGCGTCCACCCATGTATAAGGACATTGCGGTCCGGTGGACTGAAATAATCTAAGAAGGGTTACCAAATGTTATGACGGACCATTTAATAAAACAGAATACGCCACCAAAAAACTGTCAACAAATTACTCCGTCAAACCTGAATCCGGAGGTTGAAGCCTCGATTTCGGAATTGACAGCGAAAAGAGATGACTGTATTATGGAAAAACAGCGAAAGATAGCCGTTAATGTTAGTATTTTTGCAAAAAAAAAATTTCGCATTATTACGAGATTTAATTCTGACAGCAAAATAGGACTATTCAAAAACCTTGAAAATGCAGGGAAATTTATTGGCCGTTTTACAACACGGCGAGACCCTACTTAGCAAGACTACAGTCAAGTCTCAACGAATCTGTTCGAGAGATGTTAAATGCAATTGAATCAGACCATATGCTATTCGGTCAGAAACGGAAAGAACAGTTAAAATTGGCAAAATCTTTCGAGGGATACTGCTCCGATCAAGTATTGAGTGTGGTAAAACTTTTAAGGTTCAGAGGGGGGACGTTAAAAAATATTTTCTTGTCCCAAATTGATAATGGCGACGTTAATATGGCCGACATGTTTTTTTTTAAATGGGATCATGAATTTTTTCACCAGAACATTTATCAGGCCAAAACTAACAAGTTTTGTAGAAAAAGTTTTTGATAACGTTCATATTTCTGTTCGTTAGCATAACATTTTTTAGCCGAAGTGGCGAGCTGCACCTAATCCATGTTTGGGTTTGTTCGGGCTATCCCAAAGAAACACAGCCACACTTACACGCACACTTACACGAGGGACGTTAAAGACCTTACCTCCTCCATTACCGTACCTAATGGTACATTTCGAACAGCGCTAAAATAGTAAAAAAGGTATTTGAACCAAAAAATTATGAACGATATCAAAAAACTTTTCGTCGCCGTTTTGAATTTTGGACCAAACAATATATATCTTTAAACATTCCCGTTTGAACCCGAAACGTTTCATTGCACTCAATACTTGGTCGAAGCATTATTTCTCGAGATGAATAAAGTGTAAGATTAAAATGAGACACCGGTATGATTCGTGAACATTTATTTAAAAAAATAAGGTATTAAAATTTAAGAAAAAAACAATAAACACAAAAAAAAACACATACATACCCCATGGCTCATACCCACAAGAACCCAGAGCTCATAACTGAAACTTTCTGTGATGTGATTGTTAATATAATTAAGACTGCATGTGCAATGCAATGCATTTTAAGCTCGAATTCGTAATCAGCGAGCCAAAAAACGTCTCTGAATTCATTTTTTGTGTATGGTTTACCTGCTAGATTAGGCACAATTACATTTATTGTCTAAAAAACGTGTTTTTTGTACTGTAGTGATAATCAACATCCACTAAGGGCAACATAAGCCCTTAATAGTGATAGTGTAGTAACAATTGATCTCCTAACATCCTACATATACATTTACATTCGTCGTTATGCGCTCAAAAAAATTTTTATTCAAGAAAAACAGAGTGGAAGTAGGTGACATACCTGCATGTCACTATGCTTCGAAGGGTTGATAACCTGCTGTTTGAAGACCTAGAAAGGTTATGGTAAGTCTTTGAATAATGACACGAGTGTAACCAAACCACGAATACGTCAGCGACCATAACAAGTTGACGGTATAATCGTCGACTTGTGTGAGATTACTGGCGTGAATTAGGGGTACTACATTTCGATCTCTTCATACAATCAAGGGGCACAGTCACTTACGTGCAAGTTCGTTTAATTTTTCAATTCTCAATACCTCCATACTTTTTAACTCAAAATTAATACCTACAAATTCCTGTGGATGTAATCGCACATTAAGGAAGTTTTCAAGTTTAACTCACATTTGTTGCAGAACGTCTAAAGATGCAGCAGACAATGAGTAAATGTTACTTTGTACTTTGTACTTTGTACTCAAATAAATGTACTCGGTGATTCAAATCCTTACATTCAAATTTCGTTTCTGTTCAAATACAAGTTTTGATAAAGGATAAATAAAGGATAAAAGGATCAAATTGTCTATAAACCCAAAAACACATGTTGTATATTCATCACTGATGAGTTTATATCGATACTTTTGCAGAGCTCAAGGTAAAAAAAAGAAAGGTGGAAATCGTCGGTTTTATTCTTCACTTGACGACGCACAGAAAAAGGGAGAGGCGGGGGGGGGGGGGGATGGGGAATTAAGGTGAAGATTTAATTTCTGATTAGGTGGGCATCGTACGCCGACCTCCGTTTTCCTTACCCTTTCCACCCTCTCTTCTTTGCCCGAGCTTTCTCCCTGAGGAGCAATCTTCCTCGGCCATTGTGACTGACAGAAACGCGGCGATTTCACGAGATGGAAGAACCAAGTCGCATACGAATCGCCTGCTTAGGCACTTCTGCCAACCATTTCCACTAATAACGAGTAGTGCTTCTGCCGCTTCTGCTTTTTCTCTTCGTCCTCTGCCCCCACCCATTTGCCTTTCCCTCTCCGCTTTCCGTCCACCATCTTATATCCAGTAAACCACGGAATGCGCGAGAGTGAAAAGCTTTCTCACATAATCATAAAGGCTTTTCAAGCTTGGGAGAGGCAAAAATCTATTGCATCACCTTTGCGCTTTTTTTTAAATCGGCGATCTGTGATATGTAGCAAATTTTCGAAATTTGGGAACGCTTCGTGAATAATAAACTTAATACAACGTGAGTTGACCAGAAATATTTTGCATGAGCTTTAATAATCGCAACTTGTTGGACAAAAACATTGAACTTTCTCATTACGAGTATAAAACTCAACAGATGCAGCAATTAGGTAGTAATCATCTTTAACGAAAATATATATTTATCATACTTTGCCAGGCCCGAGTTATCAGACCTTTTTGAAGTCAGCCCGTCGAAAAAATGCTCAAATTTTTCTCTACCAATCTTAATAATTGTACTATATGCGAAAATAAAAAATATCCCTTTTTGTCAAGTGCACAGTCTTTGTTAGACTGATATTTGATCAGATATTTTTTATACAATTTTTCTTTGCTGTACCTACAACAATCGATAACCTGAACAACTCTGGATCCTTTTTTTATCGATTTAAACGTGTTACACTCACGCATTTTTTTTATCTAGATTCATATATTTCTGGTTTGTAATATTTCGTACGTTTTTTTAAAAATCAATCATGTTCATCTTAAATACCATAAAAATGAATTTAATAACTATTGATAACAACTACTATTGACATAATAATGTGCTCACACATTCATGAACTTTTCTGTTAATTTTGAGAGGAACAAATTCATGAAGTTGCAATCCGTGACGCAGTCCGTGAGAGGGCAACGCGGCATTGGCATCTTGAAAGTCCGCTGCTGAATGTCCGTTACAATTTCATGCCGATTGCCATTACACTTCATACCAGATAACCCGTGTGCACAACAGCTCGCAGGACTTTCGATCACTGTAGCAATGCTCATGAATTAATTAAATGTGCAATTAACTTTTACAAAGGAGCCAGCACTTGTTGGCAGTTGACCAATAATCGAAAAATTGGATTTTGATTATTAACCATCTAGTCTGGCGAATCGTTCGAGTATATGTAGAAAATACTACCCTTCGAAATGACAATAAAGATGAAAAACAATCATTTTTTCCATGTAGCCGAAGCTCATAACTGAAAAAAACACATAGACATGCATTCAGTAGAGCATAATCGAGCCTTTTGCATAAAAGTAAATTACCAGTCAGCGTGAACTATATACTAGAATTTCAAATCCGTTTCCCGAGGGCCATAATTGCTCGACCCTAGTTGCTGCAGTAAGTAAAAAAAAAGTAATCGAAAAACTCGACGAAATGTGCACTACTACCGAGTACGTTTCCGAACATTCGCAATGTCCGGCGTGCTGAAAGGATCGTTGCGATGCGGGAGCCGTGCTTTCAACATTTGAAAAAAGGTAAACGATCAGCATGGTTGCACCAACGTTGAACGCAGCGATAAATCCGTAGTGGCGAATCACTGGGGCTCGTAATTTTTCGAGTAAGCTGCACGATAATTTTCCGTTCGGAAGTTGCGGTGGGTGATGCCAGAATGAGATGGCGAAGGCCGAATAAGATAAGCAGAAGGACGCGTAGGGTTGAAGAGAGGAAGAAAGAAAGAGAAAGGGAGCGAAGAGGAAGAGAGAATTCGCAATAGAAAAACATAGAACGACTCTCGGGCGTCTAGAGTAACGTTTTGCTGCCCCTGACACCAACCGCCACGACGATACAGACCCGCGGGTCTCTGGAATCTGCGAGCTAGTCTTTTTGCCCTTGCTGCCGTTGACACATTTCTTGATTTTCAGAACAATAGGGCCATAAAGCTCACGGAGGTAGGAGTATAACGTGGCGAACGAGCGAAGTCAGCCACACCCGGAGTTAGGTGGATCGGTACTACGTGAAGCACGCTCGTGAAACGAGCGGTTCAGCTTCAACGAAAATGTACCGTCGCGTGTGCTTTTCCCAAGACTTTAAGGAAAAGAAGAGGAAAAAAAAAAGAAAGGAGACAAACGGAAGTGAGGAAGATTCGAAATGCGTATCGCGTAGCTGCTTACGAACGCGTTTGTCGCGCACATCTCGATTTACGGGCGGGGTGATGCTCGGCTTATATTATTTCCTTCTCGTCTTCGCCTCCCTGCTCCACCTACGTTTACCATTGGTCGCCAAATCTGAATTAACCGACTTCTGCTCCTGCGTTTCGGGGAATACCGCGATGAAAGGGGCCCGGAATTTTATATAATTCTCGGAGGAACGATTCCTCTGAGGGCTGTGAAACTTGAGCCAGTGTTACGATTCTTGGGAAAAGTATCTTCTAGGCAGTCCGAAAGCGACTTTGAAGTTCGATATGCCAATGATTAGATATTACACTTATTAGAAAAATTGAGGGAACAGTAAAATTTCAAAAATTTTTCATTGATTTTTGAATAACTGTATCTTCGTGACGAATGGTCGTATCGTAAAAAAAATTGGGCTTTAAAACCTTAAAACTCTAGTTTAGGAATCTCACCGGTGACATTTTTTTTAAGCAACACGCTCGGCGTGAATCTGAGAAATAGGGCGAGGCGAAACTTTTCGATTTTTTTTAAATCGTCCTCGAGCTCCATTTTGTTTTTGAGCTTCATCAATACTAGGGTCATTTAGCCCGATTCTTCAGCTTCAAAACGGTAGTTTTTGGACCTCTGTACGACCATTTGTCGCTGAAATATCGGCGTTTACAGAAAAAGGAGCTTTTTTCGTAGATCATCAATATCTCATGAACTAATGATCATACATCGAGCTAAAGGTGGGTTTCGTAAACTGGAATAAATTTTTTAAAAGCACCTTTTACTACTTTACAGAACATTTTTTTTCAACCTTCATATTGATTCGTAAAAGTACGAAAAAATGACTTTTTTCCCGTTGTGGAAAATCCACGTCAACTTGGCAAATATTGCGAAAATGACTCATGTTTCTAGGTTTTTTGAGTTCAATACATGTCCAAAGACCCTCCACAATTTAAAATTGGTCGGCTGAACCGTTATTTTTGATCGAAGCGTCAAAGTTTTATCAAAAATTAAGGGAGCTTTCCAGTGTGAAATTTTCAAAAAATCGATTTTTTTTTTTTTGCTTTATCGAATAGTATACACTCTTCCGAATATTCCCTGAAATTTTCATGCCGAAATTCAGATTATTTCGGTTACTGTACAGCATTTCTTGGAAGAAGGCAACGGAGCGCTACAGCTACGGCGAAACTTTGAACGCGATTTTCTCGAAACAGCATTTTTCAAAACGGTGTCCAACTTGGAGGGCAGAGTTTTAAAGCTATCGAGTTGAATTTTTTACACAATATTCTTAACGTTATAGTTTATCGTGCTATGGAAGCTTTTTTTTTTTTTTTGACATCTTCCTATTTTTTTGTAAAAAAAACTGCCAAAAAATGCTAAAATCGATACTTTTTGTTCAAACCGGCGCCATTTTTGCAAAAAAAAAAAAAAAAAAGCCTCCATAGCACGAAAGCCAATTATATACCGATCAATAATCTTTTTGTGATTTTTGTTTCAGATAAAAATTGTGACCCCCAACGTGGACACCACATCCAAGTGCATTTTCTGCAACAATTGTTTCATCATTTTTATAGATATTAATTAATAAATAAATCGATCTTTAAAAAATTGTTTTGTATTCTTCAATACCCAATTAATATACAAAAAAAACCAGACCGATTAGATTATTTTTTCTTTAAAAAAAAAAATCGCGAAAAACAGCGATTTTTCGGGCTGTCACACTGGAAAGCTTCCTTAAAGGAACACTTTTATTGTTCTTTAAATGTCAATTAATGATGATTGAAATGAAAAAAAAATCCGTTATTTTTTCTCCATGTTTCGCAATAACTTTTCTTTAAATAAAAAAAAATCGAAAATTTTGGCCTCACGCTATTCCTTAGATTCACGCCGAGCCTGCTGCTTAGAAAAAATGTTACTGGTGAGATTCGTAAACTAGAGATTTCAAGCTGTAAAACCCCATTTTTTAAAGATACGATTATTTTTCACGAAGTTACAGCTATTGAAAAATCGATGAAAATTTTTGAAATTTTACTGTTGCCTTAAGTTTTATAATGAGTGTATAAATTAGTGTTTATAATAATAATCCTTGGACGTATAGAGGTAGGTTCTGCGAACCAGCGATCGTTAAAAGCGTTTTTCTCAAAATCACCTTTTCGAAATTGGTGCCACAATGTCGCAAAAATCACTGCATATAGGTATGACGTATATGATTTAAAAAAGTATGCATTCTTCTTTTACTAAAGGAACAATATATCCTAATTACTCTCGTATATATTTTGTCAAACTCTTTTAATTAGTCTACTCTAACGCTAACGCTACTCTACTCTACTCTAACTAACCTACTTATTGTTAGTGCATTGCAGAACCTATATCAAATGGGAACAAAGTGGTTTTTGCCCCAAAAATGAAATCTATGAAACGTCCAATTTAAAGTATTTTAAAAATAATGAACAAAGTTATTATAATAAATAATTCTTTAGTTCATTGTGAACAAAAATTATCTTTTATTGTTAATTACAATCACGTTGTTAAAGACTCCGTTTTCTAATTACTCGAGTTCTGACGATGTACATCGAAAAATATGTATCAAGTTAAAAGAATACGATGTTTGTCCAAGAAAATGTTGAAAAAAAGAATCCTGTAACATTATAAAATAATAACTTTTTTAACCCTTTGCTTACTTATTCGAGATCGAACGATTTTTTTCCCCCGCCATAATACGACGAATTTTACTACGTCACGTTCGGATTATCATGCCAATTAAAAAGATTCGCGGCACTAACAGTAGTCATACATACACTTCAGAAATCAAATGATTCAGCATTTCGGATATTGGTAGGGAAAATCATACCACAAGAATACTCATTGAGGAAAACGTCGTCTCCACGAGCGCTGAACTTTTCCATTCGCGTAGTACAGGGGATATCGCGTAATCAATAGATGTACGGTGTCATATACGACAACGATAAGAGGTGTTATCTGTAAAATAGTCGTGTCCCTTGAGCTTATGTAGGCCATGTGTACCGGCTAACAAATAATCCGTGTGAGACTCCTAGAAGCAAAGAGATGAACTAGCGCGAGGGTTGATTATTTCAAGAGGTACGCGGTTCTCGGGATTGAATTCGTGTTGAAGGGGACTTGAACCTTGTGGCGTCGCTCATCTCCCACGGAGCGGATGAGGGCCCACGCCTCTCGGTTTTCCATCGCAGCTCGACCTATCGTCCCTCTCTTCATCTCTCTTTACCTCATCTTCCACCCCCCCGCCGCCAAGCATTTTATCCGAACGAGGCGGAACCCCCACCGAAAGTGAGAAAACCGCTTTATCTAACCGCGAATAAACGGACAATTTTCCACGTCACCGAAGTTGTCTTTCACGTAGAACCTCGAACGGTCCGCGCCTCGGACAATAATAAGGGCTTGGAAAGCTCAGTGTCTGTGACAGTAAAGTAAATGGTCCAGCCTTTATTCTGAGTGAGATCATTCCAGTGAACACGAAGATAATAATTCATCAACACTTTTTCAACATTCAATGTTAATCTTACTCGTTAATCTACTATTAAGACTTGATCCATTTACTAAGACAATTTTGTTCTCTAAGTGAGGAACGTTGGTACATTTCTTTCTAACGGATTGTATTCATTTTGTATGGAAGAAAAATAAAACGATAATTCCCTTGAGAGAAAGCAATAAAACTTAATATAATGACATCGCCAATCTAACTGCAATTGAGGTTGTCAAGATTATTATGGATTTTGGTAAAGTTATTGCAACCAAATAGTAATTGTAGCGGTACCAAGTAAAAACGGTTTCAAGGAACCTGGAATAAATGAATTGCTAAAATTGCCATGCATTTTTTTGGTAAAATCATTGCAGCTCAACAGCTATTATCGGCTCGTTCTACTGAATAAATAATAACTTGGGTTGACTATTATACATCCCTCATTTGGAGGTACCAAAGAATTGTTGTTTAGAAAATAGAATATAACGTTACCTTAGGAATTATTTATTTTCTCGAACTAACGAATACTCGGAATAATCAAATATTTTATTGTTTCATCACAATATTTCCTTGGCCACCTGTGAATGAACAGTCCAGTGCATCCAAGTGATCTTTTTTTTCATTGTGATTAAAACCTTTTTGGATGATCGTGAAAAGATTGATTGACAGAAGTGCTATGGAATTTTTGGACGATTGCCAATGAGATACCGTTGCCCATATTCTTGTACCAACAAAACTGTGCCAAGTACACCTATTAGACATCAGTTACTAGATGGGGTGCTCTTGTTATCCTTCCACTGCGAAAGATTAATGCCGTATTCACATGTACAGTGTAGTTTCGTTTTGTTTTTTTTAAATGCGTTTTCCAGCTGAACGGAGGTGGCAGAATCCATAGCACGAAGCGGCACGTGCCGACACGTTCCAAGTAAATCAGTTAGTCCGTTCGTTGAAAGACGACGAGGCTCCTACCCGAGCCTATTTAGCGACGGTGCCCGCGCGTGCGTGCGTCCATCGTTTGGCGAGGTTTATTGGGGCGGTGCAACAGGTCGGGTTATACCAGAGTGTGTTCTCTCACCACCATCATTAGTCAACGTCACCACCCGACTCTCCGTGTACCTACCTCAGCGCTGCTCATGCCGCTCGTGCCGCACTCTACTCTGTCCTATTCCATTCGTCTGTTACTCTGTGTACGTCGCTTCGTCTCTGTCCTGCCCTTGCTCGCTTTACACTGCTCGCCCTCTACGTGCTTGTATCTATTACCGGCGTAACGTCAAACACTAAATCGTTTCAATCCCAGCTCTAACAGCCAGTCATCTGAGCAAGTGCTCGTTCCGGAATGGAATACCAGATTCAGTAGTTATCCCGAAACTTGGGCTCACAAACTAAGCACAGAGAAAACAGTTTTGAACGAAACACAAAGTCCGGCTGAGGCATATTCGAGTTATGTGATCAGCGATCCGGAGGTAAGGATCATTTTCTATCGACAGTGACTTTTCAGAAGTGACGAGCCGTAAAGACCTAATCCGTGTTCAGGTCTGTTTGGGTTTGGGTTTTGGGTTACCGAACAAACCAAAACAAACTCACACCCACATACACATGCACACTTACACTAGGGATGTTAAAGACATGTTCCTTGTAGTACATTCTGAATAGCGCTAGAATAGTAAAAAAAAAGTATTCTAACCTAAACATTATTAACGCTGTTAAAAAACTTTTCCTACAAAAGTTGGTTTTCACCTGACAAGTTTTGTGGTGAAAAAAATTCATGATCCCATTTGCAAAAAACATGTCGGCCATCTTAACGTCAACGTTTTGAATTTTGAACCAAAAAAGATGTTTTTGCGAACGTCCCGCTTTGAACCCTTAAAGTTTTATTATACCCAATACTTGTTCGGGGTAGTATTT
This sequence comes from Ophion costatus, assembly GCA_951751655.1. Taxonomy (NCBI): domain Eukaryota; kingdom Metazoa; phylum Arthropoda; class Insecta; order Hymenoptera; family Ichneumonidae; genus Ophion; species Ophion costatus. Next base: position 14,257,436 of record OX632362.1, on the reverse strand, counting down.
TCCGAGATAAATCAGGTGTAAGATTAAAACGGGACACCCAGTGTATTACTGCAAAAATGTGAACTTTCTGGCTTATGCATGTTTCGAGATGTTGTACTTTGAAGATTGAACAGGCAGTCAGACGGATGGTCCTTCTCATGAGAAAGGAAGTCCCGTTGGCTTGTCCACCATTAGCAGTTTCGTAGTGCAAGCCGGGAGAATGAGTACATCAATGTGGTTTAATTCAGAAAGTGGAGGAATTTGCAGCCCGGTCTATGAGACCGGGGAATGTCACCTCCTGGCTTTGCGAATGGTAGGGAATAAAAGTTATGAATAAATACTACATGATTGTCAGATTCAATGCCAATAAGGGTTGGTCCCTTCTCTGGTCTCGAGACTATCTGTCTCGCGGTTGGTCTCTTCTGTAGAGAACGTGGACTTGATCCTTAGGGATAATATCTGAAGATTACCAATGGTCCTATCGCAGCGTTCCATCTTTTCGAACTTGCCTATTCAGCAGTGCGAAGGCACAGGAAACGTCTCCTCGGGTATGCGTTCCTTTGTATTAGGATTTTTGCGGTAGAGCGGACTCTGTATGCCTGTTACATAAGAGCGGGCTCATTAAGCTCGTAGTATTACACCTCCTCCTCCTCTATATCGTACCATTTTCTCGGCATTAAGTTGCGCGTTGTTTCGCAACTATACAGAGCAAAGCTGAGGCTAACGGCGAGGCCAGTAGGACCGAAGGTTTCGCTGGATCGCAATCCCCATACTCTCCTATTGTTGTTGGTCACGTGTGGATACGAGCTTTGGACTTTCAAGCACCGTCCCTCTGCCTTACTTTGTTGTTTCTCCCGCTCTTTCTCGCTCTTGCTACTTTTCCTTTTTTGTCTCCTGGCTTCACGCTTCCGGTTGCTGCTGCCGGTACCCTTCCCTGTTTCGCATATGCCCCCGTTATACAACCCTCGCAACATCTCACCGCGATGGTCCAACGAAAAGTACCTAGCAAAACTAGCTGCTTTCGTACGAGGGTAAGCCCTTTCCGACAAATCCACCACCTCATTTAGCACCCGAGCGGATTAGTAAGAAAATCCTCGTTCTTGTGTTTTGTTATGTCTGGCCATGTACCAGCGACTACTACTGCACAGGAAAAGCCACTGCAGCTAAGGAATCGTCTAGGTCTTCTCAACTATACGTTTTGGGGCAACTGGAATATCCTCTCATGTTCTTTCTTGTAAAATCGACGGAACATAAAGCTAGTAGGTCGATGCAATGCGTTTTCTTTCTCCTTTGGTCCCTCGGTCAACGGTGTGCCCGAGGGCCGATTTACTTTTACCGCACGCACCCTTTGATTAGGCTGATAGGAAAACTTTTAATCTATACAATGCTACGTCTGGTCAGTCCTCGGTGTTAGTCGTCCGATGGAAATTCCCTCGATTCATGAAACTCGAAACAGTGTGTACCCTCAAAACATGCAACAATAATTCGACAATAATATGCCGGTAAGAAATTAATGAAGTTTTCAAGGTGGTATTTCTCTCATAGTGTTGATTTGATTTTCCAAATTTCCAAGTCTGATAAAAGTGGAGAATATTCCGAACATCAATGGAACGACTTCGAACTGAAAGTTTGTCGAGTAGGATCATATCATTGGTTTTATTTGGATTTTCTTGATACCGTTGAATCGGCTGATTCGGAAAAACAAAGGTTAAGAATTCAAAATGGAAGAAGAAGAATATCATCATGGATGATATTCTTCTTTATCATATTTATCTAAATATCATCATCTTTCATGGAGTTCATTTCTAGATATATTTAGAGGTTGTGCTTCGCGGAAGAAGTTATTCTTCGCGAATGATTGTATTCTGAAGCGTAAGTGTAAGCTCACAGATCCGTCAGGCGGGCGGGCATTAGTAGTATATGTCGCACGTTTCTGTCTTATCATATTTTAGTGGCCTAAATCAGATTCGTGATCTCATTTCAAAATAATTAAAGATAGAATTCCGGTAACAGCAAGAAGAGTAAACCTACATATAAGTGCATGTTTAAAAAAATAGTGATGCAGCCTTCGTGAGAATGCTTTGATTACTTTTTCAACTTTTCCACCTGGTTTACACAACTAAGTCGATGACATGTGATGTCACGACTGTGCATTCTATGCACTTCTCAATGAGGCTTCGAAAAAAGGAGGACATACATTTATTGCTGAGAAGAGATTCCTAGGCCACAGGGAGTGTGGTGGTCATAATCAGAATGAAGAACTGCCTTCACCAAACGAGACAGTCCGTACCACTGGAAAATCCTTGTCTCTTCGGACCTGTATATAAGACGATTTATAAATCGAGATATCAACGTCTTTCGAAATACCAACACGGTTATAAATTCAAATTCCTCTTGTATAATAAACGAAAAACATCGAGCCAAGAAATCGATGTTTCAGATTTTCAGTTTTCACATATACTGCATAGCATAACAATCAAAATACAGTAAAAAGTAGATAAAAAACCTCGCAAAAAAACGAATAAAATCCTCATTTAGATTTATTCGGATTGTCAAGAGGGGTGAAATTTTAGTCGGGGTCCAGAAGGATTCCGTCGAAGCTTTTCATTTCAATATCGATCAACGACGAAGATCATTTTCGTGTGTCCAGCATCGAGGATCAGACCGGTGTGAGGAAACACTAGCGAGAGGACGTAGGAGGAGAATCCCTATGTGGCAAGGTTGAAAGCCGCTGTCAACATCTCTCAGTGGGCAGCACTGTCCAGCAGGGAAACCTTGTTATCAACCACCGACCATTAGGGAGCCAAGGCGACAAAATGCCGAGCAAAGTGCCATCTTTCCTAAATAATTACGATCCGGTGTGCTCTCTCTACGTGGCTACTGTGCCTGTCGTCGATGCTGCCGCTCTTCATATACTTCCGTATATATACTATATTTTCCTTATAATCGTTAGATCGTTCGCCCACCATGGTACGAAGAAGCCATGGTCCTATCATTGATCGTCTACTTCCGTTTTTATGTGTATTTCACGCTTCCATTTCCCACTAAAGTAATCAAACCTGAATAATGCATTAACACGCTTGGTCACGACATTTTCCATTTGATTTTAACTTCTTAGTTTTTTAGTATTTTACGAAATCGTGATAAGAAATCACATTTGTACCGCTTCAATTAAGTTTTGTGCTCGGAGAAATACGTTCGAGTGATTCGGTCGAAAAATCGTGCGTCGTGTAGGATCTGCATGTAAAGGGGTACTACTTAATGTATTCTAGTGACACTAAAATACTCTTAATACGAAACGACTCGCGTCTGGTCGATGGAAATTCTTCATCCATTTTAAGGTGATGCAGAGAAACTCGATCTTGGACAATTCACGCGGCAATTTGAGAAAAACAGTATTTTTCCAAAATTTAAGTTGTTTGGATCATTATTTTAGATTCCATTTTTTTTTTGGTTGATAGGGAAATTGATACAAGATATAGCTATCATGTTGGCACTCATAACGACCCGGTCAGTGTGTCATTGCGGCTGAAGAAAAAGGAAAAATCTTGTGACCGCTAATTTTTTGAATAATGCAGCAATGTCCTAATGGATGAATCGTGTGCCAAGATTGAAAGGTCTGAACATTTTCGTATATTTCAACAAATGCTGATTATTCCAGTAATATTACCGGAACATGTTAACACGAGAAATTTTCATTTTCGTTGCGCATTTTTCCTATTGGCCGAATTGTGCGGGCAAAGTCTTGTGTCCAAAATCTGAGTTAACGTAAATGTTCTAATGAGAGTATACGTTCTAAGAACTCCTGATTAGTGGTGAATAATATGTGAAAACCATGTGGTTAATAATCTGTATCAGATTTTATGATTTAATATAATCGAAACGCTGCTTAATAATATTAATCTTAAATGATAAATAATCTTAAGAAATTTATTTACGCAATTGGATTCATTTGGTTCCTTATTTACTAAATTATATTTGCAATAAAATCGTAAAGTTCAATGACTTGAATAGATCTTATAAATTCTCATTTAGTTCAATCAGGCGACATAAGGCTGAGAAAGATGAGTACACCTTGTCACTAATGAACTTCCAATTAAAATTAGCGGAAAGAATGGACGCATGAACATTTTCAATTGGATCGCCATCGTAAAATTTCTATAGTTAACAATAAAACTGACTGAACGAGGACAATCCCGATATTTTAACATTATTTACATCCACATGTACTCTACAAATAAGGATAGATTGCCGTAAATCAGTTTGTTTTGCGTGTGGGATCTATGAAAACTAAGACCAGAACTTCAAAAAGATATGTTAATATCAGCGGACATATTGTCCTATCATTTTCGAGAATAAAGAAAAAAATGACATCCTCACTTTGCGTATTAATATTCAGCTATTTTTTATGGCCAATGGTTCAATGCGTATAAAACAATTTCAATAAACTTCTATTGTATGTTTTTTTTCTCATAATCATTTCATAATAGCTCAAATAACCAATATTCTTTGTTGTTTTGTTATGTACGCACGGTGGATTGTTACGCTTTATTGAAAATCCATTTCTAGTTTTTTTCGCTATATTTTCGAGGTTCTGTACACAATCGTTGGTGACCAAAAAAAATTATTTGGTCATGAAATAGACCATATACGCATTTCATGAACAACATGAAATTATGTACATGCATGGTCCGGAAATACTCCGATAAGTTGGAATCTTGCATATTACGTCCTCATAAATTTATTTCGTTGCCAAGTTGACGATACGAGCAAGTTTTTTTTTTAATGCAAAACTTCCATTACGAGTAAGTCCGCATTCCAATCGTCTGTGCGTGAGTGACGTGCGTATAATTGTTAAAATGTAAGTTCCACATAGGAAAGTTTTGTGTAAAAAAAACAAACTTGCTTATCTGGTTAGTTTTGTGATGTACAAGTTTAAGCAATCCCGTGTAGAAATGGGTCCCGCGTAGAGCTAGCCGCGGTCTATTTTTTCCCATTATTTGCTAGCGGCTGGCAGTGAAACTAGTCCGCCGCTAGCTTTGTATGTAACACTTGAAAATCTAACGCCTAGCCAGATGTTCTAGCTCGGTGCTAGATACCTCTTAGATAGACGCTAGCTGGAAAGAAAGTTATTTTATAATTCGACGCTGGATAGGGTACGCTGGTTAGGGTTGAATAGAAAATTAAAAGAAATCTGATCACTTTGGAAAAATAACAAATTTTATTAAATATTATAAATATCGAGTATTAATACACGTAAGAAGTAAGATACGTAGGTTAGAAATTATTATAATTAATATCATATTTGAAGTAATTTTTTTTTGTTAAATATTTATCGTTTTTTAATGGTGCGCGATCGCGTTTGTATTTTTTTTTGTTATTGTTGTACTGATTATTACTTCATTGTTTATTGTATTGTTGATTACTTCTTTTGTGGATTATACCTTTTTAATCGTTGAGCGCTTTTTTTACGGTGCGTGATCGCGCCATATTGTATCTCGAAGGCTTTTGCTTAATTTTTTTTTCAATGAAAAGTTTTTTTAGGTTTCGAAAATGAAAAATTAATTTCAGTCAATAATTATTGACTCAATATAATTATAATTTATGATATTATTGAAGTTAAATTACTGGGCACATCGAGAAAAGGTAACGCATAAAAAAAAATCATCTTAATTTTTGTTAGCAAATTTTTTAAAACCAATATATGCATAATATGTCGATATAATTTTATCATTGCATATCAATGTTTGTATCTTTCTAAAACTACTTGGATAATTCATTTTTTCTTGCAATTGAATGTTAATTTTTATCAAAAATTGCACTTACCATTGCGTTCTTGATTTTGCAAACGTTTTGCGATCGCATCGTTTATATCGGCTTTTATAGCTCGGTATTTACGGACTCTATCTCGACTGGATTTTTTCTCCCCTTTTCGTCCATAATTTTTAATAATTATTACTTGAGGAATAATTTTTCTCCGTCTGATAAAACTGTCACACGAAGAAAAAAGGTTATAATCCACCGTGCCATGCACTCAGACCGGCGACTCGATGTATCGAGAGAAAATCTGTTTTCTCCATCTAGCGGCTAAGTAAGTAACACTGCGAGAAAACATATGAGGAAAACTACTTTACCGTCATCTAGCGGCGAGGTACCCAAAACTAGCTAGTAAAAACTTGCCAGCCACAACCTAGCGCCTCGCGAGTTATGCTATCTAGATCAATCTAGACAGCGGCTAGGGTCAAAGTAGTTTATGCCGAGTGAATTTCTACACGGAATGTACAAGTTTCTAACTACCATAATGTTATTTTTTATCACTAAATTTAACAATATATTTCACACAGTCCAGTATCGGATACTCCCTCAACAACTTTAAGAAGAAAAGAAACGCCAAGCAAAAAAAGTTTTTTTGGAAACATTATCGGTTGTTTCACTACCTACAAAATTTAAATCAAACTCCAAATATTTTATTCCAAACAGTGGTTTGAATATGTTGATATATTCCATTTCAAACATTGGTTTCATTGAAATTATTACTTTTTGAATTTAAACGTATAAAAACGTGAAATAACTTTTTACAAAAACGCCAAGCAAGTTTTTAGTAATATACACAAAGTTGTGAAATCCTAGAAATAATATTTTTCTCAATATTTTATATAAAAAATCATATTACTATTATAATAGAAAAATCGAATCACGATTATATAAAGGTAAAACGTATGTATCCCAACAAATACACGGGAAAAACTGTGCAACGACTTAGCGTGCATGGTTAAAAAAAAGCTCGACAAAGACTGTTTTCTCAACAACTTGACTATCAGGCTAAGAAAGACGTGAATTGACGCAATTTATTATGTAAGTGCAAACCAAATTTCGGATTCCGCAAAGTATAAATCAAATCAGTTATGTACCCCTAGACCATACGGTTCTTTAAATCTCATTTCATTTGCATGTTTGAAAAGTTATGTTGACTCCACAGACGATTCCACAGATGATAAGATAACTATTGAGAAAGTACGAATATAATATAACACGAAGAAGGCTTTGGGGTGAACGTCATATCGCACGAATGGATGAAGGCGACCTAAACAGAAAACAAATCATACAACAAGATGTTGTTATGGCGTCTCTAAGGACTCTTAGGATTTTATTTTTTATTTTCTGAGCGACGGGCTCATTTACGACCCATGGTTCTCTTCTGACTTTTGTTCCTCTCATTTAGTAGAATTTTTCAAGACAATAAAAAAATTCGACCTTGAGTTTTGGGGTCAAGGTCAATTTTACGGGTCCATGTTGGGGGTGATCTTCGGCTAACGTGGCTCGGAGAATCACGTGGCGGAGTGGTGACACATAATTTTTATACACTCTGTACGCAGCCCGCGAAATTTGAAAAGTCATCTATTTTTTAACAAACCTCGTACATTCATGAGTTTCAACTAAATCGAAATGAAGCATCAACGTGATTTTCCTTGTGAGAATCCTTGTTTCAAAAACGCCGATAAGACATATTTTTCGCACCGAAATATTTGCGCCGCTATTTAAAGGTATATTTTATTCTTATTTTTCTTCAACGATCTTTCCTTGTCCCCTGTCAGTAATGTATATATTAATTCTTAGGCGATTATATTTAGCAAGTATTTTCCAAATCGTCAATACTTTAAAAATACTTAGCAGCCACAATTATGAGCATTATTTTTATATATAAAATAATCTACATATGTACATTTTAGGGTGGCACAATTTTCTTTCTTATTCTCCTAACTCTTTTTTTCCCTTTTACTCGCCATTTAATGCTATTCTTAAGAAAAAAATCGTCGCGGAAGCTGAGAGCGATTAAAAAATATTTACAGGTAGCTCGAGCCTCCCAAAAATTCAAATCTTCCTTAAAAAGACGATTTTCTTCGTCCACTTCTCACGAGTGAATTTTACGCTTTATATAATACTTTTTAAATTAACTTCGCAAAAGGTCTAGCTGGTCAGTGATTATCTAGTGGTTGCTCGAGAGCTTTAAAACTACCAATTTTCACCTTTTCTAACTCCTCTCACTCACACACATTGATGCTTTGTAAAATTTTCAAAATTATGAATCCTTTTTTATTTAGAAACAGATTTTTCAAATTTACCTCCCACTTCTAACCCAAGAATTATCATCTTTATTCTCATAAAATAATTATTGAATGCTCTTGTCCCTAAACAAAATTATAGGGTGTTTCATTCGTAAAACTGGAATGGTAGCTGTTTCCCGTGTATCGTAATGCGTCCCACAGTAGGTCTCGTTAATCAAACTACGGACCAATCATAGCTGTACTCTGTGACGAGCGACGCTATAATACAATAATACATGTATAACACATTTGGTCTAATTGGTGTTTGTTACAAATTATTATAATAAATTAGTCAGAAAATGGAATGCATGTGAGATCTATTTTTTCGCGGATAATCTGAATTGTGAAAACCTTGAGCAACCACTAATTATTAGGTAAAGTAAAAACTTTTGAGCGTTTTTCGCTTTATTTCGACGATGAAATTAACATAGTTAGGATTATCCGATTTAGTTCAAATATGCGCCCTTTTTGTTCGATAACTTTTGTCCATTTTGAAGGCAATTTTATAATTCCGCGATTGAAGAAGTCCTCGTCCCTATTGGGAAAAACTTGACCAGCTCATTTTCACAAGCCTCTCTTGAGGCCATTTTTGTACCATCAAGAAAATTTTGCAAAGGCTTGAAAAGATGATCGCTTGGTACCAGGTCTGGCCTATACGACGGGTGCGTTAGAACCTCCCATCCTAGCTGTCGGAGCTTCCGGCACGTCGTTAAAGACGTGTGCGACCTGGCGTTGTCTTGATAAAATACAACACCCCTCCTATCGGCCAATTCTGGCCGCTTCTGGTCGATCGCCTGCCTCAATCTGGTCAGTTCTCGTGAAATAAATTAGGAGGGCAGTCATAAAAAAATGCTGGGCGCATGAAAGTTTGATATGGATTCCCAACTAGGGCTTTCCACAACACAATCGGACTAGGCCCCGACAGGAAAATAACAGGGTCGGGTAATTTATTCAAAAAAGGTCGTAGCGAGGGAAACGATAAAGGGCCCAGACGGGATTCATCAGGGCAGTGGTTCTTACACGGCATACAATATATTTGCAAAGTTATTTTTAAGAATTTCTAGTTTTTAGACTTACTTCCATAGATGTGATATATTTAAAATTTGAGGAATCGATAAAACACTAGGTTAGGTCACTTAAAATAAACATACACGTGGAATTTTACTATAAATAATTTGTATTCTATAAACATTCAGAATGTTTGGAAAATAAATTTTGAGGTGAATAATAAATGATCCTTTATTTGAAGAAAATAGTTTTCATTATTGCAAAACACCTTGCTTGGTGTGTATCCACTAATAAAGCTGATAATTATAGGGCAGTTATAGGGTTGCTTCATGGCTTGGATCGGGTTTTGTTGAAGCAACCAGTCGGCCCTGATTCATAAGCCTCTTTAGGCCCTCGTCGACAAAGTGTGACGAGGGACCGGGTCGGGTACCATGTTAGGACCCTTGCAGAGTAAGGCAAAAATAATCGAAGCCTAGTCAAAGCCCTGGCTGAATTCTTTCACGGATTGTTGGCAATAGAGGTCCGAATTGTTTGGCCCGATGGGAGCAGCTTATAGTGGATGATTTCCTTCCAGCGCGTTTACTAGGAATGTACAAAAAATTGTCAAATCCTAGAAATAATGTTGCATAATATTTTGTTTTTAAAAACCAAATTACTGTTATAATTAAAAAATCAAACCACGCTTATAAAAAAATACGACGTATGTATTACACAAGTACATTGGCAGTGCTGTGCAACGACTTGGCGTGCATAGTTAAGAAAAAGTGGTCGGCGAAGGATATCCTTTTCTCAACAACTTGACTATCAAGTTAATGAAAATATAAATTGAAGCAAATGATTAGGTAACTGCAAACAAAGTGTCAGATTCCACAAAGAATAAAAAAACAAACCAGTGATGTACCCCTAGACCATACGGCTCTTGAAATCTCATTTTAATTGCGTCATTTGCAAACTTATATAGAAGTATTCACTTTTTATGTACTTCATTGCACATCCCTCACGCATCTCATGAAATCTATTGCTTTGTACAAATTTGGATATAATGGATATGGGTCCATACTGGTTGACCTATTTTTTTTACTAACCATTGTTTTTTGTCCGGAATATAAAAAGTTTTCCGGGTACCGAATGTTCAAGGGTTGTTCTCTCTTCATGATCGTTGTATTTTTAGCTCGCAACCAATATAGTCTAATACTCCAACCTGTTCCACCCTACCCCCACAGTGGCGATAAGACCACCCTCGGTCTTATCTCTACCACTTTGCCAACAAATTCTGCGTTTCATCCGTGATAAGATGATATTATTTTTCATACAATTTAACCAAGTCTTCTCGTTCACCAGAAAGTGAAGCACTCGAGGGGCTGTGTTCCTTCACATATGCAGCGTTCAGAAACTTTACGTGGTATTTAAGCTTCACTTATTTGGTATTTAAGCTCCGTGAAGTTTCAAAACCGCAAAAAGAAGCACTGATAGGACATTGCTAGTTTATTCCCTCTTCACTTCCGCCTTTCCCGGCGAACCTGTTTTCTTTCGCTTTTCTGTTCACCAGCACTTGACCTTCCTCGCCACTTCGAAAAAGACCCATAAAACCAAGTGAAGCGAAATAACAATAAACTATCCGCATAAATCTTCACGAGGGACAACGACTCTTGCTAAGATGGTGCTCGCTCGATTATCTCAGAAAATGCGTTTTCTTGCCCGGCTGAGTCACGACGAGAAGAACGACAACGTAGCACTGGGATCAGAAAAGAGAGAGACGATAAAGCACGAGGGGTAGAAAGCTGCGAGGCGAAAGTGGAAAATCGAGGAGGGGAAAAGGTCTCATCAATGAATTTTCATTTTATATGTTTTCGAAGGTAAAATTCGTATCAGCTGATATTTTTTCGGCACTCAACTTCTATGAGTTGCCGTGTCGAACAAAATCTCTCTATAAATGATTGCTGGAAATCGAGTGATTATTTTATTTTTGCACATTCTATAAATAATTCCAAAAAACGTTTAGTCGCCAACGAATTGTTGGGTAAAAACTTTTATGAAAAATGTTACTTTTCTACAGCCATAGTTATTGGTTAACTTTCTGATTTGAAGCGAAGTAATGGCATACAGCAAAACTCAATCGTGTCGTCTGGTCTTCATTCAGAAGCAATTTAGAAGGCTTTTATCACGTTAATATGATGTTTATTATAGCCCTTTGTAGACGGAGACCCGGTTACTGTTACGTAGTGATATGACATTACATTTTTTATTATAATCATGTATTTTTTACACAGTAGAATAGCCAATTTCACTCTAGGAAATTTATAGATTTAGGAAGAATTGTATTTTTGGTACCTAAGAAATGCAACGCAAGAAAATTTGAATATTATACTATTTTTTCATGGCGCGCGCGAAAAACAACGAATTTCGCCTCGTGTTAACTTCTCGCACGAGCTTATGGAGTATTCGCACGAATACGGTTTCAATAATCTGAGGCGAATGCCATAAGTTTATAGACGATGCAATTTGCCAGTTGTTGACAGGTTTTTGGTAGGTGCTGCGGGTGCTAAATGCAAATTTGCCGAAAAATTGGGGTGCAGTTTTTTTACGGGATGAATGGGGTATGGGGGTGGATTGATGCCAAACTACAACCCCTACGAGGTCGGCGCCGTGAGACTTAATGTTCAGTAAAATCCGGGCTTTAGTTTTGTCTACAGCGCCGAAGTCGTGACAGTTCATTTTTGTCGTGAAAAAATGGGGTGAAATTTTGAAAAATCAGTTTTAATTAAATAACTCTTTAGGAAAAATGCGGACACTTTTTGTTCAAATGGGAACGTTGTAGCCCTTGAAAAGAGGCGTTGATCGAGTATTTAATCGTCACTTTCCGATAATATCTTCACCACCCAAAACATTGTTGAGTTACCAACAAAAAAAAATTGTTTACTGAATAATTAAAAAACCATCGATTTTTCACGTATAGTTTGAATGCACGAAACGTAGAGAAAAATGTTCTCTTTATTTTTGTTCCTATCCACCACCCTTGACCTATGACTATTGACTATCCAGACCACGTGTGTAGGGAAAGTTAAAACGAATAGATTTACACAGGTTATGTTTGATTTACGAACGGTTATTAAATCGATTCAATACGTATCTATAGTTTTACTATTTGCTAAATGGATAAAGCATTTAAAAAATGAAAAACGAGTTCTTTTTTTATCGAATTGAGAAGCAAATTTAAAAAAATAAACAAACTCAAACCAATTTTTTAAAATTTGTGTTCACCTTTTTTGAGGTGTGTTCAGTTGTATTTTTTATCAAACTATTTAAAATTCATTCAGAAATATGGAACCTTTATTCACTTGCTTTAAATTAGTTTCACACCTTTTTGTAAATCAACTACAATACCTTATGCAAAAATACTTATTTTAATTTTTTAAGATGTATTTAAATTGTTTTTGGAGGTATGGGCAAATCTATTTTTTAGGCGATATTTGAAATATTATGAAATATATAAAAATGAAGTATTAGTATTTGGAAACGATATACCTCTCTAAATCTGTCAAATTTTATCTTTCATCGCATCATATTGAAAAGCGGTGTAGGACGTGTAAAACAACGCACTGAAGTATATGATAGCTTGTTTGTTATGCACAGAGTTGAAATATTTATATAAATCTTAATGGTTATTTGACGCGTGACGTGTTTAAAAATATTGCCGAAGGTATTGAGCTGATGAATTTCAGTTCGATGGGAGATAAACTGTAGGAGCATCAAAACTACGATGCAAAGACAAATCTGACTGAATTATAAAGGTTTCTAATGGCGCAAGTTTTAAGTAAGGCCAGATAATTAATGTTATAAATACTGCCTACGCATACGGCATAAATGGAATTACAGGTTATTGAAAAAACAAGTTGAAAGAACCACCGGTCGCAGTAAATATAGGCGGTACCCGATGCAATTTATCTGTACGAGCAATTCCTGTACTCCAACTTTTATTTTTCGTATGAGCGTCTCTCTAGTAGAACTGTAACTTCGTCGGAAATTCTTTTTATTCGCTTATTCAAAACTGTATCGTCCTTCTTCGAGTCGAAGAGGTTTACTCCGTGGCATGCTCCGGTGGAATGCTCCGCATAGATATTGTCGCACGAGTCACCACTGGTTTGAGAGCACGCGGGAAATGACAAAATATTTTATGCTATATCATTCTATATCAAGCTACTGCCAAGCGAGAATAAACATTCGATATAATATGCGTTGGCGAACCGCGTGATTTATAGACGCGAAGCTTTCGATAAAATGGTATGTTTCGGTGTACGATGCGATAGCAGAATTCAGTCGCGAACACAGTTGTTTTTTCCCCTTTTCTCATCCTTGCTGACACTGCTGCACGGATATCTGTGTTACTGGATCACGTAGATGAGATGGCGTAAATATGCGTATTACGAAAGAAGCGGAGAATGTACAGTAAATAAGGGTCCGAATTCCTACCAACACTGAATGTTGTGGTCAAAGTTAGCTATTTAAAACCGAAAAGGAAAAAAGTCCGGGTTTCTGGAGAGCTTCCATATGGACCTTGTAATGCCCTTTAATTTATTGCAAGACTACAATACTTAAGGGAGATATTTTAAAATAATTATATAATAAATGATGAATGCAAATACGGGAGCCCAATTCTTCGTCCTTGATGAAGATAAATTAGGCGAAGAATTAAAAGCTCTAAAACCTTTGTTGTCAATTATACGCTGGGCTTGAGGCAACTAAATTAGACTTAAGAGAATTGGATAGTTATCATAAGCCAAAACGATCTGTTCTTGATCAGTAGTTGTAGAAGGAAGTAACAACAACTGAATATTATGTTTCGTAAGGTACTCGTGTTGTTTATGCTATTCAAAGGGGCTGCAATATTTACTTTTCATTTACGATTCAATTATTGCATTCCTATGAGTTATTAGATTATGAGCTTTGATTCGATACTATCTCAATAAATAACTTCTTCCACGCTATCTTTTGTTTCAACATATTGCCTTTCCTTTCAGCGTATTTTGATTTACTTACCATCATTGGGATTTGTATGCTCAGATGAAAACAAAAATCCGTACTCACATTTCCGTACTTACATCCTACGTTGGAACACTGGGTCATTCTGACCCAGACGAATTTTTAATAAAGAGCTCACTTTTCCAAAATTTACACTTTTCTATAATTATTTTACACATTTTAATTTGATATTGTCCTAATTCCAATGGGGCAGACATACCTATTAAGAAATGTTTGAAGTGCAGCCCTGAATTTTTTCAATAAAAACCGACCGAAGTATTGTTAGTGGCAGTTGGATGAAGTACGATCCGGATCAAATTAACCCAGTGTGTTAAAATCATGGTAATACAAAAGTGTTAATGAAGGGTTGTTGTCCGCACCTTTCATACAGCCAATATATCCTCTAACTTCTTCCGTAACGATCAACTAGCCGATTGACAGCCGGAGCGCTGAAGCACCATGTGTTCATGGCTAGTCGCATCCGGAGAGCCCCTCGGCAAGCCCTCCGGGGCAGATCTCCAGCGACGAACTCCCTCGACGAGTCCTTTGACGACCGATGGCTTCCTCCGAAGATAATGCCCCCTCGCCGGAGACGTCTCCTGCGACATTTCGGCGTGCCCCTCTGCGGAGAGTCCTCTCGAAGGGACCGTACCCTGCCACTGCGCCTGGAAGGGTCAAGAGATAATGAAAACCCCACGGATGACAATGCCGACACCTGGCCTTCGACCCCACGATCAATTCCCCTTATGACCCTGTAAATAACTCTCCTCCCTGTAAATAACCTCCCACTGTCACTTTTTTAAAAATCCCCACCCCTTTATTAATCGAGTCATGACTCCCCTTCCCTTTCGTATTATATAACGCTCGGAAACAACCCCACCCCTCTCAATTACCGTTATTACCTTTTTTCTTTTTATTATTGTAAGTGTAAATAACTTACCGGTGTGTGCGACGAGCCCGCGCACACTTACCATTTACGTGGGCGAAATCCCTCGCAGTCCGCCCCTAATCCACCTAAAAAGAAAAAAGAAACAGACACACACGCAAAACGTATCACTCAAAACTCTGTGTGTATCTATTTCACACGCATAGGAAGTGAATACTTCCCTTGTATTTTATTGACCACACTCATTTTGTTATATTATTCTCTGTGATTCATTAGATAATGGACAAGTCGCATTGGATGATAGACAAATTTTAATTTATTATTAATGTTTCATTTTTTACAATTATTTACAATATATTTACAATATATCTACAATTATTTAAAATATAATATAACAATAGGCATACAACAATAGCTGTTCGCTGTAAAAACAATTCAATATTTGAATTGTTGCCCATTGATGTGTCTCAACCGTTTTATCTCCATGAACGGAATCCTTGGCGAAATCAAAGGTTCAGTGATTATATCAAGAGTCGGTAGATGGTCCGGCAGCGGTGGATATTTGAACCCGCTGTAGGCGGCGAATGCCGATATTCTGTTGGCTCATAGGCTGCAAGCACATGCTGAACAGAGCATTATATTCTCTGCTGCGATCCCAGGTAAAAGTCTATTGTCACGTCGCGACCAAATGCGTACAATGTCTTTTTAAGCCTAATACGCACGATAGCGGAATTCTCATTTTTCGACGGATCTGAATATTTTCTTTAGAGTTAGGCCTACCACGGCGGAAACGTAGCCTATCCATAATAATATAACTAAGCGTTTCTCGTACCTTCCCACGCGAAAGCGTAGCGGTCTTAACGATATCGAGAACAAATATATAAGCGGGAAAATTTCGAACACTCTCGTTGTAACCCGAACAGAGTCCGAGTATATCGCAAAGTGTCCTTAAGACCCAAAATACACAAAGGAAACCTTCGGGTTACAAGGATGACGAACACGTGAAGCGACACGCAAGAAATGCGTGATGATATTCATAAAGACGTAAATATATAACAACGCAACGATACCGAATGCTCACGATCATCCAAGAGCGGAAAAATGTCCAAATCCTTAAAAAATATACACTCGCTAGGAGAAAATCCTCCGACCCAGGAAGTTGCTGCGGTCATAAAACTGCGTTGATATTTCCCATGCGGACTCGCGGGCCTCGGTCAACAAGCCCTATCTCGAGCGTGCGTTCTTGGCGCCGACAAGGCCCCTTTTTCGTCTATATTTTTCCGCGCTCCAGATAAAGAAGCGCTGCTCCAATTCCCGGAAATAGAGCGACGGTTGTGGCTATCGCAACCTACTCCTCGCTCCCACTCCCATTCCAACTTATACATATTTTCCACCAATCCAAAAGAATGCACCCCCAAATGTGCACCCTCCCAGGGGGCCAGTCTCCCACCACCTCAGCATCCCAATTTTTCCTACATCCTAGAAGAAGAAAATGACCAAGTCAGTCTTCCGGCAACTACGATCACACAAACTTCTTTTTATCGAGTCTCAATCCGAGACTCCAGTCAGAATCCAGCGAGCTCATATTTAGAGTTCCTTAACCGATATCCATCGCGTTGAATATTCATTTCCTTTCTTGTAAAGCGTACGTTGTCTTGCAACTCGAGTTTATACAAATCTTGTACTTCGAAAGTTCTCTAACAGTTACGCGATAATCTTAAGAATTTGACATTTGTATTACGCGCAATATTTCATTGAATTTTCCATTCTCAAACCGCGAAATCCACGAACACTAGAATCTGTGTCACCGAACATTTGCTGTATCCGTCACACACACACCCACACCATCTGCGAGCGTTCGGGCCATCGACGAAGGGCCCTTAGTTTTACGACCGTACCCGACACCCAAGCGACTGGGTCAACGCCGAGACGCATCAATGTAAGCGAACACATTTTCACCCCTTTGTCTTCAATTTGTATCTTTAAGATAATAGGATCAACCCATACGGCTGATTCTAATAAATTACGAGTCAATCGAACACAAGTGTCACAACCGTTATTTTCAACGATTGGATCATCCACGAAATTCTTTAAAATTACCCTTTCCACCAGCACGTCCCCTTTTTAACCCTCATCCCGTGCTATTGCGCTAGGCGTAGGCAACAAAGAGGGATACTACACATATATATATGCCCACGTCCCCTCAGGACGTGACACTATCGAGTAAATCTTGATCAACACCAGGAGGCAAACACTTCAAATCATATTGAAACCATAATCTATCGCATGTTGAACATGAAACCCAAATTGATTGTTAATAAATTACGTTTTGAAATAGTCATGGGCATGTTTATGGCTATGGAACTGACTATATGGCAGTCGGGGCTCCTCTTGAATATTTTCAGCGGCAATTTCGATTACGCATTGTTCACCGTTATCGTCTTCCTGCGAAGCATTAAAAGATGATGACGGTAATGGCTGTGCATCAGCGAAGGGTAAACTCGGTTTCCCATTAATACTCACAAGCTCGTTCCTTTCACGCACTGAGTTTTGATGAGCTGGAAGCCGTCGCTGACGATAAGCATTCTGTTTCAGCAGCTCCTCTTTTTCAGTCTGGGTTTTTTCTCAGTTTCCAATCTTTTTTGATCGCGATAATTACGTTGACATTCCGCAGCTTCTTGCAGCTGTTGCTCTGACTGAATGAACAGAAGCCTGACGAAGTATATACTCCCGCTGATACTCCGCACGCGTTTTCCTTTTTTTTTTGTTTATAATTCCTGACGTTGAACACACGGCATCGACACATTGGTCGGAACATGTTATTTGCTCATCGCTCCGTCCTTGACGTTCCGTATCTGATGATGGAGTTTCAGCTGGAACTAAAATGAGATTTAAATTAATTAAAATTGAAATCAGATAAATATGATACATTTTTTGTATTGTTATTTGAATTATTTTTTTTTCATTTTTTTGTTTCCATTATTTAAAATTGCTATACTAATAAAAATTAAAAATGATCATTACTTCAATAGTTATTTATAATAGTTATTTTAATAATTTTTAAAAATTGTTATGCTAATTATTTTATTGTAATGATTTTTATAAATTATTATTGATAGGATTTTTTTTAATTGTTATAATTGTAAAGAATTATTGAATATAATGATTATTAACAATTATGATTATTTGAAATTACTTTTAATTGTTATTACTGTGACAAATTTTTTTCAGTGTTATTATTTGATTGCCTTTTTTCAATTGTTATTACTTGAATTATTTTATTAAATTATTATTTAGATAATTGTTTTAAATTGTTATTTTAATAATTATTTGAAATTGTGATTATTTTCATGAAAATTATTTTTGTTGTTTTTGTGTAGGTCTCCGCAGGGCCTCTGAAAGACTCTGTAGGCTCTACGGAGGACTCTGAGTGCCTTCGATAAGCTCCATAGGCTCTCCGGAGGGCTCCGAGCGCCTTCGATTAGCTGTGTAGGCTCTCCGGAGGGCTCCCAACGCCTTCGATAAGCTCCGTAGGTCTCTGCGGCAGTCTCATCGGCCTCTGCAACACACTTTAAAAAATTTTTTAAAAACGATTATATTTTAATCTTTCATTTCTGTAAAAGGCCTGCGGAGGCTGTAGGAGGCCGTCTAAAGCCCTGCGGTGTCCTTTGAAAGCCCTGCGGTGTCCGTCGAAAGCCCTGCAGGGCATTCGGATAAAAATTCTATGAATGCTATTGACATCCATATTAAATCATAATACATAAATTACTGATAACAAGAGCAGATTTACTTACGGCTGTGCAGCTTGGATTTTTGTAGTTGACGCTCCAACCCCTCAAGCTTTTCCAACTTTTTTCTAATTCGATAATCACGTTGATATTGCGCAGCTTTTTCCTTAAGTTCTTGCTCGGACCGAACAGAAGCCCGACGAAGTCTGTACTCCCGCTGATACTCCGCACTCGTTTTCTTTTTTCTTGGAATTCCGGACGTCGAAGGTGCAGTATCGGCACATGGGTCAGCCCGTTGGTCATCGCTTTGTCTTTGACATTCCATGTCCGGTAGAGTATCGGATGAACCGGAAAAGAATATGGAATCAATTAATATTGATATTGTCATTTTTGAGGCTTTCACGACTGTTTATATTATTACACAGCGAAGTGGTTTCCAGACGAAGCCCGTGTTGTATTTCAGCATTATGCCGACGTTTCGCAAACAGTTACAGTCTGCATCATCAGGGCTGAGCGCTCTGATACCGAAGCTGTCGTATCTCAGGCTTTGGTATCACGGCGCTCAGCCCTAATGCAGACGGTAACGTTTACGAAACGTTAGCATAACACTGAAATACAATACGGCCTTCATCGGGAAGCCACTTCGCTTTGTAATAAAATTAAAACCATATAACATAGAAGGAATAAGAAGTATACACTTCAACATGGCAGTGAAAATTTTGTTAATATATTTTTTAATTATTTAGTACTATATAATTTTTCTTTTATGTAACAAAATTGAATACAACTAAACAAAGAAATATGCGACATACCTGTACCTCCTTTCAAGGGTCCATCCGTTTTATGACCATCGGCCATGTTTAACCTCACTTCACGTAGCTTTTTGTTATGCACTATTTTTGTACACTACATATTTTATTCGTAAGCTATTTAATATCCACAATACTGATTACTTATCAAACACGAGCGCTTACACAGGGCTTTTTTTACGAGCAAAAGTACGTAAAAATATAGCTTTATTTTTGTTTAAAACACCTGATGATGTGGGCTGATGAAGGCGTGATGCCACGCCTTCGTCAGCCCACGCGTGATGCTCTCTTTCCCTCACACATCAGTCTCCCGCTATCTTCTTCGATTTCTCCATTCTTTTGTCCGGTTTAACAAACGTGCGTCTATCCGCTGTCGCATAAGAAGTATTCTCTTAAAACACTTGCGAACAAATCAAAGACAGAAATGTACGACGCGGCTATGACAGTTCGGGGTTACCCGCGTGTCATAGGCAAGTTAAACGGATATCCGGCGTTCCACAGTACTGCAATTGTAAAAATCTTTGTACCCAACCTTTCCCTCGCGGGACCTATGGCGCGCTCGGTACACGTCAGCACGCTCGGCTCACGTCGGTCGCGCTCGACCCACCTCATTGTCAGCCGCACGCGACGACCGATGGTCGCGCGTAGTTCGCGTGGCGCCCGAGGAACGGCGCCTTGTTCCGCACTTTCCCATAGCCAGTCATAGCTTCGGTCAGGAATATAACCTGGCCACCGGCTACGATCGTAGTGGAAAAAACAGACGCGTTCGCAGCTCGTGTACGCGTCGGAGAGTGTCGCAGACCCGTTACCTCTCCATATCCACCTCACAGTCACAGTCTGTGAACTCGCCTATCCAAAAGATCATATTCTTCTCTTTCAACGTCGCCCGGTGTTGAAGAGAAGTATCTCCTAATATTCCGTCTCTTTTTACGCCATCTGCTGTTGAAGGGAGTAATCTCCCGAACCTCCTTCTGTTTTTACGCCGACCGGTGTTGAAGAGAAGGCTCATTTGAAACTATCTCCCCAAACCACCTTTTTAATATTATTCACCTTTTTTATTTAAATATAGTATCCTTAGTCTTATACCTCACCGTTCCTTTATTTACGAAACGAAAAAAAACCTCTCCTATGCCGAAAAATCCTCGGAACCCGGCCCACATTCGGAGACAACTCCAAAGGAAGGCGTCCTTACACTCCAATCTCCACGTGCACCCAACATCGCCCGGACCCGCGCCACCTCTAGCTCCCGTCGAGGAGGACAATTACGGGATCCATTTCCAGTGGGCTCAACGAGTCTTCCTCCGCGGCGGGAAACTCTCTCCCCTATCCCAGTTCCTAGAATCCCTTCGCTCTATCCTCCAAGCAGCCCCTGCAAACCCTCCGATTCGCACACCCGTGGACACGGACGAGCCAGAGAAAGCCTCAATCGTCGGTAACGTGGAAAACCTCCCACCAACGCTTGAGTCCCCTCCTCCTTCCACGTGGTCCGCGGACGTCGAATTCGAGGAGCTCTACGAGTCCCTGGCCCGGGCGGTAGAGGGACCAATCCCGACCACCTCCCGCCGCACCACAAAAGCCGTCGCAGAGTACATCTCTCACGGCGTAAAGCCCTTCCTCTCTTTCATATCCCCCTATCCTCAAATGTACTCCCTCCTTTTTTATTTTTCAGCTTTACACCGACTTCCGAGGCTCTTCGCCGACGGAAGCGGTATTTTTGCGGACGCGGCCCTTTTCAGGACCCATAAAACTCCTCGAACATAATTTTTCAGGCCATTGCCGGCTCAACATTGGACACTCTCAACCCACCCCTCAGCATAGCTGGAAAGAGATTGCGTCAGGGTTAACTGATCCTGTAGCAATTTTGACCGTCAGCATAGATTAAATATCTGGTAAAATGCTTCAAATGTATGAAAAAGTTTTTATTTTTTACCGTAAGTTTAACGACTATTTTTTTAAATATATGGATATGTTTTGGATTCCATTTCGAAAAATGCACAGGTTTGGAGGTAATAAAATCATCGACACTTTGATGTAAATACTTGCGCCACATTTTGCAAGCTCTGTTCAGCCAAGGTGCTTGGAACCAATAGGCAAAACCGGTAATGTGAAGAAGCCAAGTCCGGAGAATATGCCGCATGCGGCAGAACTTCCCAGTACGGGCATAGTTTAATGGGTGCTAAGAGCGACTTGTGACTTAATAAAAACAGTACTTGAGTGTCCGCCTTCGATTTCGTTGAAACTCATGTATGTAATAAAGCATTGACAACTATTACACGCGTATTTTTTTTTCATCTGCGGACAAGCGGCTTTAAGGGGGGAAACCACCCCTCAAAGGAAGCCGGTTCACGACTTATGGTAATTTAAAAAAAATACTTCTATGGTGGATTTTTCATCGCTCTACACTAGAAGAACTTTTGTACGGCAATCGGTTAAAAGCAATTGGCCGTATTTTGACCCCGGGTGATCAGGGCGGACCTTACCAGAACATGACCCTCCCGAGTGGAAATATTGTCCAGCTGGCCTGATTACATTGTAGTACGCAGGCCTTACTTAAGGTAAGCCTCAATTTGCCCGATCCAGTTGGTGTCAGGTGGTCAGACCATCAGGCGATGGTCAGACAATCGGACTTACGGCTTGAGTCAATTCGCTTGATCTGGTTAGCTTCAAGAAATCATCAAGTAAGTGCACCTTCATACAGTTTGGCGCCCTTTAGACGCCTACCTGTTATAAAACACTAGAAGAATACGCCTACCTCTTATGAAACACCAGACGAATACGCCTACCTCTTATCAAACACCAGCCGGACTATATATATATATTAGCGCGTCGTCAAAACGCCGACACGTATTATCCACTCTATGCATACATTTTTTTTATTATTTCTAATATTTTATTTATTCCTAATAAATCTGCGATTCGGTTTCCTCTGTTCAAAAAACAATTTAGTTTAATCCACTAAATTTACCCATTCAATTAAAAAAAAATTTAGTTGAATAGAATTTTCGTAAAGACGGACATTTTTCTGCTTGATTGAATTGATGGTCCGTCTCGATTGCAATACACACATTGGCGGGGGGGGGGGGGGAGAAAGGAGTCATATAATAGGTTATGTTTGAAAATCCATAGCATGATATTCAATAAAACTCTCTAATTATCTCAATGACATTAACTATTTTTTTTATTGTCTCTGCTACGGCGAACGCTTCGCTTAATATAGCTTCCATGTACGGGGTGCTTTCCCCTTATTACAATCCCCACCATTTTCTCCACTTCACATCCCCAAACGATCCCCACCTTGCGGCCGCAGCCGACTTCCCCCTCTGTATCGCATTCACCGTGACATTTCCTGTCATGGGTATAGGGAAACTGCGGGAAACCTATACCAATACAGCCGGTCCCAAGTTCGCTTCTCCGTCTCGGAGCTAGTCGCGTTTCGTCGAGAAATAAATCGCAGGCTCCAGTCATACACATACGACACACGCAGGTACCGGGCCGTGCGCGCGACATCCGCGTAGAACTGGAGCTACGTCACGCCCTTATTTATTTTTCTCCGAACCTACGAGACGGTGATTCGAACCCGCGACATTAACTAAATGATATAGTTTATGCGATACAACAAATACTTATAAGAATTCATGTGGTCTTTTATGTCACCAAAATCCTACAAACACTCGGTAGCATAGGGCAGCGTGCGTAGGCTGTAGGCAGGTAGGTTCTAGGTTCGATCGGATGTGGACGCAGAACATTTTATTCGAAAAAATCCATTCAGAAGGCCAGGGAATGACGGAATATAACACAAAATCATTGTGGTAGAACTCTAAATTGAGTATTTCAATTTATTTTGGATTTATGAAATATTCTATTGAATATTCTAAACAATATATTTAAGACAAATAGGATCGTAGTAAAAAAACCTATTTGATTTAAATAGATTCTATTTACATTAAATATTTTTTGACAGTGCAATGAAGAATGTGATGAGTTGATGGTTTCCGAAGCAACATTGAACTTCTCTCTTCGCCTGCATGTCAGGCCTTTACTTTTCACTCTGTTCAGGCCTTGATTTTTAACCCCGATGAGACCGAAATCACAAAAAGTGTCACATAAATGGGGTTTGATAAGAAATCCTGATTAAGGCATGAAAACAAAATCAGGATGCCTGATCAGGTCACATAAAAGGGTTTGACAACAAATCCTGATTAAGGCATGAAAACACAATCAGGATGCCTGATCAGGTCTTTTTTGTTGCCGGAGCAGGATTTCTACTCAGGCTGAAGGGTTAATGCAATACCTAAATAGCTGCATCTCGTCACTCATAGCGTCTACCACTATTTTCCATGGACACGGTTACCATTGAATAAAACGATAATGACAATTTAAAACTTCAGTATGGATTCTTCAAAACTGCCATAGGACTTGCATTACATTGATGTTCAAGTATATGTACCAAGCCAATAAGTAGAAATCCTGTTCCGGCGACAAAAAATACCTGATCAGGCATCCTGATTTTGTTTTCATCAGCTGATGTTATTGCCGGGAGTTTACGTTTCCAAGTGTAAAGAAAGCGAAGCGTAGGCGTAAGAAGGAACGTAAGGGGGGGTTCAGATTCGTTAATTACACGTGCCTTGATTCAATCCGGCATAGTTTATAATCGAAGTTAAATGGCGCAGGGCTAATACGTCCGGGAATCAAGAAGATTCGGCAGGGTTTCCGGTCGGTGCTAGGATTTCTCGACTCGCGAATGTCGGAGTCGCGAACGGAGCCACACAGCAGAGCTTTATAAACTATTCTGTTGTCTCCTTGGTATTATTCTAGGTGCCTGGAGGAAAAGGGAAAGGGGGAACGTTTTGCTAGGCTGCTGATTCATCGAGGCCCCATTAATTACGAGCCGCGCCTTTATTCGCTCGCGAAGGGACGAACCTATTGCTCACAGAGCGGTTAGACGCCGAACGTGCGATTCGGTGCCCATTGTTCCGCCCGTCGTTCGCACACCTACACACGATCTTTCTCCGATCCGATATACCTGTGGGCATGAACCCTTTTCACCTCCCTTGACCTTCTCCCTGACGCCTACTGTCTCGTCGATAATTTTCCTACTGAAATAAAAATGAAGAAAAGTACCGCAGATTCGGTAAGGACGAGGAAGAGCGCGGAATCGTTGCGAAGGACGGAAGAAGGGTGAGAAAAAAAATTGTATGCGGACTGCGACGGAATGCGAGCGATCGGGTACTCCGTACTTCCTACCACACATGTATGAAGCTTTCTGCTAAGCGTCGATAGTGGGCGGCGACCGTTCCAGCATCGACGACGTGAGAAATATTTTTCCCTGGTACGGCAATCGCCGGAGCCTCCATGATTCACCTACGCGATATCGGCCTCTCCAACGCCTTGCACACAACCGCAGACACTTCTTTTGAAATAATGCCACGGGGGGTGCCCCGTCCATGGGTAGTTGTGATTTTCAGACAGGACCAAATACGAATATCGCTCGCCGATGGAATATATCAGTCCGTGGCTGAAAGAAAAAAACGAACATTATGGCTTCATCGCGCAGAGTAGGTATATGATATCGCGATTCGATTCTCAAGCATCTCGCAGAAAACATGTGGTGCGTATGATGGGAACTAGTGGACATTTCGGGAAAAAGAATTTCACCCGCGCGATCTCATCTATAAGGTCCGGAATAAACGATCGGTCACTGGACCGATAAGCTGCCGACGAGTCCTACGATTCTCTCAGGACACGCAATAAAATTAAGCAGAAAATATGTACGGATTGTTATTTATCCGCTTAACATGTCCGATTCAATATCAAACAAAAATGTAGAGGCATAAGGCAAAATACAAAAAAACGCTAACAATAACCATTATTAGTAAGGCAGTTACGTGTATTTTTATTTTACGTTCATTTTATTACATTTGTTTACCTTTAAAACTTAAAAGGATGACTTTTTAATTACGTTGCGATATCTAGAATTTTTTAAGGGACGCGGCATATCCTCTATAATTGTTATTTTGATAGCTAATGAACTAATAGCATGTACTTCCCACCCTCCTTTCGAACCTGATAGGCATGCCGGAACGGGGGGAGGGGCCCAGGACATTGATTGAATGTTTTTCGCGACATTTCTTCTCGATCGCATTAGACGTTTCATCTAAGTAGAAAACAATTATGACCGTTTTTTTGCTTGAATGATGCATTAACATCACAAGAATGATATACCAAAGGTGTTAACCATGGTAATGTTCATTTCTTTTTAGAGCTCGTTTTTGGAAGTGACTCCGAAAAGAGTAGAAGGTGGCAGTAGCAATTTGGAGACGTTTCGTGTAATCGTTGTACAACAAATATACAACGACCTTACAACTGAAGACCTACTATCAAAATCCCTCCGTGGGTACACGCCGAATTGAAATGACAGCTTCGATTCCGTCGTATGAACGATACCTAAATCATTTTAGAATTTTTTAACGCGTTTTTCTATTAACTACGTTTTTGAAATCAGGAAGATTCATATCGGGCAGTTTTCATCCCATGAACTGAAAATTTTAATTGTTGTTTCTCAAATATATTCTGTACAGATGTACACACGATTTTTGCGATTCACCGACATTTCTCGTTTTTATAAACAAACTAAGGCCGAGTTTTAAGCAAATTTTATTTTATATTAAATATGATGTCATTTTGCGGAGAAACCATAGTTTTTAATAATCATGTGTACTTTTCCAGCAAAAATAACATAAATTCCTAGATTTTTTGGTCCGCTGCGATGGTCTAGTGGTTAGCGTGCTGGCCACTAAACCTGTGGACCGGGAGGTCCCGGGTTCGAATCCCAGTCGCGTACATTTGGTCGTGAAATATTTTCCTTCGGCATTTCGCAATGAAATAAGACTAGTTCCACGACTGGGGGGCAAACTTGATGACCGGCTGTATTGGTATAGGTTTTCCGCAGTTACCCTATACCCATGACAGACATGTCATGATGAATATGATACAGAGGGGGAAGTCGGATGCAGGCGCACGGCGGGGGGGGGGGGGGGGGGCAAAATCGGGACAAAAAAGTGAAGAAAAGGAGTGTGAAAAAAACAGTATAGTGGACAGTGGAGGAAACAATAGGTAACAAACGCAAACAGCGTGTACCTAAGAGAAAAAAAATAAAAAAATATAGATTTTTTGTTCTGGATGCTAATCCATAAAAGTTCTGCTTTCTTCCACAGAGCGCGCAAAAAACCGCTATTAGCGTAACTACAACTCAGCCGTCAATTTGTATTTTTTGAAAAAAAATTTTTCTCACGTCGACACATCTAAAATAAACCCCTGGAAGGTCATTTTGATTGCTATTTCAGTATTCTCAAGAATAAATGCCAAAAAATCTCATTCTTTCGTGAGCCATATAGATATGACGCCTTACGTATTGTGGCGAATCAAAATATATACAAAGAAGGCAATGCTTGCCCACATCGTTCGATCAAATTATTTAGATTTCTCTTCATAAATGAGGGTCCGTTCGTTCAAAATCCATAACTCCGTACAAAGTATGCAGCATCAGCATCGTCGAAATAGTACACATCTTAACATTAATAATCCAGAATAACGTCAATTGTGACGTCCCGAAAAAATTATCTGATAGAGGGTTCATAAAAAAAATATATTTCCAAAAATGTCTTGTCCCAAGTTGAATGCCGCCAAAAACTTGGAAGCCGAAAGGCCATTAAGTTCCGTCGTGGCAATTCGAAGCGAGGCTGTTCGAGGCGTTAACGCTCGTACACGAGATAGAGATGAAGGAAGAAATAGCGGGAGAGGACGTGTGGGAGGAAGGGGGGCAAGAGAGAGAACGACAGTATACATAGGTATATCGATGCGCACCTATATCTAGACTAAACGAGCATGGCGTTGGATTATATCATCCTACTTAATATCACGTTGTAATATTCCGCGTAACCGGGTGTTCGAAATTGTTTGTTCGTGCGTTGTCTTTGCTCTAAATGAAGGAGCCTACCGTAGCTTACGAACCAAAAGTGCTCTACGACCCTTGCCCTACGACCATTTCAATTATTCGTCTCTTTAGCTCGGTGAATTTTATCGCACTGCAACCCCGCGATATTTCATTCCCCATTGACGGAGTACGCTACACAATCGGATGAAAAAGAGAAGCGCATCGCAATCCACGTTTCATTTTATTCTCTCATCCAATGAATTTTCATTTATTCGTTGCAACATTATTGAGTCTGTTACGAAACAATCATTCCCGCACGATAGACACGCTTCAGTGAAATGAAACTGTGCAGGCAAAAGCAGGCATGAGATAGAACCGAGTCACCGATATTGTATCATCAACGACGCGTTTGTAACCATCCTCGCTCGTCAACGAGAGATGAGTCCCCACGCCATCTCGACGTGGATTTAATTTTTTTATTGTCATCGGGACTCCAGTCGTTTCGTTCCACAGGAGGATGCTGCATCCGCGTGCAAAAATTATCAGCCGTGTCACCGAGTGTACACATTAATGCGATTTCCCGTTCCGTATTAATGTTGTGCAGTAACATGATGCCGCCCACTCGCTCGGACTACTCCGCTCGCATATGCGATGAGCAGCTCTCGCTATGAACCCGTAATAATTCGTTCGGGCCGGTAGTTGACAGGAGACGAGTTTGATACGTGCTAGCACGTGACGTCTGTCAACTGTAAATGCTTCGAGTACAGGGAAGCCGGGACTAATGTAATCGATAATAACCAGGACGAGACAAAAGTAAATGGTTGACGCGGGGGAAAAAGTGCCCCTCGGTAGGGACGTCAGGGACGAATTTTGCAAATCGTGCGGAAAGCTTGCACACTTGGTTTATCATTTGTTGATTGTAGTCGCGATTAAAATATTATTAGACTGAGGGAATGTTAAATGAGATATGATCATTGTACATGTAGGAAATCTTACCAATCGGAAGTGAAATGACGGAAGGGGGTAATCCATTTTTTCTGATAAGAAAATCGATTTCCGGTGTTTTTGCATCACCCATATGGTCTGGAAAATGTTTCCTCTAAGTATTATTAATAAAATTCGCAAAATTGAAGAAGTCATGGAGGTTTGAACAGTGCGCCGCAGGTACAATAGGAGCCACGCGTCAAGAGTGCTGAAAGATCATCGTTCTGGGTCCCAGTAGCACGGAATGCTGAGAGACGCTACTAGTGCTCTGCACGATTTTTATTGGGAGGGAGGAGGACCCCAATATGACGCCAAAGTAGTCGATTGAGCGTAAGTAACTGGATTCAACGATTATTTCTACCGATTCGTCACCGAACTTTTCAACGCCTTGTTCTCGTAACCACTTTTTTCAAACGTGTACCCACGATACCTCAGAAACCCCGGAATGGATACATTTTGAACTTTCGTGAGCTTGATCAGAATACATCGCCTTGCAGACCCTACTGTGGAGAATAGACTAGATAAAAAATTAGGACCTGTATAGCTTGAAGAAGACTGAGAAAACTGCAAAAATACGTTCTCGTGGCGCCATTTTGTGATTTTAATTTTTTTCAGTGCGATCGAGGTATGGACTATAAAGGGTCATCTGCCGAACCAAAATATACCCGGTTTTGGTTGCCGGTTACGCAAAATGGCTATTTTATAAGTCTGACTGTTTGGACACAAAATATTCAAGAAAATTCATTTTTTAAATTCCCGGTAAAACGGATCTCCTCCGTCAGTTGTACTAAAATACTCCGATCTTGAACTGTTAGGTCAAATGTATTCTAACAATCGCATTTTAATATTCCGTCATTGCAATATTGTAAAATGCGACGATAACAGTTGTAATATTGCATCACGCAACCGACTATCGTCGACATTTTTTGCGCAACAGCAAATAGGTGTACTTGTATGACAAATATCTTTTTTAAATGATGAGTGTCGAAATAATATTTAAAAAATAGATCCACGCAGTATGCTTTGTCATCAGCTCTTTTGGGCCACAAAGTTTTGCTTACGAGCAAACCATCGGTCACTTCTTTATAGAGAAGGATTTTCAAAAGAACTGAAATCATGTGAAGTAAATATACGAGATTTTATATTGCACGTTTTCTTTGTATTGTGTAATAATGCAAATGTAATGCAGCCATCTAATGTCGAAATTTCCAAATATCGATATGCTCCATATGCACATTTTATCATATACCATGTGGACGCAACCTCACCCACATTTAAAAAATAGTTCATTCAAACAATATTGCACGCATTTATCTAAAAATGTCAACTCCCTTCAAATGGAACTTATTTCAATGATCTTTTCAACATCATGGCTTGACATACTTCGTGTTTACTAAAATTTACCCGGTTAATCGGTCGACCCTTCAGTCATTTTTCGTGCCAAAGCCGACATGATCGATTATATTTCTAAGACCGGCACGATTATTTTTGACATTGCTGATTTCCATTTCGTAGTCGTAATTTTAATATCGCACATTCCTAAAACTGTACATCCAAAAATAACCTACTTTTTCCCAACATCTGCTAGAATTCAGAAATCAGCGCAGTCGGCGAATTTATGCGAAGATCCAAAATGAAAAGTATAATCCGAAAACGTGTCTGAGTAGTTACCGATCGAGTCCCAACGACCTGAGTTGTATGTTATAACCGAAAGGTATTAAAAAATGCCTTAATTTTGTAACAACTCTTGTCATTAAAAGTTATCCCGCACTATCCAAGAATCGAACATTTTCGATACTTCAACGGAGGATATTGAACTTATCTGCTAAGTTGGCAATGCCCATGCTAGATCCACAATAAACTAATTGGCGATAGGAATGCCTGAAAAATATTCGTTCACTATACCATGGAAATGGGAGTGTAAAATCTCATCGCTGTCTCCATAAGGAGGATGCACTTAAGGATTATAATTTATTGGGCACCGGTTCATAGCAGTGGCATATTTTCACTTGCACGCTGCACTTCAGCCTGTTGTCACAAAAACTACTTAAGCCATGCTTTTCCTGGTGTCATACTATCGGAACGATATTGAGTTTGTAGTCTCTTAGCACAGACTCCGATTTATCGATTAGAAAAGTTCTGGGAGACCAAGTCCTATACAGATCCTTCGGACTCTACTGTAGGACCGCGCGGGGTCTTATGAGCTGCGGGGTCTCCTGCGCCTCAACAATAGCGCAAAGACAGCAGGGGAAGTCGGGGCAAGATGATAACGTTAAGGTCATGTTCAAATAAAACAATACATATATAAATCAGTCAACTTAAATTATTTTTTAAACTAATCAACTTTTGCCAATCTTTTAATTTGAGAAGCAATAAAATCAGTTTTTCTGATTTGTACCATACAATATATATTTTTAATTAAACCTTCATTTTTCCCATCTTACCCCGTATGCCCTCCCCCGCTCTTCCCCGTATGCTGCCCCCCTCTAAACGCCAACAGAAGCATTGTGCTCCACACATAGTTTAGGCGCTAGGATTAAGATTCACCTTTCCCCGCGTATTCGTCTTGCCCCAAGTTCGCCTACAAGCTAGATCTAAGTACGGGATGCCAGAAGAAGCGGGAGGGGTATCCATCTCGGCCGGTTTGCGTCGTCGCCGGCCGGAGTTCGATTTGAGCGTCACGTACGTTGCTTCCATTTTCGGGTCAAAAGTAATAAAAGCAGTTCGTCGTATCTTTTGGTCTCCAGCCCTTGCTTGTAGTGTCACGGCAATCAAGTAAGTTTATTTTGATTTCATAATAGAGTATTTATGCGATGGTAGAATAAAAAATAATCTAATATTAATAGTCTTAGGGTATTTTGGTCCAATTAGTGAAAAAATGGGGAAGGGTGAGTTAATTTGAGTCATTTGAGTCAAAGCAAGCGGGGTTTCTTGAATATGGCTCATGAAATTTGCATTAACCCTACAAGGCATGACTTATTTCGTACCTTCAAACGCATGACTTGGGTCGAACGCACCCCGCGCTTTTCTTGATCATACAACCAGTCCTATGACGATGAACCGACTTTTTCGAACGTAATTCTCTTCGTTTTTTCATAAGGAAGAGAATGCCGTTCAAAAAACTGATTTCATCCATATTTAGTTAGCGAAAAACCCATTTGAAGACTGAAAACCAGAAAAAAAATCAGCAAACAGCTCATTATTCGAAGTTCCCGTGGGGTGCGTTCGGACCCCCGGTCATGCGTTGTAGGGTCAAAATGACGTGTTCAGACCCCGCCTCAAGTACCTATGAATCCTCCTACAAAAACTATTTTTTTCTTTCTGGATACGAAAGTACAAGAGAAAAACTGAAGAACCTATAGTCTCCAGAGATCAGATAAAACGTGCCACAGTAGAAGTCATCAACGGCATAGTATTTAAAAAGCGGCAAAAGATAACAAACTAGATAGAACTACGCTTTCTTTTTCTTGTTTATGTTTCTTTTGTGGAAAAAAACCATTATTATCTCACTGTCTCAATAGGGTCGCTCAGCTAACCGCACTGAGCGGGGTCAACTGAGCGATCTGACTTATATGATATTCATGTAAGTTTAGTCTAGTAAGCAACATTTTTACTCCAGTTTTTTATGGTGTTACATAGTCAAATAAACAAAATATCGATTACAAAAGATATCATTACTTATCACTTGATTAATTCGGAGTTATACTTCTTAGAAAAAAATCATAATCAAGTGACCCCGCTCCGCCCTACTGAATCAATACAAGTAACTGCCGCAGTTAATGCATAAAAATGCATGCGCCAGTATCTGTTTACTGGCTCTCAAACATATAACGGACTTATAGGGAATGGTACTTAATGTCCGTAGGGTGTAAGTAACGTAAAAAGAAATTTGCGGTTTTCGTCAGGTTTAAAGAACTAAAAATTATATTTACCGACTCCTTCTAAATTGCATTGCACCAAAGTTACATTCAAATGTAAGGAAAAAAAATCACCAAAAAAAATGTTTGCCACGAGAGAGCAGCGATGACAAATAACGAACAGGGATTTTCACCTATGACCTTACCTTTATGCAATTTGAAAAATATATTTATGACGGTTCTCGATATGTAATTGACTGCACCAATATGGTAGATGTAGCTGTACAGCAAGATTTAGCAGTGGTAGTTGTGAAAGTACCGGATACACTTGGTATGTGCAACGAGCGATGATAATAGCGAGCAAGCCGTGCAAGTTTGGAATGTAAACATGCTTTGCTGCTCGACCAAAGGGTGTACACCTCCGCGTGCCTGTATTCGTATACACTGGCGTGGTGTTAGAGAAGTATACGAAAGCGAGACGGAACGAGTGGAAGTCGTTATTTGTCACGGTAAGCGGCCTTTCTCGCAGTATTATTTCCCGCAAAGTGTTATTAACTGCTCTCATATTTCGACTTTTTCTACTCGGCGCTTCTTGTTTCTCCTTTCGTCCGATAGAATGCGCAAGGGGTGCGTATGTAGGTTCATCCAGCTATGCTGAGCTTTTTCTCTTTTTCCATCCCCATTCCGCGCGCTTTTTTTTTTTTATCGTTAATAGCGCCGTTTATTTTGGTG
>OX632362.1:14084383-14224196 GCA_951751655.1 Ophion costatus | reverse complement strand
AAGTGCCGCAAATTTTCCGGATGATGTGTGCATCGTTTATCATCTCGAAGGTGAAGCCTTTCCTACCTCACTCCATTATCCATGAAGCTATTACTATAAGAATAGTCTTTGGTCTCAATACGCAGTGCCTTTTTCACCTGAAGCGCCTTCGCTGCCTCTCGTCCTATTCAGCTCCATAATGGGTCCTCTCGTATCAACTCTATAAACTCACCGAATCCTGCAACAATTGAATCATCAACCAACAAGACTGCCGACCCTCTTCATGGCTTAGCCAAGGAAGTGCCGAATCCGAGAATTCGATGAATGTGATGATTTCGAACGCGTGTGATTGCTTTCCTCGAATGAATAGACTGTTTCAAGAGCTGCGTAGGCCTTTCTTCTATCTGAAAGCCTTGCCTTTGCATCGTCTACCCCCGATGGAAATGACACGGTACGTTCTGCGCCACATACAGCTACATCTGAAAATGGCTTCGCTATCGGAGGTCACAGCAGCGATACGTGACTTATCAACGTTTCTACAACTGCATGGCTGTGCTCCATAGTGCGCCAAGCACCTACACATGCAATATCAGGTATAGCCATCTGTGACCATCTTCCTATCCGAATGTATTTCGACAATAATCCCTTTTATCCTTGCTGGAAAGTTGCGAAGTCGGAGCCCACTCGAGCAAGGGTGAGAAAAAAGTCCACGCATTATCTGCTCCATGTAGCGGAGGGTTTCAGTTCGACCAGTTTTTTTCCGAATAAACGTTTGTTCCCTTAACACGTGGCTACGTAACGTGGGCGAAGCAGCGAGGAGAAAGAGAGTCCAGTGGACGATGGGTAACAGCAAATGCGAAAGGCGGAAGGCTAGGACTGAAAGGGTGGTGGGTGGTGGAGAAGGTAGAAGGGGATGTCCACGAGAGCACAGGGTAAGTAATTAACGACACGTTTATACGATATCGTTTGCCAGAGAACTGGAGCCCGCTCGTACACTGCCTGGCACCAATGAAGAACCCTGCTAATAGGAAGTGCTAACGGTGATACTCCTGAATGTCCCGGCCCTCCCCCTTTCCCCTGTTCCCCCTCCGCCGCTATTCGTTTTCAACCCCGGCGTACTTCTCCCTCTCGAAGCCCTCTATGTACGAGTGAGCAGCCCTGACCCAGCCCACTATGATTCTTCCATTAATTTTTGCTGAGCTCGAGACTAGTTAATATGCATTAAAAAGGGTTAATAAAAGCGTCGTTTGAACGTAATGTGGATTTGAGAGTAGACCTACGCGAAAACGACGATGATGATGAGGTTCAGGATGTTCGTCGTATGAAGAGCTGCAAAAAGTCCGATGGTTACGGTCTCCTCGAACGAAAGTGTGGACGATATTTCCTTACAGAGTACAAGTCCAATATCCTTACCCATCGAACTATTCTTAATTATTGCTATGAAGGTATATTACACCCTTTTCCTGTGCACTTACATACTTTGCGCACCCAGAAGATGCAGAAATTAGAGTGAATTGCAACAGCAACACGTCCTACCTGTGCGTTGTCAGAAGAGAATAAGTGTTTTTGCTGAGTTTAATCAGATTCCGGATTTTTACAACCGTTTTGCATTTGAAACAAAGCACCCAAGAGTTCCCCCCACTTTGAGGGGTTTATAGTGTCTTAAAAGTAGCGACGAAGCTTGGGTGATTATGTGCGTGCGTAACCTCAAGCAAAACACGTGAGGATTTTTTATTTTACCGAATGATAGCATCTATGTCGATGAATATACCAAGTGCCAATCATATGATCAGATTATTGGCCACGGATTTCTTGTGTAAATATCTTCCGCAAAACTGACAATAAATTGGATATATACCTAATGGGATACTATTGTTATTTGAAGATTTCGAGGAGCTTTATATGTGCAACCTGTAGATGAACCACTAAAATGGCGTGTCCGGTGATACAGTGACACTCGCCACCTTGAATCTAAATGGAAAAATGCACATGTTGGTCATAATTCCTTATAACGACTTAATAACATTTTTAAGGTCCCGTACCTCAAAGTACAAATGCACGGAATGCTCATTGTGAGACATTCTGTCTGTCTAGTCACTCACAAGCTTCGAGTTTCTAATTGTGAGTCAATAGCTGAGAACACAATATTTGGTATGTACTTTAAACGTTATTGTCTGAAGATAGTATAAGTAAAAGAAGATAGTCTTTGACGTAAAAAAAGGTTACTATTGAATGGGTCACTCAGTGAGCTGCGAAACAATTTTTTACGCTGGCAAGTGCAAGCTTCCACGTGTATTTTTAGTGAAAATATTATTTTTTAAATATTCCAGCTGGCCCCTTATATCCAATAATATGTATGCAAAAATTTGCAAACAAAAAAACGGAATTTTCGCCAATCTTATGCAAATTTGAGGATAGTTATTGCGATCTCCCCACGGCCTGCATAAGATTACTTGCGTGTATATAATGTACGAAAAACAAGGCGCGCGGGCAAGTCATACAATTGACCAGTTTTTGCTATTTTCCTCATTATTATGGCAGCAGGTGTGCCCAACCCTGTAGTCTTCGCGATAATCAGCCACAACCGAAATGACGGCGATGGTATACTGTCGCGGGAAAAGTCGAGAGCCAGTAGCGCAGATAAGGAGTGTGAATTCAGCAGTGAGGTAGAGGGAGGGAGCTACAGAGACGGAGCAAGGTCATCAGGAGGGAAAGAGCAGACTGCATTCCGGGTGAAGAATGAAAGCAAAGGGAAGAAGATGGTATAGGCAAAGCAGTGGTGGTGGTGGTGGTGGTGGTTTCGGGCTCAGATAGTCGCAAATCACTTTAACTGCGCGAGAAGCAGTTTGCTTCCGCTAATGGCGTCAAGTGTCTCAGATACCGCAACTCCGGGTTGGGTAGTCCGATGGCGAAGCTACCAGCACCTTTTCTCCACGCCCGGTGCCACTTCTAGCATCCGGTAGATCAGTGCTATTCTGGCACAAGAGATCATCTAGATTGTGATCGTTTTTCTTGATCGAAAAAACGAATGTATTATCTCGCCAGGCTCAAAGGACCACACATATGATACATAACTTGAGTTATGCGATGCTATAAGAGTGGTAGTTTATTTGACCGAATTGGGAACTTTACATTACGACAAGGATTTTGTTGGATCGTAGCCATAGCAACGAGTGATTAAATTCAGTTTAAGATATTTCAAATGGAATACCCTGGTACGATGTAACATACGCGTAACGTCTTCCAACCTTTTTAGACTTTAGATGAACGTTGCGATACTAAATGAGCTACAATACACCCGTTCTGGAAAAAATTCTAGGGAGTACAAAATATTCAATGGAGTAAATGACCAGAAGTCGTTGAGCTTCGTTTTTCTTATAGAAAGCCCTTGCAAAAAGAAAACGAAAACATTGGATTGAGTAGGAGGGAAAAAATGTAATTACAGAACTGGAAGGGTTAGCCTGACAAAAGGGAAATGTAAATAGGAGAGATATACGGGAGAGTGGTGGCGACTTTAAAGGACGGATATTGCGGGCTTACGTTTCTAGTGTGCTGCGCGGGTGGAGGAAGGTCCAGCATCACTACGACGAACCGTAACGTCCGTAATCATACGGTTAATGTCCAAGAGCGCAACCGGGTCTCCCTGCTCAACCGCTTCGTTGCTCACTACATACGTAGTCAACGTTCTGCTCGCAGCGGTGTTTCCCATCCGTTACATCAATAAATCTAAGATAACAATATTGCCAACCCTGCAACGAGGGCTCGTAATGAATGTCTGTACAGAAACCATTAGCGTCGACAGGGTGCTGCTTTACTACTTTCCTCGGTCCTCGTACGTGTCCCAACCATAAACGTGCACAGTTGTACGTAAGAGAGGCACATTGCTCTGGCTGGACCAAGCTAAATACTGCAACGCCTGAAAAACTATTTTAGGTGCTACATATTTATAGGCTGT
Organism: Ophion costatus; assembly: GCA_951751655.1. Lineage (NCBI taxonomy): Eukaryota > Metazoa > Arthropoda > Insecta > Hymenoptera > Ichneumonidae > Ophion > Ophion costatus. The sequence continues at coordinate 14,220,262 of OX632362.1, read as the reverse complement.
TAGGCTTATGGAATAACCTCATGTATCAATTATGATTTTGCTTCCATATCACCATTGAGGAAGCACCGTCTTCTTGAATTTCTATTCGATTTGAACGCTTAATTTTTTAGGGAGTGCTTGGAAGTCTGTGTTTTTCCAACCAGTTATTTTTTTATTTTATGAGTTCCAACGTATGACCTTGTAGGTTTTTCTGCATTACCTTTCCCAATTGAATCCTTTCCTATCACTCCCTATCCACGCTTTGCCAATCCAACTCAACATCAGTTGCATTAGCAACCGTTTTAAGCTACACTATACTGTATTTGCTGAGGACACGTGGGAACTGTGGAAAACTCGCACCGGCATTAACGGCCCTATATTTTCTGATTCTGTGGTGCACAGGTTCTACTAAAGTTTTTTCAGAAAGCGCTCAGGAGTATTTAGCTTCAGTTCACCGGTTCATGCGCTCGCCGGTACATGGCTAAGCGGTCACCGCTCCGTGTATCGGCCATGCACAATGTTACTCAATTTGAAGTACCGCTGGAGCCGAACCCCGATCGCCGATCCACCAGTGCCGATCTGTACAGTTATAGTGTATTATAAATGTTCTAATGTAACTTCCAATCTTGTATCGTAATAGATTTTGAACTTCATAGAGAGGGTTTACTTTCAGTGTAACTATCTTTTTCCCTTCCAATAAAATTCAATATACTATTCTGAAACGTCACACACGTGACATTTCTAGAAAATTACCAAATGTAATCAGCCCAGTGATCGCCAGAGTCCTAGTGACTGTAATGTTCATACATACAGTCAGCATTTGAATATACGTACAAGATTTAGTTCTTCGTGCGGAACTGTGATAGATTAACAGCCAGGGGGTATTCACTACAGTCCGAAACAAAATTAAAGGAACAAGAAATTTTAAAAAATGTCATTTTCAACACGCTGTACTACGTGAAAAATTATCGTATAGAGATGATCAAGAAAGTATTTTGAAGTTTAACGTCCCTACTTTTCGAGTTTTTTTATCAACGTTTTTTGTTCAGCAATACTTATTATGGCGCAATGAAAAGAGATATCGAGAAACAAAAATTCCCGAAATTTTTTGTCGATCTTACGAGTGCCCCTCAGCTTGGCAAAATCTTTCCCGACTGTGCCAGGGTCCGCGAGCTTAATCACTTAGCTTTAATTTGGTTTTTGAACGGTCTAGGTGCTATAACTTCTTGTTGAGATATCGGTCGTGAAATAAAAAATCGCAGTTTTGGCTTTCATCATCGATATCTCATGAACCACCTGTGCCAGCCGATCGTATAGCAATTCGAAGGATAATTTTAAAAACTTGAATTAATACTCTATAATTATCAGTTACTGCTTCAGGAAAAAAAGGTTTTATTCTTTCTTTATCGATTTGAATGAAGAAGAAAAAATGACATTATCTCGTTTTTTTTAGTAAATCTTCTGCCACTTTGCGAATAATGACCAAAGTAAAGATGTTTCCAGGTTTTTAGAGTTTAAACGTACCCCCAATGGCCCCGTAAAATTTTAAGTCAGGTTGTTTATTCGTCTTTGTGTCTAGAATTATTATAGTTACAAAAAAATTAAGGAACACGTTAATTGCTCTTAAACATGACTTGATGATTGTCAAGATGAAAAAACAATTCTGGACTTTTCTTACAACTTTAGATTAATTTATTGTCATATTAACCCTAGGACTCTACACATGGGTACCGCAAACCCCACATAATTGGTGAGACATGCTGAGATAATTTTTCTCGCTTTGTTCAATCGCATTTTTCACGGCGAAAAATGTATATTAGGTTTTTCTCGTAATTCCTATCCCATTCGTTGGTTTTTAAGCGCTCGAATTGAAAAAAAACCCTTTTACGACAAACAGTTTGTTAGTAGCGTTGATTTGAAGTGCTGGGGTGCGCGTAACCCCTGTGTAGATTCTTTGTTTCGTACATATAGCTCCTAGAGTTAAGAAAAAAAAAAATATTGAAAAATTAATTTTTTTCATTGTATTGGATAATTTCGAAAAAAATTATGAAACAATAGCTAATCATTGTGCAGGTGCGCGCGCGCGCGCGTGTGTGTGTGTGTGTGTGTGTACGTGTACGTGTGCATGTGTATGTGCGAAGGTTAAAATGGAGGTAAAAGAAGGGCGGTTTTCATACAAATTGTTTTTTTGAAAACGCCTATGACCTTTGCGAATAGAATAATATCAAAACCCAATTAATCGTATGAATGTGTGTGAATTGAGTACAAGACACAGCGTGGATTAGGAACCTCTTAATTACTGCAATTCATTTTAACTTGCAAGATTACGGTATGCAAAGGTAAAACCTTGGCGAAGATAGTTAACTATTGTTTTGTTAATAACTTTTTAATTTCCACTATATAATATTCTAAATTGAAAAAAAATATTTATTAATTTTTCTCAAATGTGACAAGCTTTCTCTTTGAATGTTAAATTGTCAGGAAAGTTCTTGTTGATAATCGTCAAATGATGTTTAGGATGAATCAACGGGGTACTTAAACTTTTTTGTAACTTTAATGATTCGGGACGGTAAGATGAATAACCGGATTAACTTACAATTTTACAGGGTCATTGGCGGTATGTTCAAACTCAAAAAACTTGGAAACATCAGTACTTTGGTCATTATTTTCAAAGTAGCGGAACATTTACTAAAAAAACCCGGAAAGTCATTTTTTTGGTTTTTTTATTCAAATCGATGGAGAAAGTACAACAACTTTTTTTATGAGATATCGACTATCAAAGACAAAAGTGTGCTTTTTCATTCTACAACCGATTTCTCAGCGACAAATGCTCGTACAGAGACCGTTCAAAAACCAAATTAAAGCTAAATGATCAAGCTTACTGACCCTGATATTGGGATAGCCGAGACGAATTTTCACGAGCCCAAGCAGACTCTTAAAGTCGACAAAAAATTTCCAAAATATTCATTTGTGTTGGTTAAACACTTCGATTCAACAAAAAATGTTGATAAAAAAGTGCGAAAACTAGAAACATCAAGCTGGAAAATGCTTTTTTTATCTTCTGTATACAATCTATTTTTACATGGTTACAGCGTGTTGAAAATCACCGAAAAATGTTAAAAAACGATCTTGTTTCTTTAATGTAACGTTCATTTGGAGGTTAAAGTAAACCGTGTTACATTTTAGGTGGTGTAAGAATGCTTAGGGATCTGCGGTCGGTAACTTTCTCTTCAAGTTATGAAAAAGAATCTTAATTTTGCATTAACCATAGAAAATTGTAGTTTTATGCTAATTTCAACGAGTTTTCACATATGACGATTATCGGTTCAACAATGCTAACACTCTGTCGACTAATCGCCATGACTCGATATTATGGTCGATAACTGAAACAGGGATGGTAAAAAAAATGTTACGAATCGAATATCAGTTTATAGAGAATCAGAAAGTAAATATTCGATCCGTACTTTGCATCTTCTGAAGAATCCGTAATTTGCAGCTTCTGAAGAATCCACTGCCCAGTAATCGTCATCTAAATATTCGCGATAGTAAAAAGATATGCATAATAAATAAACGTTGTCGATTACTGGGTCACGGCCATGTCGATAACTGCGTACATCTCGAAGCCAGGTGAACATCACTTGATCGAAAAAATGTCAAAAATTATTTTATGATAAAATGATTGTTTATAATTGTTGAAAATCAATAAAAATTATAATTCTGATGTAATAGCCATAATAAGTTTCGTTTCCAAAATTAATAAAGTTATATGTCAGAAAATTTTGCGTATTAAAACTGTTACTCAAATGTTTTGATGAAACGCAAGACGTTCGTGATTGAGGGACTGAAAATTATTCTGCAGTCCTATATGCAGATGCAATCGGGTCAACAAAGGCCAAAGGACCTTCCCATAATTAAAGGGTCTCTTAAGATGACCTGACATTTAAAATTATTAATAAAATGTATTATTTTTTCAAAAAGCACGAATATTTTTATTTTAATATGAGGTACAAACATGAAGGTTTCGAGCGAAACGCAATCTCCGATAAATGGCATAAACGGCAAGGATCTACAAGACATATTTTTTCAACAAGATGGCACAATTTGCTACACTGCGGGCGAATTAATCCAGTTATTGCAGACGAAGTTTCATAGTGGTGTCATTTCGCGCCGCGGCGATGTGAATTGGTTACCAAGATCTTGCGATTTGACGCCATTGGACTTCTTTCTTTGGGGTTTTCTGAAAGGAAAAGTGTTTGCCAATGATCCACAGACCATTTCGAAGCTCAATGAAGCAATTGGATGCACCATTAATGAAATTAGACCGCAATTATGGCAAAATGTTATTAAAAATTTCGTCAAAAGAGTGAACGTTGCAAACAGGGAGAAACGGCCATTCATAGGATATTGTGTTCCAGACATAACCTCCATGTTTGTACCTTATATTAAAATTAAAATATTCGTACTTTTCAAACGAATAATATGTTTTATCAATAAATTAAAATGTGAAGTCATTTTGAGACACCCTATAGTTAAACCAGTTTAAACACATGTAACGACTAGCGGGACGTTTATATGGCGATTACTAAACTAAGTGTCATGGCAGCATGTCGATGTACAATTAATAATCGTTGCGAAATTTTTTCTCGAAAACGGTGCCAGACACTCTAATTTCACAATGACGTTCTTCTTAGTAGTAAAAAACTGATTGAGAATGACTTAAAATAACTTCTACTCACTTTCCAAGGTGAGCTCTATAAATTTGCAAAGTCGAGCGTTCTGGTGACGATTACACAAATTACCTTGTTCGCGCTGTAGGTAAACAGTTTTGAAGCATCACGGAAAAATTTTACACCGACCGAATTGAATTTGGTGAGGGCCAATGCTGCAGTGGAAATGATGTCTGAAAAATTGTCGAGCGCGCTATCGAATTTTAAGATTTTTATGACTATTTTATTTTTCTTCTTTTTGATGTACAATCTTCTACGAATCATTATGGCTGCATGTCGTAATACTGTCGTTGATAATTATGTATAATTTTTCGAAAATAGACCCAATTTCTTAATCGTTTTATAAAAATATTACAGGTATATTTGACTTGTAGTTCCGGCATGATTACGAAAATAAATTATCTTCAGACTTCATGACCAAATTAAACTGTACTTTCCAATAATCAGTAATGTTTAGAAACACACATCCACTCGAATGCTGAGGTGCGTACATTAACGTTCATTCTGCGATTTTTGAATCAAACGATAAACGAATAAATGCTAAGGGAAGGTAGGACAAGACGTGGTAGCGTGGTAATATGGGGACCTATGTTAAATCGAAGTTCCATTAGATCTTCGATGATGTTACCACGCCAATTGTTGGAAACCGGAGGTGCACATTAGTATTTTGTGAGTAAGGAAATGCTACAATTTTTTCTATTTTCCTAGATATGATTGTACGTAGAATATGTAAAAAATATATATTTTTTATTATACAGTAAATATATAATAATTATAGAAAAAATTATTTCAACAGTACGGTTGGAGCATAATGAGGTATGGGTACTCGATCTTATACCATATTTTCAATAACATTGCTTATCTTTGCATATTTTTGTTTTATTTACTTTCAGAAAATGATACGGAATTGCCAAAGAAGAACAAATAGGGGCGAAGGGCCGAAAAATGCCATAGGGAAAGCGATCCAAGATGTGTTAGATGGAAAAAAATATATAAATTAGGTAGCAAGGCTTATGACGTTCCAGAAACTACTCTAGAGCGCAAAGTAAGATTAACTGGAAGAAATGAAAAATAAATATGCAGTGTCAAAGTTCTCTTAGGCCGTATTCATACTACTTCCACCAAAAAGGAAGAGGAATAATTCGTTGTCTATTTAAAGGAGGGGGCGACGCGATTATTTGACTTGACTACCTTGGAACTACAGAACTTGGCATATCAGTGAGCCATCCACAACAACAAATGTCACAATTTTAATGAAGAAAAAGCGGATCTGTCAAAGACTTGATAAAAGACTTTTTGAAACATCACCCTCTAAGTCTCGGAAAATCGTTTCAACTAGGTTTCTGTAGGGAAATTCTTCAAGCTACTGGGGAAAATATTACTTGGCTAAAAATGCACTCCAAATAAAATACATAATTGTGGCAAAAAGAGTTCAAATAAAAAGAGATCAAAAGTGATGGCTCCAACCGGTAGTGGCGGTGTGGAAGATGAGGCCGATGAATTTATTCATATTTGTCCTTTTTGGGATAACAACGAAGACTGAATTTAGATGACTGCTTGCATCCTGTCTTCCCCGGCGGGGTGCCCCACCTTACCCCTAGGGTAGGGTATGATAGGGCAAAAAAGATAATTTTTAAATTTAATTATTTTAATAAGAAGAGTTGTATTTTTCTGTTTCAGTTCATTAGATTATGAAAGAGTAAAGTCTCTTGATGATTCCAATGGAAAGTTATAAGTTCTGCTAATAAAATTTCTCGTTTTATTCATTGAAGAACCTCAAAGACTCCGTCTTTTAACACCTTCCCCTACATACAAGCGCACTACTAGAACCCGGACACAGAGAAGCTGCGTCGAAAGGAACGTTCCAATGACGTACCTATTACGTATACAAACGAATGTCTTTGTACGCATGATAAGGAGCTCTTTTGATCATATCTCCTCATTATGAACTTCTCCGGTTGAGGACGGGACGCGCGAGGGGACGGCCTTCAATTGCACAAAGTTCATGGCCGCAAATGCTGCTCCGATGGCGAGACGAAGGGGAGCCAATGTGAAGTGTCTGGACTTATTACTGAACTCTCTCGGCGACACTCGACACATTCCGGAGGGGTCAGAGGGAGTCAGAGAATTTTAACTCAGGATTTTCGGTAGCAGAAGTCCTCGAGGATAAGGAAGCGTGGACAAGTACGTTGACTTTCGTGGCTTTCGAGTGAATTTGGTGAAATTTAAAGATGTAGGGCGTAGATCGAAGGTCTTTTTAAGTAATGCGAGACACAATAGGCTCGCTCAGCCCAAAAAAAGCGTGAAAAGCAATAACACATTATATATAACATTACTCCAAAAAATTAAAGGAACAGAACGTGTCAATTTTTCGAGTGTTTTTTAAAGCGCCTTATCTGTGTGAACAATTGTATCGAGATGAAAAAAAAAAACATTTTGAAGCTTTAAATTTCTAGTTTTGAGATCTTTAAGGAATTTTTTTGTGAGCTTTTTATCGCGCAATCATACGAAATAGCGTGAAACAAAAATTGTCCAAATTTTCCCGTTTTTTGTCTCGGGTCCACGGGCTCAGGAAATCATTGTTCAGCTAAATCAATAGATAGGTCAGCCAGCTTGTCCATTCATCTTAATTTTTTGTCTCCCTGCGTCAATTTTTTGCTCAGGCAGCCATCTTTGAATGAAAAAGCATCCTTTTGTCTTCGACAATCGATATTTCAGCAACCAATTATCGCACAGGGCATTAAAAAGTAGCTTTGAAAACTTGAATAAATTTCCTACAAGAACATTTCATTGATTGTTTAGAAAAAAAAATTTCCCCCTCAACATTAATTTGATTAACGTACAAAAAAATGACCTTTTATGGTTTATCAGTTTTTCCGGACCGATTGATCAAACTTTTACAAAACAATTAAAGGAAAAAGTGTATTGTCCTTGAACATCGCGCAATTAGCATCAAACGAAAAGACTAATTTTTTCGACTTTTTTCACAACTTTGCACTCGTTATTTGTTAAATTTAACTTATTAAATTTGAGTCAAATAATTATATAATTAGGTGATATTCAATGGGAGCTAAGAAAATCCACCAACACAATAAACGGTAAAGTGGTTCGATATTCGAACACTGTTTTCAAATATTTTCCCTGTTCACGGTTGCTTGTCAATTCTACGGCTTAGGGGTATTGATAGAATTGCCGGTTCAATTTATCGAATTCCCTATATTTTTTAAATTTCTTATAGAGGACCGTAGTATTTCATTAATTAACAATTGAATGATCCTAATATCCCTGACAGCGGATAAAGCGGCAAGAGAAATAGCTCGCGCCGAATTAATTTTTGTGTCAAGTAGTTTTTGATGCGTATTTTTGCGTGTGTTTGTTGAAACTTTTTGGTCCAATTATTATTATCAATCTGTTTTTGCTATAAAAGTCCTAAAGCTACTATGAGAACTTGGATATGTTTTTCGGGCAGGTGGCTACGGGCTCGATAAAACGTGGTCGCGTTCACGTGGAGTTATCTAATCTCTATAATCGTTTTATAAAATATTTTTCAATATTTTATTTATGTACAAGCATTAATCTCAATGAGTTCCTGAATTCCAACCCTTGCGGGTTTTTACGTATGACCGTTAGCATTAAAACTCTTCCCTATCACCCCCCTCCTGTTAATCTAGCCTAAGTTTCGCTGCGTTCAAAGCCGTCTTAAGGATGTTGAGTCCCTATGAAACATCTTAATGTTAATTGTTCAATAAATAGCTCCTTAATCTTCATGGAATTTTTACACGACCTCATGAATACTTCATGTAAAAACATATCAAATTTTCAGAATTCTATCATCATTACTTCAACCTCCTTAAGGGGTAAAATAAAAAATGATAAGAAAATTCTGAAAATTTGGTATGTTTTTGTATGAAGTATTTAAGAGGTCGTATTAAAATTTCACGACGATTAGGAAGCTCGTTATTAAAAAATTAACATTTTGTTAAGAACAATTTTTAAAAGAAATAAAAAAAATTTATTAATAAACTTCGTTTTGTTTCCGTTGCTTTTAGTATATTGTAGATATTATAAAATTTCGAGGTCACGAAAAAAACTTATTGCAAAGTTACATCAGTTTCCATAAAACAACATTTAATTTGTGAATGTTAATTGTTCAATGACGAGCTTCCTAATTGTCGTGAAATTTTTACACGACCTCTGAAATACTTTATACAAAAACATACCAAATTTTCAGAATTTTATCAACATCTGCAAGCATATTCTACGTTGAAGACGCGTTCCGCAACGCAGGGTCGTGAGCGAACGTCAATTTGATCGCAACTCTATTCGTCGCATCGATTATTCTTCTGAAGCACTTTCAATTTTTCCATATAATCCGAGTGCGGTCCCAAGGATGTCTAAATATTTATTTTTAGCCTATTACAATTCCACCGATTACAATTACCCCATTACAGCCGATTACAATCACCCAATTACAATTAAAATTACTTGAAATAAATTTTCAAGTATAACATAGTAATAAAAGGATAAAATCCTTTTATTACTATGTTTTATTACTAAATCATACTATGTTTTATTACTAAAAAAATAAGCGAAATCACTTTGGCGAAACGTTCAAGTGCAGTTTTCTAGGCAGAGCATGCTCGTCTCATAATTTTCTGGCTTTCCCATCTATCTGTCGAATTCGGCCACCGTGGCACTTTATTCCGCTGATAACTACAATCAGCAAAATGCCATTGATGGCCTGAACGTGATTACACATTGTGCATAACGGTATTCTTCTTTAAATGAGAAAATAATTTGAGTTGCATGACAATTTAAAATCCGCGTACCATCTCGTTTTTACTGGTAATGAACGAAAAAAAAGTCACTGCGGCAGCCCATCGTGGTGGATCGTATGTTCTGCATACAGAAAGATAAAAAAAATGATAGTTGCGTTTGATGTACGGTGGTTGGCGTTTTGTAAAAATACAGTGGAAAAATGGGGCTTCGGGTGAGGGACGGTGTTGATTTGTGTGGAAACGTGGTAAAGGTAATGTCAACGAAACACAAGAACGGGACCGGGGCCAGTTGAACCAAACTGAACTACCGCATTGACAATCTCATAATAAATATAACAAAAAAATGCTAACGACTCGCTGTTGGGGATGCGTGCTCGTTGCACAGGCATGTAGAAAAAGACGTACGTTCATCGGATACCGAATTTGGAGAGTTCACCGGCAGTCCTAGCATCGAAAACACGGGGCGGCGAGAGTGGGTGGTTGATCATTGGAGGGGTGCTGACTCTCTTTCCCTCTGTTTTATTGCTTTTGAACGAGCAATGGCACATAGCTTCGTCTCTCTTCCACTTCTATCTCCCTCGCTACATCCCTCCCTCTCTCTCTCAGATACACGCAAATCGACATGAAAGCCCACGGCATAGCAGAAATTTATTTATTATTTTTGTCGTGCAATTTTGTATCGTGCCCAACTGCGGTGAAATTAAATTATTATTTTGCCAATATAAATCATCGCGTTCTTGTGCGCCTGTTCTCTCTCTCTCTCTCTCTCTCTCTCTCTCTCTCTCTCTCTCTCTCTCTCTCTCTCTCTTGTGGACGCTTTAAATCCCTAGTCTGCAAATGAATATTTATATTGTCCATTGAATTACTCTTTCGGAACAGTAGCGAGCACTTCGGCGGAGTGTGCAGTGTGCTGTGTATTCTGGGGTAAAACATAATACGCGAGAAATTGAAATATATTCGATAAATTATTTTATCGAGCGGTCGCGGCTCCGCTAATCGGCGTTATATCCTGTGTGAAAATACACCATCTCTCTCAATCGTTGGTTTTTTTTTCAAATTCTTTTTATGTTTTGCCATTGTCATATTTGTTGATTTTTTTTGTTTCACAATGTATGTGCAGAAAGAGGAAGGCTGCCGTTGTCCAAATTTACCGACGCTGCTTTTTACGCTTCATGGAAATGGGCCGTAGTCGGAACCTCCAATTGTTCTCTTCAGTGACCCTGCTTTGTGTTCATAAAACCACATTTGAATCCATCGCATCAAATAGCATCCTCTATAAAGATCGAGAAAGATCAGTCGCGACGCCGTAAATCTCAAAACGTTTCTTTGAATTCCAGCGTTCTGTGAATGATTTTTAGTTTCTAGCAAGTGTTCCCGTCCCTGACCGTTCGAAATAAGACAGCTCTGTTCCGACCGAAGCAGCATCCATCTACTAAAAGTGACCGAGTAAAAATTAGGATTCGCTGTATTAGGGACTGAACCATAGTTTATTCGCTGCAAAGTCTGCACGTGTTAATACCAGCCTGACTAATATTCTGCCATAACAATGATTTGCTATGCAGCGCTGTTCACCCGCTGCCGTTGCTGTGCTGCACCACTGACTCGGAGAAGCCACCTGGCTGTTTCGTGGCCCTGTCCACCCCACGAAACCTCCTTGCTCATGCACTCAATCACACGAGGACACGCACACGGAGGAAGCGAAAGAACGACAAGGAAGAAGAAGTGCAAGGCATACCAGCCAAAACTACAAGAGTAACGATGACACCGGGAGTTAGACAGTCTCACGTCTGTTTAACTAACTTCCGGCGTCATTTTCGCACCCGTATTCCTCAGCTGGTGACGACCGTCCCTACCGAGTGCACCACAGCAGCCACGGTACTGACTCCTCACTAACTTGCTACCTTTCAACGTCCCCTCAACACCGAGCGCTGCAGAACTACCCTCGTACGCAGAGAGTATAACGATGGTACACGAGAGCCAAAGATAGAACAGAGCAAAGCCAGCCCACCGCGTGAGTTAAGCGTTTAATAAGCTTAATCACGCGACAGATCTGTGAGATACAACTTGCTTCGCTTTACCGCTACTGCCAGCACCGAGAACCCTCGAATGTCCTCGCCCCCCCCCCTGCTCTAGGTTCACTCTCGACCCTCCTCCTACTCACCACCCAATGCCGCCTAGGCAGCACCACTGCCAACCCTCGGCTTGTACCATCTGCTGTTAGTATTTTACCGCTCGCACGGCGGTTCTGTTCCTGCTTTTCTCTCCTTTCCTCGCTCTTGCTATTTCTCTCTTGCTGTACGCGCGCGCTCGCACACACACACAGATATATATATATATATATATATATCTGTGTGTGTGTGTCCATGTACATATACATGGATGTACATATATCTGGCCGTGTGCTTGTGCGTGCCTATCGTTTACTCGCTCGTTCCCACTACGATGGTGCAAGTCCTCTCCTCTCATGCAAGACCGTTATACGAGGTGTTACAGGGCCGTGCTATTAGCAGAAACTGTTTATTGCACTGGGTAACAACGTGGATACGCAAGAGATTATAGCCGGAGGTCACTACTTGCGCCCAATACTGTATTCTATATTCGCATCGGTGACTTTGTAGGTACGTGGTACTCGTGCATTCACAATAGTAACACAATTTTCGGTCGTATCGGCTTGGCAAACTCCAGACACGATTCGATCGCTAAATGTGGTGCCCCCTAATAGGATAAGTCTGGCATTAGATACGTACTCCAATCGGATCTCACTTCTCAACTCGCCACTCTACGTCGAGCTCACACCTGAACTGTAAGTTCAAGCTATCAGGGCGATTGAGCTGACATTATTTGTCGCTCCGGACAAGGAGAAACTGTGAGATTTGCAGAAAAAGCGTGCTTCTAGCTCTGTCTGGTGATCGATCATTTGGCAAGTCAAATATTTTTTTATTTCTGGTCGAAATTTATTTTCGCTGGTTTTTGCACTTGCACATTTCTTTTTATTCTCTTAGTTGAAATATGTACAATTATTGTCAGCTCTTGGTAACCTGGCATATGGAAAAATTGTTCGCGAATGTTGAGAAAGTCAAAAGGATTGATAAAAATTATGTGGAAAAGAGGTTAATAAAGTGTAGACCAAAAATAATTCGTTTCTAATTGATCAGTCGTACCAGCTTGATTGAAAAAGCGCTCTTTAGCGCTCATATATGTTCCGTCACGCCAATTTTTTTTTCTCCTTCAACTGGTTTCATTGCCAATCGAATCTTACTTTGACCTTCAACTTTTCTCTACACATCCAAGTCGAACTTTTTTATAACAAGCGGTCGATATATACATCTTTGCAACCATAAGGAAAGATTCCGCATGGCAGCCGTTCGAGACGAATCGAAACTTGGGAGACTTTTCGCGAGCGGTAACGTGAGAACAACGAGCGCAACTATCACTTCAGAAGAAAGACAAACCCTTTCATTGAACCAGAGATCTTAATTCTTCATCCTCGTATGGAAATAAATTCTGGGTGTCATTTCGGAACAATGAAGCCGCATCCTTGGCGCGGTCATGAATAATACGAATATTCAGGCATTCGGGGACCCTTCTCGTTATACATATATGGAAGATGTAGAGAGATAACGGCAATAGTCGTGCCAGGGCAACGTCTAGTGGAACTGAAATAGCTGTACCAGCAGCCAGGGCCATTCCACATCTGCGTCTCTCTTTCGTCTCGATCCTCGTCTGTTTGACTCGTAATTCGGCTCCGATTAACGGCAATTCCGTCTATAGAATCTTAGAAGGCGATTGTTCTCTCAAATGCTACGTAGACCGTACCACCACACTGAAAGACGTCCAGCATCAGCAGTTGCGTTGCGGATGCAGTAGCCGTAGCTCTCGGGAAGCTACGTTAGAGCTTTTGCCACCACTTTACAACGCCTTCGTTCTCACACTTATGCCTTTTCGCTAAAGACCCTCAACGCCCCACTATCCCGCACTACTAGCACGAATAGTTGGCGAACATAGATCAACCTGAAGCATTGAACAATGAATCGGGATCGCCGTCGAATTCCCCTTGAAATCGCACCCCCAGCTCCTCATCTTCTAGCACCACCAAATTCGAGGGCATTCGTCTTACTGGATATCGAAGTAGCAACGGAGCAGAAGCGAAAGTAGCTGATCTGCGTACGGATGACTTTTGCTGCCGGGTAGCTTAAATTCATCCAGGAACATTGTTCGAACAGTTACGAATCTCATCTAATAAGACTTACTAGGACTACATCATTCTTGCTATGTGATTTACGAAGGCAAACTTGTGCTTCGTGTAATTGTGAATTTTGCAATATTTCTTTGTGTGTGCAAATTTACAGACTGGTTCTATTTAAAGGCTGTTGATTGCAACTTTCTTTTCGACAGCTCTGAAATATGTGAAATATCTGGTAGGTAACGGCGATTAAACTTTCTTCACCCCGAATTGATCTGGGACGATCATTTTATCAGAATTCTTATAGATATCACTGAACGATAAGTGTTATGGAATGTACGTAGCTCAGGGGAAACTCGAATCTTTTTAGAATGATGTAACTATGAATCTGGAAGCTCTGATTGGGCTTGCGATGTCGCGTACGGAAGGCTTCAATATTTCATGGCACTGATGATGAATTTTATCCGTTTGCTACGAAGGTCGACTGACAACTGACATCTACTTGCTCACGTTGGAATTTTGCATTTTCAAGTCAATATTTCTACAGGCATACTCTACACAAAAAGTTAATGTATTTGTCTAAGGACCTGTCTGATTTACGCAATCATTCAGGATCCTACTTTTTCAAAGGCTGCTTCATTGTGGTGTTTCCAAAATGGAAAGACCGAGGCACTTGAGTCTCCAACTCTGTACTCAGGGTTACATATGATTACACACTCGCGTACCCGGTACCGAATCGACCTTTTCATCATCGCAAGCTTAACTTTACTTCCGCTGCGCCAAGGAAGGTCAGATACGATTAAAAAATTGAAGCCGTGATTGCATAAAAATGCCAAATCCACGTAAGCTTTGCCTCGCGTATACGTATTACGTAGTTATAGAAGGAGTTCTGGTGCCGTGTCTCATACAGTATTCCCACAGCAACGATATAGAATAGAACGAGCCCGAACACGAACGAGTATAGTACATGGTATATGAGTACAGAGTGCGAGCAAGGGCTCACATCGGAGACGCTTACGAACCAGCCGGCCTCCGGTTAATGGACCTGACAAGCATAATTTCGCTTACCCTCGTAGGGAACTCGCCCGCGAGTTGCCCTTTCCCCGCCCCCCCCCTGTCATAAGTGTAGTTCGAGGTATTAACGTGGCACGTTGAGCGTACGTTAAGGCGGTGAATTCATGAGCAACGATCAAAGGGGACGTACGCGCGTACAAGTTGCCTTCTCCACTTTCATTCCACGTCCAAGCGAAGGGTTCTGTTCAGGTTGGGCAATTCGACTCGACGAGTCAATCGAGAAAGACGCTTGCGTCGGCGCATCGATTTTCCTGTCAACGTTCAAGCGATCCTCGAAACGTTGAAGGACATTCGACTGCAGCGGCGATTTTGACGTACCAGGCTGTTGTGGTTTTGGCCATAGAAATATTCCGTTTTCGACATGCATATTTAATGACTCGACGAGCCCGAAGGCGCTAAATCCAGACTCTTCCTTCAAAAGGAAGAGCTCGGGCACATCAACACCCAACCCTTTTGATAGCGCTTACCCAGGAAATTGCTGAAGTTTCCAGTGCAAGGATGTTTTTCGGGCGGGGGGAGAGGGGGGTCAAAGACGACTCCGCTGACAGCGGTTGAATGAGGGCAAATTATAAAGGGCGAAGGACGATAAGGGAATGGAGGACTAGCTGAAAAGCAGAGATACAGAAATTGCGGCTGGCGGTGTCCATCGCCTATCCACAATTCACATCGACTGCAACTTTCCAACCGATTCTCCCTGGCGCACCCTTAGTCCTCGCGACTTTTGCCGTTCCACGTAACTCGTAACTCGTTACCGAGGATCCGACCGTTCCATGTACTTGTGAGTATTCATGTAAAATGGTTTTGCGAACTTTCTGCGTCGTAGCGTTTTCTTCCGAATGGGCTTTCGTCCGAAAAATGGTAAAGCAGGACCCTAGGTCTATAGCTAAAATAAGGATAGTCATCCACCGCCGTAACTTCGGAATCGGCTCGGACGGGGTTACGACGGCCTGACCGGCCTCCGTGTGTTGTGATACAAAGCTGTAAAAGTTGTACTATTTCCTAAAATAGTATATCTTTTCAAGCCCTCCGGTAAACTCTATGCTGGACTTCACGCTTTCGTTTTTCCGATATCCGCCTCCGTGAGGATCCTCTTATGAGGGTTTTTTTTAATCGATATAAATCAATTGCTTTTGTTGAAACCGCAGGATAGATCAGTATGGTTTCATATAAAATGTTTCTAGCATTTGTTATATTGACACTTGAATAATGTATCAAAAAGCGAAGATAAATATTTTTCGTAAAATTTTGGTCGTTTTTTGCAGTTCGTGTTCATAAAGTTTTATGCCAACGCAAAATCAACGTATTGGCAAATTGAGTTTCCTTATATAAACTCATTAATTGAATTGGTATCAATTAATATGAATAATCCTTTAAAATAAAAAATAATCAACATGGAAGGCAACAAAAAAACAAGAAATGTGATGATCATATCGAACTTAATTTGCGATGCTGATAGCTGTTATCTACACAGATGAGAACAACGACTCCCAACATTTACTTGATGATTTCGCTTGAAATTTGCCGTTTCGTATTTCCTATAGCTCTATAACTTATGCGCATCTTTTTATATTAGCCAATTCGTCCATTATCTTTGTATCCATGTCTTCTTCTCATTAACAATGAGTAGACATACCTGCGAAAACGACCACGTGATCGTATGTAATTGCGTTAGAAAGGTTATTTCCTAAAAAACTTATTCTTGATAAATTTGATTGAATTTTCGTTTCAACAAAAAAATTGACTTCAATTAAAATTGCCAGGCTCCAGGAACTTGAAGGTTATTCATTTCCGAAAGTATGAAATCAAGATCGTTCGTCGGTGATGGAAATACGAAAGCGCTATATAAATGTGAACTTCGCCAGCTGAAGGATAGTCCAGAAATAGTTGCAGTGAAGTGAACGAGATCGCCCTCGCCGCAAGCTCACTCACTCTTGGACCTATTAGGTGTTACTTGAAAAGATAGGATGCAGAACCCTGGATTGACAAAGAGGGTGTGCCAAACGTGAGACTCATTCGGGGCTGGAACCTTAGCAATCATCATTAATTCACTATTCCGGCTGATAAACGATCGGGCATTTGGGTTGTCAAGGATAAAGGGGTGGGATTTCCCGTGCAAAGAATGCGATTAATTTTTCTTCGCCCCGTGCTCATCCATGCTCACTTGCCGCACGTTTCTTATTCCCGCGCTGGATCCTTTTTTCGCTCAGTTTACCAAACTCTCACCCATCCACTTCGAAGAATAATTCTGCCGGGGAAAACGGGGTTAAGGGACTCAGGCTTTCGCGGTATTTCGTTAATTTGAAAATAGTAAGCATTAAAGAATCATTATGCTTTCAAAAATGGCTACAACAGGTGCATTATTGGAATATCGGTCCCCCCGGTATTCCTCGATCTCGACTTGAATCCTATTTTACACTGCACGTAGCATCCCCTACAGGAAATAATGTTAAAGGAGTCAGAGCATTAACAAGTATTTCATATGCGTGCGAACTTGTCAGCAATTTCTAACTTCATTTTTGAAAACTCGACAACATTCACAACGAGCTTCCATTAAGATCATGAACAATTACCGAACCTAAACTTTCTCTGCATGGAAGTTAACAACTTTCATACGTCAATGCTTGATTCGTATCGATAGTTACCAGATTGACGAGTACACTCTTTTATCGTGGATAACAGCAAGTTACCGCGTTACAGAAGTTATCGCCATTAAGAAGAAAGCGCGCGTCCACGACGTTACATGCATCAAAAACCTCGCGATGGTACTTGAAGACCTTTTTTCTGATACGACGCACGTCCGATCCCTCAATTCTTGACCGAGTTCGTTCCCGCTGTGGAAACTTGTCCGGAGGGATATTCGTCGAACGGGTTAACTGCAGAGCTTCTGTGAAAGTATGAGGGCGATCAAACTCTTCCAACTGAACATCCGAAGACGAAATAAGACGTGCCGTACTATTTTGGCACGTAACTCATTGTTTGCCGGTTTCTGGCGTCTAACTACCCGTAATCAGAACGAGTTCTGTTTGCTCTGTCATCCCTAAGCAAATGCATATACTACCGCAAACATTCCAGTGTGTGGAACGGTAACGATGGAACGTAGATAGATCACGAAGTGACGTGGCGTATAACGGGATCGTGTTGCAACACAGCATGCGCATGCAGAGCTGTCGGAGTTTGTTTGGAGGAGGAAGGACTGCACGGTTTACTACTACGTACTATCCTAGTATGAATCGACGTTTCGCTCTCTCGAACCAAGCCCTTGGAGGAGGGGTGAAACAGAGACGACCGTAGAGTCGAAGGGTGAGTGAGTGGTGAGGGTTGAATAGGTGGGGGGCGGGTAGCGGGACGGGGGTGAGGCTGGACATTGAAGGGGGTGGTAGGAACGGCAGCACACGTAACGGTCGAGCAGCATTGATACGGCCGGATCACAGCCACCGGACCAATGTATTTTACTGCCTGAGGCTTAGCACTATCGAGGCACGCAGTCACCCGCCATCACTCCGTGCCCGGTATGTAGTGACGGTAATAGTCTCTATATCATTGGCTCTTGGTAATACCCTAGCCTACACTCTCCACCACACACCCCTTCCCTCCTCCACCCCCTTTGCCTACTCCCCTACTCTCCTACGTAATGTTCGAAATGAAAATGAATGTATTTCGGATAGCGATAAATACGTGGTCGATCCCTATATCGCTGGTCTCTCGCGCCAGCGCCACGTCGCTTTGCCACGCCAACGCTACAAAATGAACAGGTGATCGTAATGGCGCGGCCGTGGTATCGACGGATCTTTATTATTATCACTGACAGCAGGACACCCATCCAATCCTAATGAAATAAAGAATGCATCTGATCATCCAAATCATGAGTCTGCTTTTTGCTCGGGGAGACGCATCTAGACAACGAAGATACATGTTATTTGAGCCCCGATTCCGATGACAGTGACAACCCAACGAGCGTGAGTCATCGTTATTTCGTGTCGCCTGTTACTCGTCGTTACGTTCAATGACGATCGACATGACCATGTTGCCTACAATCGCCAACCTCTCACATTATTATTCTTTGAATGGTCCGTAATCGGCATGGCTGGAAAAAGCTTAATCGATACCAACGCAAGGGAGGTAGCTGCATTGCTTTTTTTTACAGGTGAAATAAGGTTACCGCTCAGATACTGTGGATGTGCGCGGTGTACGGTCTAAGACGGGAAAAAAGTATGTAAATTATGAGGAACGCGTTTACTTAACGTACAGCATCTCTCGTTCTTCCACTGTCTCACTCTGCTGAGTCGCTCCCGTTTTTCTTTCTCGTTCGCTCTATCTCTCTTTCGACCCCCCGTTCTTCGCATCCTCTCGCTCGTCCCACTCGCCCTCGAGATGTCGCGCCCCTAATTTATGTGCGCGGCTACTTCCCGTTTGCGGAGAACGCTCTCGCGTCGCACACGACAGCGTGGACGTAGCGCAAGGATGAAGGTACGCCCCTGGAAGATATCTATGTATCCGTCGCGGCGTCACGACGTCTCACTAAATCTGGTGCTACGTGTCTGAGCGTCGGGCTACACCGCGCACCACGTCCCACCACACCGCACTCCTGGGTAAATCAACTTGAGTTAACTTCGTCTCATCCGACATTCCGTTTCCGGCTCTACCATTTTCCGCCAACACCGCGCTCTCGCCACTGACGCGTCTTCTTTTTTCCTCCCCCAGTTTCTCCCTCTCTGCCCATCGACCTTTCTCTTTGGACTTAAACATCTTTAGAGATGAGGATGAAACAACAACTTTCAATAACTAAAATAACAGCCAATTATATCAAATCTGAGGGTACTTTGCTACGGATCCAGTAGACGCTGCCTGTCTCGGTTCATTTAGATAAAATTAGCTGTTGTCTAATCATGTATTGAGTAAGCGTATTTTTGTAACATCTTTTCGGCTGGAAAGGTCACGTGACAAAATATGGCTATATCCATGAGCTATCGGTAGATCCAATGAGAGGTTGGACTGGACATTATTAGGATATGCACCGAGGTATAGAATATCTGTTATGGCGATTCAATTAAAATATATATGCAGGACAACATTCCAGCTTGATCAAATATACAAATAATATAGAGTCTGTGAATTTGTAATCGATGTGTCGAGCAAATGTACTCATTTTGAAATCATATTTATTCCTAACATTTATATCCCTTTATCAGACAGATAAATATAATTGGACCATAACGAATGGCTGGTAAGTTGAAAAAAAATATAGCCACGGATTAGGCGAAAAGGCATGGGCTGAGAATTGAACAAAGCTTCGATAAATCATACATCAAACAGTGAGAATACCAAGCGCGCATACGACACCTGAATTTAGATTTTACTAGGAGAAGATTGATCTACAGTCACATTATTTCTGGTTAGCCTCCGAGCATTGCGAGTGTTAGTCTTCATTGCTGTGCTTGGAATCCATGGATATGTCACGGGATGAAAGTGCTGCCGTCGCAATTCCGGGTCTCTCACTTTCCACTGTTCCGTTCATTGCGTCTAGTTAGAGGCACACCAGGCCCATCAGTCACACGACTCTTTCGCTTTACCTCGACTCCGCGTTTTCTCGTTTTCCGACCTTCAACGAGAAATGTTTTTGATGATGAATGAGGACACTTGGCCTTTGGCTAATCCGGCTTGAGTTGCTGGATTAAAAAAAAATATATCTTGACCTAGAAGTTTTGTCGTAAATATTATTATTTCGCAACTAGTTGGAACTGGCAGTAATTTTTTAATCATTCGTTGATTTCTTACAGATATGGAATAGCCGGTCTCATACAGTAACTCATGCTCTGTTATGCAGCTCTGTTATGCAGTCAGTGTGTAACAACTGGACAAAGTGTCGTTCAATTTCGTTTTCATGAATTTTACATAATTATAACTAAAGGCTTGTTTGAAATAGTATTCGCTCCAGAGATTACGGTGTTGGCCGAAGATTTGCCCCTGTTTTTCGTTCGACGAGGTCCTCAAGTTCGATGGTGACACGGAGGACTTGGCCAATAACAGTATAACGTAATAGGGGTGGCTTTTGAGAGCCCCACGTCCTTTTTCCAAGATCTCCAGGCTCTTGGGGCATCTCTAGCGTGCTTCGGGGAGCCACGCTATCTCGGGTTACAGAATCCTTTGCAGCTGCTGCTACAAGTGTCACGAGCAGCACTACATGATAATGAAAATGTAAATCGTGATTTTTCGGAATTTGAATATTATCTCAGCTATGAAATTGTAAGCTCTTCAGCTTATCGCGTTTCTCAGTAAATAATAATATTTGGTTTCTATATATAGTAGCAGCATTTGAACGCCGTTAACCCCAACGCAACCGAAATATAGAACCGATCGTTGAAACATAACTGCAGCTATAGACGAATCATTATTAGGTCGTGTCTCGTTTTAACTTTTAAAAAATATTTGTTTAAACATTTCCTTGAAGTAAATATTTTGAAAATATGCTGCTTAGCTTTGAAGTTAATTCGATGAAAACTGACGACTTTATAGTGTCTGAAGTACACCCTCCGTGCTTAACCGGAAAAGTTTCGCTGTTCCTGGTCGCGCGCCTCCATTAAGGATGTTGAGTCCCTATGAAACATATTAATGCTAATTGTTCAATAAATAGCTTCTTAATCGTCATGAAATGTTTACATGACTTCCTGAATACTTCATGTAAAAACATACCAAATTTTCAGAATTCTATCATCATTACTTCAACCTCCTTAAGGGTTGAAATAAAAAATGATAAGAAAATTCTGAAAATTTGGTATGTTTTTGTATGAAGTATTTAAGAGGTCGTGTTAAAATGTCACGACGATTAAGAAGCTCGTTATTAAAAAATTAACATTTTGTTAAGAACAATTTTTAAAAGAAATAAAAAAAAATGTATCAATAAACTTCGTTTTGTTTCCGTTGCTTTCAGTATATTGTAGATATTATAAAATTGAGAGGTCAAAAAAAAAACTTATTGCAAAGTTACATCAGTTTCCATAAAACAACATTTAATTTGTGAATGTTAATTGTTCAATAACGAGCTTCCTAATTGTCGTGAAATTTTTACACGACCTCTTAAATACTTGATACAAAAACATACCAAATTTTCAGAATTTTATCATCATTTGCGATTTGGGACTCAACATCCTTAATGATGAGCTAGCCACATATCAGGCCGATTACAGTCCTCGACCGTAAAATATTTTGGATGCCATTGAACGTTCATATAATGATCACTCAAAGGGAGAATTATAAGAAAGGTGTCTTTGCGGATTCAATCAAAACAGTATCACGATCCATTAAAAGATTTGAAAACTAGTTGCAAAATTGAATTCCAGTCGAGCGGACGCGGTTTTACTTACTGCACATGTTCCCTCTTGCACCTTCAATGCAGATTGTGGGGCACTATTACAAATGTACGAGGTCACGTGGGTATATAGTGGCCTAAATGCTCATGAATACGCTGCCCGAGAAGACTGTCCGCATTATGACAGCCGCAAATGGATATTTTAGAAGCTGCGTCGAGCGCAGATGTTATCCTTTATAGAGCTGAAATAAATTACTTACTTAGTGTAAGTAAAAAATACATTCTTTTATGTAAGCCCAAACTGCTCCAAAACTTCAATCGCGTTTTGCTGATAGCCGTATTTTTAAGCCGATGTATGCATTTTCACAAAAACTGTTGAACCGCGGTATCATTCCAATCTTCTAGATTTCTACATATGTACATGAATGTTCGACGCATGATCGAAGATTTTTTTTATTTTCTTCATATTTCTTCAGTAATAAAAAATGGGTCGTATTTTTGTATTAAAAATTCGGTTCCTACGTATACCATTTTGGCCTGAAATCAAATTTGGAAGAACCAAACGATAGACAACAAAAATCTAGAAAAATAGAGGAATTTTCATTGTTTCTTTATTTCAGATATATGTAATACTGTTGGGTATTTTTTGGTAACGAAATGCGTGTTCATTTTTAAAAGTATTAGGCCAAAGTATGAAATGTCCAATAACATCAAGTACCAAGCTTGATACCCGATATCTCTGATATATTACTTTCACAGTTCTCGTTTATCATTAATTGTAAAGATATATCATCAGTCTTTCAGATCTACGTTTTGGGTTGTGACTGTTTATTGAGTTGCTTTTTTCATTGTGTTTACCACGGATAAATAAAAAATTCGCGTTATTTTCGAAGAAGATTTCCGTCGCGGAACTAATGCAGTGACGATAATATAAAATGTCAACGAAGTGTTCGGCAAGGGTGTAGGTAATAAACGTAGACTACGTTGATTGTTTGAGATGTTCCGAACTGGTGATTTCGATCGTCGAAATGAGCCCCGTGGGCGATCTGAGAGTAAGGTGGATAACGACGAACTGAAAGCTGCAGCGGAAGAGGATACATCTGAGACTGGGTGTGAATCAGCAGCAAGGTTTAACGTTACTATTCCAACAATATCAAACCATTTGAAACAAATCGGTAAGGTTAAGAAGCCGGAAGCCAGACATTTCGTACTTAATGACCTTATCCACATATGTAGGGTATCACAAAATGACCTGAGATCTTAATTTATTAATATGACGAATTATTCATTTGAAAAGTACAAATATTTTTATTCCCATACAAGGTATAAACATGGATAAATGGCCGCCTCGTCACTGTTTGCAAACATTCACTCTTTTGACAAAGTTTTCAATAACATTTTGACATAATTGCGAACCAGTTTCATTACCGGTGCGTCCAATTGCTTTCTTGAGCTCCGGAATGGTATGTGAATCATTGGCATACACTTTTCCTTTCAGAACATTCCAAAGGAAAAAGTCCAGTGGCCTCAAATCGCACGATCTTGGTGGCCAGTTCACATCGACCGACCGACTTTGAGTGTGTAGACAGTTTTTACACGTTTTAACGTGTGTAAGAAAATAACACACGTAAGTGTATTGTTTGAACGCATCTATCTATCCGTATTATTTTTACATTGTTATTTTTCACATATGCTAAAACGTGTAAAGAGGCCTGCAGCCATTTACGCACCTGGCGTTTGTAAAAACAACACATTTTTTTGCAGTGTTCGCCTGCAGTGTGGCAGGTTGCGCCATCTTGTTGAAAGAATATGTCTTTCAAGTCCATGCCGTCTGCGGCATGAACATTGTGGATGTCGAATGGATGTCGGATATTGTGTTCCACACATAATCTCCATATTTGCACCTTATAATGAAATAAAAATATCCGCACTTTTGAAATAAATAATACATTTTATTAATAAGCTAAAAGGTCAGGTCATTTTTCGTTAAAAGGGCGGACATTTATAAAAATGCGGTGGAACACGCTTTTTTCAAACTTATAACTTGACATGACCCGTTAGAGGACCGATTTTTATAGTATTTCAATAGAACCAATCTAGAATCTATATTTTATATGTTTTCCGAGTTCCCAAAACCCTCGCGAGCTTTTACGTATGATCCATCTCGATTGAACCGTTCCCTATCACTTCCTTTGCGTCCACAGCCGTCTTAAGGGGTAAGGCCACTGTAAATTTTTTGAAAAATCGATTTTTTTTATTGGCTTAAAAAATAGTTTAAACCCTCTAGAATAAGAAAAAAAAGGTCCTGTGCGAAAAAAAATTTGTTGTCCTTAGGAAATGAAGGTCGCCGCCAAGCGTGTCAAAACTTGCTCCGAAACGACTGCAATTATATCGGAGATGGCGATTCCAAAACTTTCAAAGGCATCGTGGATTCGAAGCCTTATGAAAATGTTGATGTTAAAAAAAAGAGTGCATAGATCACGTGCAAAAAAGAATGGGCACTCGATTGAGAAACTTAAAAAAAGGAACAAAAGGTCTCGGGGGAAGAGGAAAACTCACTGCCAAATTGATTGACGAACTAAGCATTTATTACGGCTTAGCAATCCGTCGAAATTCCGATTCCATCAAAAATATGAAAAATGAGATCTGGGCAACCCCTTTTCACAAAATGTCAACGGATGAAAAGCCTCAGCACGAAAAATGGTCGGAGAATTGGTGCAGTTGGAAGAAAGCGAAAGCAGAAAATGCCTGGGATGGGTATCATCACAATCAGCCAATGAGTGAGGAGGTTTATCAAGCCATCAAACCCATCTACATGGAATTGAGCCGGGACGAGTTGCTGGAGCGTTGCTTGGGGGCCTATACTCAAAACAATAACGAAAGTTTCAACGCTACCGTTTGGAGTTTGGCCCCCAAATCATCCTCAAGCGGAAAAACTGTACTAGATATTGCGACGGATATCGCTGATTGCATATTCAATGGCGGCCTTACCAACGTCTTGCAAATATTCAAGATGTTGGAGGTGGAAATTGGTGTACAGTTATATAATTTCTGCATCGAAGCCGACGCCAAACGCATCACGCACGCGGAGACATCTCTGAGCGACGCGGCCAAAAGTGCGCGCGCGCTCCAAAAATCAACCAGGAAAGACGAAGAAGACGAAAATTTGGCTATCGAAGGACAAATGTATGGTGCTGGGATTGCAGACTAACGGTAAAACTTTTTTTTAACTTCTTTTTTTAATTTTTTCCAATAAAAAACTATTCGCAAAACTTTAAACGCGTTTTTCTCGAAACATGGTTTTTCAAAATGGCACGCAGCATAACTCGAACAATTTTCATTTTTTTTACTTGAAATTTTAACCAGATGTGAACATTTACATTATCTTGAGAATGTCGATCGGAATTTTCAAGAACTTTATTTATTGATTTTTTATTAACAAAAAACTTGCCGTTTTTTTCGTCAAAAATCAATTTTTTTTTCAAACGCACGCCAAATCCACAAAAATTGATACTTTTTAAAATCCGATCGACATTCTCTAGCTATAGCCCTCTAGATTAATGGTTTTTTTTTGTTCTAGATTCAAAAGTGCACCAGTGGCTCTGCGTGCCGCGGAGCCCTGGAAGCAAAACATGTCCCGGGAAGATAGCTGTGGAACCGCCATTTTGTTTTTTTTTACTGTAAAAAAATTTTATAATAAAGTTTAATGTATGCCCGATAACACCATTAAAAGTTTTTTTTCAAATACCTTCAATTTCGGGAGCAAAAAATTAGTGAAAAAACCTTTTTTTTGGGCCGTTACAGTGGCCTTACTCGTTAAGCTACACGATACCGCATTTGCCGAGGGTAAGGAGAAACTATGGATGATAACGGTATGACCACCTCATATGCTTCTGATCCTCCGATACACAGACTTTTACTCAAATATCTACACCAAGGTCTCAGTAGTATTAGTCTTCTGCTCAATGGATGATGCGCTAGTCGGTCCATGGCTAAGAGCTCACCGCTCCAAGTATTGGCCATGCACAACGCTGCTTACCCCGAAGTACCGCCGGAGCCGAACTTCAACCGAACTCCAGCCGAACACTCATGCACCAGTGTCGGTAACTGAGATCTATCGATACTTGTTTCACAGTAATATTAGGGTATTCTTTGAACCGTTTGGAATACGACTGCATAGTCAATTTAAGTTCTGAATAGCCACGCGATGAGTGGGCTAAATCATTCAAAGGATTGATAGTCATGGGCGAATAAATTTTACTGACCACTGTGACCATAATAACTCTTTCGAAATCAAATCTCATGAATCTCATTCATTGTTCGAAGGGACCGAGCGACTTTAATATTGATACAGCACAGAAGGAATATGAAAATATGCGATTTCGTTTCCACTTGGCTATTTCTACGATGCGCGAGAAATACAAGAGAGAAATACAGGTATTGGTGTATACGGAAGAACGGCGTAGTACGGAGGCAGACGTACACGAAATCCGATCGTAATTTCAACCACAACCCACCATACCTGCTAATCCATTCATACGCTTCTCTCTCTCCCTCTCTCTCTCTCTCTCTCTCTCTCTCTCTCTCTCTCTCCGTCGTAGAGGGCTTGGGGGAGAGGGCAGTAGGGACGGTGTGCGTCTCCTTCCAGTTGCGAGTCGAGCATAGCTGTAGCACAGCACATCGGTGTGCACGATGTACACAGAGCTCGGATATATCGGTCGGTATTTCAGCCACCATGCGGAGGTAATGGATTCAGAAACGCGCGGCGGACACTGTGCCGCCCCGTGTTAATAACAATCCATACTTATTGCCCGCATATTTTACCGATCCCCGCGTACCCTGCCGCTTGCTACCAACTATATTACAACATATGGAGAGCATAAACTTTTATGGCTACCCTTCTGCCGTGGCGCCCTCCCTCTATTCCAACTCATCCTCCTACGCCCCAACGCAATCCTCACCCATTCGAGGCACAAGCTCCGCACCATCTCATCCTATATTTTTTTCCTCTACTTTCACTAATTACGCCAGAAGTCCGTGCTTTCGTGTTCGCGAAGAGTAGCTCGCTTAAATAACCCCTTTCGTAGGACAGAACTACATACGAAAAAGGTGGAAAGCACAAGGGCTCAATGACCGTGTACACCCTAGCCTATTGGTCTGAATATATCCCTCGACCTCTCCCGTCCTCCTCGTTTGCCGCCGAGGAAAAAGCTCTTCTTTTTCTCCTCGCAACGGAAAATGTACTTCGCATAACACGGCGGACTATACTTCCAATTTTCAATAGAACGAAATGCGCAGGCCGTGTATAGATCTGACTATATATATATGGAGACTTACCCGAGACTCTCAAAAGTGCTTGCGGCCTTTTCGGATTCTCATTTGAGTACATTCGTGGATCCACAGCTCAAATGAAAATATCTAGCGCTAAGTATGCTGGTATTTCAAACAGATTTTTGGAAGCCAGTTTTTGTCGTTTGATATATCATCGGCAATGCCAATAATCTTGCCCTATTAACATATACGAACGAGTATGTTCTTTCGTCGATTCGATAACAATTATTGAAATTTCATAAGCTGTTGATATTTAGGTCTAAGGTGATTAAAAATTTACTCCCATTTAGATATTATTGATTATTATAAAACCATTTCCATTTCGCCGGGTATTTGAATCTACCATTCATTTTTCTCACCCTCAAACATACAATGTGATACTTGGAACCACAATGGAACCGCGTTCAAAGTATAGGGACGTAAAGAATTTTCATTTCATATGAAAGTGAAATTGACTGAAACTACATATTTCTTTCTGGATGTGGTTATTTGCTTATTTCTCCAGTGCAAAATTGATAACGAGTAAATTTTATAAAGCTTACGTTGTGTAAAAAAATGCCAGTTTTAAGGAACCTAAACTAAAAGAATAATTGAGCTAAGCCGCTTCCTCGTCTTCTTTGATGGGTGCGAAAAGTAAATTCTCTGCTAGGGCAAATTTTCAAAAGTTACTCAAACATCGATCGAGTGAAAGGAAGGGTGTTTTAAAGTTCCAGTCATTCGACGTAAACAATTTATCGTAAGTATTGCGGTAATGAATTCACAGTTCGAACAGTTTACGGTTCTCTTTTCTGAGCGATGATTCTAGCGGAGAAGAAGATCGACACAATGCTACAAAATCAGTTACAAAGATTGCTTCGTGGGAGCCGATTACTTTATGAAGTGCATTACGGAAAAGATGCGTCGAAAGAAAAAAATATTTGACAGTTCAATATAGATAAGGCAACTTTAAGAAAACCTGTTTGAAGCATCTTCGAGTAAGCGAATTGTCAAAAATAACATTAAGGTAATTTGCAAGCCCGCAGTCATTCAACTTGAAGACCCATCACATTAGGCTCGAAAGTAGTAGCATGATAGTGAAAGCGATAAGTACAATAAGAATACTTGGGTCAATTTTCGCATTTATTACCTTAACGAGTTATGCGAGGTAGGGGTGGGGAAGTTGGAGATAAAATTTGTTAAGATAGCAAAGCATCGAAAATGCGTTGACAATGATGTTTCGCGTGTCATAGATCATCAGAAGCTCCAGCAAGAGCAGGAACAGCAGAAGCATCCTGCTTGACGGTGGCGCCGCGAGATAGGCGGACGCAAGGGGTCTGATAGGGCTAGACGGTTGAGGTTGCTTCGAGGACGAGGTGGACTGGAGGGAACTAGGAACAGCGATGAACGAGGCAGGGGAGGAAATGGTAACCCGAGTTCTAGGCAATGAAGGCTGTCACCCTATGATGAACGTTCCGGACGTAAACCTGACGAGTGACTCCGTGGCCGTCTTCTGCTACGACCACTCTGCTGCAGACCCGTTCATCACTTTTATTGCCGACCGCCTGCCTGCTTTCTCTACCCTTCTCTCTATCTCTCTTTCTCTGTCGGTTCTCCGCCTCCCCCCTCCGCCCCGCTGTCGTGTTATTTCTCTCTCTCTCTCTCTCTCTCTATCTCTCGCTCTCGCTCCCTCTCTATCTTTTTCTTTCTTACAGTCGACTGTTTGTCATTCCCTTACTGACGTACGCTGGAGATATGCCGAGGATGCGCGGTTCCACATCCCCTCGGTCATGTGGTGCTGTGCTGAGGAAATTCTAAAAATCTCGCAAACCGCCCTCCTTTTTCTTATTATCTCTACTGCGAAGATAAAAATATGAGACAAGCATAGAAATAATCTCCGTATATTCAATACTGATGGAAATATATAGGAATCGATTGAACTGCATTTTTCTGCGACCCAATCGTGTGGCCACGAATACAATTACCCACGTAGAAATGCCAATACTCAGCCGTTAGTGGACAATCGGCTGAGACTTGGCCCAGTACTGGATGCCATTTGTCGGCATCCTAGACTGGCCCAAGCGCCAGCATGTCGATGGTACAGAACGGGCCCAACGCTGGCTCAACGCCAGAGCCAGCGTTGGGAAAAGGCAAACTTTGAACCGACAGCCAATCGCATGCATGAACACAGAAGAAGGGAGCCTCTTCTTGGCGTTCGTTAGCTAGGACGAAAACGCTCGCCGCTGAGTTAGAGAATCTCGCTACTATACATGTGTGTACATCGACGCTCATGCAGCCGTATTGTTCGGAATTTTTAGTGTTGGAACAAGAAAGATTTTCTCGTGTTGCTTTAAACGACCAAGTGAAAACAATCATTTGTGTGATTGATAATTATATCTACACAAACTAATCGACAGCTCAATTTACGGTGAGTGTTTCCTGAATCAGGATTATCAA
The DNA here is from genome assembly GCA_951751655.1 of Ophion costatus. Taxonomy (NCBI): domain Eukaryota; kingdom Metazoa; phylum Arthropoda; class Insecta; order Hymenoptera; family Ichneumonidae; genus Ophion; species Ophion costatus. The sequence continues at coordinate 14,190,451 of OX632362.1, read as the reverse complement.
TAGCCAATACTATGTTTCAATTTGTTTTCTGAAATTCAGTCGTAAGCTTCAGCTTGAGATGTAACGTGATGAAATGTTTTTTTTTTCGTGAAGCAATATTCTATTTAAAAAAAATATGATTGTCGTGGTATAAAAATATACAACTTTTACATTTTACTGAAATTAGTGACAATCTCTGACGGCGAGACTTTTCAAGGACGAAAACTAACCTATAATTTGCTATCTTTTTTGTTTCTTTGGTGTTTATGTCACATCAGACAGGAGACCGAAAAATCGAACGACAATTTATATTAAACTTGCTTTGGATTTTTTTTGTTTCCAATCGATCAATTTTCATCAGTTAGATACATGCCTCATAACCCTAGAACATACTTTTAAAACCTAATTAACTTTTGCTAATATGTTCCGTAACTTGATAATTTACATTCGCTATCCACAAGCACTCTGCACAGTCTTCGACATAATTTGAACATTGTTGACCCTCCGATATCTTTTTAAAATCTTTTTCTCTCTCCCCGATATCTTTTTCTCTCTCACCAATATCTTTTTAATATCTCCTGTCTCCCCGATGTGTTTATTAGATCTTTTTCTCCCTCACCGATATGCGTTCAAAATCTTGTTCTCTCTCATCGTTATCTTTGTAAACTGTTTTTTTCGTTCTAATATCTTTTTAACATCTTTTCCTCTCTCGCTGATGTCTTTATAAAAAATCTCTCTCACTGATATCTTTTTAAAATGATTTTCTCTTTCTTCGATGTACTTCTTTCACTATTTCCCATATGGCCTTACGAGGGTTTTCACTCTCTGATATGTTAAGGGCCTTACCGCTTAGCAATGTCCCTTTTAACACATTTTTAACACTTTTTACGCTGTGGTTAGTTCGCTACCGAAGATGTATTTTTCCCTTTGCGGTGGCATGCACATAATCTTTTTTGCAACGTGCGACATGATTTTAATTTGCTCTTTACTAACTCCTCGCTGTTAAAAAAAAATTCTTACGCTTAATGAAACCTTTACTTAATGGCCAAATAAACCTCGTACGAAATACAGAGTAATGTATTAAAGATTGAATTCAGAGTAGTAATTTTGTATCAATAAATTATACCGTTGTTTTTATATACTGGCATTATTTTTATGGATAGGTCGTATAAATCATCACCACATAGTATTTCTAAAGCTTTTGCAGTCTCACCTTGCAGTTTTACTCTGTCCTAATGTATTGAAAAATCTTATGTACTGTTGCCAGTTTAGGTAGCGAAGGAGAATTTTATTCTTCGGACCATGGATTTCCATTTTCAGCTTATAATAATACTAAGTAACAGTAACCATCTCTTATTTCAGTTCATTTATTTCATAATAATACTGAATAACACCAATAAATAACTTTGTACTCCAAACAATATATATTCAGAATTTTTCACTCTCTGCAAAATATATATCTTTTTTCAAAAGTCAACTTTCTCATATGATTCTCAAATCGTCATCTCTCTGTATACTTTAACCTTTAGACAGTATACACCCCTTACATAGTTTTTTTTTAGTTTTTTAATAGTTTCATCTTTTTTAACCTTTTTATATCGTTTAAAGGTTTATTAACTTTGATATAGTTCGTTTACCCTTTACAAATATGTTTTTTAAATTTTGTAGGCTGTTACTAGTTAGTTAGTGAAGAAATAGTTAACTTGTAATAACCTCATTCTTCGTCTTCAATGTATCTCAGAGCTTCAATGTTTTTTTTGCAGTATCCGGCGAGATTTTTAGGCTATTTTTACTCTTCCCCATATGTTTTTTCATGACTTTTGTTTACAGTATATGGCGTGGCCAGGATTTGCCTTCTGAGCGTCAGCCGCCCGTCACATTTCCATGCCTGGCCCAAATATTTTTGCCGAGAATTGGCCGATTAAATTTGAAACTAAGCCAGCACTAGGCCGATGCTCAATTTACACATGGGCCAGTAGTCGTGGTCCTGGCATCGTGGTCAACCCTCGGATACCGAGCATCGACCGTACGTCATATTTCCATGCCTGAGCCAAGCATTTTTGCCGAGCCTCGGCCGATCAAGTTCGACACTGAGCCAGCGCTGGGTCGATGGTTAATTTATACATGGGTATAGCAATGACTGCAGCTAATCACGGTATTAAAAAAACAGTGGACATACTTCACATATCCGGCCATTTGAGTCAAAATGTATCCTCGACAGCTAATATTTTGTTATATCTCTCAAAATATAACGTTTCCGGAAAGCAAACTAAATGCCTAATTCGCGAGGATGCACAAAAAATCGTAAATGTTTTCAATCTTTTTTCAAATATGACCTAATAACGTTGTACTTGTGGATATTCAGGCAAGGAAGCAGGTCTTGGTCCCCGCTAGGTGGCCGAGCTTAGATATAGTAAAATGCCCGAATAACGTTCCAAAAGATTGACTACCTTATTTATTATCTATCTTATAAAAGTTTTCTCAACGAGTCTGCATAAACTTGCAGGCCAAAAAATCGGGCGTTATTCAATATTTTTTTCTGATGAGAGTTTTGGGATGGCGGGTTCAGGTTTTTACACACTATTAACCCACACCGTCATGCAAAGTTTGATTTTTTTAAATTGAATATATTTATAAACAATTAAATTATTTTTCGCTGGACAAAGTGCAGTCGCTGCTGCATGGCTTATCGTTATAGTTGGTTCTGGAAACTACAGTGACCTGAAATTTATGATAAAAAAATTTACTTTTAGTATAATAATAAACACTTTCATATGACCAGATCCTTTTTTTTATTTCGATCTTTGAGAGATTAGGAGATAAAAAAGATTGGTAACTTTTAAAATTCGGAAAAGGATGATGGGTGATTGAAAATTCCGAAAATCACAAACTGTAGAAAAAATTGAGTTATCGATAAAAAAGATAAGATTAACAATTTGTTGTTAATAAAGGGATACATATATATATATAAATCGTCCGGTCATACGATAGAAAATGTTATAAAATGTCCGAAGTTGAAGTCAATCAGCGAGTCGTTCGGTGTAGGGCAGTAGGCGATTTGATGTTTCAGAAAAATCGCCATAACTCAGTCCATTTTTGAAATTTAACAAAATGTTTGTTGCAATTAAAAGCTAAGACTCTAAACTATAAAAGTATACGATAAACAAAATCGTACTTTTCTGATTGCAAGCTCATCCCCCTAAATGCCCTTAACATCTGTAAAAGCAGCTACTACAAGGTCGACAAAGCTTACCCTTGTGAAGAATGGAAAAAAGTGAAATGAAAAATACCATACTGAAAAAAGGGTCGAATGCGCCACTTGGCTATGTGCTGAAATATATATGATTATCAAAAAAGCTCCCCCACAACCACGTTCAATTTTTTAAAGTTTCTAGTATTTATCCAATTTTCCGGTCCAGTCATCAGATAACGAAGCTTCGTGGATTTAATGATAGATGCTTAGAAAAATGTTGATTTTTTGTCCAATTTCTTATAAAGCGTTGCTGTATTGAGTGCGATATATTATTGAAGCCTCGAACCCATTTGTGATTTATGGTTCAATGATATCTCGGATTTGACTCGATTTCTGTCTCAGTTGTCCTCTTCCTATGCGCGCTACTACGGCCTTCAACATAATTGCCCACATATTATTCATAACAAGCTGAAAGAGATCGAGAGAGATGGGGAGGGGTACAGAGAGAGAGAGAGAGAGAGAGAGAGAGAGAGAGAGAGAGAGAGATGTTGAATGAGAACTATTTGCTTGTGAACAATCAGTGAACGCACCGCGACAATGCGCGACCTTAAATCATAATTTGGTTAATGTGGAATGTAATGTCGATGCTGGCGCGAGCGTATCTCGACCTGCGGACAGAAGCAAGGCTCGACCGACACCGGGTTTCGTTCTCGTTCTCTCACTCCCTCTCACTCGTTCAATTCTCATGTTTCTCCACCTAGTCCCCCCTCACTGTTTCCAGCCGCGTTTGCACAGAAATACACAACGCTTCACCGTACTACCAACGACTTCTGTCTCGCTTTAGTCGACTCTCTAGCTGTGTGAGGGATTATAAATCGTAGCCCAATGAGTGGCTTCCATTCGTTATCGCTGCCGTTGGCACGCCGATTAGGGAAGCTGTTTGTTGGTTTTCTCCATGAAATATAGTGGCTTCCATAGGCCCTCGTTACCGCACCAGCATCGATGACTGCATTCTCGATTAGGCAGCATTGCAGAGCCGGAAGAATGCGCCACGTTTCACCATCGTATATTCCGTGCTTCATTGCTCGTTCGAAATTCAATGATAAATAGGGCAGCCTCGCGCTACTTGTGCTCGCAAATTTATATTTTCTGACAAAATCATCGGTTCACGCAAAGATTTGCAATGCACCTACATTTTTTTAAACATAAGTCCGTGTGGCCCACTTGTTGTATTATTGCGAGAAAGCGTTCTCTGACTTTGCAATCAAGCGCTTTTTCAGGAGCTTCGTATACTTGAAATATCTTACTTATCATTATAACATTCGACGTTTACAAAAAATGGTGCGATTGTTTTATCGTTAAAGCGTCATTTGATATTGAACCGGACTTATCAACAAAGTGAACAATAACTGCATCAACGGATACGCATATTTCTCCTCATCTCTCACTTTACCGTCAATCAACATGTCGCCCATCGGAATTACGATATTGATGTATGCAGTGACATCTAGATTTTATACATTTGATAGATAACTTCACTAACTTTTCATAGACCCGAAATATTTCTACCTCAAACAACAGTTTCTATCTCAAAGAACACCGAGGCTAATGTCGACGTGTTCCAAGTACTACACGATTCCAGTGAGCGGATGTAAACAAAAAGAAGCTTACGCAGAGGCGGATGACAGAGGAGAAGGACCTAATTGAATGGAAGGCAAGGGTTTATCGTAGTACAGCGTGGGGAAGCAGCATCTGAAAATAGGTAGAGGGAGGCAAGGGTGCAGCGCCAAACTGAGCAGCCACCGTCACGCTTGGCACTCCGTTGTCGGTTAAGGCACTAAGGGGCGCGAGCTGAGCGGGGAGTGAGGGAGGTTGGACGAGGATATCGCATTCGCAGTACCAACGCGAATGATAAGGCGGCCGTGCATAACCGGCGGCTATGTAGGTAGTCGTGTACCTAGGGATGCTAGCTGGATAATAATTATAAGTTAGGAACTTGCCTGGGTGGCGTTCCGATGTCCAGGTTTTGGTGTTCAACCCCCGTGGTTCTTGCCCTTCCGCTTCCTATCTATTGGAGGACGAAGTGGGGAAAGGGACGAGAGGCCGAGTGTATGTTGGATGGAAGCATCGGCTATAATAGAAGCGGTCCATAGTAAAATCGACCTTGTCAAGGAGAAGGGATAGGCAAGTGTGTCGTTTCCCTCTCATGAGGCCAAGCGATGTGGGGCGGAGGGTTCCGCCTGGAAGGGAGGGAAGGGAGTGCTTAACAGTAGCTTCACTGGTTTCGGCTGCCTGAGCAGATGGCTGAGCTATCGTGTTACGAGAATGCCTTAATCTGCGCGAAACAAGTATTGGCAGCCGACGCCACCACTTAGCCCATCTCATACCGGTGATACGAGTCTCACACCAGGTGCCTCGACCTCCAAAGACTTTCGAAGGGCGCGATGGACGGTCAGACGACCGCTGGAGGTGGCTGAGATCCGATACCGTTACTACATACAGAAAGAGAGGGATGCGAGGCCTTGCCAACGGCGGTGGCACGAACGACCCATTGGGTGCGGAAATTGCATACATGCCTCTCTGATGCATTATCCACATAGCACATTCGGAAGGAACTCAAGGTAACAGGAGTCGATACAACGGTAAAGGAAAAGCGGCGAAAGCTAAAAGTTCAAACTTTTAAAGAAAGCCACCAAAATCGATGCAGGTGAGATTGGAAAGAAGACAGTCTGCACCGGCATATACAATTGGATTTTCTCTTCATTATTGTTCATTAAGATCGAAAATCGACGCTGTGTCTGTGTAACGGATGTGTACATTTAACCTTTTTCATTTCATTTTTTCCTATGAATTTTACGTATCAACGAAAAACATAACTAGCTCGGCGGACATCAGGGCCATTGTCACATAAGCTTTGATCGGATATAAACGATTTGCGCAATGGAAGCCTGTTTTGGTAGTATTTCTATGAAGCAATCAGGTACAATTATAAAATATCAAGAATTCAATCGTTCTCATCCTAAAATGGCCTGTAGCGATTTTTGGGCCGTAAGATTCGGCCGTAAAATTAATTGATACAGATTCTATGGAAGCGTAGTTGCAGCAGAATGCTATCCGCTAATGGTCAAACATTATTTTCCAGCAAGTTCATGCAGTATGGCCATAGAATGAAACGAGCTGAAAGAGAATACGTTCCACTACGGCACGACTATGTACCAACGAAAAGATATAGTGCGATTTTGTTACAAGACGCAACGGTGCAGTACGAATGAGAGGCTGTATACTGTTAGAAGCGTGCACGCCTATCGTCAATTTAAGCGGTTGACATTGGGTCTAGAAACCGCGATATGGAGGTTCCGTGACGCCTGCTAAAATCGTTGACCAAGCGATCAATTCGAAACCTCTTTGAATACTATTGGGGTAGATGGTTTGCCAGTATCTGGCTAACAATTAATTATAGGTGTCGATCGCTTCGGAAGGACCACAGAATCACAAGCAGGAGCAAGAGAAACGTTTGCGGAAAGGACAGAAGAGGCATTGCAGTTAAACATTGGGCGTTCCATATCTTACCAACATGCTATCTAATCCCCTCTCTCTCGCCTCCCTCCATCCCTCTGTACTGCGCTACCTCGGCTTCTACCCTGGCCAAGAGCCTCTCGCTACTGCAGTAATCTCGTTTAATTGCCGGCTGTAGATGCGAGAGAGTCCGTTCAATTAGTTTTTCAAATAAACATTAGTTTCCTTAACACGCGCCACCATAACGTGGAATAGAAAGAGGCCGGGAGGTTCAGAGGACGAGTAGAACGAGGAGGGGGAATACGACGAGGCGGTGGAGGAAAAGGGGGTAGGTCTGCTCCGTCGGCAGAGGTGTCGGAGTCTCCGGAACCTCAAACTCCCCACCTCACGGGGACAAACCCCTAGTCGCACGTTCCAGTCCTCTCTTTCTCCTCTCTTCCGCTCCTTGTATCCAGCACCAAAGCAACTGAGTGGTGGAACCGTATAGCAGGAAACTGGAGGCACCCGGACCAAGCTTGCCAGGTTAGTGGTAGTGTCGCGATCGCGGGGTAAGTAATTAACGGCACATTTATACGATATCGCCGAGGGGTGCGAGAAGAGAGAAAATGGAGGTGGAAACGAGAGAGGTGAGCCTGGATTCAGTCCGTGTGAAGTGGCCCGCTAATAGGAAGCTATGCTTTCGTCGATAGATATCCAGCTGGAACCAGTAGCGTTTCTATCTAGAGACTTCTGAGGGATATTTCCAAAGTTCGAGAACTGGCGATCCTGTTGGTACTTCAACTGGCCTTCAGTCCCCCAAAAATCCACTCATGGTAAAATTCATACCGTTTCATGATCTTACGTTGCCCTGTCCTCGTGCTACTTTTTATCGCGACTACGCTGTCAGTTTCTTCACACATGATTGGCTTCCTCAGTCAACCTGCCAAAAGCTGAATATTTGGAAAGTGACAAGCAATCACTTCACTCATAGATGATTAGTCAAGTAATTTGAATAAGGGATAAGAAGTGGCTAAACGACCTGATAGTCTACAGTCCAGTCATACCAGTTTAAATAGTGGACAATGCCATCTTCATGCAAAGCAATTAAAACCTAGATATCTAAATCCAAACGTGTATACCCGTAGTCAGTGCGTTCCAATCTCTCAAGGACTATTTTCTGCAGAGACTTCGAATAACTCCATAAGCATCGATTTCAGCGAAGCTACAGGTATGACTTGATGGCTGAGTTTGCCGCAAGTGCCCCCGTCTTCTATGATCCCCTCACCATAAAGAAGTGAGAACATATCGCTATAGAGTGAATGCAAACGCGTATTTGCATCAACTTCATCAACTAATGATTTCAAAGAGAAGAAAATAAATCATCGGCTGACGCTCGAATACTTATGTGAAATTTGTCTTCTTGCCCTAATAATGTATAACTTTTCCGTAATTACTACACGTTGCAATATTGTCAAAAGTATTCATGTTGCACTTGTGCGAAAGCAAAGGTACCACGTATCCTCGTATACCAGTATCCTTTGGTGTATAATTCTCTAGCCCGAGGGGTCAAGTGATTTTTTAAAACTTTTACTTCAGTAATATTCTTAAATGGGGTAATCTTCCACAACCGAAGTTTTCGCAAAAATGGAACGAGCGGGCTTACATGATCATTGCTTCCTTTCAGTTTTTGCCACCTGTGGTAGTCTTTCGGGCGGCGATGCTCAGTGCATAACAGGAACACACTAAGCTTTAGGTATTTCAGCATAGAAAGTTTGCAGATGTCGTTAATCACGTAACGATAGATCACCGATTAGTTAATATGACTTTTATAATCAGGCCGGGAATACCACAGAGTCCGGAACTTCGTACGAATAGAAACGGCGGGAACAGCAGCAACAACGGCTGCCGCGTTATAATGATGCGGATTAGTCGCTAATTTGATTAACGACATATTAGTACGCGGGGCTCGAGATATCTATAACAAGCGGTACTAGCCATAGTCGTAGAGTATAGTACGTAATACTATATCCTCACGCGCGGGCGACTCACAATGCACATAATGTGGGGCATAATTTATTAATTTTACTAATGGCTCCTGCCCATTATTATTGATTTTGGAGCAGCACCTCGTTCGGACACGAGCTGATTTATCCCGGTCGTTATCGGGGCGAGACTTCACCCCTCCCTACCCCTTTTTCCCACTCACCCCCGTCACCCTATGCTTTAAATCGCTCTCCACTACCGTGGAGGGAGACTCGTCGCTCCAACGAGAACAATGCGCCATACTTTTTCGGCTCCCCGCTCGTTTTCCCGTCCCTCTGCTTTAGGAATTCGTCGGGCTATGTACCCAGGCGGTATTCCCGTACAAACATTCTGTACTGCTGGACCAACATTACGCGAGAAGCCCACGAGCTTCCGCATCCTTGTAGAAGGAGTAATACGATGACCTGACTGACATCATAGAAATTCAATCTACAGAGAGAGATTTTAAATCCTCAACAAATGGCAGTTGATATTATTTATACCAGGTACTACAATCTTACTTTTGCAAATATATTTCACAGCCATATCGCCATATAAATATTACCAAATATTTCAACGTTAAATCAATTCAACTATCACATTTTAATGTTAACGAGACAAAAGATCGTTTTTTTTCTTGTTTGATTTCCATATAACAAATTCAGGTGTCCCAAATTGTTAAATATATTTGTTTATTTTAATTGTTACCCTATTTTTGGTGAGGAAATCGTTGTTCATAAGCCTTGACGAAATGACACTAGCTAACTGTATAATTGCGCCATCGTTCAGTGGGAGAAATTACGTACCGAAAAATGGTTGTACGCGTGCCGTTATTGATTCAATAAAAAGGTGAGAATTGGTACTTTGATATAAAAGTTGCAAATATATTAAACATGTCGTACAGGATTGTCGACAGACGTTTCGGAATTCTCGCTGTTTCCTCCAATGTCCTCGAAACGGGAAAGGTACACCATCAATGTCTCCGTGGTGAGCGAAGATTGTTGAAGCTTTGTTTCGGGTCAAATTGATGATATCCTCAATATTATTGGCGGAGATATCGAAATTTTCTAGCTGTGGAGCATCCGGAGATACGAAAGAGTTGGCAATATCGATATATTTTCGTTTTACCAGCGACCAAGCAAATCGGACCAGCTGACCATTCGGGATAGGAGGGACAGAAAGAGCTCCGAGATATATAATCGAAGGGAAGGAAAGCATCGTAGAAGACGAAGGGAAAAGGACGCGAAATGCTTTCGCGCTGTTCTCGACGCCGCGTTGTCCGAACGACCAAGGACACGATATTAAAACATTAAAATAATATATTGCCGTGGTTTGATCACGTTATGGTTTAAAGGGTGGGACGAAAACGTAGCTAGTAGTTCCCCAAGTGGTTGACACACTTCTTTTTGCCAATAAACCCATCCCCTTATACTTCTTGTTCCCTCGATGTCTAATATCATTGATCGCTACTGCTTTCACTCGTAAATCAAGACGTCAAGTAATACGCCACGTACATTGCTGAACCTTTTAGGACGTCCAAAATAGATCGACGCATTTGTGCTCAAAACCAATGATAAATGATGCAATGCGTGTACGGCATGGCAAGGTCATACCTACATTTCCCATAGCGTTTGGCATACAAGTTATATAGTCAATAAACAGTATTTACAAAGATGACAGGGATCCTTTGTGAGCAAGGATTGACTGGTTTTACGCTTCTCCGCCTCCGCTGCTCTATACTCCGTCGATCCAATTTTCTCGCGACAAGCCCATTTGTTCGAAAATTTCATATGTCCCGATCTGGTCAACGGGACATGTGAAGATGAGGTTCAGCAAACTTTATTCCGACGACATGAAAGCAGTTAAGGTGATCAGCCCAGTGGTCGTCGAAGTCCTAGTGATCGTCGTGTTTACACATTAAATAAGGATTTAACGATAATAATCGGTCGTTCGTGCAGATCTGTGATGTATTAGCATCCAAGAGGTATTTAATATGCCGTATTACATTGTCACACTGGTAAGTATACGTATTAAAAAATAACCAAATCAAATATATTCAGCTAGGCCGTCCATCTGCGGTTACGGCTGAGTCCTTCATTTGTAGATTAAAGTAAACAGCTTCGGAATCTCGAGTTGTTTGAGAATGCCTGGGGACTTTTGAGAGGTAAGTTGGTTTCCAAGTAATAAATACGAATCTTAGTTTTGCGTTCAGCATAGAAAATTATCGTTTCATGCGAATTTCAATGAGTCTTTATATGCGGCCATTACCGGTTCAGCAATGTAAACACTTTGCCCATTAATTGGCGCCGTATGTTTGCCGGATCAGTAGTTCCCAGATACTGATGCGAAAAGGCAGCATTAATCAGGCCCACATCAGACGACCCGTAACGCGTCCCTTATATGGCTCTGTTAAGGTTACCTGTCCAAGGCCTGATCGATTTTCCTTCTTCCATCCGTGCTCCGAGGTTGACTAATCAAGTAAACATCCGACGCAGATCCGCTATGCAGTTCGAAGTGTATGTCTGATCTGCGCCGGATGTCTACCGAAAAACCTTATTCGGGGCCATCACAGTAAACAACTGAAAAGTAATGTGACGTCCATCCGGACGTCATCATCAAATGAAGATGCAAAGCACGAATGAAAATAAATTTAAAGTTTGCATCGTGGAATGCAACGCTTTTTCTCTTCACTTTTCATTCGGTTATTTTTGTGATCATCAAACGGTAATCAATCAAATCAATAAAATTAAATTTTATTGGCACAACTTAACATTTTTTAGCTTAGCAGTCGTAGAACGCATTTGACGATTAGTGGGACGTTAACATGGTGACTACTAGACTAACCGTGATGGCGGCATGGCGATGGTCCGTACAAATGCGTATTATCACCTTTACGAAATATTTTCTTGAAAACTGTACCAGGCAACGACGACGTTCTTGTGCATAATGAAAACTGATTAAGAATGACTTAAAACAACTTCTACTTACTATACTTTTCAAGTTGAGCTATATAAATTTAGAAACTCGATCGATCTGCTTAAGGCGGCGAATACTGGACCAAATACCTTGACATGTAAACAAGCAACAATTTGTTCTATTTCATCGTGGGCTGAAGTGCGAAAATAGGAAATGAAATAAGGTCAAAAGATTAAGATGATGTCATTTGTAAAGCAGGATGTGCTAATTTATGAAGACGTAAACGTTGCCCACTCCTTGCATGGAAACTATTGACATAGGCTCGAAATTATCCTCTCTGCCCTCTTTTACAATTTTGCAAATTTTAGTTACATAAAACAAAAATTCTATACGTAGCTCGTCCGATTTGGTTTTACCTTTATCGCAGATTCACTGTTTTCACTTTTTCGTTTTCCATGCTGTGCATATATTTACTCTTTTCCACATGTGGCTCCTTCCAAAAGCAGACCATTATGTAATCTTGCCGTCCTAGCAATTCTGTTTCATTGTGAAGAATCCCTGTCGAAGGTTTTAGGATAGTGTAAGGAACGTTAAAGGTTGAATGGATATTCCCTTAATAAAGATTTGTCAGGACTTCCTTTATTATTGTGTGCTACCGATATGCGTGTTCGGGTTGAACTGCTCTCGCCAAGCTAGTTTCGCCTCTTTGACCACACAGGGTCGATACATATTATTGTTATCATCCGAGAACGTGATCGCGGTATTGTTCTCGCGACGATTTCGAGGTGTCGGTCGTTCTCGGAACTCGGCTCTCTCTTCGGTAAGAAGCGTATACTACAGTTCGACCAATCCTGACTTTAGTCCGTCCCGGATTTCGCATTAACGTAAGAACGTACGTAACATCGGAATACATATGCGCGTCATCGCTTGTCATTGAATTAAAACCAAACTATTTACAGAGCTTCTAACTTACACTTCTCTTTCCTTTTTCGTCTTCGATTAGACACTTTTATCAACACGCCAGGGCCTCATATTCGATGCTTCCCATACTCCCATATACGGCCTTTGCGTGGCTTGAAAATTCTCTACGTCCGAGATTACATATCGGTCATTTCGGAGAACTTTCGTGACTTGATACGGCCCCTTAAATTCTGGGATAATCTTCTTTGAAACACCGGGCGTATTCTCAAAGTTTCTAATAACTACATAATCACCCTCGCTGTACACGTGAGCTGGCTTACGTTTACTGTCGAAATACCTCCTATTCGATTCCTGAGCCTTCTCGATTTTTTCCGCGGCTTTGTCACGAAGTGCCTCAAGGTCTCTCCCTTTGACGCAGATGTTTTCGTCGAGATAGCACTGGATCTCGTCGGACACCTTCCCTTGTTGATTTACCCCAAAGAGGAGTTTACAGGGTGTCTCGCCGGTTGACTTGCTGGTCGTGTTGTTAAGGGCATATTCAACGTCTCCCAAAATTTTGTACCAGTAACGTCCTGCCGAATTGTCGACGAGTTTTCCGAGTATAGGTCCTATTACCCTATTTACCTGCTCGGCCTGCCCGTTTGCCCTCGGCGAGCCGGTAGCGACCTTTACATGTCGGATGCCACTTTCCTCGAGGAAATCACGGAACTCTTTCGAGGTAAAACTTGTCCCCCTGTCGGATACAATGACCTTGGGGCGACTATAATTTGCAAAGTATTGCCGCAGACAGTCTACCGTTTCCCGAGAAGTCGTCGTTTTCGTTGCGTATAGTTTCGTGAACTTCGTGAAAGAGTCAACCACGACGAGAATGTATTTCTTTTCTAAATGCTTATTATCGACGGGACCATAGTGGTCGATGTGGACCGTCGCGAAAGGTACATTCCCCTTTGAAGTCAAGTGCAGGAACCCCTCTTGCCTTCCACTGGTCGGGTTAAACGCGATGCATTTCAGACAGTCGCGGACATACGAGTTTACACGTTCTTTCATATTCGGGAACCAATACGTCGCTTTAATTGCATCGCAAGTCTTTTCTATACCCAGATGTCCCATTTCGTCGTGGCATTTTCTTAAGACGTGTACAATCATGTTCTCTGGAACGCAAAAAAGCAGGTCCTCGCCCTGTTTACGATAGACGAGACCGTTACGCATTTCGTATCTTTTGTCCTCGCTTTTCTCGAGTTTTATCTTCAGCTCCCCATGTGCGGGTCTACGACGTTCCGAGTACGGCCGACGTTTGGCTGTATCGTGGCAACACGTCGGCTGCCAACAGTCGACGGCCTATCATGAGCCAGCGTTGGCGAAACGTACTAGCCATGGTTGGCTATCAGGCGGCGATGGCTCGGCAGTCGACGATCGAAAGGCGACTATGGCGCAGAGTTGCCGAAACCGTTATTCGATCGTCGCTCCGACGGTACGCTTGATAGTTGGCGCAACGCTGGTCACCACGGTTCATCCGACGCTGGCTAGTCGTCGCCCGGGTGTAGTTGGCCATGTGTGCAGACCCAGAATACAGCCAACCCTTGGCAGTAAGACGGCGTCGAATAAACAGCCGACGATCGGGACGCGACTATGGCTTAGAGTTGGCGAAAGTGTTGTTCGAACGTCGCGCCGACGTTACGATCAGTACTTCGCGCAACGTTGGCTACCACGTTTAATCCGACACTGGGTAATCGTCGCACGGGTGTAGGTGACCATTTTTTGTAGACCTAGAGCTCGACCGATGCTTGACCGTAAACAAAGTCCAGTAGACCGTTGGTACCCGACCTCCACCGTTCGAATTTTCTTTTGAGCTTGCCTGAACAGTATTGTGTAGCGCGCAACCTAAACGGTGTGGATATTCCACAGTGGAATTAATTTAACCAATGGCGGATAAAAATAGGTCTTCGTATAATCGCGTAAAAAAGTTTCGTCGTCTCCATAAAGAGGAAAACGAAGTTAACGCTTCTGCCCACCAATCAACTTCTAACAGCTACACGGAGAGAATTTTTAAGTAATTTTTACTGTGAAATCACAGTCACTCGGTGACAAATGTGCAATTCTTCAGGTTTTTAGGAAATAAATTATAAATTTTCATGGAAATGAATCAAAATTTACTTTTGCGTAACAGAAATTTAACATATTTTCCAGAATTTTTACTGAAATTAATAGTAAAACTTCATGAAACGTAAAGATTACGACAATAAGTTAAAAAAGTGCTAATATAAATGAAATTTTTCAGTGGAACATTGAGAAATTTGCGTGTTTTCCATAAAAATTTAAAAAAGGAAGCCGAAATTTTCCGTGCGTCCACCGGAATTTTACGTTCTTTATAGTAAAAACAGTTAGGGCTAGGTCGCCTGACCGTACGCGTGAGCTCTGTGTGCGAGCGTGCGTATACGTGAACGCAAGCTGTAGAGTGGGCTTATGTATGACGCAGTATGACGAGCACGAACGACGCCGACCCGCGTTGCTGAGCAACAGCGGTACCGCGCATGCGCATTATAGTACGAAACCTGGGCCAAGAAAGCCTCGTGGTCTCGTGCAGTCTAACGTGTTCTACGCAGTTGTACGCAAGAAAACAAAGAAACGTGAAAAGAAACTTCGATAAAGGACGTCTACAATGGTACGGAAAGATGATATGCTAAAATAAGTAGCAATCAAGAACACAAATGTTCAGAAATACAATATATAGAGTACTTATTTAATCATAGGGAATTCATTTTTCGCTAGGGATTTTAGAAATTTCAAGTTTGTCCAGGTTATTTTTACTGTAGAAACTTGGAAGTTTTGAGGCAGCCCATTGTTAAAATTCTGCACGAGAATGTGTCAAAATTTTTACTGAAAGAAATGTAAAAAATTATGCTACTTGCTTAAATTTTTACATGAATGAAAGCAAAATATTAAAAGCTAGTGTCAATTTTTGACTATGTGCACATTTGTCACCGGTTTCAAATTTTTAATGTAATTTTTACGGACATTTCACCGTAAAAAATACTTAAAAATTCTCTCCGTGTATGTTTCGGGAGCAGACACGATTGATAGTTCCTTTGGGCCTTCTTCACATTTTTGTTACCATTCTAGCGTTTATAACGTTGTAGGACTGAATATATTAATAACGCTGTAAGACTGAATATATTTATGAAGTTGTAAGACTGAATATATTTATGAAGTTGTAAGACTGAATATATTTATGAAGTTACAAGACTGAATATATTTATAACCTAAGCTAGACATCAATACGTCAATCACTGACAATAAATTTCTATTAATGCTATGTCTTTTTTCTTTTAAATAGTCAATCTGCTATTCCTTCAAACACCCTCTCGTAAATGTAGTGCCATCGTCGCAAACGACGTAGGGTCGATTGCGCAAACGACGTAGGTTCGATGCCGCAATGGATGTAGGGTCGACGCGGTGATCGACGTAGGATCGATACCGCAGTCAGCGCAGGGCCGACGCAACAATCGGCTTAGGGCCGACGTTGCAATCGACGAAGGGCCGACGTTGCAATCGACGAAGGGCCAACATCGATTAAATATTGTGGCGCAACGTTTGGGAGGATCGTCGGGCCGACGTTATCATTTGGACGTTTATTGGACCCCAAAACGACGTTGGCGAACAGAGTCGGGCCGACGTCCTAACGCCGGCAAGCGTCGTTGCGCCAACGTAGGCGCGACTTTAAAATCCTACCTGGGTCTCTTATCACTGGATCACGATTTTGGCTCAACGATAAATTCAACTCGAAAGGATTATCCTCAATAGTTAGGATGTGAGTCTTACGACTCAGCGCATCCACATGCTGCATGCGGTTTCCGGACCTATGTTCGATTTCGTAATCGAAGTTCTGTAATTCAAGAGCCAACCGTGCGATTCGGGGGTTTATATCCCTCTTGTCTAAAGTCATCTTCAGGGAGTTGCAATCGGTAATGATTTTGAATTTAATTCCCTGAAGATAAAGTCTGAATCTTCTCAATGAGTAAATTATCGACAGGGTCTCCAACTCGAAACTGTGGTACCGGCTTTCCGCGTCCGTCGTGCGCTTTGAAAAATAAAAGATTGGGTGGAATTTGTGATCGGCTTTCCGTTGAACCAAAATCGACCCAAAGCCGTGAGAGCTAGCGTCACAATGTAATTCCGTTGGATCGTGTGGACTGAAAATGCTAAGTATCGGCGCCTCCACGAGATTCTTTTTTAACTTTTCAAACGACTGCATTTCCTCGTCACCAAACTTGAACGAGGCGTTTTTCTTTAGCAGCGAATACAGGGGATTCGCGATCACGGAAAATCCCTCCACAAATTTGCGAAAATAGGAGCACATCCCCAAGAAACGTTGCACACCACGAACGTCGCGTGGTACGGGGTAATCCGAAACCGCTGCGACGCCATTGTCAGTTGGGCTTACTCCATTTTCGGAAATTTTGTAGCCGAGGTACTCGATCTCAGTATACGCAAACTTGCATTTATCGAGTCGCAATTCAAGTCGGTTCGCTACTAGCAACTCAAGCACGGATTTCAGGACCTTTATGTGATAACCAAGGGTCTCAGTAGCGACGAGGAAGTCGTCCATATATGCCACGACGTCTCCGTCTGCGATAGGCTTTGCGAGGACTTCATTTATCCATTTCTGAAATCGCGTCGGCGCTGTTTTCAACCCAAACGGCATTTTTACATATTCGAATTGCCCACACGGTGTAATAAAAGACGTGTACTTAATAGACTCTTCGGCCATATACACGTGGTGAAATCCGTCCTTGAGGTCAAGTAAGGTATAGTATTTTTTCCCGTTTAAGACGTCCAACTGATCCTCGATTAAAGGGAGTGGGTAATTGTCGCGGAGCGTGTTTTTGTTCAACGCACGGTAATCTACGCACATTCTAGTCTCACCGTTTTTTTTCTTAGTAAGGACTATAGGTGATGCATACTCCGAGGTGCTCTCGCGGATAATTCCTTTCGACGAAAGTGTATCCAAAATTTCACGTACCTCCCTCTTCTCAGCAAATGACAATCTACGAGGAAGGAAATGGAAAGGTTCGTGGTCACGTAGAAGTAGCTTGAGTTCGGCCCTCTTTTCCGAGACCACCGGCCGTTCTGCTCGAATATACTCGTTACGAATTATCTCTTTGAGTTCCGCCTGAGCTGTACTGGGAATCTCTCTGTTTATTATTATTGATTCTGCTTCGTCATCGCGTGGTCCCGAAACGTCTATACTCATTATATCCGAAGCGACCGCAATACTATCATCGTTCTTGTCTGGAGCGATCCTGAGCGCAAAACCAAAAAGTTTCAAAACATCCCGACCCAATATCACCGGAGACGACATCGTATTGTCCGGGACGACCAATAACCGCGCGTCCCTCGACATACCTTTTCCTAGCGTAATTTTTAATTCGACTGTTCCGAGTACGACTAGGTTGCTGCTATTTATTCCACAAAACCGTTGACCTATGTCGTTCGCGGACTCTATGACACTTCCCGGTACGTATAGTGACTTTATCAAACTTACGGCGCTACCAGTGTCCATTAATGTTCCCAGCGACCACACGCTCTCAACACCGCGAATTGATGTACTATACGTAACTGACTGGACAAATTCTTCTCCGATGTTCAGAATCTCATCGATGTTCTCTACCCGTTTGTCCTGTTGAGGGCAGTCTTTGGTGAGATGTCCCAATCGGTGGCATCTGGAACACGTCGGTTTCTCGCCCTTCCGCCGAGGGCAATTTGGGCGCAAATGTCCTTCCTCGTTGCAGTAGTAACATCTTCGAGGTCTTCGGGAACGCGCTGCGTCCTCGCCCGGTGGTCCCATCGGTGCTGTGTCCCTGTCTTTCGTAGGTTCGCTCCGTCTCGGTCGATTTTTTATTTCTGGTCGCAGAGAAATCTTCTCGAATGCGTCCAAGAGCGAATCCTGAGAGTCGAAGTTTTGCAAGCGGGCTTGACTCTGATGCTGAGAGTCCGGTATCCCCTCGATTAAATAATCGATAACCTCGTCCGCCGCTATTGGAACCCGGTTCGCTAGGATTACTTTATCATGGTAGTAATCACTGAAGGGCTCGTTATGACGCCACTGTCTTTCCTCGAATCGCTTGCGGAGCGTCAGCTTGTTTTGACGATGGTCAAACATTTTACGCAGCTCTTCCACGAGCTGAATGAAGTTCAGTTGGACATGCTCTGGCTTCGAATGAAACCACCTGAGCGCTTTATCCCCCAACTTAGTAACCGCGAGAATCCTCGCTGTATTATCATCTAGGTTGTACGTCTCCTTTAACATCTCAAACTGTTTCGACCACTGTGAAAAAGTATCATTCGTACCGTCAAACGTGCTCAGGAGACCGCCCAAAACCTTGACGTGCGCCGTCGGCCTCTCGCTCCCCAATGGCGTAGGCTGCTGCTCGCCGGTTCGTAACTGCCGATTTTCATTACGCACTAATTGTAACTCTCTTTCCAGTAGCGCCCGCTCGCGACGCAGCAGATCCATCTCGCGTCGTACGAAATCGTCCCCATTATTGATAGCGGCCGGGTTACCACTATTTACTGGCAAATACCCACTGCCTTCCGCCTCACTTGGCCTCTGGACGTCGTCGCATGTAGTCGCAAACTCGCTACTCAGTTGCACCAGTCACTCGCCGCTTGGGTCGGCTGCTTGTATCCTCATGATGAGCTCAGCCTTTGTCCCACCGATAGGCAATCCGTGATCCCGTAGCATTTCTTTCAACTCGCTAACGTGGAAGCTAGACAGTTCCCTCATTTTGGAGCTTTTCTATTCACACGTTATACGCGATATTCTTGCACTATACGGTATCGCGTTGTGCTCACCCCACGTGTACGGGGGAGTCGGTGCTGTTCTCTCTCAATTGTCCCGAAAGTATACAACACGTATTCTGAGTCTCAACCGAAAAATTATCAACACGCGTCGGTAGACCCTACGATCGTTCCGAAAGTACGCCCGCAGCACCACCTCACTCGCAATTGAGGGCCACGTCACTTCCGGTCGAACGTTTAACTTAGCCGAATTTTCGCTTCCCTCTCACTTTGCCCTTTTACACGAGAGTTTTACGGGTGTACTTCATGAAGGTCCGTTCATCTTTCGCGTCGAGCTGAGATCCACGACAATGCGCGAGAAAATCAGACCGCTGGTTCTCACCCCTCGGCGCATTTCTCGCGAGTCTATTCGAAATCAGCGTTTGTAAGACCGAAAATGGACGGCACTTTTATTCCGGCACTCCAATTCCCGAATTTTTCTTTTGATTTATTTTGAGGGAGAGCAATTCGTTTGGGGCTCGTGAGTTAGATCCCACTTCTGAAATATTGTAAGGAACGTTAAAGGTTGAATGGATATTCCCTTAATAAAGATTTGTCAGGACTTCCTTTATTATTGTGTGCTACCGATATGCGTGTTCGGGTTGAACTGCTCTCGCCAAGCTAGTTTCGCCTCTTTGACCACACAGGGTCGATACATATTATTATTATCATCCGAGAACGTGATCGCGGTATTGTTCTCGCGACGATTTCGAGGTGTCGGTCGTTCTCGGAACTCGGCTCTCTCTTCGGTAAGAAGCGTATACTACAATAGTAATAGTTATTTATTACACAAAGAATACGTATGTAGCATAGAGGTAATGATAGTAAGTGGATGACTCAAAAAACTAGTCATATGTTTTCCATCATATGGAGATGTCCCGAAATACATACTACTGCAATGAGATTCTCTCGTGTAATAGTAGTCCCGAATGACCGAGAATAGTGACAAAATGGTATAGTTAGAGAGAAAATAGTTCGATGGTAATGTAGAAGGGAAAGGAATGTATATGAAACGGCTAGGATTATCTTTCGAGCGAATGTGTGACTTGGGTAACAAGGGGATTTGGGTATTGTCCTTGGTCGATGTATGTTTGATGATTCCGTTTGAAGTAGTGCCTCGACCACCGTCGTCAGCGCGAAAAGGGAGTTAGCTCTCTGTGAAGTAGCCCTTGCTGTCACCCTCGACTTCTACCATGAAGGGTGAGGTTTCACAGAGGGATTACTCGAACCTCTTGGCCATGGGTTCTACCTGCGTTAACCGCAAGCTGGACAGCCGTTATTAGCAGGAAGTCCAGCATCCTAGCATTGCTCATGATGTTGCTTCGGGTCGCGGTGCCGCTTGGGGCGAGATCAACTGTGCTCTTCTTGAATAATTAGGAAGCTCCGGTAGCTACGAAACGGCTTTGTAAGCTCTAAACACATAAATGTGTATGTCGTTTTCTTTCCCCCTATTCGCGACAACATCTCACCGAGAAGAACATTCACGCCTTATTTACAAAGAGGGGCCGTACGCAAATTACGTAACGCAATTTGGGGCCAGGCGGTCTTTACGGTCTACCTACATGGGGGCGGGGGTTCGAGGTTTGCGTTACGTCACAATTTTAGAACTGCCAGAAATAGAAAAATTTCTGCACGTTCAAGTTTTTTAATTAAAAACTCACGCGTAATTTCACCGCGGAAAGTTAACAACTTTCCATAGGAAATGTCAGATAAGGGGAATTACTGTGCAAGAACTTGCACAGTAACTTTCGCGCGTTCCCCAAGTAAAAATTGAAAAAAAAAGTTTTTTCTTTATGATTCTCGAAAGTACATATATCGAAAAATGTGTTGGCAACATTTTTATGAGCAAGTCCGAAAATTGACGGAGTTCGAGGAACTTTAGTAATAACGGGTAGCGCGACCGGTTAGTGTCCTCAGTCCCTACAGGTGTGACATCTTCCACAAGAGTTGAAGTTCAGGCTCTTATTATTTTGTAAAATATAATAAAGATGAAGAATCGTTATATCGCCTGCTACTACACACTTTAATGTAAATATCGATATTCCAGAAAAAACAACTGTATGTCAAGAAAAACGAAACGAAAACTTTAACGCGTTTTTTTCGAAACTACTTTGTTCGGCCTTGTCCGAGCAAATACTCGAAAACTCATCAACCGATTTTCAATTTTTTTTGACATTTTTGTAATCGCAGGAACGGGGGTTGTACGTTGCCGATGTTTTATATGTTGATAACTACTATTTTTAATGACTGCTCGAATACAAAAAAGGGCCTTCAAAATAGAAAACATGTCTAAACTGTCGGCATTTTGTAAAAAAAAAAGAAAAAATAAGAAAACGGCTACGCATAACGATAGTTGACTTTTTATTTATAGACAACCGTTCATAAAAATATCGATGGGGCGACGAAGAGATCTTTTTAGTCGTCAAATTAGGGCATACGTCTCGGTTGATTGTTTTCTTTTATCATAAAAATTAGTATAAAACTAGATGCATGTTTATTATATATGAGGTATTCCAAGTGTTTTCAAACGGCCTAAAAGCCTGACCTTCTTGAATCTTTTTCAAAGTTGGTGATGTTTTTGCATCATATATATTGAGTGGTGGTATATTATTCAGATCTTCATCGGCTCGCTAGCTCAGCTAATTCGGAGATAAGATTGGACATGATAAAATTTCAAATGATCGTATCGTAGTGATCTTTTCGTCGTACGAAGAAATGTCCTGTACAAAAAAGATGCGTTGTTGTATAAAATATTTTGAAAAAAAATTTCAAAATTTTCCAAGTACGACACCGCTAAAAAAAGAAAATCTTTCCTTTTAAAATTTGATAACCCCAATGACTAGGTTGATTCCTTGTAATCACACGTTTTATCGGTAACACGCGTTTTGACCCGACGACAAAATATCCGCAACAAAATTTCTGCGACAAAATATCCGACGACAGAATATCCGCAGAACAAAATATCCTCATGACAGAACATCCGCAAGACAAAATATCTGCCGATATTATATCCGCTGTCGGTAATTAAATGTTGAGGTGTTTGTGTGGGTTTATTTGGTCTTTGTTTGCGTTTGTTTGGTGTTTTGTTTGGGTTTGTTTGAGTTGGTTGCCAATCTTATATCCGCTGTCGGTAATTAAATGTTGAAGTGTTTGTTTGGTGTTTTTGTTGTTGTTTTGGTATTTTTGGTGTTGTTTAGAGTTTTGTTTGGGTTTGTTCGGGATGGTTGCCGATATTTTATCCGCTGTCGGTAATTAAATGTTGAGGTGTTTGTTTGGTGTTTTGTTTGCGTTTGTTTGGTGTTTTGTTTGGGTTTGTTTGAGTTGGTTGCCAATCTTATATCCGCTGTCGGTAATTAAATGTTCAAGTGTTTGTTTGGTGTTTTGGTGTTATTGGTGTTGTTTAGAGTTTTGTTTGGGTTTGTTCGGGATGGTTGCCGATATTATATCCGCTGTCGGTAATTAAATGTTGAGGTGTTTGTTTGGTGTTTTGTTTGCGTTTGTTTGAGTTGGTTGCCAATCTTATATTCGCTGTCGGTAATTAAATGTTGAGGTGTTTGTTTGGTGTTTGTGGTGTTGTTTTGATGTTTTTGGTCTTGTTTGGTGTCTTGTTTGGGTTTAAATGTTAAGGTTTTTGTTTGGGTTTGTTTGGTGTTTTGGTGTTGTTTTGGTGTTTTGTTTGTTTTTGGTCTTTGGTGTTTCGGTGCGCAGAACACTGAAGGTTTTGTGCCGGACGAGCTTTAGGATTTTGTGTCGCGGATGTTTTGTCATGAGGATATTTTGTCTTCCGGATATTTTGTCATGAAGATATATTGTCTGTCGGATATTTTGTCGCGGATATTTTGTCGTTGGGTCAGATGTCGCGTAGCCATTTTATCACATGTAACATTTTATCTCCGAGTTAGCCGAGTTAGGGACCCGATAAAAAATAGAAAAAAATGCCACGTACTCATAATATATGCGACAAAAACATCACCAATTTTGAAAAAGATTGAAGGTCAGGCTTTTAGGCCGTTCGTAAACACTGGGAATACCTCATATACAGGGTGAGGCACATAGAGTGTTACAGAGCAATAGCACTATTGATCATGTCCAAAAATCTTTCAGACAAAAGATTCAGCGTTCGAGAAGGCCGTCATACTGGACCACCCTATTTTTTTTATCGGTGGAGGCGCTGAAGCTATGTTAAGGTCAACTGCACTTTTTAAAATGGATCCATGTATTTTTTTCCGATGACATGATTACCGATGTGTTGTAGGTCGCTGAATTCGTCTTAAAATCGGTAATAATGTCATCATGGTTCCATTTAAAAAAGTGGTGTTGACCTTGACGTTCTTCGTCAATTAGACTTCTTTCTATGGGGGACATTGAAAGATAAAACAAAGAGGTACCAACTACACTCGATGACATGCAACAAAGAATTATTACAGCCTGTGCATCAATAAGTTCTGACGCTGTAAAACTTGCAAATCAATCAATCGAAAAAAGAATCCAATGTTGCATTGATTGCAAATCAATCAATCGAAAAAAGAATCCAATGTTGCATTGCAACTTGCAAATCAATCAATCGAAAAAAGAATCCAATGTTGCATTGATTGCAAATCAATCAATCGAAAAAAGAATCCAATGTTGCATTGCAACTTGCAAATCAATCAATCGAAAAAAGAATCCAATGTTGCATTGAATCCAATGTTGCAATGTTGCAAGAATACAATGTTGCATTGTCGTCATTTCGAACACTTGCTATAAACGTAGAAATTTTATTTACTACCAAACTCTAAGTATTATTGCCTTTCTGTACGTTCTATGACCTTCAATTACCTTATGTTATAGGTCATTGAACTCGTTTTAAGCTCATCTTTCAGGACACAGAAAAAAACATACCGATCCATTTGAAAAAATGGAGTTGACCTTCAAATGTCCGAGGTACCTCCGCCTGCAAAAAACTATTATGTCTATCGGATGGCCCCTTTCGTACTGTGCAATTTCATTCCAGCAAATATTGGTGTGAACCTTATAGTTTCGAAGATACACAAGGTGATAATAGTTATTGATGCACCCTGTATATACAAGATCCATTATGAAAGTAATGCGCATGATTTTATTGTGACGCTACTATCCATCACAGCGCGCTCGGACCAGTCGGAAAATGTGGTGGGGGGTCTGCTCGTTCAAACGTGCTCGGTCTCATTTCGTTCCGAGCAGTGAGAGCGAAAGAACCTGTCTTTGCGTGAAGGGAGTTTTTTGCCATTGTAACACGGCGTGACGAAGGGTTCGCTTGATCAGCGGTACGCTATCAAGTTTTACGTGCGGCTTGGAAAGAATACTACCGAAAGATTTCAGATGCTTCAAGAGGCCTTTAGGGACGACTGCATTTCAATATCACAATCCGGTAGGTGGCACAAGGCGTTCCAGGAAGGCCGGGTGAAGGTCGTTGACGAAACCCGTTCTGGACGTCCGAGGAATCGTCCATTTTGAGTTTGTACCGCAAGGACGAGATGTCAACGCAGCCTTTTACTTGGTGGTGCTCAGGAGATTCAAACGCCGGGTCGTGCGCGTGAGGGCTGACATCAAAGACGTGGTCAAACTCCACCATGACAATGCCCCCAGCCACACGGCCTTCATCGTAACCAACTTCCTGGCCCGGAACAGCACCCCAGTGGTCCCTCAGCCCCCTTACAGTCCCGATTTAGCTCCCTGTGACTTTTTTGTTCCCCTGGCTGAAAGAGAGCTGGAAGGAAAGCATTGGGAGACTGTGGAAAACATCCAAACGCATGTTACAATGTTCTTAAAAGGCATTACTGTGGAGGAGTTTCAGGGTGCCTTCCAGGCGTGTCAGGCACGTCTCTGCAAGTGCTTTGATGCAGGAGAGGGATTCGATTGCGAAGAATTTTGAGCATTTGTACCGATAAGATCAATAAATCTATTTTTCCCAGAAAATGCGCATTACTCTCATAATTTACCCTTTATATATATGTTTATATCGGCCGGACACCTCTAAGAATTTCATACCTAATACTATATCAATAGATTTTGACCTTATTCACTAAGGGGGCGTCCATAAATTACGTAACGCAAAATTTCCCCATTTTCCGACCCCCCACGTAACAGAACGGTAACGCCAGGCCGTACCCCCCCCCCCCTATTCCGGAACGTAACAGGTGCCTTGTCGTCAATAATTGCGTTTTTTTTCAAATGATAACGAAAGGATCTGGTTTATACTCAGTCCATGAAGTATATATTTATCTAATTTTATACCAATTTCTATGATTTTTTAAAAATTAACCCTGATTTGGCGACGAAAAAAAATTCTCTCCATTGTCCCATCGATATCTTTATCAAAGATTTTATGATCTTTATGATCTGTAAATAAAAAGTCAACAATTTATCGATATCTATACAAATGTAGCTATCGTTATGCGCGGTCGTTTTTTTCACAAGATGCCAACAGTTTGGATATTTTTTTCTATCTTCAAGGCCCTTTTTCGTACTCAAGCAATCGTTAAAAATAGTAATGATCAAAATTTAAAAATTCGGCTACGTACAACCTTAATCACTACGGTTAAAAAATCTTTTAACAAAGTTGAAAATCGGTTAGTAAGTTTGTGAGTATTCACTAAGACAAAGTGAAAAAAGTAGTTTCAAGAAAGTCGCGATCAAAGTTTTCGTTCCGTTTTTCTTGATATAAAGTTATGTTTTTTTTCTAGGATATAGATACTTACACTAAAGTACCAAGTCGCGGGTGATATGACGGTTTTTCATCTTCATTATGTTTCTCCAAATAATAAGAGCTTGCACTTCATCTATTCTGAACCCCACCAATTGCGTTACGTAATTTATGGATGCCCCCTAAGAATATATCATTCCCTATATTTAATGCAAAAAAAATCAGTATCGGTGACCTTTTGATACCTAAACGTGTGAATTTTTCTTATGAGACGTCAAGCACGTAAATCATCTCCTGGTAAGTCGGATTCCTGGCACACTACATTTTTTACCTCCGTCCCGGGTTCTCTTGCTAGCCAGGTAGATAGGGTAAATGCGACTGACGGGGCGCATTAAAAGTGGGGCGTTAAAAGTGGAATGAATGCGGCAAAGCAAATGCATTCATATCCATAGCCTTTGTATCGACATAGTCAGATGGTAGGAGCAAATTTTGTAATTGGGGGCATGAGTAACTAATTGTAAGAGTGTTACGTACTTTATTGAATATGCTATTCAAGTTACTCTGCATGAAGTAGGAACCTCTCTCTGTTCCTGTGATTCTTTGACAGCTTTCATGGGGACGCTCTGACAAGGAACATCCCTCAGGTGACACCCTTCGATTTTGTTGAAATTTGGATATGTTGTAAAGCACCGAAAAGTAAGCGATACGTATTTTTTTTTATCGACGGAAAAATAGTTTTAAAGGGTGAAACCACCCCTCAAGAAAAGGCATCTCTAGGGTGGTTCACCCCTTAATTTCTTTTTGCAATGTCACTATAGTGGATTTTTCATTGCTTCGGATTAGAAGAATTTTCGTTTTTGTTTCATTAAAATTGGTGGACTCCTCGTGTGTGAAACTGCTGTATACCCCTAGAGTTGCCTTTTTTTGAGGGGTAGTCTCACCCCTTAAAACCGTTTTTCCGCCGATAAAAAAAAATACGTATCGCTTATTTTTCGGTGCTTTATAACATATCCAAATTTCAACAAAATCGAAGGGTGTCACCTGAGGGATGTTCCTTGTGAGTACACACTCTACACTTGTACATTATAAGCTAGGAAATCCGCAGCTTTGGCTTAGCGATGCTTTCTGTCTGTCTTTCTTATATATTATGCTTGATGTGAACCTGAGTGATAATTTCAGCTGCTCGATACCTACGGATATGGATCTGTCGTTGTCTCTGAGTAACGAAAAGTTTGAATTTTTTTTTCTTACCCGTGTTCGATGTAAGAAAATTCCATACTTTTGGCGTTTTCTTCTCTCGGGTGGAAATATTTTCGTAGATGAGCTCAATGTTCCGCTTGCCGCTCTATTCACAGTTTCGAAGCATTTTTTAATGTAAGATTTTGCGACGAGAAGAACTTTCGTCGAATTAATTGTTGGCCCCGGAAAGGGCCATTTCTTTGACGTATTCGCAAAACTTTTTTAGGGTTAACATGCACGACACTAGCAACCTTCGTCATCTGGGACAGTGGTGCTCATCTTTTTGAATGCGGCGGTGCTCATAGTTTCGTTTATTACTTGGCGTCGAGACGCTACCGGGTCCCTTGATATAATGTTAGATATAACATAATATAATGCTATAATGTTATAATATAACGCGGACTTTATTAGTTTCCGTGTAATCATACCAAAAAGTGTTCGACAAATATGACAGGATGTTTGAAAACATACGCCAACGAATATTTCTATGTTGAAAAAAAGTTGAAGCGGAAGAAAAATCGAGATATGCAATTCCTCTGTCAGGGTTATTTGTGGGACAATACAAATATATGTCATCCCAACAAGTTCATAAAACTGTCTCGAAATCAGACTTTTTAGATAAAGAGTATGTATTTT
The DNA here is from genome assembly GCA_951751655.1 of Ophion costatus. Taxonomy (NCBI): domain Eukaryota; kingdom Metazoa; phylum Arthropoda; class Insecta; order Hymenoptera; family Ichneumonidae; genus Ophion; species Ophion costatus. The sequence continues at coordinate 14,162,549 of OX632362.1, read as the reverse complement.
TTTAAGTCCTAAGAAGACCGAAAAATACGGTTCTGACGTGCATTCTCATTTAACCTACATACCTAATGACTCCAACGTTTCTACTAATTACGGTATGTGTGCCCGCTTCCGTTATCTATAAAGGCCCTTGGCGCGTGTTATATGTATTATATATATATAAGGTTTAAGGGTTATCTGCTTACGGGTTCAGACTCTGGATGTGAGAGCTCGATAATTAATTTTAACAAAGCGATGTGTGTTTGATGTCGACGGAATGTTGGGCTGTTGTTTTGCACCCGATTGATCGGTTAATTTAAAGGGGCGAAGAAACGGAAGACGACCGTGTTTGAGGGTTGAGGGATACGCGCAGGCTAGTGGTGGTAATTGTAGGCTCGAGGGTTCAGTCATCCCCTACCTTTTCAAGCACAACACACCACCACGAGCGGCAGCTGCATCGACGAGAGCAGAGAGTAGCTCTGTTCAGGCAATGAGCTGTACACCATTCTCTTGTACTTCATGGCTGGCGTTGCTGCTTTTCGTTTTCCCCAACGCTTCGACAGCTCTTTCATCTCCGGATGATTACGGACTACTCTTGTTGGGAGCCGCTCTAAACAGCTCGGGACAACCCACGTAGAAAATAATTAACGCGACACCAGCATCTTCTCTTCCGTCGCATTTCCTACCTTCCCTGTAATATCGCTCTTACACCAATAGTAATACCGTGCCATATCTGCAATTTTCATCTTTCATATCCCACTGAAAAGTCAAAACTCCTTCGTGGTACGGATAGTTCTGATGGTTTCGCGATCGACCACGGTGCCGGAAGAACAACGGACCAGCGATTGCATTCGAGTAAGTACAGACCGCAATCAGAATAGGGATTGGAAAACCAAAATATAGCTGACAAATCTCTATGAAATCTCGAATAGACAGCCGCGTTTTTCTGCGAAAAGCTTTCCAACTCACATCAGGAATAAGCCATGTATTCTGCAAATGCAACAAAGTGTCCACATATTCTCAATCGTATATATTTATTTGCTTTGTTTTTTTCTTCAAATTTTCGCTGCAATGGTTTTCCAGGGTCTTTTACACTCAAGGTAATCTGATTTTTTCGTTACTCGCTTAGAAAATGAATAAACCTTAAAAAACACATCAATCCTTTTCATATTCCATTGAGTATTTGGAATAAGGTGGTGCGGAATAGGAATGGCGAAACCGATGTATATGATGCGCTCATATGAGCAATATTCAATACGAGTAAGGCATTCCGGAGAGTTTCAAGCTTTCAAGAGTCCCATATATTGCGAATATTGTGCAGCTTCGTGAAAATATATATTAAAGTATTATTTAGTTGAGGTTAATGAAACTAATCGTCGTTGATTTTCGGAATTCATTTTGAATAGTTGTTTTTAATATCTTTTATACCCAGACCTACCTTTTTTACATTGACATTTGTGCCACATCATGAACGGGCTATGCAAAAGAAAAGTTAATCCTTCGCTTTCGAGGCCTTTCTGCTCGGATAGTAAGTGGCGAGCGAGAGTCACCTCGGATGCAAAGGCTTAAACTTTCAAAACTTAGTAACGCTGGCCTCGTTCTTCGTCACCATTTTCGTGTTGATTGAGTAGTGCCTTTTTTTCATCAAAAGAGACACTGATGTATGCACCAGGTGTAGAAGTATGAAACCGGAATTTTCCTATAGATGGCGCTAGTTATCAGTTTAGGGACCGTAAGACCGCTTCTGCAGCGCCATCATCTCCCTCTAACAGTTGACGAAGATTTGCAACACACAACAACCCAAGTTCCCTACACCGGTACATTTTTCTATCACCTTAAACATGTCGAGTTTTGTGCCTACGAACTACGATTTGCGGACAGCATTGGTTTTCTGTTATCATTTGAAGAAAACTGCTGCAGAGTCGCATCGAATGCTTGACAAAGCTTACAGTGAACATGCTCTTGGTAAAACACAGTGATTCGAGTGGTTCAAAAAATTCAAAAATGGTAATTTTGACGTAAGAAATGTAGAGCGTGGAAAACCACTAAAAAAGTTCGCAGGCAACGAATTGCAAGCCTTATTGGATGAAGATGATACTCAAAGTCAACAAGAACTCGCGGGTCAATTGAATGTGACGCAGAAACCCGTCTCCATTCGTTTTTATCATTTTTAAACAACAGACGTGTAATTTTTTCAAAAAAATTCCGGTTTCGTACTTCTACACCTGGTATATATAGTGGGCGACCTATTTTAATCTTAGACCTGATTTATCTCGAAAAATATTGCTCCGGTCAGGAATTGAGTATAATCAAACTTTCAGGGCTTAAAAGGGGTCATTCAAAGAAAAAATCTTTTCTGATCCCAAATTCAAAATGGCGCCGTTAAGATAGCCGACGGTAAAAAAATGAACATGACGTTTTTCCGCCAGAAAATGTATCAGGCCAATACTAACAACTTGTGTAGGAACATTTTTTTGATAACGTTCATAATTTTTAGGCTAGACCGCCATTTTTTACTATTTAGCGCTATCCAGAATGTACCATGAGGAGGTCTTAATATTCCTAGTGTAAGTGTGCGTGTGTATGTGGGTGTGAGTTTGTTTAGGTTTGTTCGATAACCTAAATAAACCCAATGAACCCACACGCACTTTTACACTTGGGTATGTTTGATAACGCAGCGCGTGGGAACTAGACGTATAGGCTCTGTGAACAATGCGAAGACGCGACTTTTTAGGGATGATGCTCGGGACTGTCGCCATTGCACTCGCGAAAGTTACGCGCTCGCCTCTGAAAATTTCTTTTTGCGTCAGATGTAGTGCCACGATGCAATTCATCGTGTCCTCTCGTATTATTGGCTGTTCGCGTAAAATCAGCGCTTTTAGGAATTTCCATGAAAATACTGGATACATAAAACTAGGTCATCTGGGAGGTGACGCCACTCAACCGTGTCGACCAGTCCTCCGATCCGCGCTATCGTTCTAGAGCCATATCCTATACTTCGTGCAATTCGATGTTTTACAGCAGCTGCGGCAATTTATTATGGAGAAATTCCAAAAAGCACCAGCTGGTCAACTGTCCGCTCGGAAGGAAAGAAAGACCAATAAACCGTCAATTAAAAATACCACAACGCATGGTAAAACTCTACCGATGCTGGTGATCATACTCTTGTTTTTCTGTTTTACTTAGAGTGCATCCTGGTTCGTCAGCTTTAGAAGAAAGTGTCCCACGGTACAGTCGCTGTTTCAACGAATTAAGCGTGGGAGGCTAATCGCACTGCTTTCGAAAACCGCGTTTTGCTCGCGGAATTATACGAAGTAGGGCGGAGTAATACATATTTTTCATAGGCTTAGGTGAATCTTGAAAAGGAGGGAAGTCAGTCGTCGTAACTTCTTCGACTCGGAACGACCCGGAGAATTATCAAATAGTAGAATTACAGTATACGGAAGTAGAAATAGAAATTTGTTCTTGCGGGTTCTTTGTGAGATTCAGTTAAGAAAAAAACGGAGAACAACAAAGTGTCAACTTGATTCCACCCTAAACAGCCCGGCATAACTCAGTATAAAATGTTGGGTTTCAGCACGTTCGGTTGTTATAAAGTCACTCCGTATATTTTTTTATTTATGTTTTTCGGAAAAATGACCGTCGAGATGATCTTTTTAAAAACATACGCCCCCATTAACCCAAAGATGCTTTGGAAGACATCGGGTTTCACGTAATGTTGCGTATGAGGCAGTGACGACTATAAGGGATTAAAGTCGAATGGATTTGAAATTACGTTTCCGCATATATGTTTTTATGTACAAAAATGACAGTAGTGAACGCGTGGTTGTTGCGCAGCTTCGCCGATCGTCCAAGTTGAAGGGCTACATCCACCTGGAGGGCTGGAACAGGGCCGACGTTTTTTTTCACAGAAATTATTGGTAGAAACGAAGCGATTTTTTTTTGTTATCGAAAGATACTTCGGGTATTCAAAGACTTAAAAAAAAGTTCGGCTGTGGCCATTTATGGTAAAACGATCGGTCTGAATTTTTTTTAACGGCTTTTGTTAGTGACAATAAACATCAGTCGTCAATGCTTGCTGATTTCTTCAATACATTTTTTAAAACATCGGGACGAACTGAAATTCAAGCATTAGGGAATCTATAGTAAAGAGCTATAATTTTTACACAATTATTGGGTGCACAAGGATGGCTTTGCGGATTTTTAAATAGAATAACACATTTGGAACGTAATAAATCATTCTGACTTTATTCGAAACATGCTCTATGGCGACCTACAACCTTTGGCCATCTTCAAGGCAATACACCGATTCCACGTTGATGGAAGTCCGGTAGTTTCGAAGTGATCCAGTTATTACGAAGCCAACTTTTCAAATTTATTTATAAGAACTGAACCACCCTCAAAAATAGAGCCGCAGCCATAAATCGGAACAAATAGTAATCCGAGGGAGTAACGTTCCGTGAATAGAAGCAGGTGAGGTAGAACCTACCAGTTAAATCCTTGTATAAAATTATTGACGGATCCGCGCACATGTTGTCTGGTAGTGGAGACCTAGGAGGGTTGACACAGAGGTGAGTTGAAACAAAGTCAGTGTCTCGGTACATGTGATTGTTAGCAAGCTGGCAACAATGTCATTCTTTCATTCCTACGACGCGCGTTACTTGTCAGTTTACTCCGGTGCTCTTGCGTCACATCGACACTAGCTCCAAAAAAATTAGCGAAAGTAAGTATATGTTGTTTTTTTTTTCATTAAGCTTTAGTTACCTTGTTTATGTATTTGATGATATCTGATACGCATTGTTTTGAAGCTTATTAAAGTAGCATTCGATTTGTCATTTTACAATTGTTATTTTGCTGTCTCTCTTTATCAGTAGTGAGTTCCGAATCAAGTTCCATCGTATTATTGACACCTAGGAGCATTGAAACAAGGCGAAACAGCTTATTTCGGTTTTGTGGTGTTTTCGGTAAATTTTGTGGTGTAGTTTGTAAGACTTATATTGGTTTTATTTTAGATGCCAAATAAATATATTAGGAAAACGAATAGAGGCATGGCAAGCCGAATAATGGCAAGCCGAAAATAATGGCAATAGCAAGCCGAATAAGAAGCTCGCCGCTGAAGACGTTACTCTACGGGACGAAACATCAAGCATAAAGAGCACGTTCAAAGTGAAGATGAGGAAGAGTATTTTTGCGCGCGCGCGCGCGCGCGCGTGTGTGTGTGTGTGTGTGTGTGTGTGTGTGTGAAAGTGTGTGTGTGTGTGTGTGTGTGAAAGTGTGCAAACAACCGTACTACGTTGATGATTTTCGGGACCCTAATAAGTGCCGATGAAAGTTTTGAAAAAGATGGAAAGCTTGAAAGGCTTCCGAAAAGACCCAAACAAACCCAAACAAGCACTCACACACACACAAGCGCACGCACACACACAGACAGACACACACACACGCGCGCACGCGATTTTGAGTCTCGTCTTTGAAATCGTGTATTTTGACAAACTTCCAACGGGTACAGGTGAGGAGAGGGTAGTGACCGCTTCAGTATGTCTTCGGCATTGTGATCAGGAAGTTTTTTGTTCACAAATCCTCCCACTCCCCACTCTCAATATAGGCTTTGAAATGTCCGTAATTGCGCTATGTTGCCCCCCCTTGACCCAAACTTCAAAACCCCATAACGTATGGAATTAATGCGAAACGTCACCCTCCCCCAACGGAATATCATTTGAGAGAATCGCACGAATTTACAAAAAAATCAATAGTTCACGTAAAAACAAAAAATTTCAGCAAAATTTGAATGAAAAGAAGAGTTTTGTTTCTACTTTTCCAATAACCATTTTCGTCAACTAGAAGGTAGCAATATTATCAATATTTCGACCAAGTTTCAACTCAATCGGCTTAATAGTTTTTGAGTGATCCGACACGCCAATTTCGAAAATGCAATTTTGCGAAAAACGCACTTAATGTTTACATTGAATTTGAATTAAATTGCATTAGGTACTTGTGGTTACTAACTACTTAACCCTTTTTTGACACACTGGGCCATTTTGACCCGGACGAATTTGAAATAAATTGCTTACTTTCCTAAAATTGAAAGTTTTCAACAGCCTTTCACAACAGTTCAGATTTATACGTCCCAAATTTTAGTTATGCAACCATATTAAGAAATGTTAAAAGTGTATTCCGGATTAAAAAAACATAAAAACCGACCGAAGGGCTGTTAAGGGCAGGTGGATGAAATACTATCCGGATCAAATTGACCCAGTACGTCGACGCCGTGACCTAAATATAAGTGCGTCAAGGATGGGTTAAGGAATCTGTTCCGAAGTAATGAAATTATCAATCACTGTAGTAATCGTAATTGTTAATTGTTAATTTAATTACTTTTCACCCATTTCTGCCTGCCCCTCTACGATGGACGCGCGGTCCGAATTCGAGCGCTGAGGCACAGCGTTGACGGACTGTAATGTTTGAAGTTTTCCGAAATTTGCTTTGAAATTTTGGGAAGATATTCTACATGCATAGATTTATCCTTAAAAAAAAAGATTTTTTTTCATTGTCAATGTATATCCCGCCTTAAACAGTTTTGCCTCTCGACTCTTTGTGCAATCGATGAAGCCGTATGTTAATGCTAGACAAGCAGTTGTTCAAATTCCCAAAAATGAAGGAAATTTTCAAATTTTATATTTTTTTCCATTTCAAATTTTATTTGCAAATTTAATAATTTAATAATTTGTCTTGGCCGCTGGATTTTCAAAAAGCCACGTAATCCATTATTGTGCCGAAGTATTTACGCCTTTGACCAACAATGGCTACTTTTTTTTAAATTCATAATGGAACCCAAATGTTCTAGATGTTTAATAAATGTATTGGCTCGAAAAATTACTTATAAAAAAATTATTCAAGTACAATACTATCAACATTTTTTTAATCTGAGCTTGATAACCACAGACTTCGATAACTTTGTGAAAATGTACGCGGTCGTATTATATCCATCTCCCGTTTTCTAAATAACAACACGTAGGGCTTGAATAGAACATTTTGGGTCTTTCCCTTATAGCTGGCCATAATCGACAGCCACCTATACATAAACCAAAAGATAACCACGTGAAGAGAGAAAGTTTTCCCTCAAAGGTGGACCGAAGAGTTTTCTTATGTTTATTATAAATCGGCACGACGAAATAGACGTCTTTTTAGTTAAAAAAAAACGTATGCAGTGTCCTCAAGAGATTAAACCGAACGCAGATAATATTACGTGGCTGGAAATACGACGAACGATTCTGAAAAGCTACAAATAAAGTAAATTGACAATCATTTTTGTGTCATGTCTTCGATAGCATGTTCTTTCAATCTTACGTGAATTTTAAATTGAAATAATGCTCCTTTCGTTAAGATTGATGTTTGGGCAGGGTTTTTTCAACTGCTTTTTTGGTGAACGAAATATGATATCCATTCAATATACGTATTGTTAGCTGCACTTGCCTGAACCTGTCTGCTACATCACCTGCCGATTCAAGACTCGCGTTTTACTGTGTTTCTTCTAAGTTTATTTACTTTTGTTTTGGTATGCTGGATTCATCGTTTTTAGGCATTTTCAGTTACGCCGCTTTCGACAACCGATTTTCACAGAACCCTGTTTAGTTTTCGAATTGTTATTCGCTTCTAATCTGTGTTCAGTTATCGTGATCGACAATTTCGATTAACGTTAGTCAATTGAGGGATCGCTATATTCACACACCAACTAATATATTCTATGTTATACATGTCATGTCTATCATACATTGTTATTTGATTATTCAATTGCTATAGCAAAATTTCCCAATGACATGATAGACAATTAAAAATAGTCAGATTTTTCCCTATTCCAATACACAAGTCTGTTCAAAAACGTTTATTTTAGCTTATTCGCATAAAGCACGTCTCATGATTTCTAAATTCTAATTCATTTATTGATTTGTTTGTTTCTATTTTATAGTCACATTTGTTTGTTTGCTGCTACCGTTTCTTTAATTTTCACGCTTTGGTTGTTTTTCATTTTATTGTTCATCAATTTTCTTTTGTTCGCGTTAAATGGTGATATGTGGAGTCAATTTGTGAAAATTTGAAAATGATCGACAACGCCTGATTATTGGTAAATTGTTTATTCCTTTATTGTAATTTTCATAAACTTTATACCGTAATGTTAAGTCCTATGGCCAATAGTAAGCTACATTTCTGCGAAAGTTTCATTTGAATCAAATCAATAGTTTTTGAGTTATTAGCGAAGAGCTGCACAGACAGGTAGACTTTTTAACTCGATTTTTCTACTTCTTTTTGTTATTATATGTGGGGGAAAAAATATGCATGTGTGTGCCTGTATCTGCGAAATTGAATATTTTTCTGACACTTGTTATCCAGTACGAATAGCGGGTATACATATATACTGTCCTCCAAAAATTGTGTGATCAAACGAAACTTTATTGCGTGGATAATATTCTCGATCACTATTATCGACACGCCTGACCACAATTGCTCATTTTTTCTTCTAAGTTACCCCACATCATGGACTGTGCCTAAAGAACCAAAAACCTCCAAAAGTTGATAAACTCAGCACAGTCTCCCTAAAATAATATTTTCTTTTGGCAAATGATTGATCTTTCAATGAAGGACAGAAAAAAGAGGTTGAGAGTATATGTATACATATATCAATCATTTGGCTTTCAGCTACTATACACTCGCAATGATCCGTAGAGGCAACGAGGGTTGCGCCATAAAGAACGAGAAAGAGGGACTCGGTAGATATCGATCGTGATTATCGAAGCGCCGGACTTCCAGTCGCAAAGTAAGAAGAGCCCATATTTATGTGAGGATTAAGCGATACGGATTGCGACGTCGCCCGTTCTCGGTTCTTTCGCTTTACGTCCCTCGCAGTTACGAAGAGCAGCGAGGGACAAAAATTTCACGGGCTCCTCCGTTGCCCCGTCTCCTTTTCGCCTTGCGCGCTCTCGTCGTCAGGATCGGTGCACAGGCGTGCTCCGGGAGACGGTGGATCCTTGAAACGAAGAGCCGAGGGTATATACGTGTAAGGGACGTACGGTAGCCCGTAATTTGTTCATCCTTCTCGGATTTAATCCCAGAGCAGTTGCCAGCGAGGTTTTATCGATTGATCGATCAGCTCGCGTGGACTTCTTTCTTGCAATTCGTCGCAATGGCTTTACACGCATAATACAAGAGTAATAATACGTCGTACTTTTATAGTTGCAGCCGTAGGCATCTGATCAAAACTTCAGAAATCGAACAAATCGTTGTCCATTAGTTCCATTATTTTCTTTACGATTCAACATTTCGTTTTAAGCTTGATTTATGTGCCTTTTCGCTTGCAAATTATGAATTCGCTCGGACAGTAGCGCTAATCAGAAATTCAAAAGAACGTTCACTGCGTTTATCCGAACGCTTAGAGAGAGGTATTAATATTAAGGGGAGATTGTCTTTTTTTTCGCAAAATTTACCGCTTTTTGGGAATTTTTTTGTGAAGAAAGTATACAACGGAAAACTTGTGAAACTTGGCATATAGTTTTATTGATCTGTTTACTACATACAAAAAAATTTTTAAACAATTTCATCAAAAAATCCGCCTCCCACCCCCCTCGACGCGCGATGGTCCTTTTTTGATGGTGTGCACGATTACAGCCTTCACGTTCATCCTGCAACAAAAACCCAAAAAAACATTTTACTTTAGACACATATAGCTATCGTTCGATGAAGGGGAAAAAAATGACGATTTGGTGACGTTTTGAACTTGAAATATCGATTTTTCGAAAAAAATTGATCGATTTTTTGTTATAAATAAAAAACTATTAAACGTATTGCTTTTTTGCTTCATCAAACGATAGCTATATGTGTCTAAAGTAAAATGCTTTTTGGGTTTTTGTTGCAGGATGAACGTGAAGGCTGTAATCGTGCACACCATCAAAAAAGGACCATCGCGCGTCGAGGGGGGTGGGAGGCGGATTTTTTGATGAAATTGTTAAAAAATTTGTTTGTATGTAGTAAACAGATCAATAAAACTATCTGCCAAGTTTCACAAGTTTTCCGTTGTATACTTTCTTCACAAAAAAATTCCCAAAAAGCGGTAAATTTTGCGAAAAAAAAGACAATCCCCCCTTAATGATAATTCGTACGTAGGTGACGGAATGCAGGATTCATTCGTGGTATGGAGGATATTGAGATTGAACGGATCGACCTATCTTTGTTTTCAAAACTCCTACAAATTTATGAGAAATTCGATTTAAATGATAGTGAAATTACACGAAGTAAATCACAGTACTCTGGGATGACAAATGTTCGATGTAGCTGTTCATTGTCGGGATAGCTATCAAATATGGTTCATTAATATGATTGAGGGAAAAACCGAAGAGAATTGTCGGACTTTTAGTCAAAAGCTACACAACCTTTGCGCGACCTAGTTTCTAGTCTAACCTATCTAGTTAGAATAATTCATACGATTGGGATATAGAGAGTATTTGCGCGAAAAGAAATTGTTTTCGTTCTAAATGTATAACCGTTTCGTCTTATTCCCGTCTAGTCGATGTAGTTTTGTCTACATTATTCTTTGAGACTTCATAAAAGTAATCGATATTAAACGACTATTTGGTTTAAATTGTATTTGGATATATCGTATTGTCTTCGCCTTTTGTAGATCATTTCTATACTTATTAGTCTATATACTACTTTTTGTTGTGTGGAAATTTCAGAATCACACATTTTACAATCGGAGAAATCGTATATTACATGTTCGCATACAACCTCAAACTTCACAATGTCTGCAGTGAGTGAAAAAAATCGTCTTACCTATTACAGCTTTTATTATTTGAGCCAGTGACAAATCTATTTTATAAAAAAATTCCAAAGTACATGAAATGGTATACTTTACACTAAACAGTGTCGTATGTAAACGTGTGTCTTAGGTATCAAAAAGTTTCCGGTGTTTTCCAGCAGATGGCTTTACCAGAACCGCGTGCGTGTAGTTTAAGGATGTTTAGTCCCAAATCGCAAATGATAATAAAATTCTAAAAATTTGGTACGTTTTTGTATGAAGTATTTCAGAGGACGTGTAAAAATTTCACGACAGTTAGGAAGCTCTTTATTGAACAATTAACATTCACAAATTAAATGTTATCTTATGGAAACTGATGTAACTTTGCAAAAAGTTTTTTTTTACCTCTCAATTTTGTAATATCTACAATATACTGAAAGCAACGGAAACAAAACGAAGTTTATTGATAAATTTTTTTTAATTTCTTTTAAGTATTGTTCTTAACAAAATGTTAGTTTTTTAATAACGAGCTTCCTAATCGTCGTGAGATTTTAACACGACCTCTCAAATACTTCATACAAAAACATACCAAATTTACAGAATTTTCTTACTACTTTTTATTTCAACCTCTAGGAGGTTGAAGTAATGATGATAGAATTCGAAAATTTGGTATGTTTTTACATGAAGTATTCAGGAGGTCGTGTAAAAATGAAATGACGATTAAGAAGCTATTTATTGAACAATTAACATTAACATGTTTCATAGGGACTCAACGTCCTTAAGATGGCAACGCACCTATAAAGAAGAGCTATAAGGAGGCTTGAAATTCAGTGCATATCATTTCACCGGAGTGTAAACAACTTTTTTCATAGTGTTGAACATGTCGAAGAATTTCGTGGCAAAAAAGAGTATTTGCGGGGAATTTTACTACTTTATTTTTAACAAATCTCCAGCCGGAGCACACAAAATTCTTGTTGAGACTTACGGCGATCATGCTCTGTCGGAAACAACATACAGAGATTAGTTTAGACGTTTCAAAAACAACGATTTTTATGTGTTGAATTTGAGGAATTGCTTCATGAACACTTATGTCAGACGCTAGCTGACTTTGCACAATCATTAGGAGTTCATCACACAACAGTTTTGAAATCGAAAAAATGAATATCGTTAGGTTTGAAGTAGCAGAATATTTCAATTTTTCCGTTATCGATTCGATACGACAAGAGCTGTAAATCTTCGGGTATCCAAACACACTGCGAGCTCTCTTTTCGGAACCTTCCCAGATGTAACAGTCCCCCCCCCCCCATGTGGCCGAAAGTCGATCTGTGCAGCGCATGGTGGAAGAAGCGCCAGGCCCTTACATGAGGCTCGAAGCATGCTAGGTAATAAGAGAGGGCTTTAAGGGGTATTGCAATCAGCAGCCCCATCTGCGCAGAGTCGGCTTGAGTGAATGGTGCGTAACCTCCATTTCTGCAAGCGTGATGCGGGACCGAACCCGCCGCTCTGCCGATAACAGAGGTCGCAGTGTACCAATATTATACATTTTCCTAACCTTGATCGCGAAAAATGGACAATTGCAATCTAACATGACGAATTTCACGTATTTCTAAGATGTACTGTGCCATACACATGGCGCTCTGTGGAGCGCTAATTCCAATTATTTTTTATACATAAACATAAAATATAAGTATAATGTCTATACATATAATATAACTATATATAAATATAATATAATATCTATATATATATATATAATAAATATATATAATTATTATATAATGTAATAATATAACCATAAAATATAAGTATAATATCTATAATATATAATATAAGTATAAAAAAAGTATAATATCCTGCGATATAACCTTCTACACAATGAGTGTAAAATGGCCCGGATACGATGGACTGGTGTAAAGTCAGCCTAATGCGGGCAGTGACCAAGTTCATCTCTCGTGTTACGATAGCGCAATGTTTACGAAGAAATGTTTTTTAATAAGATGTCAGTCTTTGTATACTCTCATAAGAACAGTGGAGTAGATGCCAAGCATAATAAGAGTCAGACAGGCTGTAATTTGCAAGTCGTCTCTTATTCACGCGTCGCGTTCAGAAATGAGAAGTTCAACGTTATAACTGACTGTGTTTCGTCGTTCGTCGTCCTCATGTATTCGTGCTCGACCTCCCATAACCCCATTCACCCATAACATTAACGTCAGCGGGTTGCGCTCGCGTAGTCACAATTATGCGACGCCGGAAATAACATTTACTTAGTCGAGAGAAACGCGTATTGTGGACCTGACACATATCACCTCGGCGCGAAGCTCAACTTCTCTGTTCCGTTTGCTTTCCTTCCACCTTCCGGTACATCCGAGATGGCAGCTTAACTTGACTTAAAGTTTCCGTCCCCGGAAGGACGTACGTGTCAACCGTGTATGGACGACGCACGGTGCCATTTTAATGCACACTCGAGATGCAAGGGATCTTGATGACGTCTTAGGCAAGCCTTTGCGTCTTTCCCAATTTGTCCCAGCAAATTTCCTATTATTTATTTTTCTGATCCTTACGGTAAGTAGTTACTCCGCAAAATACCGGAAAGTCAACCATTTTTACGCAGCACGGAACTTGAGGAATATCAGAACGCTCCTCCCCGTCCATATCTTCCTTTATGCCCTTGTGGCTCTTGAATATCTTAATGGTGAGTTCTTTAAATCTTGATATCTGCATGATATTCAGCAGTGAAGATTCCAAAGGAGCACTAAGGGCTCGCTGTCAGATGTAGTGACAACGCCACGGAGTCGTTAAGAGCTCGTAGGGTTATAAGGTTGACAAGTCAACGTGAGCAGTAAAACTGTCTCTAGGATCAGATGGAAGCGCTAAGCAGGAATAATTACTCAAAGGCCCAGGCCTAGTTATAACCATTGAGAAATGCAAATTTTACATTTCATCGAGGCACAACATCGCGATAAAGTAGGGTTAATTTTGCAAATGAATGTGATGAAAACTTGAGATGCGATAAGCCCCCGAAGTCAGCAGAAACAGAGTCTTGGTGTTGCTGGCAGCAGGCCTCCGCCAATGATGAGCTTGCGTCATGTTTGCCTGGGTATAATGTAATACGTTGAAATACTTCCGATGTCTTCAAATCTATTCACACATACTTGTTTGAAAAATTATGATTAGAATGGTGTCTTGGTGGATTCGAAACAACAACAAGGGCCATAATTAAATTATTTGGAAAATAGATCGAAAAATTATTCCCGGTGCATCTTGCCGCACTTCAATTATCCACGGTGCATCTTGCCGCAAATATTGCTACTTAAACCGTACATGAAGGTTGTGGGGCATCATTGCAAATGTACAAAGCCGACGGAGGGAGGGGGAGATGGGTGTACCCTTTAGCCCACTATGGGCTAAATTCCCATAAATACGTTGCGTGAGAAGCTCTGTCAGCATCACGACAAGCCACCACCACATGCAAAAAACACCCCTGAGGCTGGAATACCTCGCCAATAGCAGCGAATGAATATTGAAAAGCTGCAGCAAGTGCGAATGCCATCCTTCATGGGCCTGAAATAGATGGCGCAGTGCAAGTAAAAAATAAAGTACTTGATCTAACGTGCAAAGGCCTCTCAAAATTTCAAACCTGCTTTTTTCAAAAGAATATTTTTCAAACCGGTTACCGCAATTTCCCAAAAACTCCTAAACCCATTTCGGTCCCATTTAGTTTAGTTCTTCGAGATACATACACTTTGTCGTCAATGAGAGGATTTTTTCTTTATTCCTATATTTTTTTCTATTGATACAGAGTTAACCATTCTTTAATCGACAAAGATTTTGTAAATTTGACTTCCGCTATGTAGGCCTAAATTCAAACAGATACATGTTATTTTATGTCATAAATGACCTTTTTTCAAACTTACAGCTAAGCATGACCTCCTCAACCCTCAGAACGCATTACCGAGAAAGGTTTCGATATCGAGGGAATTTTGAATTTTGTTCTTAAGTTATCGGGCGATGTTATCGAGACAGAACTCGAACCATAATTCTGTTGAACTCGATGAATTTAGCATAAGATCGTTTGTACGCTGTATTGTTTGCCAATAGTGGCACAATAGATTGCAAAGCATGAATGGGTACAGCATGAAGTCTGGTCATGACCTGCTATATGCGTTTCATTGGGATAAGTCGATTACCATTTTTTGGTTAGTATCGGCTGTTATTATACGCTATTTAAAAAAAATATGACATTGCTTGTGCAAATTTGGCACGCAATATACGCTAAAACTGTTAAATTAACTTATCTCCAGAAAATAATTGCAACATTTACACGTATATTAAAGCGGTCTCAGTTTTCGGCCGAATCGCGACATTGCAACAGACCCCGTAATTTTGTTTTGACGAAAACGAAGCTTAGCATTGCGGAAGCGAAGAATGAGTCATTGCCAACATTAATGTAAATGATGCGTTATTAAAATGAAAATAAAAAATGCAACAATTTTTTTCTCTCCTTTTGTCCAATTTTGTCCTTTTTTGAGGTCCTCTACGGGCGCACTCGCTGGAGGGGAAGATGAGCATGTAAATCAAAAAATATTTTTTTTTGTAATCCACATGAACTTTGCTAGCGAAGTACACACACTTATTACAAAATATTAATTTTTGCAAATTGAGCGCCAATTTGAAAAAGTGGCTTTTTCGACTGAAAAAACGGCCTTAATGGGTTTATAAAAACCGTAATTGGTAGTCGATCGTAAAAACCGTCTGTACCTCGCTAGAAGATGTATCTTAGAAGCTACAGTTGAAATTTGAAGTCGATCGGTTGAAAATTGTAGGAACTACAAGGTCACCCGATTTTCAGAACATGGCTTCAAGAACGACACGTTTAAAGTTTCAAAATCATTTTTCTTCGGACCAACCTTTCTTGGGATGTTTATACATACATGTCAACCATATTAATCTTGGTATGCTCATACATAATTCAAGACAATGAAAAACTATAATTTTTTGTTCTTTAAATTATATAGAGCGATAATAAAACGCATCTCAAATAAATGTTTTTTATCAGTCATTAAGTACATTTATTCATTACTGAAAAATATTGGCCATCGATTTTTAGTGTAAAGCGACGACTTTAAATATTTTAAGCATGTTTAGTCCCTATGAAACATGTTAACGTTAATTGTTCAATAAATAGCTTCTTAATCGTCATGAAATGTTTACACGACCTCCTGAATACTTCATGTAAAAACATACCAAATTTTCAGAATTCTATCATCATTACTTCAACCTCCTCAAGGGTTGAAATAAAAAATGATAAGAAAATTCTGAAAATTTGGTATGTTTTTGTATGACGTATTTAAGAGGTCGTATTAAAATTTCACGACGATTAGGAAGCTCGTTATTAAAAAATTAACATTTTGTTAAGAACAAATTTTAAAAGAAATTAAAAAAAAATGTATCAATAAACTTCGTTTTGTTTCCGTTGCTTTCAGTATATTGTAGATATTATAAAATTGAGAGGTCAACAAAAAAACTTATTGCAAAGTTACATCAGTTTCCATAAAACAACATTTAATTTGTGTATGTTAATTGTTCAATAACGAGCTTCCTAATTGTCGTGAAATTTTTACACGACCTCTGAAATACTTCATACAAAAACATACCAAATTTTCAGAATTTTATCATCATTTGCGATTTGGGACTCAACATCCTTAAGACTGTTGTTTCTATAGGGAAATGCGTGGGGAAGAGTAGTGAATCTAGCCTCTCGTCCTGAACTCTGTTTATATAAGACCGATTTTACACGGTGTGGTTGAAGTATTTTAGAAAACTGGCATTGGGAAAGTTAGGAACATAAAAAGCTAGTTTTCAGCCACACATGTCATTGTACTCAAGCCTCGTCGGCAAAAGTAACATTAGATATAGAAAATAGATTTTAGAGAAACGACGGGTTTCGTCAGTTTTGTTGGTATCCCACAAAAATGTACTGATTAGCCAAAGACGGTCGCGTTGAGAGATTCCTGCCTGGAAAGTAGTCATCTCGAAAATCCGTAAAAAATGTCACACACTCTTTGTATCCTCGCGAGTGGAATAAAAAATGGGCATCGAAATCATAACGACGAAAGGTCACGAAATCGTCGGTGGGAAGATGGAGCGCTCCATAAATAGGAACCGGTGAACGATGTACCGTTATCGCTACACTTCGAAAACTGTTTTTCCTCTCTTCTCAGAGTCGGTGCTGCGTTGGAGTAGATGGCTCAAGGCATTTAATTTACGATCGTCTGGGACTTGAGTCTGCGAGATGGTACGTAGGGCGCCGCCTTCCGGCACTTTTACATAAAAATCAGGAAACTCACCGCGAGTCCACCACAAATCATCGTCTGTCATCTGCGGAATGAATAGCCGCCTGGGAATATCTCGCAACGGCACCTCGAGCGGCATCGACGAGTACGCTCTCGGAGTACGCAGCTCGGCGGTGGCAGTCGGAGTGAAGAGGAACGGGAGCCCACGCAGAAATCGTACGACGAATCTACATCATCCTGTCGGCCCAATGGACCGAAAGATGCCCGGGCACATCGTCGCCACGTATACTTTTGCCTCGCGATACGGTATCGTCAAAGACTTTGGCCCTCTCTTTCTCTTTTCGTCTTCCTTCGCTCACTTACCTCTTGGTCCTGCTCATTCTTACTCGCTCACTTTTTGCATTTCAGGATATTCTGCTTTCTGTCCTTTTTTTGGATGAGAGGCCCTCTCTCTCTCTCTCTCTCTCTTGTTCTCACTTTCAACAAAATGCTCGTGTCTGTGTCGCGTCCAACTATGACAACGGGTCACCAAGTCTCCTCAACTCGTACCCGGCAAACCTAGCAGGCATTAAAATTCCAAAACTTTCTTGATAACGTCCTGTCGCTTACCAAGGTACGCAATACGTGCGACGACAAAGCAAAACCGCGTCCGTATTCAAGTTCGATTCTTCTTCTGCTGTATCGTCGTCGATTCTATACATGGTTTTTTATCTCTTCTCTCTTATACTCTCTTTGCTGTTAAGAATTTTCCCTCATGATGGCAAACTCACGTTTTTCCCCACTTCATCCCCCGTCTTGTGCCCAGAACATTATGCTCTGGGTTCTAATTTTGTGGGTACTTTTCTATTTTTCCTTGCGTTTCTGCTCCTCGCTGACTTTTACGTCGAACGGAAAAGTTTTGCTACGGTATTCTCGTCGATGTATGGAATGAAAGAATTCGCGATAGAACGTACGTAAGTAGTCGTCGTTCGTTTTCAGTCCGTATAGTCTCGAACATCGCTTCGTCGAGTCTGCTTTTTTGCCGTCTTTGTTGACGATAATTTGCAAGGAAAGTAGTTGAAACGAATTTTTCGAGGATAAGCAAATTTGCGACACTCCTCGCAACGACTCTATAATTCATTTATCGGTTAGGCTCACGATAGAACGAGCTTGACGACAAAAAGAACACAAGTTGAATTGTTTTCGTTCTATCGGTGTTGGCTTCATTGTTCTTAAAAGCACACGTTCTTGAAAGAAACACTGAAATTGTTTTTTTTTAAAGCTCTATTCGTTTGTATTTTTGTCGCAGTTCTTCAACGGCACTGTGCATTGAGACATAGAGAGCTGTGAGATTTCAATTAGTAAAGTAACTTTTAAACATCGCGTCTTCTGACGCGTTGCTCGATCTCAGATACTGTCCTCCCTTTTACTTGATTACGTTTATTGAATTGTATTTCTTTGCCTATGTTTATTTTCTTTCGGTTCTGCAGAATGCCCAGGGCTCCTGCGACGAATTTCCTTTTCGCCTGTAATTGCAATGCTCGGAAATTATACATCGCTGCATCGTGAAAAATATTTAAAATTGCTTTTTATGCAAAATGATAATGTGCAAACTCCGACGAAGCAGACGTAAAGTTCGGAATGTGCAAACTGCTGGGCACACCGTCCCTTTGGACGTGATAAATAATAATATTTTATAGAAAACTGACGGTTATAAAGGATTGGTGGCGATTCAAGTAGAACAGCTGAGTAAGGTAACCTGGAAAAATGTTAACCATACGGGAAGGGTCGGTTGCCAATAGTCAATTTATTATATTCATTTCATACATTATTTTGTCGAATATAAACTCACAGCGTGCCCAAAGTGAATTATTCTTAAATCGAGTAGACTATGCATATTTTTCAGACTCTAGCATTGAGGGCTCGAAATAAATGAAAACGATTTCGATCTCCACGTAGACATTGTTGAAACGGTTTAAAAAGCAATAACTCACTGAATAAGGACATTAAAACTGGCGCGACTGATCCGTTAGCAATACCAATTCCAGTGTAAATATGGTGATTGTCCTAAAAATCGACGAAATAATTATTAACGTAAATTAAAATAAAATATTGTCCTTCTACGGATATGAATATCTAAAGCTTGTGATTCAGATAAACGAAGTAACGGAGGAGACGTACGAATGATATTTTGTGCGATAGCACCTCGTTCGTGTGAAATTTGTTGTGGCGCCATATTCGTTCGTTCCTTGGGCGAAAATGGTACCGTTGAGTGGAATGAGAAAAGAGCCCCTACGATAGCCGTGGGTCAAATATTAACGTCGAGTCCGATAATTGCGAAGTAGATTGTTGGAACGACGCTCCAGAGGGTGGGGCAGGGTATGAGACGAGGAAGGGGAGAAAGAGAGATAGAGAGCTAGTACAGAAGGGCTCCGGGCTCGGGTACTCGCGTTGTTCGCTCGCTCAATGATACCATCTCGTCCTCTCCATAAATATGTCGCAGTGAGCTTAACCCCCTTGCCTATCTATGCCGAGGGGCCCGAAGTAGGGGAGGCATTAATGTCAAGCCGAGATGGGAGTTATGGCTCCCCCGTCAATTCCCAATGAATTCAACGTTTTCGGCAGGGAGCCGAATCGATACGTTTCGACGAGCTTTCTCTCCAAAGCATATCCACCGTCATTCTCTTTATCGGCGTCTCTCTTGATCTGTCTTTCTATCCTGTTTTTTCGTGGCTGGGCGGCCAATGGACTCACCACCCTTCATCATTCGCAGCCTCTTTTACGACCCTTTATGTTTCGAATACTCCAAATCCTGACAAAAAAACGCCTTCTCACGTTACTGGAATAAAAACGATTTTGACCACCACATGAATAACAAATTCTAAACTTTGAGTGAACTGGTTTTTCACGAGATTACACTGAATATCGTTTGGGCTAAAATAATAGTGGGGTAGCAGTAAGTGCGATTTGTATTTGATGGGTGATCATCGAAAAACAATGACGTTGGGTCGATTTTGAAAGGACCGAACATCGAATTCATTCACATTTTTTAAGACGGAATATATTGCGGACTCGGACGCGTTATCCAATATCCAGTAGAGTTTCACAGATACCTGATTTTAAGGAGGCGGGAGCGTTAGCCACTATCAACGATTTAAATATATATATGTGAATATACGTGTGTGTGTTATTGTCTAGACTATATTGAGTCTTTACGAATTTTTTGGAATTTTTCCACCCGAAAATACTACAGATGAAAAATAGTTGTATATAATTTTACGTGCGGTTAGATGGATGAGGCGTTCACGCTATGGACGATGTAGTTTTTTTTTGGATATTTAGCGTCTAGATAAACTATTTCGTACAACGGATTAATGGAAGCTAAAGCTTTGTAAACATTTACAAAAAAATCGATTTTTTTTATTGCATTTTTTTGAAGTATAAGTATCTGAGAATATGTCCTGAAAATTTCAAGTCGATCCGAACAAAATTGACTGAGATATGAGCGTTGAAAGAGAAGAATCCGTTGCGTAAACGATCGGCTAATTGAAACTTTAAACGCGTTTTTCTCAAAATGGCATTTCTGAAGTCGGTGACCAAGATTACTCGAACACTAATGAACCGATCTTCTTGAAATTTTGCAGGCTTATTTAATACATAAAAATGTAGTCTTTAATCGTTTGATTTTTTCTTCGAAAAAAATGGCCGTTTCATAGCCAAAAAACGGCCGTTTTTTTTCGTTAAAATCGAACCATTAACTTTGGTTGTCCGCCATTTTGTGAAAAATGAATATTTTTTAAAATCCTTCGATTGAAGACTAGTTTATACTTATATTTGACTAAATCCATCCGCATTTTTTTTTTTTTTTGATGATCCACTTCGCCGCAATGCTGGTCACCGCAAACCGTGTAGGGGAGACCGGGGCAAAATGGTATAGCGGGGCAAAACGGTACCGGGGCAAAACGGCACTGGGGCATAATGGGATCGGGGCAAAATGGGACAGAGAGGAGTGGAATATCAAATTGGGGCAAAATGGGACACACAAAAATGAAGTGTCGCAGCCCGCTGAATTTGGGGCAAAATGGGATGACAGGAAAATTCATGCTTCGGCTCTATGAAAGAGCTGTTGAAACATAATCTAATCTAAATGGTGCTCGTGGTTCGTTTCAGTCCACATATACGCAGATAATACGGACTGACCGATATATTTGTCGACACATATCCGTCGATTTCATGGGGAGTGGCGGTCCTAGTTTCATAAAACAATTTACGTAAAAATTGACAAGAGTTAGATTTGCATCAATGGCTTGAGAATCAGTATCAGTAACGTGCAGTTGGCAGAAAATAAATTAAAAAAAAACAAAGAAAGATAAAAACAACAAAAAAACAAAAAATTGCCCGCGTCAGATTATAAAAATTACTTGATTATTTAAATAATTAATAACGACAAAGAAATTGTACCAATCGAATAAGAAGGCTCAAATAACAATTTACGTCAAGTTTGGTACAGTTCTGACCGCAGAATCAAAAGTAATTGTTTAACAAACTTTAATAATAAATGAAAAATTAGTATTTTTTTGAATGTTGAAGTACTTAAATTTATTGGATTCAACGAATCCTGACGAGCCGAGCATGAACTGTTGTTGTAAAGTCAAAAATAATAATAATTGTTTAAGCGATTGAGTTAACAAATAAAAATTGTCGTCTTCTTAAATGTTAAATTACTACGATTAATCAGTCTCCGATTTTTCCTGTCCCATTTTGCCCCAGTCCCGTTTTGCCCCAATGACGTATTTTCCAGCAGTGTTGATTTTCACTATTCCATTTTGCCCCAAACCCGTTTTGCCCCGGTCCCATTATGCCCCGCTATACCATTTTGCCCCGGTCTCCCCTATATAAAAACATTATTTCATTGACGGCCATTTGCCACTAGACAATGTAATATTTTTCAATAAAAAAATTACTGAAAGTTCTTCAAGATGTGTTCTTTAAGATGGTATATTGATCGATTAGAAAAGTTTTGTAGTTTTCTTTAAAAAAATTCATGAAAAAGGCCTTTATTGCGCTATAAGTGGGGGTAACGCCTTAAGTAGTAGCGGACGCGCACATAACGGGTAGGCCTCGCTTAGAAGCCGCACGGAGAAGTCACGTCACTGCGGCCCATTTTACCAGGTAAAATAACTTTTTTTACTATCGCAATTTTATTTATTTTTCGCTTAGTTAAAATTATCAAATAATGTTGATATTTTTTATTCGAATCTTTGTTTAATTAGCTGTGATATCAGCTTGAGATTGTGACCGTAAAACTAATACATAATCAAATAAAAACACCAATGTGATAAATGGAGGCACGGTGCTAAAAATAACAAACTGAGGGGGGTAACAAGTAACTTGTTAATGCATGAAAGATAGTTTCATATATAGTAGTAGAGATAGTCGCATACCGAGCCATTGTAATTGGGTTTCGAGCGCTTACACCACTGTAAAAGTCCAAAATGAAGGGATTGGTCGCGATTATTTTGGTGGAAGGACAAGTCAGAGGTTAATAATATCCAAGGATGTTATTAATAGTACCTTCAAGTGAACGAGAAGAAAGGGGTTATTAAAAAATTATACAGAATGGTGACGCCGGAGCCATTTTCGCGATGCATATTGAATTTGAAACGCTCTGCGGCTCGCGTACTGATCGTATAACTGACGCAAATATGAATTGAGAAAAAATGTATAAAATTCTGTCAATTTACATGTGTATAGCTAAAGAAATACGTAGAAGATTCTTGTAAAATATGACTTTTGGTCGGATAAGGTTCCGAAAAGCCCCCCCTCCCATTGAGCTGAAATTTTGCACAAACCTTCCTTCAAATATTTTAAGAAAACCCCTAAAGGGATTTTTGGCGACTCGCAATAGTTTTCGAGATATTACATTTTTTCGTTTTTTTTTTTAAGAGTAAGGTTCCGAAGCCCCCCTTCCCCACCGATTGAGCAAACATTTTGCACAAACCGTCCTTTTAACATTGTAAGGCAACCCCGAAAGGAATTTTTAGCGACTCGCAATAGTTTTCGGGATATCGAATTTTAAAATTTTTTAACGCGCGTTGACTATATCTATATCTGCTCGTCGCCGTTTATACTGATATATGTGATCGCGCGCTTCGTTTTTCCCAAAAAAAATACCCAAACAAACCTGAACAAACCCAAACAAACTCGAATTCAAAAACTTTTGCGCGTCGCCGAAAATCCCTTTAGGGGCTGTCTTAAAATACTAAAGCGAAGGTTTGTGCAAAATTTCAGTTCGTTGGGAGGGGCATGTGAAACTTTACCCAACGTTATAATGAACTCATGAAAAATTCCGCATATATTTCTCTTCGGAATGTTATTTTTTAAATGTGCTCAAAATCTGGAGTGAAAATAATGAAAATTGTTGGAGTTATGCTGTGTGCCGTTTTGGAAAATTGTGTTACGAGAAAAAAGGTCGTCGTCTCGCACACGGACCTGCGTACCCTTGTTTTACAGGTACCAAACTCGTTTCCCCTTATTCTAGGTGGTTCCAAGGATCTCTCAAGCTAACTTTTTTTTTTAATTGAAAAATCTCCAGTGTTTTTGAATTGCACGGTTTAAGTGCCTCACTTTTCGTGCGCATACCTACCCAGCTTCTATGCGCCATTGTACTAAGGTTGTTACTACACGATGTTTTCCTTTACCGTACGAGCAACAGTTACTTTACTATGTTATAAACAACTTCTATGTTGCAGTACAAGGACTCATAAGAGACGTAGGTATTTAATATTGAACCATCAAGGCTTGATCAAGGATTACGATTTTTGGCTGGCGAATAAAAAGTATTGCTGCCGACCGTAATGCCCACTAAGTTGCCGTATTTCGGCAACATTTAATGTCATTTAGTTGTAATATAAAATAATCTCGCGACATAAATACAAAAAAGGCATAATGATAAATGACACAATATTTCATTCTGAGTCATATAAAACATTCACTGAAGCAGTTTTTTCATAATAATCATCGATAATGTTTTACTTTTTCAAGTTGATAGTAACACCATTTTTTTTTTTTTTCATTCACGTAATCAAAATATAAAAATGCATAATTTTACCCTTTAAGTATATATTTCATGGAAAAATAGCATCGAAAGCATAAATCCATACCTCGTATGCATGTTTTAGAGGTTCAACATAATAAAAAAATTCGTAGACCGTCATTTAATCCAACCGGGCCGCTGCAACTTCCTTAAAAAAGAAGATACAAATACCCGGGACAACTCGACAATTAGCAAGCTAGACATGATCAAAGATTTGAGAAAATAAAGAAAACGCAGTATCCATCACCTCGCTCCATAACGAAAATGACGGTATGCTATAATCCAAATACTAGTAAACCAATTGGCTGTAATCAAATCAATTCGACCGTTGCCAGTTCGACTGTGTCCCTTCACAACTTCTTTACGGACAGAATCGGGCGTTATCTCAATGCATTGAATTTCTATGACCGAGCCAATCAATAACGACGTTGAATTTACTAGAATTGCTAGAAAGTGTTCGCAAAAACAACGAAACAGTGAATATTCGTGGCCTTGCAAAATGAAACGCCAAAATACTGATGCGAGTGGCGATAAAATTATTCCAGCTTCACCTCTAACAAGGAACAACCCTCAGGTGACACCCTTCGATTTTGTTGAAATTTGGATATGTTATAAAGCACCGAAAAGTAAGCGATACATATTTTCTTTATCGGCGGAAAAACAGTTTTATGGGGTGAAACTACCCGTCGAAAAAAGGCATCTCTAGGGGTAATATAGCAGTTTCACACACAAGGAGTCCACCGATTTTAATGAAACAAAAACGAAAATTCTTCTAATCCGAAGCAATGAAAAATCCACTATAGTGACATTGCAAAAAAAAAATTAAGGAATGAACCACCCGGAGATGCTTTTTTTCGAGGGGTGGTTTCACCCCTTAAAACCGTTTTTCCGCCGAAAAAAAAAATACGTATCGCTTACTTTTCGGTACTTTATAACATATCCAAATTTCAACAAAATCGAAGTGTGTCACCTGAGGGATGTTCCTTGTAAGCTGTGAATACAACAATGTTTCTTATCGGTTTATTTACTGAAAATAATCATTATCTCAAGTAAGACACGTAGTTATTATTCGAGTCAACACGTCCGACTGCGAGTTCAGAAAGTTGGCCAAGAATAACGGAATCGTAATTCTTACCGTGTACAGAGGAAAAAAATTATAAACGTCCGCGATAAGAGGAATATACGGTCAATTTGGTGGATGATACGAATGACGCAATCAGTATGCAAGTGGCTCATGCATATTTCAGTCGAAGCTTTGGGAAAAGTGGTCCCGGAACTGAACCGTTGCTAAGAAGGGTTTATGACGGGGGTTGATCCGAGGATTCGAATCAAACCGCGCCGAGGCTGAATATCGAGCCACGCTACTCCCGTGGAATAGAGAGATTTGAGGGAGGAAATCAAACAAAGGGAATGGCTCGAGGTATCGAAGCTACCGCGAGTGCGAGCGAGTACAAGATGTATATAAGAGAGAAAGAGAGAAACAGCCAGATGCCTCTTAACTGCCGCAAACTCATTACAATAAATCAAGCTTTGTTCATCGACCCTGGGCACGCGAGGGCTTGTTAAATTCTGTGGGTGGCTAACCCTTCCCACCTTTCCCTCGTCCAGACCCCTGAAAATGGCTGCGCTTCGCATCTCCTACCCCCTTCCGTCTTGGGTCAACTATTTCTCGCCTTGTGCGGAATCAATCCTTCTTCAATACCAGAAGGCAAACGAAAGCCGCCGAACGTATAACTTCGATTTACACCTAACCGGATTCGGGCATTCTCTGCGAATGAAGTATTTTCATAATACGGGGATGATTTGTCTCAAACACTGAATACGTGGTGCGAAGAAACACTAGGTAGAAAAAAGCCTTACGGTTCATACTGAATTCCGATTTCCCTTGTAAAAATATCGATCAAAGTGTTTTCGAATGAGCCGTTGGGTTCTACATGGCCCACGATATGAATGAAAATTGACAATTAAACGGTAAATAAATGACATCACTAGTTAGGGTAGATACAGTCAAATTGGTGGCCTAAGATTAGAACGAACATGAAAGTTGAGCCTGGGGGGTGGATTGTTCGGAACATGGCGATCGTTGAAACAAGACGAATGGCATAAATCCGGTTGCTCCTGTTGCTTCAAACGAGGTCGGAGAGAGTCTGTCAATGAATTCGTGAAACAACGAGGATGACAAGATAACGCGGTGGAGGAGGCTAGCTTTGCGGCTGGGATTTGCACAAAGAGTAGAACCAGGGGTTATCAAGCAGACGCCGCATACCGTGGGGTTTCACGTGCTACAAGCGTCGACATTGACTAATGATGGCGTGGCGGGCGAACAGGACGAGCGCTCCTACCACAGCGCGACTACGTTAGCGGCGGTGTGCCGGCCGCATTGGAACAGCTAGGCAGAGGCGATGTGCCAGACGGCGCGCGCCCTGAAACAGAAAATTCACCCAAGTTCACACGACCTGTTGCACCCCCTTTTGCTCACCATTTAACCTACGACCTGCTCGCCAAACATCGCTTTAACCTCGCCTTATCGCGTTATCGAAAACGCTCGGTCTCGTCCCACTTTTTTTCAATCCTCCAAGTCCTCGTTCCGCTCTCGAAGCTGGCACATCCACCCCCGTTCAATGCTACCCCCGACGTAATACGGCGCCGAATTTTTTACTCGATTGTGCATTGATCCTTTATACGTATAAGGATCTGCGATGCAGTTATATATTTTCTGTCAATCCTACCGCTGCCCCAAGCTAGCCCCGATCAACACTTGTAAAAGAAATAAGGTTAAGTATGTGGGCAACATTCAGGAATACCATTATCAGCTGATACGTTGGGCATTCATGAAGAATCGATGATTAATAGGAACGCACTTGAGAATCATTTTTGTTCAAACTATTAGGACTTCGCCAAGAATCTCTAACCAATCATTAGCGATATTTTCTTGATACGGTCTTTAGAGCTTTTCTGCAATCCATAACGTTTCCTGAATGGTACAACAAAGAAAACTATCATACCAGTCATCGCCGACTAGTTTTGGTGATACCATTGCTATAAAGTGTCGATTTAATAATTAACAAATCCGTTTTTATATTACAATTTAGGTACAACTTTTTTTTTATTGAAGAATGTGAAGAATTTCGTTATTCGTTGTATGGCGTCAAAGAATTTTCCCGGTACAAATATTGAGAATAACTCAGTTCGGACCTAAACAAATTGATTAATACTTATCAATAGTTCTGTGCCAAATTATCGGAGTTCAATGACGGGTGTGTAATTGATCGTCAATAAATATGCACTGTTTTTGAATCGCACATACACACTTTTTTCTAACTAACAAGATACAACATACTGAGACAGATATGTGTAAGATGATTGAAGGCCAAATGGAGGCATTTTATTATTCTATACTATATTATATGCTGTAGTCATTTTCATTATAACAGCATATTTTTCGAAATGTCGATGATATTTTCGAAACGTCAAAACGAACTTGGGACAATAATCATTTTTAATCATTGAACAAACCATTACTTAGGGTAAATTTACTTCGGAAAAATCTGAAGTCTTCGAACTTTATACATAATTTTAAATATACATTGAGAGAATTTTGAGTACCAGCTGAATGTTTTTGGTAGGGTTATTTTTCGAACACAATATATTAATATATATATATCATGTTTTACAGTTAAAATTAGCGATAAGGTTCCGACCCCCGCCCCCCCATTCGATCGAGCACAAATTATGCACAAACCTTCCTTTTAATATTGTAAGACAACCCGTAAAGGGTAAGACTCGCAATAGTTTTCGAGATATTGAATTTTCAAGTTATCGATTTGAACACGCGCCAACGATATCTATATTTGCTATGCTTTCGTTCATACCTATGTATGTTATCGCGCTGTCAGTTTTGTCCGAACAAACAAACCCAAACCCAAAAAATATTGCGCATCGCCAAAAATCTCTTTCGGGGTTGTCTCGAAATATTAAAAAATTTCAGCTTAATGGGATTGGGGGGTCGGAACCGTACCGAAAATGAAAAATAATGAATAACAAATTGTACGAAGAAGACGAAAAGTAACAAAATTTCAATACCATTTCAAATAAGTGATTTAGACTTTGCGTGATTTAGTAATTCGATATTAAATAAATTGGTACCAAAATCATGTATGTTAAGGATGTTCAGAACATACATGGATGGACATAAGCAATAATAGGCCCTATTTATTTTAGATCAGCGTAAATGGTGCCATTTGTCTTTATTATCTTCGTGATCAAAAGGACACGCCCTTGTCGTGCCTTACCTTATTGGCTATCCCTTACAGTCCGAAATTGATTCGGCCGATAACTCTGACGCTGTTCCACACGTCAGCGCAATCGATGGAAGAAGTTGAACACGGAGCGACCGAATTGTCAGAATGACGGAGGGTTTGAAATATATGATAATGATTAATACCAAAAAAAAATTCTATAATGCGGTACCATCGAACTTGATCATCCATACAAATATGAAGTAATAATCAAATTATTTCACCCCAACTGCCGAACAGTGCCGAACGATTTCAAATACCTTTGCGAAAACTAATTCATAATATTGGCTTATGAAAAGTGATGACTCATGTTTTTCATTCAGAGATGTTTCTTAATTTCTCTTATATAACGAATTGCAACTACTTCTAGCATTACTAAAAATACATTAAGAGTATATTGCAGGAATAATCCTAGCAAACAGTTTCAATTGAGCATAATTTTAGAACTTCGTTATACGAAAAAAAAATCATAAGAGAAAGCATCAAACGAAAGTTGCCATGACGGTGCATTATCAATAACATTAATAATAAAAAGTGATTCACAAATTACAAGAAAAACACACTTTTTGATAAGTGTTCAGAAAAACGTAGTTCGTGTTATATAAATAAAAATCTTGTTTTCTTCCAAAAACATGCATAAATTAAACTTTTCTCGTTTCATTGAAAAAATGTATCTTATTTCAGTTAGAACTTTTGTTTATACCCTCCCACATATTACATTACAGCTGGGAAGTTTCCAAGGCGTTGCACTTTTTTTACATACAACTTAAACAAATTTGAACTGCGATGAAATGTAGAACTGACGAATTTTTTTTTACCTTTACCTCTTTTGTGTCTACACGGAGAAAACAGGGGCCTCGAAGTTAAGAATTAATACTATGCTTCTAAAAAAAAATATCATTAAGTATCAAAAAGTATTGAATGGAAGATAAAAATTGTAATTATGGTATAGTAATAATGAAGAAATGTAAATTTTAACCTACGATATGGCACGTAAACTGATACAAATAATACATTTTATTCGGCATATTGTGATTTTTCGTAGTATTCAAAGAATATTTTGCCCACGTGATTGAGAGTCACATTTTACTAATCAGCTTCGTAATATTTTTCGCTATACGCCGAAGATTAATGCGTATAGTGAAATCTATACATACACGAAGATTCATGCTATACGTATAGTAAAATCCATATGAAAATATAGCGTGTAATAAAGGTTGGTATTTTACGAAGCACACATTATTTTTACTATACAGAGTATAGGACTCGCGCCTATGCGAGAATAGTTTCAAATGTAATATGTACGCATCATTTTTACTATACGGTGTGAGAATAATTTTTACACTTCTATAACAAAAAGTCTTAGAATTTCCGAACTGGCAGTAAACTGCTATATTTTCTAGCACTGAATATTAGAATTCCGGCAATGAGTGTTATAATTTAAGGCTGTATTTTTCTCCGTGTATTTTTTACCTTTCTGCGTTAACTTGAGGGTGAAATAACCATTCACTCCGCTTATCTCATCTAGACAAAATCGTTCACATTAGTAGTGTAAGAAAAAGTTAGCAAACGCATTATTCGATTTATAATAAGGAAAATAACGGACAAAAATAAACACAGCTCTACCCAACCTTATTCCATGAAAGTACAAGCCAAAGTTCATCGTAAATGTTCAGCTTACGATTAGACACACAGTGTAAAAACTGATCGGTGTGGATTTCTGTGCCGTTTATGAACTCCACGGTTAAAAATGATTCGTGCGTGATTCGTATACAGGGTGGACCATTTAACGGGACGACCTCAAATATCTCCGTTGCCTTTGGAATGATTAAAACAAACCCAAACAAGCCCAACCAAACGGAACCAAACCTAAACAAACCCAAAATATTTCGGTAAAAAAAATCTATTCAAGGTCATGATATCACAGGTCATTGGATTCGTCTAAATATGAGCTACGACGTCTCAATAACAATTTTAAAAATCATGTTCCCATTTGCAAAGCCATTGATAATCTTGAGAACGCAAAAACTATGACCTCAACAAAAAGAATTTTTCACTACTGTATCAGCCGTTCGAAATCAATCGAAATACCTCCTGATATTTTTTTCGTCGCTCTAAAGGCAACGGAGATATTTGGGGTGGTCACGTAAAATGGTCCACCCTTTATAATATCAAATGTATACGAATTACGTATGGCAAACCATTGATGAATGACTTGGATCTATTTTTTCTGGTCGGCTATGATGAAATTTTCAAGTTAAATGGTAAGTCTGGCAGTTGCCACACATATAGATGTCACTGCCGAGCCTTAAAAAAAAACTCATGCACTTATAGAGGGAAGAAAAAAAATCGTGCGGTGGTAAAAACAGATGAACGCTTAAAAGTCCAGTGTGCCCAGTCGTTCATGAATATTTATGTCGCTATATAATAACATTTTTGAGCCACTGTTTAGCTAATCCTACGGACTCATTTATCGTGGGAGGCAAGGACAGCTATAATTCTCGAAAACGTTCCGACAGTAGTATTATTACGCGAATAAATACCGTAGGATTAAGTCACGATGGTGCCCATGAAACGCAGGGATAGCGAATGAGAGGAGGAGAATAGAGAGTGGGCGACGAAGTGAATGAGAAAGAGGACCAGAAAGGAAGAGGAAACGAGACCGGAAAGGGAGAAGCGGAAGTGGCAAAGAGCTACAGCAAGTAGAGCGTATTTCGTTCTACGACACATGAGAAAGAACTACTAAGAAAAAAAAAAAACTAGATACCAGGTGCAATGCGCTAAATTCTGCAGTTTTGGTCCACTTTTATTGGCGAACAAACACAAATATAAATAACGCCTTTTATCTAACGTACAGCTTTTATGCCTAGCAGTTTTATCGCCCAAACCATCATTGCATTCCGCTCAAGATAATGCTATAGCCGCGTGTAGATACACATGGACCACGTACATTCATTCAGAAGAAATACACTTACGTCTCTTGTAAAAGTAAAGTTAGTTTGACGGTAACCAAGTTTAAACGAGTAAATGTGCACATTGCTTATTGAAGGGTGCGCAAAGTTTTATTCTACGAGGATTGGACAATTAAATAAGCTCACATAAATTACATATGAATAAAACCCCATGAAACTGCAAGAAAAATAAAATATTTTAATACTTCTACACATGTGATTGTAATACATTGCAAACAGATGTGCAATCGTTAATATTATCGTCCTCATCGACGAAACATATTGTCACAGTCCCATACTATTCTCATTCGTCAAGCCATTCCCACTCCGATATTTGAAAATCTATCGCTCCCAGCTTGTAACACCAAAACCTCGAACCTCGGCTAGACATAATTGAACGATTGTACAAACTTACCGGAAAGTGAAGTTTCGGAATTGAAAGTAATCGTAATTCGGAATTGTATGCAATTGTAAGTCGGAATTGTAAGCAATTGTAAGTCGGAATTGCAAGCAATTGTAAGTCGGAATTTCAAGCAATTGTAAGTCGGAATTGTAAGCAATTGTAAGGCGGAATTGTAAGCAGAGCCCTCCCTAAGAGATCACTGATAGTACTCCTCTGTATGCCCTTGTCACTAGATGCTTATTGCTATATTGAAACTCCTTTCTCGTTACCACAAGGACCGTATGTTATGGAGTGTTCTTGATTACTTTAAAGTGCTGAAAGTAATCTCACAGAGCTATCAGTCCTCATGGGAATTTTGGGCGGAGAGTGTGACCCCTTTGGAAAAGACGTTGAATAGGATTATAATAGAACACTACTTACAGGTAAGTTCGGCCATTGCGCGTCTCTCTATTCGAAGATATTTATAATTGATTGGGATGAACATAATACATCTCTTGTAGTTCTATTTATTATTGACAGCATTCTTTTCATCAATGATGATAGACGAGGATAACAATGGTTATCGTAAATACCGGCATTATGATAACTAATGATTTGAGAATAACGAATTGCCAAATTATTTTTGGCCTTGCCTTATGGCAACATGGCCTTGTCGCCATGTTGGAAAATATGAATGTTCTGACCGGGAAGACATTACCTGAAGGTACTTGTCACAACAATCCGCCAGGTGGCTACAAGCGAAGAAGTTCGCGTAAGCAAGGAACTATCGTACGAGGATAAAAGCTCGTTCTGTGAGTTGTATCACGTTCAGAAGATTTATGCTTGCACTTAACAGCGTGATCTTACGCTTATGATTTTGCGATACTTGTGAAATAACCCTTTGCAATCTAGGCCTTTTTCGCTCGGATAGTGATCTGTGTACGTTTTTCTGTCTCTTTGTCTATCAGGAAATGCGAGCAAGCGTATGTATACACTCATGTACTACCGTAGCAAGTAGATAACCAACAAACAATATGTTGTCGAAATCCTAAATTGAATACACTCTCGATTTTACCTCCTCAAGAATTCCAACAAAGCTGCAACGTGATTTTTCATTTCTTCGTTTCTTCGTGGTTATTTCCCGATCTATTCCCTACAACTTTCCTGGTCATTTACTGATTGTTCTTTGGCCCGTTCCTGATCAGTCTCCCCAGAAAGGAAACGGCGGATGGGGACCTAGACTTACACCCGTTACGTTGCGATCCTATTCCAGGGTGAAAGGCCCGACCAGACCCTGGCATTACCTACCGAAGGCAGATCAGGGGCAGTGTATTCTACGTTGAATAAATCATCGTATCGATACTGGTCGCAGTTGAAATAGTGCGAAAAATCGTGTGAGACGAACGTTTTTATATTTAATACAAATGTTGTGCTGATTTCCGTGAGCAAATTACATAAAACTTATGGAGACCTTCCGATCATTATTTAGTACAGTATGAGTATTTGCTAAAAAATGCTACAATGAAGCTAAAAGTTAGGTGCGGTTCAACTAATTATCGGACAAACTCTTGGCACCATACAAATGAGATTTACAGAGAACCGTTAAAAACATGTTAATGTTCATATTCATCGCGAATTTGTGCGAAAGTCAAAAACATCAAATATTAGGCTGTGCAAATATGGTAACGCCGTAGACGGCAAAAATGCTACCTACCTTGACCACACTCGATAATTATGCACGAGGACGCGAGCTACTTTGTCAGGATAATTCATGAGTAATATGATTTGTTCTTATAGCACTGTTTTCAACCATGACATAATTTTTTGGAACGTCAAAAATTTATACTATTTTTAAGTTTCTTTTAGTTTATATCCAGCATCAGTCCATACTTTCAATTTCCAGCGAAACATTTTTCTATACTCGGACCGGTATTGATTGTTGACAGCTCCTCGGGGCATTCTGAGGTTATGAAGGGGGCGCGAAAGTCTAACTTCGTGACACTGCTGCTGCCCTGAGCATTATCAGTAAAAATAGTAGAAAATATGATTTATTTATTGAGGTCTCAATGAATTCCTGAGTCTTAACGTATACCCGTGCAGATATTTACGTATTACCCTTCACAATTAAACCCTTTCCTATCACTCCCTATCCGCACTTCGCTGATCTAACCTCACTTCCGTTGCGTTCACAGCCGTCTTAAGGTGTCTCTTCCACGGACCCAAATATATCAAAATTAACTAATTTTCATGTATACTCAAGTAAAAATACATCACAGTAAACTAGTAAAACTAGTGTAATCAAATCTAAAGATTCCGTAACGACGATACAAATAGAGGCTCACCGAATGTTTGAAGAAAATATTAATGATATAACTGGGGAAAATGCGTCTAGCAGAAGAATTTTTGTAGCCGCGATTTTTCAGAGAAAATGTGAAAATGTTGAAATTTACCAAATTCGCGCGGAATTTTTTATTCCAGTTAATCGTTGGGTATAATAATTGATTGCGACTTAGTGTTATTAAGCGCCACTATAATTGACTAATGATTCAGAAGGGCCCTCCCCGAAGGGAATGTTTTAACCGCCCACGCACATATCTTCATACTTCATCGCATTTTTCGGTCGAGGATCCCTTCACTATATACCTTCATTTGTGACACTTTTTGAAACATTTGGAAAGCTGAGGTTCCAAATACGGTGATTACAAGCCCAACGACTGGTCAAGTGCCCGTAACCGATAAGGACGAGATACAATATATTGCGAATTTCACTGGTATAGTTCCAACTCGCCCTTAGCCTAAAATTGTAGAACAAAATATTGTACTCGTTCTTTGTATTTTAAGTGGTAGAGATTGTGAAATATTTTAAAAAATGTTTAGCAATGTTATGATAAATTTGTAATAATAAATATTGTTTGGGGATCATGACAAAACAAATATACTAAATGTGTCAATATCGTTTGCTGTCTGGATAGAAACATCGCGCTTTTATACGTTGGTTAAATGGTCGTTGATTTTTTTATTTGCCACTTAAAATGGAAGTATTTGAGTTGGTTATTTTCGCTTTAGCTCTGTTGTCGATATTTATGCGTTTTATTCATAATGCTCTATCGTGTAGTAGAGAGCGACGATGTTGAATAATGTTTTTAGTTTGTATAGTGTATTGTAGAACGCACTCCATATTTTCTATTATCTGGCCGTTCTATAATCATATTCTCCTAAAATGTTGAGATTCCCATATACTAACGAGCATTGACGATCTGATCGATAAAACATTGCAATAATGTTGCTAGGGTGCAATCTCGTAAGGACACGATTATGTAGTATGGACACTAAAGAGAACCTTCGAAAGCTTTCGAATATGTCGAGAATGCAAGCAACCTTCCATGTAGACACTTAAAAATTTCAACCCATTCCTTAAATTTCCTTTATGAATGTTACACAGATAGACAAAATTGATACGATTTTTCCACATCCCCAACAAGCAAGCCCGTTCATCGAAGTTTCAGTTTTTTTTCTTCTAACGGACCCATATTAGTAATGGAACAACTTTTGACAAGCCAGGAAATTCCCACGGGAAGACGTTATCAGCCAGCTTTTTGTAATTCACATTTCCATGCATATTAGATAATGTAAGATATATTTATGTGTAGAAGGAGAGAAAGAAAAAGGGAGAGAGCGAAGGTCCTGCACGGTTGAGAAACGAATAGTGGTTGTACATTGAAAAGTTGTAACCAAACTCCAATAATCCCTGTTGTAACAGCATACACAATAGTACGTTATACCACGTACATTCTGTATTTGTGTCTAGCTAAGAAACACGAGGAGAAACAAAGGGCGCATCTCTTCGTTAATGTTGCCGTAGTCAGGTCCGGAGAGATTATAATAACCGGGGTTTACGTGGCATCGCACCGGTCGGTTAATTTGAGAAGAAAACTTTGGACCGTTGCTACTTCTACTCCTGGATTCCTCATCTCGTTACGTTATTCGCATTTACTGTCAAACTGACTCATTTTTCTTTATTCTTTCTTCTTCTTCGTTTCTCTCTCACACTCCCACTTTCGTTTTCCATCCCGTCCAAAAGCTCGTGCATTTCCGGATAACGGCAAAACATCATCAGCCCAATAGCTATCAAGTGCCTCCAGGATACTACTATATTTGAAATTTCGGATTCCGAAGGGGTTTTCATTATCGATTCATCTTCATTGTCACACTACACAAATCGTGACTTCTACCAGCGTGTAACGACAGTGAAATGTTTTCAATGCTTTTGTTATGTTCTTCGTACAAGAAATAAATTTCTTCCATATTGCCGAGATTTGGTTTTTAGAATGCTCTGTTTCTTTTCGTGTCCAACGTTTGCGGAGGGTGTCTCAGGTACCACTGACTGACTTTGTTCAGAGAGAAAGGTAATATAGGAAAGGGTGGCTGAGATAAACACTCCCTGGAGACCTGCGATACCAGCCATGAAGGATGAAAAGGGATGGTTAAAGCGGACGTAAAAAAAGAAAAGATCACTGGGTGTAACATATCTTGCACAATTCAAAGATGACATTACATTTTTTCGCCCGGACCGAAATACAATAGAATTCGTTTTTTTCTTCGACACAGTACGCAATGCTCCGGTGGAAACAAAATTGAGGGGTGGTAAGCACCACCTCATTGGGTTGAAAGCATAGACTTTGCTTGGTTGAATCTTTGGTTTACCATATAGTCTCAAGAATGATATTTAATGGACTTTTAAACAAATGAGATGAAATAGCAGACTAAAGTGAAGTTAAGATTTTATTATGTCACTAGCTATGCTCCCAGCTTCACCTGCATTGAAATCCGGTTGCTGGAGCTCTAGTCTCCAATTTGAATACCATTCTTTTTTGTCAAGGGCTGCAAACATTTTGACATAAGATATTGTAAAGCCTTTGCTGTTCGGTGTACTGAGCAGTGCTCGAAGTGAACGCAAAAATTATATCTCCAGGTATCCGGAAATAGAAAGCACGGATTTTTATTTCACCGATAAAAACAAATTAACCGTTTTTTGAATCACGAAGCCAAAAATATGAGTTTTCTTGAATCGAACACAAATAATGAAACCGTCATGGCTCGAGTTATCAAAAAGCAAGAGATATGGGGTTTCTTTCATCGCGCAAAGGCATTTAAAAAATCATACCATTGGGTAACATGTGTTAAAAAATGAGGTTTATTTTATGTATCCATCGAATGCAGCCATAACTACATTTTTATCGGCGTCGAAACGGCATAAATATCGATTTTTCCTGCAGCGATCGAAGATAACGAAGAAGATCATATTTTATAAAGTAAAAAAATTTAATATCGACAAGGCAGTAAGATGGCGTTTTCTTTTATTAATTGGTTACAATAAAAAAGTTTATTAAGAGATGCGGTAGTGACGCGACGCTGTGTACTAAAAAATGAATATGTCCCGAAATTCAGGCATATAAGCCAATCCTTAATGACACTCTTTGAATATTTTTGTCGTCTTCAAACCAAAATCTCCGCCTATGATTCACGTTTTGCAATACTCATGGTTGTCCAGATTCGATATGTCGATACGCATTCACTCACTAGATTTCGAAAAGAATTAAAATATGGGAGGAATTACGATGCTCTTTGGAAAAAATGGCAGAATTACTTAGGCGAAGTACTGACAAATTAGTGCATTGTAATTGTATCAAAACTCTCAGAAATGTTTTGGAAAAAAGGCAATCAAATAAAAATTGAAATTGCAGGCCTCAAGGAGTATCCTAAAGTTATAAAAATTGGTGTGCTAATTTTGTTTACAATAGCTGTTGTACATGGTTCTTAAGGGGCTATACCAGTGTGAACGCTGAAAATTTGGGTGATTCACGGGAATTTTTTGGAAGAACAGTACTCAATTAAATGTTTCGGAAAATTAAAAATATGTTCGGCTATATTTGACCTATATTACCTAATTCTTTCATAGAAAAATATTGAGATCTAAGCGACTTATGCGCTGCCTTCGGGGGCGCCAAAAAAAGTTCCTTCAGTGCTGACATTATTCTGGTCGATTGAGTAGCCGAAACCGAAAAAGGACCAAATGTCGTCAAACTGGAAGGTATTTCCTGTACAATCACGTAGGATTTCCGAAAAATATCAACATCTAATAAAATGGCGTAGTTATGAAAAAAAGTCTGTTTTCTTGCCTATAAATTGGTCGTTTTTTTCAATGCCGAATCTCATTTCGAGAAAAACGCGTTTAAAGTTTTAACCGAGGCATTTTATACCTACGAGCGATGGCTCTTTAGAAGAATTCGAGGAGTATTACAGATACGGCCTTGAAATTTTTACAGGATATTCTTGAAAGTATAAACTGTCGAAAAAGGCACACAAAACAATCGATTTTTTTTAAGTGTCACACTGGTATAGCCCCTTAAGACTAATCGACGGAGTAACGCGAACACTGATTGTGAGTGTCCTAAATTGAAAATTACAAAACCTCTCGCAAGCGGAATATCCTAATCGTTCAAGATCACGAGATTAGAAATACAGAAATGTTGTGGGATGAAATTTAAATACAATATAAGCACTTCATTCGTTATTCATTCTTTAACTTTTATGTATTATCGATTACTCATGCAAAGTCGAACCGCATAATTTCATTTGAAATAGTTGGACGGGATTTTCAAAAATTATATTTTTGCACATAATATAATTTTCTTTTGCCTAAGGACTACATATGTTCCAATCACATACATGACTCGAACTAGGCCGTCAGTCAAACAGATCTTGCAACTAAAAGTACGTAGAAAAAAATGACACACAAAGTTGTTGCCAGCTCAGAATACTACAC
This sequence comes from Ophion costatus, assembly GCA_951751655.1. Taxonomy (NCBI): domain Eukaryota; kingdom Metazoa; phylum Arthropoda; class Insecta; order Hymenoptera; family Ichneumonidae; genus Ophion; species Ophion costatus. Next base: position 14,123,962 of record OX632362.1, on the reverse strand, counting down.
TTTTTTTTTTAAATTTCCCGTTCTACTTAGTGTACATTTTGAGAAACAAGTAGTAAATTTTCATTAAAGTTCATTTCTTCCTCAAAAATCAACTTTAACGTCCTTGTATCAATTTTCGGTCGCAGATGGTAGTGTTTACCCTTGAAGAAACCAACGTCACCAAACGTATGATTGCCAAGCACTGATACATCGTGTGATCAACATGTTTCTCTCCATAAAAAAATGTTTTCCTCGTAAGCATCTGCTTTTCCACAATCCATCGAATTAAGAAGGAAGAACAATTTCATTAGGTCCATTGTGGAATTTCCTGCATTCCAAGTAGATGGATACGCGAATCATTAGCGAAATGACGAAGTCCCATCCAGTGTAAGGACATCCAGAGGTAATCTTGTTCCTTGATGACCTCTCGAGTCGTACGCTAGCTGCGTAAATTAAAGGTATCATAGATTTTCGTGGTAGCCCGCAGGATCAACCCTTAGATTTGCGTCCAACAGATTACCCGGGGTGAAATGGGACAATGGGCGTTAGTCTCGCCGACGGCGTATAAATAAGGATCCCCAGGAAGCTCCTGGGAGCTAAGTTAGCAACGGTACCAGTAGCCAGTGGAATCGTCAGGCTGTACCTACGTACACCACATAGGTGAAAGAGCTAGTGGATGCTCGCTGGCTCGCCAGCTCTACGAGAAGCGTTAGTAGAAGCAGCTAGCTGTGCTGCTGAGGCCGGTCGGCCGTCCATCTTGGCCGTCGCCGTAGTGGTCCTTATCTGCGCTCACAGCTCTGCTTCTAGACGTCCAGTGATCTAGGGTACTTCTCTTACTCCAACGCCGCGAACGGTTTTGTGAGAGGGACCGTAGTATTTCTGTCCTGCTCTCTTTCCCTCTGCTGCCCCTTCACTACAGAGGACGAATCTTCCGCTGCAACTGTCCCCTCATGCTTTCCTCGGATTCCTTCATGCCTCTTCGTATTTCTGCCTTAATTACAGTGCCTGGTTACGCCGCACTCTCACATTCGTCACGTCCTCCATCCTCTGAGCAATAGTATTATTGTTTGATCGTTGACCTTTTGCTGTCGTACGTTTCTTTAGATTTTCGTACTCGCAGGCATAAGGTTTATAACCAGTTTCAACCCTCAACAAATGGGTAGCGACTGTAATGTTTTTTAAAATCCGATCATCTTAAGTAATTATTGATCGAATAGCTACCGGGTCATACAATTGCGACAAAAATAAGTTCAGCGTAATAATAAAAAATTCTACAGATCGATCTCAAGTTATACGTCTTTGTAAGAAACGATGTCAACCTCAGGCACTTTGACATTGTTCCGATGCTCCGAGAATTACATAAACATTTATAATATATCATCAAATGAAAATTATGGGAGAAATGGTAAATAAGGGGCAAGAGGATAGCTGAAAACTTGATTCTCACTTTTCTCCGAGACGACGAACATTGCGGATTAAAGATCGAGCCCATAGGTTGTGCTCAATCAAAATAGATAGACATTTTTTGCCGGAATGTTATTATTCGTGGAGAAAAGCCCACGACAAAATGCGTACCGTCTCCGCAGCTAGTAGCTTAGGGACTGTCCATATATTACGCCATCGATTTTTGCTGACTTTTACCCCCCCCCCCCCCCCCCCGGAATTATCCTATCCTTCCTATGGTCATAATCAAATTATCGTTACCGTCATCCAACGACCAGACCCTTACTCCTATTTTTAGGTCACGTAATTTATTGATGGCCCCTTACTGACTAGACAATTTCGGACATGGTCGAGATGTTATGAACATTGATTTCAATAAATAACACCGTAAAGTTATTAACAAATTGCTTGAATACATAATTGCTGCATTGAAACTCAGTATTTTTTGCATATGACAAAAAAGTGTAGTTTTTAAAAATAGTTATTAATTTTCGAAGAACATTGTCTCCTTAGAATTCATTTTTTCGAATTTGGTCGAAGGTTGCGGTTATGAAATTGTTCGTTTCGGGACTTCGAAACTTTATGATGGTGATGCGAAACCTTGCTACAAAATGATATTCAAAATTCGTGCCGGAGATAAAGACATTTTTAGAAAAATTCATAAGTTCTTAGAAGAATCATGGAAGTTAGTGCTTACGTAGGAGCTTTTTTCTGAATATGTGTCGAACAGTCGTTTCTCTAAGCTGTTTGTTAATAACTCCATACCATTTTTTATTACTTAACATTAATGTTCATAAAATTGTCAATATATTAAATTTTTTTCACATTCGTGTCGAATGGCCAAGTATTCTTAAACTTTCGGCTGTAGATTCATGAGTAACAAATCCTTAAGATGAAATGAAAGATGTACCATGTGTCAAACGAGTGCAGGAGAGATAGCTGAAATGCCGTTTTTACTTTTCTACGAGATGACCGATATTTTGGAAAAAAAGAAAGTATCAACTCTTGCCGTATTAAAAAAAGAACAAAGCAAAACACTTTTTTATCCCGAAACGTAAATCGCCTTGGAGTAATAATGTGAGCTACGAAATTTTTACAGACAGATCGAAGTACTGACCTTGATTCAAGTTCCATAGATCGGTGATTATATACAGTAATGTCACTGACAATAAGAGTCTGTTAACATTTTTCACAAACACGTCACATTTGGAGGTCTAGAGTGACCTAAAACAATATCAAAGAAGTACCAAGGAAGACTTGATAGTTGACTTTGCCAATGTCATATTTGAGTGACAGCACCTTCTTCCATTTCTTCTTGCTCTCCTGGTTCACTCCATTTTCGAGCATGCTTTGATTTTCTTCCTATCCCTATTCATCCAAATATACCAGAAGCGAGATGAAAATAAAGAAGGAAAATATTGGCAACACAAACAAGGGTCCTAGCATTGGTGACTCGGGCGTGCTCCCCACGAACACTTGGTCCAGCAGCCGTGGTTTGCTATATGAACCAGTCCTCGACTCCACACCCGCATCATAAAGGACTCCGATCCTTTATTCATAACACACTACTTGACGCACTCTGTTTTCATTTCTTGTCCTCACAGTTTTGTTATCAAAACCGGCATAATTTATTTTCTGCAGTTAACCCTCAATAATTGCCCCAACCTTTTATGAGATATTATGAGATATATATGAGATTTCAACCCCTCAGTGTGGTTATTCGTGAAATACAAGGGTGAGTGTCGGTCCTCAGGATTAAATAAATAATACAGTCGGAAAAAGAGATATAGAAAGTATTCATTGCAACACATGAACCGTTTCAAAAGTCACTAGCTCGTAGATTAAAATCCTGAAATGTTCTGGAGAAGCCATCTTTGATTTTTGTAGACATCCAGCCGTTATTGCCGGCCGTATTTTATTCGCAGCCAGACACTGGTTTGCGAAACCTACAGGTCTCACTCAGTAGCAGAAGGAGGATCGAAAGGATAGGAAGAGCACGGAATGTCCGGGTTGAACGTGAGGTAGTTGATGATCATGAAGGAAGGGTCACCATCGACGAGCGCGAGACTATATGGGAAAGGAGAGAATGAACGTGTTCAGCGAGCCAAATGCCTCCAGTTCGCCTCTATGGCTTCGGTTCCTCATCCTTTCGCCTCTCATTTTCCTTCCCAGCAAACTCTATCTCTCTTGGATATTTCCGACTCTGTCCCTGCTGTATCCGGGCCGATGTCTCTATCTCTCATAATTTCTCCAGGTCTCCTCTCATCCTCGAGGGCAAGTCTGTCCCGCAAAGATCGTGCACCCCACCTTCCCCCTGTCTATTCGACGCGGGTCATGCTGGCTCCGTCGGACTGCCGGACACTGCCTGGAATCAATATAGCCATCGAACAAGCGTGGCTTTTGCAAGCCCTCTATATCAGGGCTCATCCCTATTGCCGATCTCAACCCGGTCGCTTCGACCAGTCGGTATCGCAGTTCCTTGCTTTTCGGGCTATCGTTGCTATACTTGAATTTCCTTACCTCAAACGTGTGCCAACCCGGCTAGCACACGCAGCCTCCCTCCGATCATTCTACTCATCGGCAGCGTCTTATTTCATTATTTTGCTGAAGTCATTATTTTGCTGAAGTAACTTCAAAGACAGCAATTTAATATCAAAGGATTAATGTCAATCTGAAAGACCAAGCTTAAAAACCATCGCTCACTATAGCGATACTCTTATTGTGCAACAGTTATCACAAAACATTCGGATGGTTTTTTTCACAAATAAGTGCCATTTTCTCAATTCAGTGTCAAGCCTTTGATATTTTAGCTTCGCAATCATTTAAAGAGAACAAATTATACAATATTTTAAGTTTTCCTGGTACTTTGTTTTTGTGATGATCCATACAATTAGGGCACTCCATGTCCTTTTCTAATTGATTGACAAGTTCTAGGACTTTATAATACCAATAATTATCGCTACATAAGATAATTGTGATTTTTGCTTTTCAGTGCTTTGGGATTTTTTATCGTCAAGAAATTTCTTGACAGCTTGTTTATATTGGCCGAAACAAGTACAAAAATCATATATTGGAAAAAAATGGTCTGTTCCAACGCTTACGCGTTCATACCTCGAGAACTGCTAATAGATCTAGATAAATCCTTCACAGAAACACAGCTCATAGTGTGACCTATTATTTAGGACAGTAGGTAAGTAGTTCATTTTTATTACAGTAGATTGTCATACAAACAAACAAATATAACGTTCCTATCAAACAAACAATCTGCGACAAACGAACAAAAACAAGCAAATGAAGAAGAACAAGAAAAAAAGAAATAAAGGAACAAACAAACAATACATAATTTACGAATGATCAGATTATCTTCATAGATAATTATTTTTGACAAACAAAATATCAGAAAAAAGCACATCAAACTATGAACGTAAACTCCGAATGAACAAACAAAAATGAACAGTCAATGAGCCGTACTCAACGATGAAAGGAGGGAAGGAGGGATCCTGGTGGGTAAAATCCCAGAAAATGCGACAATATCGACCCATTTCGGTATCTTATGTAAGATTCGCCATCGATAGGATTTCGGGGGGACAAAACCTGAAAAGATTAACCCTAAAGATCAATAAAACATATTATTTATCCGAAAATAATGAGTATTTTTATTTTAATATAAGGTACAAAAGCATGTAGGTTATGCGTGGAACACAATATCCGATAAATGGCCGCCTCGTCCGAATTTGCAAACGTTCACTCTTCTGACGAAATTTTCAATAACATTTTGGCATACTTGCGGACTAATTTCATTAATGGTGCGTCCAATTCCTTCTTTGAGCTCCGGAATGGTCTGTGGATCATTGGCATACACGTTTTCTTCCATAAAACCCTAAATACACAATTCCAAAACTTCGTCTGCAGTAACTGCATTGTTTCGCCCGCAGTGTGGCAGGTTGCACCATCTTGTTGAAAGAATATGTCTTCCAAGTCCATGTCACTCACCAGATATTGTGTTCCACACACAACCTCCATGTTTGGATCTTATATGAAAATAAAAATATTCGTGCTTTTCAAATAAATAATGCGTTTTAACAATCAAAGAGGTTAAGAATCAGCCTTAATCTTTGGTTAACCGTCCACAGTACATTCTGATGAATCTGTAGTAATATGAACGTATACGCTGCAAACGTGGTTTTCGATATGTGAGACCCGTGCGTAGATCAAAGAGGAGCGGGCATGCATTTTCGCTTTGGCTCTGCGACACTATGTAGATTTCCAAAACCCGGCGGACTCCCCTGGCGAAACTGGTTGGTTCCTGCACTTGTTCGAAAGAGTACCACGAACTGTCTTATCAGGGTGGAGAAAGTGGTCGCTTCCTATGACTCGTATACTCTTCGGGGTGTCGTAACGAAGTCTCGTCACACAGTTGTCTGTGCATATAGAACGAGCGGACTCATACTTGGGCCAATGTCTGCAACCGAATACCTCGGAGACTGGGACGACCGTTAGCTCGTGAAACCTTAACGCCTTACCACCAGTTCGCAAGAATCCAGAACGTTTCGCTCCTGCTGGTTCACTTATCGGATACCTTGGTTGGGGTGAATGCTACATTTGCCAAAATAAAATGCAGAAAGCAAAGGGAGAAATGAAGGGATAGACAGGGTGAGGGGACGGGGGTATTCCAATATCAAAGGTAGCCAGTGTAGAAACGACGAGGAAAGGCAACTTCAGCAACCAAGCAATTTACACCATAGTAGACCATGGAACACATCATAACCAGTGGAAAAGAAGCAGTCAGTTTATCTAAATATTCCATATATTCCACCGAGACCAGTCTCGCCCAGACGATAGTTAAAAGAGGAGCTCCACCCGTGCTCGACCAAAGATCCGCATGGCTCTCTCGACTGCATGGAGAGCAAGCATCCACGAGCATTGGTGAGGAGTCAAAGTGCCTTCGGGACTGGCGGTCGGAATTGGGAGGCTATGTAAGTATAGTGTAACGGACCTGAGAGAGGCAAAATGTGTGCGGTTGTGGCTAGATGTGGCGCGAAACTGTTTTTGGCAAAGGACGGAAGGAAACGGAAACAGGACTGTACGTAAAAGAAACAGCGAGGGAAAGGGGTATTTCGCTAGGCGGGTAAACGACTTGGGAACATTGAGCTGTGCGCATACGCCAAGCAATTGAACTCCTTTCGTTCATTGCTTCTAATTAAATAGCCCAGATATTTCTCCTACATTTCATTGCTGTGGCTGAACGACCGTAGCGATCGACTAACGTTTTCCTGTTTCATTTTTCCTTTTCTGTCTTGTAAGGATTAATTTTTTCAGCACATTCAGGTGCACGATTAACCTCACGAATCGCCTTAGTTAGTAAATATTCCACAAATGTTGACGTTAATTCTACTATGTCCGTTCAAAGATTTCTTTCGTCTTTTCAGATGTAAACGCCACCACATATTTTATTGCGAATGTTTAAACTTTTGAAATTTCACTTACATCCCACCACATTGATATCGAGTTAATCGGACGGATTTCAATTATTCTAAAAGCGTTGCTCACTCGAAGTAAATGATTTTTCGCACTCCTATTATTCTTTCAGCTTAATAAGATCACGTTCTTCGTGCTATTTGATAGAACATAGTCACTGCAAGCTGGCACTGAGCGATTACGGTGGAGAGAATATCAGGAGTGCGTCGATTAACAGCGTTCAAGTTTGCTTTTTCACACACACGCACACACGTTTAGGACTCCGGGTGATGAAGTCTGAATGAGAATGAAGGAAGAGTAGTGGTTTAGGTTGGTGCTCGCGAGAGGCTCACAGAGGGCCAATTCTAATTTTGCTCTGACTCACTTAATATCGCCTCGTTGCGAGAAGCTGGCAATAAGTCTCTGGATTCATTATCATAAATTGGCGCGACACGGCTGCGTCGGACCGTGATGTTGACGTGCCATGCCAGCTCGCCAACAAGGGATTTTCAAGCGAATGTACTCACGAAAGGATGAAAAAGCGAGGCGGCCGGGAGTCCGAGAGAAGGACACATCAAAGCTCGCAACGAATAGAAGAGTTCGATTCACTCACTTACGGGCTTACTGTTACTTTGCGCCGCCTCGTTGTCGTCGTCGTTCGAAAATATCATGGAAAATACTACGTATTCAAATACACCTCTGGACTCATCCGGTCTCTTACTTCTCTTATTCACAGCATATATGTAACAAGTTCTGTATTCACGTACACCACTAAGCGCGTAGAAATTTTGATGGGGCCCGATTCGTGGCGCGTAGAGGTTGCTTGACTGCTCTGGTAGGGCACTTGTAAGGCAGACTGAAAGCGCCCTGCCAGAAAATGTTACATTGTGTCACATATAGGCCTTACATGGTTGCCCGGTAAGGCCGTTATCAGGTTACCTGATCAGGTTATTATAATTCTCTCAGACGCAGCCAGAGCGCATACGGACAATCAATTTCAAATCCTTTTATGTATTTCTCTACATATAGGACTTGGAATTATTTCGTAGCGTTTTTTTAATGATTTTTTAATTTTAAACGAAAATAAACAAATACATTAATAAAAGTATTGCCCATCGCTTTGTACTACTTTTGACTATGTTTCGTGCAGGGTACGAATATAGTGTCGGAAGAACGTCTCGTCTTTACATGCAATCCACGAATCGACCCATTTTTGACGATCTTCGTAAGAAGTAAACGAAACAAATGGTAATCAGAAGGAGCGATATCTGGAGAATACGGCGGGTGGGGTAGGACTTCGCATTTAATGAGACGCTGAATTTATTATATAAAACCTTATCCAAACCGAAATGTACCGACAACGTCGAAAAGTCGGTTCGATTCGATTTCGATTGGTCATAAGTCTAGTCTAGAAATCGATAAAAAATAGACCCCTATTACTGTCACAAATTATCGCAGCTCCTTAGCTCTTCGGGTTAGGAAAGTGCATTCATGACATGACTGACGCGGACTCGTTAATATAACTCGTCAATTTTACTATTATAATTCGTCATTGTCACGTCGGAAAGGGACGTGGGCATATATTTTTTTTGATTCCCTCCTTTTTTGCCTACGACAAGCGCAATAGCACGGGATGAGGGTAAAAAGGGGTAGTGCTTGGAATGAGTTGAAATTAGGAAATCATGCAGTGATTTGGTATCGAGAAATAATCCGACAAATTTGTACAAACTTAACTAAAGGTTTATTACAAATAAGTGATTGGATTAATAAAGTTACTTATACAAAAAAATTGACAATAAAAATAACTGTGAAGTCGGGGGAACAATCGGATTAACATAAAATGAAATTTGTAGCTTACATTGGTCGCTATGTTCGTGGGTGTATCCGTGTGCAGGTACGCTCGCTCGCAAGGATATCGGTTGTCGCTCGCAGATAAGGGCCTAGTTGACGGACGCCACGCTTAGCGTTCGGTAAGCGGTCACCAGCACCAGACTTTTGGGGTGCTGAGAGTATTTATATATATACGCGTAGTAAACAGCACTCGAACTACCTTACGCACTCGAGGCCGCGAGAGTCGACTAAACGTTTATACGACACTTCGGTCAAAACCCGAAGATGTATAATATTCGAAACTCTATGATACCGGTACTACACTTCGAATTCTGTCAGAACAAGATTAAGAAGTGAAGTTAATTCGATGGATGATTTTGCGAGACTACGATCTGATTGCAACAGAATCGGTTGGAAGACTGATCTGAACGCGATGGAAAATGTCGGAAGACTGTTCTGCACGAGTGGTGATGGAACACACTCCTACGAGCGATGATGGAACACTCCCTTGACTTTCTTCTTCCAGGATGTAGGAAAAATTGGGATGCTGAGGTGGTGGGAGAAGAAAACTCTGGAAAAGTGCACTTTTGGTGGTGCATTCTTTTTGGATTGGTGGAAAAGGCATTAAATATAGGTCTCTTCGGTTGATTGGTCGAAAATAGAGAGTGGGAGCAGGACGTAGGCTCGTCGCTCTATTTCCAGGAATTGGAGCTGCGCTTCTTTATCTGGAGCGCGGAAAAATACAGAGAGGAAAAAGGGGCCTTGTCGGCGCCAAGAACGCACGCTCGAGATAGGGCTTGTTGACCGAGGCCCGCGAGTCCGCATGGGAAATATCAACGCAGTTTTATGACCGCGGCAACTTCCTGGATCGGAGGATTTTCTCCTAGCGAGTGTATATTTTAAGGATTTGGACATTTTTCCGCTCTTGGTTGATCGTTAGCATTCGGTATCGTTGCGTCGTTATATATTTACGTCTTTATGAATATCATCACGCATTTCTTGCGTGTCGCTTCACGTGTTCGTCATCCTTGTAACCCGAAGGTTTCCTTTGCGTATTTTTGGTCTTAAGGACACTCTGCGATGTACTCGGACTCTGTTCGGATTACAACGAGACTGTTCGAAATTTTCCCGCTTGTATATTTGTTCTCGATATCGTTAAGACCGCTACGCTTTCGCGTGGGAAGTTACGCGAGACGCTTGGTTATATTAATATCGATAGGCTACATTTCCGCCGTGGTAGCCCTCATACTAAAGAAAAATATTCAGATCCGTCGAAAAATAAGAATGCCGCTATCGTGCGTATTAGGCTTCAAAATACATTGTATGCAATTGGTCGCGACGTGACATCATTAGCGTACAATTTTCGAGTGATAAGTTAATTGTTGAAGGCTTAATAGAATGCAAGCGTCACTTTTCCTTACCTATCAATTATATACCTAATATAGTGAAATATTCGCACTACTGTTCGAACAGTGGGACCCGTCCGATCGCTGGTACCGTTACCTTAACAGACCCGTACCGACCAAGGCGTAATGTAATTTCTTTAAGGAAAGTTGGTTTCATGTTTTCACCGTTTATTTTATTATGTATTTTAATAAAACTGATAGCTGGCATATAATTGGTGAATACATTTATTAAATATACGATCATATTTATATTTAACTAATATCTTTGTATTATATTATTTTCGTTTATATAAAGACCATAAACAATCATAACTTATAGGTCATACGATAATAGTAGTAATAAAAAAAACTTTAAATACGACATTTTGCATCACGCGCATGTTATAACTGCTGTAAGATTAGAACCGGATATTTCACAGTGCTTTGATAACTTTATGGACGACCTCTGATCCATGATTGCTGACAATTATTATAAGAATAAAAACAATATTATACAAAAAGATGATGCAATGGCATGGGGTTGTACTATTTTTTAATAGTAATATATAAAAAGGGTTTCTCAGGCAATCAATGTGACCATTTAATGAAATATGCGTGAACGTACATTTTCTAACGGTTCATTCACCTATTATATAAAATCTGTAAGTTTGATTATAATATTATACATAGTTAAATAAAAAGTGAAACAATAAAGTATTCATGGCTTCGGAAATAATACATTACTCTTTGCTGGATACCGGATCTATTGCTTGGTGAACGCTTATCATTGTTCCGAGATATATGAAGTCGGCGTCGACGTCGGGTATCTACAGGCATTATGCTTCGATATTGACATGCGAAGTAGAGTGCAAGGGGTTCCGACATTAGAATAAATAAAATAAAAAGCTTTATGTAAATGTGCAAATATACCCAAACAGCAAATTTATATTGCCGATGGATGGTCAACGGACTAGATGGGGAAACTTTTAAAACCGCGAATGAAAAACACAGAAGGGGTGGTTCACCGTCCAACGCAATCGTAGTCTTTTTGAAATACGAGAAAACATAAATTTGGTGTTTGTAGCAATATTTAGAATTAGCAGATATTTATCGAATACAGAAAAAAACAACTGCTACGAGGAACTTCAAATATGGAGTTGCCTACCCCGTTAAGCTTGCTGCACGGTAAAAATTCAAAAGGAGAATTTTCGTTTTGTGTTCCAATTTTCTTTTCACTGAAATCGGTAGACTACTTACGGGCAACACTAAAAAATCAGTCGTTGACATGCTGTACTCCAAGGAATGATTTCATCCCTTAAAACCATTTTTTCGCCGACAAAAAATACAGGTCTAATAGTTTTTTTTCAGGACTCGATCCATATTCATGAATTTCAGCGAAGTTGAAGGAGGATACTAAAGTGATGATCCTTGAAACAGTGTGCGTGCGTGCATGCGTGCATGCGTGCGTGCGTGCGTGCGTGCTTGCATGCGTGCGTGCGTGCTTGCGTGCGTGCGTGCGTGCGTGCGTGCGTGGGTGGGTGCGTGCGTGCGTGCGTGCGTGGGTGGGTGCGTGCGTGCGTGCGCGTGCGTGTGTGCGTGCGTGTGTGCATGCATGCGCGCGTGGAGCGTGCGTGCGTGCGTGCGTGCTTGCATGCGTGCGTGCTTGCGTGCGTGCGTGCATGCGTGCGTGCTTGCGTGCGTGCGAGCGTGCGTGCTTGCGTGCGTGCGTGCGTGCGTGCGTGCGTGCGTGCGCGCGTGCGTGCGTGCGTGCGTGCATGCTTGCGTGCGTGCGTGCGCGTGCGTGAGTGCATGCGTGCGTGCGCGTGCGTGCGTGCGTGCTTGCATACGTGCTTGCGTGCGTGCGTGCGTGCGTGCGCGTGCGTGTGTGCGTGTGCGTGCGTGCGTGTACGTGCGTTCGTGCACGTGCGTGCGTGCGCGTGCGTGCCTGCGTGCACGTGCGTGCGGGTGTGCGTGCGTGCGTGCGTGCGTGCGGGCCTGCGTGCGTGTGTGCGTGCGTGCGTGCGTGTGCGTGCGTGCGTGCGTGCGTGTGCGCGCGCGCGCGCGCGTGTGTATGTGTGTGTGTGTGTGTGTGTGGGTGGGTGGGTGGGTGGGCGGGTGTGTGTGACAGAGAGAGAGAGAGAGAGAGAGAGAGAGAGAGAGAGAGAGTGAGAGAGAGGGAGGGAGAGAGAGAGAGAGAGAGTGAGAGTGAGAGAGAGAGAGAGAGAGAAAGGTGCCATCACAGAGGTCTTCTCTCAGCGGAAAATGTTGGTGACAAGTTGCGGCTAGTGCTGTCGCGTCGGAGGCTGAGCCTGAGGAACGATTAACCTCCGAGCGAGCGAGACCAACTTGCTATGGAGATCCCAGGTGTATCCCAGAAAAGAGGATACCGAATCTAACAGAGTGAGGTGGTGCCGACCCTTCCCGGTGTGTTATGTAAAGTTTCCCACAATACCGCCCCCTCCCCCCAAATAATGGTATTCAAATAGGGAGCTAGATTTGTCTCAATCGGACTTCAATGCCGGTGAAGCCCAGTTAGTATATACCTATATAGGATCTTCCGTAGCTTTCATTGCGAATTCATCCTGCTGCGTACTAAAACTGCTCCTTAAGCAAAAAAAAAGTATGAAGTTGCTGAGATTTTCGTGGATATACGAACGTATCTATACGTCCCAGCACCGTCCTAGAGCGAAAAAAGGTGAGAGAGATAAACTGTTTTTTTTCAATTCCAATCTAGCATACACCATTGAGCCGAAAGGTACTGCCAACGAACTCGAATCATCGCCATTTTGGCAATTTTTCATAGTATTTACATAATTAGAAAAATTAAGTATAAACATGCTCATGATTAAAGCTTATTTGAATACGACTGTACTTATAACAAAAAGTTCGGTAACGAGAAAGGGAGAGGAGAGAGAGAACGGGGGAAGAAATGTTGTTCTTTTCTATCCTAATCGTACATCAGAGAAAATAATAAAAACGGGTGTGCTTTAGCCAACTGGAACGAGCTGTGGAGAAATTCATACTGATAAGAAGACAGTAATGGTGAACAAAAATAACGTTACTTGAAACAATGAAATAACCTCAAATATAGCATAACTCAAAACTTATGGATTAACAGAACTTACAATAAAAAGAACGAAAGAGACAGACAAAGATTTCCGATCACTACCTAACGTACTAGGTCGACGTAGCATAGACATGTCTCGACGTTCCAGTCGCAGAACAACGGAACTTTGTGAAAAATCAATCCCTTCGTCGGCCCCGCTCGCATGCTCGGCCCGGATGCAATTCATTTGCATGGGAATTGCACCCTGTAGAGACGCGCGGCTGCACCCCGGTATCGATTTTGAGTGGACCGCCTGCTTCTGCTGCTGCTGTCCCATCAGCCGCCTGTCTCTCGCGTCTTCTCCTAGACAGAAGCTACTCAGTGCCATGCGCACGCGCCTTCGTTCACTCAACTCCTTCGAGGTCCAAGGAATCGAACGCTGTCTCTCCTACGTCTGCTGCCTTGCCCTGCATTCTTCAATGCGAAAAAGCATCCAACTTCAAACATTTGATTCTTCGAGCAGGAAATAGAAACTTCCCTGAACTGATTTTTTTCTTTAATAGTTTTCCTGATTGTTTTTCATTCTTCTTATATTTGAATCCTTTATTTGAATGGAATTTTCCCATGATGATGCGAGACGAAGCGAAATTGAATTTACGTGATTTTAGCGTGGTGTGCAGCGAACGAAAGGTCGACATTTTGCAAATGCATGGCAGCCACAAGTTCGTTAAAAGCGGTAATCCGTTAAATAGCCAGTTATACTATTTCCTTAACGTTTATAATGGTAATGTATCATTGCCAACAGTAGTTTTATTGGTTAAAAAAGAACCTACGCATACAGCGACTGAAAAACTTGAAAGGCTCTCTCAGTTTCTTAATCACGAAACTGATATTCTCTTCCAACCTAGATGCTATTATTTCATTTATGCCTAAATTTATGAGATCGGAATGCAGCTTCGTGACGTGATTTGAAATGAGATTTAAGGAGTGAGATGCAGTCAGAATTTTAAAAAAATCGATTTTTGAAAAATTTTTCTTGAAGTATGATGTTTCGTAAATATTCCCTGAAAATTTTAAGTCAATACGATTAATAGTTTCTGGGATATTCCACAATTAGTGAAGGGGCGTCGAGTCCCCATGGCAGGTAGCGGACGGCAGCTGCAAGCAACCGCTTTCGACCCCCCCTATTATTAACGATAACACCCGGGAAGACAGAATGCTTCGGAGGCAATAACAAATTGATATTTTGGAAGCTTCCACATCGACAGAAGCCCTATTGTATGGGCCAGGAATTGATGATTTGATGTAAGTAATTCTTTAATTAGTATTTCTATGCATAAATCGAGTGTAAAAATGGAAAACTCTGTCAGAAATTAAAAAAAATTTGTTACTTAAAAACTATGAACTTTGGAAAAAACTCGTATAGAATACTTTCGTTTTAAGGATGTTGAGTCCCCAATCGCAAATGATAAAAAAATTCTGAAAATTTGGTAAGTTTTTGTATGAAGTATTTCAGAGGTCGTGTAAAAATTTCGCGACAATTAGGAAGCTCGTTATTGAACAATTAACATTCACAAATTAGATGTCTTATGGAAACTGACGTAACTTTGCAATAAGTTTTTTTCTGACCTCTCAATTTTGTAATATATAGAATATACTGAAAGCAACGGAAACAAAAAGAAGTTTATTGATAAATTTTTTAAAAATTTGTTTTAAAAATTGTTCTTAACAAAATGTTAATTTTTTAATAACGAGCTCCCTAATCGTCGTGAAATTTTAACACGACCTCTTAAATACTTCATACCAAATTTTCAGAATTTTCTTATTATTTTTTATTTCAACCCCTAAGGAGGTTGAAGTAATGGTGATAGAATTCTGAAAATTTGGTATGTTTTTGCATGAAGTATTCAGGAGGTCGTGTAAAAATTTCATGACGATTAAGAAGCCATTTATTGAACAATTAACATTAATATGTTTCATAGGGACTCAACATCCTTAAAATTGCCCAAAATGTTAAAAAATCATAATTCATCCCGAAAAACTTTAATTTTTTGAAAAATTGTTTGAACGATTAGCCATAAACAACTGAATGCTCGACTTTTTGGCAAAAAATTGTGATACTCGGATTCAGCGGATCAAAATACATTTAAAAAGTTTGCTTCATCCATCGAGCTCAACATTTTACGAACATACAATACCGTATCCACAGCGAAAAACTTTAAATGCGTTTTTCTCACAACTATGTTTTTCAAGTCGATGACCACTATAATTCAAAAACCACTCGACGGATTTCGATGAAATTTGATGTGCTTATTGATAGCATTAGAAACTAGTCCTTAATCGGAGGATTTTCATTTTTGTTGAAAATTTCTATTTTATTTCAACAATAAACGAGCGATAATTTGGTCGAAAACCGAAAGTTACCTGTTGGAAGCCGCCATTTGTTTTATTTTTGAAAAAAACCTTCGATTAAGCACTAGATTTCTTGTTAAACTGATGACTTTTTGTTGGTTTTTTTATTTTAGATGATCCAGTAAAATTTTATGATGTTCACCGCAAAGCACTACATACCGAAGGGGGTTCGACAAAGATGGCGATATTTTTATAAATAATCAACATTTTTCTTTGAAAATTTGTACAAGTCAAGTTGAAATATAACATATAAAGTCTGCTTAACCACTTTTGTAAAACAAACTTACTTACTATAAAAAAAAAACTTATCGAAAATGCTCGTTTTTTCACGCGTTTGACTGCATCTCACTCCTTAAGCAAGTCATTTCGAATTTCCGGTGCCGATTACGCTAATTCCATCGAGAATGGGGGAGGCTCACGAGATCGGTGTATAGATTAGTCAATTTTTTTCGTACATGTTTCGTCACAATTTAGGTTATTACTTTGGCTCTCCTCCGAAGATTCTGTCACGTTATATGGAGGAATAACACATAGTTTAAATTTCAGCATATACGCAATTTTCAGCACAGACTCATCAATGGTCTAATTGAAATGTACAAGTTCACTCTTAATTCTATTTTTCTTATTCTGTTGCAATTTAACTATTCGTGAATTTAATAAATGTTACATCAAGGAATGTAAAGCTGATTCACGTGGCTCGAGGAAATAATCCATCACTCCATCAGAGCGTAAAGTCCGTGAAAAAAAACTTGAATGACTAAAATGTCCATCGTCAAGTGTACAAACAATTTTTTTTTTCGGAAAGTAAATCATGTTTCCGCAATGGTATGTTAGAATGTTAGTTTTTATATTCCTCGAACTAGACCATGCAAAGAAAACTATGCTTCAAAATACCAAGACGACGGTGTCCAGCAAAATCGGTGACTAAACATTTCTCTGCACGTACGAAGCTACAGATGCTATCCAATCAAGAAATATATTGAATCGCGAGCGGAAATTGAGCTATCTTTGTCGCTGGATCAGCGTCTACGAAATCATGTACGTTCCCCTCGTGGGCAGTACGTAAATACGATAAAGCTAAAAGTTGGCTCGACTCCTCTTAAAGTCTCATTCCTTGTTTTGAGTCTGTAGGCCAAAGTTTAAATTGTAATTAGCCGGCGTTAAGTTCGGAGGCTTCACCTTGCATTTGCATTAAACCAGGAAGAACGGCTTGAAGAACGTACGCACGGAAAACCGTCTTTCTTTCCTTCCACTTGTGTCCCTCGCTCCCACAAGGCTCTCACATGGATGTACACACGAGTATAACTGTATACTAAAGTTCAGTAGTGAAATCCACGAGAAACAACGGGAGTCACGCGATTCCGTTGTGGGGAGGAAAATGCACGGCACGTGTTAAAATTTCATACCGTGTATACAAAGCGATAGAGGAAACCTCATTCCCTAACGTGTACCAGAGTGTGTAACGATTCGTTTATTCAAACTCAGCGAGGTCCCGAGGAAGAGAAACCAACTTTGGACGCGGTATCTCGTGCTTCTTCTTCTTCTGCCCTTTTTTTCAGGACTTTCCGCTTAATCCGAACTCTCGCGAGCAACCTGAGCTACGGTCCTTGCGAGACAATTGGCACTAGGATCTCGACGGTGTTTGCTAGATATTAGAATTCTGAATACGCATCGTCAAGTAAATTTCAACTTTCCAGGGCTATTAATGTATTCAGGTGCGAAAAGGTGTCGGTTAATCCCAAACTCTTGGGAGTGAGAAGCAAAACAAGATCTTGCCCTTTAGGTGGAGTGCGGTCGTTTTAACTACCTTCAACAAGAAGCAGATAAATGTTGGAATGGAAAGGGATGCTGGGAATATGAAATCGATAATGAAAGTGTGCTGCGCTATACGACGAGGTAAATGGCATCGTATCGTTTTTTTTTCCCTTCAATGTGCTCAGTGTATGCAGCACAAAATTTGCATAGAACACTTCTCGAATTTCCCTTCATTTTTTACGAGTATCGTACGAAACAAATGGTAATGTACAAGTGTAAACGAGTTACCTCGTGTAATGCTCTAATGTTTGTTAGAAAAAATTGTAGCGTTTCCGTTATAACTCTGGATGAATTATTACTTTACCGTCGTAGTTTGGCATAACAGAAAGATGGGGGATATATACGAGGATTCCTTGTGTGAAGTCGGGAAGATTACGGGAACCAGGCGTCGGTCACGGGACCTCTTTAAGGCGTTACCCCCACTTGTAGCGCAAAAAAAGGCCTTTTTCATGAATTTTTTTTTAAAGAAAACTACAAAACTTTTTTAATCGATCAATATACCATCTTAAAGAACACATCTTGAAGAACTTTCAGTAATATTTTTATTGAGAAATATTACATTGTTTAGTGGCAAATGGCCGTCAATGAAATAATGTTTTTATATACACGGTTTGCGGTGACCAACATTGCGGCGAAGTGGATCATCTGAAAAAAAAATGCGGATGGATTTAGTCAAATATAAGTATAAACTAGTCTTTAATCGAAGGATTTTGAAAAATATTCATTTTTCACAAAATGGCGGACAGTCAAAGTTAATGGTTCGATTTTAACGAAAAAAAACGACCGTTTTGTTGGCTATAAAACGGCCGTTTTTTTCGAAAAAAAAAATCGAACGATTAAAGACTACATTTTTATGTATTAAATAAGCTTGAAAAATTTCAAGAAGATCGGTTCATTAGTGTTCGAGTAATCTTGGTCACCGACTTCAGAAATGCCATTTTGAGAAAAACGCGTTTAAAGTTTCGATTTCAGTTCTTCAATTCACGGATCCTTCTCTTTCAACGTTCATATCTCAGTCAATTTTGTTCGGATCGACTTGAAATTTTCAGGACATATTCTCAGATACTTATACTTCAAAAAAATGCAATAAACAAATCGATCTTTTCAAAATCCCAAGTGGGGGTAACCCCTTAAATTCGATATTTCCAGGTGCGTTTGAAGAGATCCCCCTTCGAACTTACAACGTTGATAGTTCCTCGGAGTGACGGATCACCTTGAGAGAGTACTCAGTTTATTAAAAAATTATTTAATCTAGAGATTGCTTCGTTGAACTCTCATGAAAATGCTTGCACGATAAAATACACAAAATTATTGCTTTACGTCTTTAATTTTACTATCAAGGATAGTTTCCATGTGCCTTGTTGTCTGACAAACTATTCAGGGATGTATATAATCTTTTTGTAAGGTATCACCGCCCTCGACGCCTACAAAAACAAATTTCTACATTTTTTTCAAGGTACCTAAATTTTGGGATGTTCTGCTAGACCTTGCGATTATAATTTGATTCGACTCGAATTGCAGGCGATTTTGATGACATATTTCGTACTTTTCTCTATGGGTTGCGAGGGTTAGATGATTTTTTGTATCGGTCAATTAGTAAAAACAATTCGCTGCATTAAAATATTAAAGGCCATAAATATGAAACATTGAATAACGAAGACTACCTATTTCTTTAAGGAAATTTGCGACGGTTACCTTGCGATTGCAAAAAAAACGCCCCATCATGGGTAGAATAAGATAAACTCAACAAAAAAACTCGAACGGAAGTCAGGTAGGCACAAAAAGAGAGACCGGTTTCTATTCCCTATTTTTAATCTCCATGTACATGTCGATGTATCGACATTTATTTTCCTGCACTCCCTCATTTGCTGCATCATGAGCACGAACCTTATTTCTTGGATAATCAACCAGCTTTGCCAGCCGCGAAAATCAATAATGATTTTTTAAGTCCGGTAAATATACGGATATCCTTTACGAGGACATGAGATTTTCAGAGAAATCTTTCAATCGAACGTAAGAGGAGAAACGTCTAGGAATTGGCAAAGGGATAAAGTCAAAGGAAGTAAAAGCGTTAGTTCCTACACTCACGATGAACGAGAGATAGGGCGAGAGAATACTGGGTTAGTGTATTGCCAAAGCACACATAGAGACACAGAGGTGGCAGGACCAGCAGCGTTGGCTCTCTGTCTCGGTAAATGCATCGCCTCCGGAATGGTCGATTAATTCCAACTACGGGAAGGAAGCGACTATAACTCGTCTCCGAGGAAGCATTCTTAATCCGCGCACTCTTTATTCCCAGTGTCCTACTCTTTACTTCCATCCTCTTCTATCCTCATCCTTTCCCGCTTCTTCTTCTTCCTCCTGCCCCTCGTGTCCTCTCGTCGCATTCTTTGTCCTGGCTCTGTATTTCCGTAATTCTGGACAACACGCGACCTTTTTTCTCTTTGTTTCTATATCTTGTATCTTTTCGTCCGTGCCCCATCCTAAAAGAAATCTTTTCCCGAGCCAGACGCGTAGCCTTGGTGTGCTGTCCGTGGTATCGTGTGTGTTGAGTCGTACACGCTCACGAACCTCCACCGAGAGGAGCGCCTCTGTAGAAAGAGGTGGAAGCACAGAACGGGAGGACTTCTCTGCCTCTGCGAGTGGCAATACTCGTTTTTTTTCTTCTTTCTTTGCCGAAGAAGAGGAAGGCCGCTATTTATGGCGGCCATGCAGTTCTTATTAGGATTCCGTGAAGGCGGTTTATCGAGGGGCGAGGGAGGAGGAGGGGTTTGAGTTTTTCATCCCCTTCGACCTCTTATGCCACTCCGGTACTCTTTCCTCTATCCGCTTGCGCAGCTTACCTCTATTTTCTTTCTTGCTTCGATATCCATCGTACCCATCTGCCACGGATGGGCTCCTGTACCAAGGAGTTGAGAGAGTCCGCGAGACCTCACGTGCAATGCTTCGCCACCGCGCCCGGGACATTCGTTTGTCATGGTAATTATTAGCGATTCAATATCGGGGATCTTCTCCCCCAACGCTACAACTGAGAATAAATATTACATCGAATTTTCGCAGTAAAGCATTCTCTTACTTACTGCCCCTGACTTGCCTCCTCCGAACTCCTTCACACGGATCGAAGAATTAACGAGTATCCATCCGATGCTATGATATTCAACGTTGCTTCTTTTTTATTTTCCTTCGTCATCTGGATTCGTCCTTTCGATACTCGAGCGGGTGTGAGATGGAGTGAAAATTTAATATACAAGCGATAACTCTTGCAGTATCGCAGCTTTTCTTTTATGTTTGACACCAGAGGTGCCAGATGGTTTTTGTCGTTTCACACCAAGCTCGGAGGATTTTATTCGCCTCCTTTTGTTCATCCCGAGTTGCACGAATACACGTGGGGAACACGAATGTGCAGAATTTAGATAGACAATGAGGGAGTAGGCGAACCCCCGCGCCAGACGAAGAATGGATACGGGGGTGGTTTCGCTTCTATACAAGGAGCTGTTGCAATGTGCTACATCGAAAACCCACGTTGCTCCTCGGTGAATACGTAACGAAGAAAATAGGTGGTGGTGGAGTGGCCCTTCCCTAAAACACGTACGACCATTACGGTGGCCGTCCGAGAAAATAGGAGCCCCTATCTACCGGAGTGTAATCTACACGTGTTGTTTATTGATTGTCTCGCTGTGTCTCCTCCGAGGTTGCTTGATAGCCGTATACAGCGGAAGGTTTCTCGCGTATGCTTCTACGCTCGTACATTGCCAGCTCCAACGACTGAACCACGGCTGCTGGTAATTACTACTCGACAAAGAGCCCCACGTTTCCCACCAAATGTACACGCTTTTCAGATCGAAGCTTTTCCCTGTGCTCAGGTTCTGGATATCTTATTGAAACTCTCATTGTACTTTTTCAAGATTTCACTAATCAATATTAGGCGCATTGTATGCAAGATCCTCTCAGGGGCAGGCGTGAGTGGGAGATCCGAAAAGTCTCAGATAACGACCGTGTCTTTTAATTCTAGGCTACATAATCGCCGTTTTTTCAAGTGCGCCCATCCATTGTGTTAATATTGGTGGTTTGCATTTTGGGACTTCATTTCAAGGGGGGCGGGGGTATACACATTCTTGACTTGGATTTAAACAAATGTTTACTATGTGCTGTGGTTACGTGGTACTTTATTCATCATCGATTTTCAGGAAGTAAACGACATATTGCAGCCCTGTTGAAAGTGTACTGTGTTCCTGTACAGAAAGCTTACTATAGCGCAGTAGAGATGTTTTCAACAAAATTGTACGAATTTTCACGAAAATATGCAATCGTTTTTAATTTGTTGACCCCCTCCCCCCCCATCAATAGTTCCATTTAAGAGGCGATAATTTTCTAGGTGACAAAAGGATAAAAGGGCAATGAACGGTTTTTATTTTGCATATCTCCGTTATTCTTTTTTTTTAGATGTAACTATTTTATACATCAATATATGTAAACATCTTCACGAGTGATTGCAGTTTTAGCGACAACGATCATTCGACATTATAAAATGTATGCAAAACGAGTAAACAAAACGCACACATAGAAAAGTAAACGATTTAGTAAGTGTTGGATTGCAATTAATAAACTTATTGAGTTTATTGGTTATAAACTAAAGATAAATCATTGTTTTCCTCTCCAAATGGAGATTCCTTTCTTTATTGGTAATCCTCCAGGTAAGAAATAAATGCGTCGTAGTGACAGCACGATTCATTTGATAGATCGGGATAGTAAACAATTTTGACCGTCAAAGAGAATACTTGAATAGACACTTATCTGTGTTCAATCGTCAAACCACTGACCGAATTTGGATTGTCTGCTTTTCATTGTCTAGTTCCCATGTGGTGATGCTACTTCTTGCCACTTCACTCAAGCTTTTGTGACGCTCGACATTTACTTACTTTCGTTGTTCCATTAAGACTATTTGATGTTTGCTCTGTTGACTTTCCGGGCACAATTCTGCAGGGGGGTGTTACCGCGAGTGTTACCACGTTCCATTTTAATTTTCTTCACAGATTGTTTGGGTTCACAGTAATTCTCTGGTGCACGACGGCACACTAGAAATTTCACTATGTTTTAACCTCATTTTCCATCGGCGTACGTGGTACTAATCATACTAATTCTAGATTTCGCGTTTGCACGAATTTCGGCCGTAATCAAATGAACATTGTAAAATGTAACACACTGGGTTATTGGATAACGCTTTGTTCCATTTCAGCGCACATTTTACCATGTTTTACAGTGGAACATCAAGGGATGATTAGTTCGTTTGTTGTTTTCCAATAGCAGAATTCGACTCTCCTGGCATTGACTTATATTTGCATTCCTATAACAGTTGTTTACAAAAAACAATTTTCCGCTTATGAGCACGGGTTTATAAATACGAAATACCATGGCCAAAAAGCGTATGTAATGTACAAAATGTGTATTGATCAAGAGATGCGATGACACCTTGAGTGAGGAGCTGCAAAATATATACACAAGAAACAAATTCCCCCATCACCAGAAGCGATACAGCAGAGCATTAGGGAAGAGCGGCTGAAAATCAGGAGCGGTGGGAAGTAGCTTGTTGGGGAAAGACCTGCAAAAGTGAAGTGACAATTGAGGGGCAACAGTGGAAAGGATACGATCTTAAAAGCTCGAAAGAGCAGATGACGGAATATTGAGAATAATACTATATACATGGAGTAGATTTTTAGCCACTTGTAGGTAAGTGAAGTCGGAAAATAAATGTGTACAGTAAACTCCAATATCAAAAGCTGATAGTGTAAAACAAAAGATGAAGTATATTTTTTATAAAATATATTCCGGTGGAGTGATATAGCTTCATGATAAAGCAAAGCAGTCAGTCGGTGATTTTTAAAAAAACCCAGCAACATCTAAGATTTAATGTACTTGGGTCATTAAAATAAGTTATTTACTGAAAACGAAACCTTTCGACCGAAAACACCCACTACACAAAATTACGAGATCAAACGAGCCACCCAAAGACAGGCGAATATTGATCGAAATTATAGAAAACGTCTCGTTCGAAGATAACTGTCAACGTACTCATGCTTTGTTCGCAACGTTTAACGCCTAGTTACGGTTTTTCTAGGTCTATAGATTGCCAGCACCAGCTCGCTCCGCTCGTAGGCACTCTCTACCGACTTTATAGTATTTTGTACAACAAACTAAGAATTATCACGTGGTATTTTGTTGAAGATGACAGCCGGTACATTACTCTTCGAGTATAGTCACTATCAGTGGGAGACTATAACATTCGAACGAGACGTTTGATCTGACAATTAGATTGCACTTCTCGTTCTCCATGATATTCAGTGTAGGTTGATAGAGACAGTGAATATTCTGCATTGTTTATTATACGATGGCCATATTTAGTTTTCTTCGTCGAAATTAACCTCCATTAGAAACAAACCGAAGAAAGAAAAACACCCTTATAACTATGAGAAAATAGTTTAACCGAATTGATTATGGAAAGTCTGGATTGGTTAGTTGTTAAACTTGTAAAAGGCTTCAGAGCCTGTTGACCCTCTTTTGTGTGCAGCGGAGTCTGCAGCGTATTTCGGACTATAAGCCATGAACTGGTTTGTATCGATTCTAGTTTTCTGAAGGAGCGCTTTGATCCAATGACCTATCGTTTGTAAGAATACTGTGTCAAATGCCCTTACGTTCGTAATAAACAGATTTTTCGTTCGCTCGTTTCTAACAAGGGACATCACTAAAGTGTCCCCCTTCGATTTCGTTGAACCTCATATATGTGATAATGCATTCAAAAATATTAGGCACATTTTTTAATCAGCGGAAAAAGGTTTTTAAGTGGGAAAATGATCTCTTAAAGACCCCCTCGTGTCACCCCTTCATTTTTTTCAATACATCTGTAGTGAATTTCTCATGGCTTTATATGAGACAAATTTTGGTTTTAGTTCCATTCGGGTCGGTGATCTGCTTGAAGGTGAAACTGCAAAACCACCGCGCGACACGCCTTTATTTGAGGGGTGATTTTCCCCCATAAAACCGTTTTTCCGCAGGGAGAAAAAAATACGTATCTAACAGTTTTCAATCCTGTGCCACACATATGAGTTTCAATCAAATGAAAGGCGGTCACTTAAGGGCGTACACCGCTATATATATATATATATATATATATATATATGTGTATATATAAATATAATAAAATATTAACATATATTCTCTATTTCGATTACTGACGTGGTTGACCGTCTTTGGGCGGTCGTCAACGCTGAAAATGTCGCTACTTTTGGAGCGGCCTCTTTAATTTGTCTTTATCCGCAATGGATAAAGTTTTTCTAAATAATTTAGCACTGGCGTTATATCTCAGTTTACAGCGTTACTTGGTCTTGATGGTGTTGTTTTGTACATTCCTTATAGAAAACGTGGAATCAACCCATCGTTATCTATGTAATCTACTGATATCAATGAAATTGCGATTTGCAGATTTCAATATTTTGTTTAGGAATTTTATTATTTTCGTGATTTTTGCGTGGAAGGCATCCAAGTTTTTTGACTAACTAATATTCCACCAATACTTCAAGCTACTCTCGTATAATTTAAGCGTCGATTTTGTGGTAAACTCAATCGTCAGGTTAACAGATTCTTCGTCATCTCTTTTCTTAGGTAAGTTGACCGGATACTACGTATTAGGTAAGTTGACCGGATACCTACGTCCAACGAAGGGTGGGACGCTAATGGGTGGCTCGTCTCTCATGGTTGGGAATACCTTGCAGGGTTTTCCATTATTCCTACAGCTCTGTCGTTGTTAATTATCTTTCTCAATATATGAGATACAAGTGCGAAGGGAGGAACGGTATAAAATGCTTCATTTCTCCAACAGATTGTGAAAGCAGCGGCCTGTTAGGCTTCAGGGTCGGAGGAACGCGAATCAAACCTTTCGCGCTTTTTATTCAGCCGCGATGCAAACAAATCTATAAAAAATCCATAATTTCTCTCAATTTGTTGGAAAACCGATCGGGAAATCTCCCATTTCGTGTCTGCATTTATAATACGTAACGCTCTGTCCGCATCTAAACGCTTGGCTGAGCTAATATAAGAAGCTTTTAACCATACTTTCCGGCCTTCCCACCATTCCCAAATCTTCATTGAGACCTCCCTGAAGTGAGGGAATTATATGCAATCGCAGTAGGGTGATCCAACCGAAGTAACACTTCACATTCGGACCGATCAGACGCAAAGCACTTCAAGGCGAAATAGGCAGTTAGTAATTAGAGAAAGTTTTCATGTTTCTTCCTTTCTTTTGCGTTCAAGAAACCAGCAGAGCTTATACTGACACAATCGCGGTCTCAATCGGAGAGAGATGCGTCAGAAAATATTTTAGTACAGCAATTAAATTTCTCAATAGGGTTTGACTGAACACAGCATTGATTTTCCACCATTCAAAGTCATCAACTATACTTTCCTTTATCCTGATTTCTTGTTCGTAGTCATCGTCGTTGAATTTCGAAGCTAAGAATTTTTGTCTCTCCAGTCTTTTACAGTGAATGAAACCACTACTGGGCAAGCAGCGGTTAAAATACCTAAGACTTATGCAAACTCTCGAATTTTATATCTTTCTTCATTGTAGTACTTACTTGTCATCTCTATAATTTGATTTTCCTTTTATAAGACAGGTTTAGGGCGAATTTTACTGAGTCAATAATGAAGCCCAAATATTTATATATTTGACTAGCCATTAAGGAATTTCTTTTGAAGTTTATAACGAAACCTAACAGCTCTAAAAATTGAATGGCTTCATTTGTATGTCTATTGCATAATTTTCAACGTCTAAGTATACTACCACGAGCATTTATTGGAATCTGAGCTTGTCAATTATTGGCTTCATTATTTTGGTGAAGATGTACGGGCTAGTACATCAGCCAAATGGCAAGCACGTGAATTGAAAAGGATTTCCTTTGAACGGAAACCTAAAAGGAAATTGTATGTTCATCGTAAATTGGTACATCAAAATATGCGTCTTTCAAGTCCACGGAGCTCATAGTGTCACCTCAAGACACTAAATGTAGCAAAGATAGCAGATTTCACCATTTTGAATGGGGTGGTGTGATGAACTTATTCGGTTCTTTTAAATTAAGAATAAATCGGTTCAAGCCGTCAGGATTCGGTACTAAAAAATAGGATGACAGGAATCGACCTTTATTATAGTTACACTCTTCAATACCTTTTTTGCAGCTTGTCAATGCCGAGTTGTTTTACTTCCTTTTGTGTTAATACTCGTTTGCTTGGTGTAGTTTGTTGGACTGGTTTTTCATTGAAGGAAACGCGATATCCTTCCAAATACTTTAGGATATACTTATCCAATGTGATTCCTTTCCATTCATCGACGAAAAACGCAGACGTCCAGCGATTTTGTCTACCTCATCTATATCTTGAATGACGATCGGCTTGTCGTCTGGGGGTTGGTCTTGAACGAGTTCTGCTGTGAGTTCTAGAGGGGCTCCCTTATCGGCTTGAAAAGTCGATGCCTTTGGTGTTGACCCACCTGCCGATAACTCACAGGTGGGAATTCCGGGATTGCCGGCTTCTTTTCCTTGGTTTCCGCGCAGGCTGTCTCAATTTCCGTGGCGTCCTTAACTTTATCTTATAGGTTATTGCCGTAGAACCATTCGTTCGAAATAATCGCGTGCACTGTCAGTTTTATGTTTTTATTTAGCTGTGATGTGATGAATGATTTTCGAACGACCGATTGCTGATAAAAAAAACCCGGTTACGAGTTGACCAGAATGACTAAACAACTTCTTCCAGAGAATTTACAAGCATAAAGAATGCCGTGCGAAGCGCAGCCAGAACGGTCCCTATAGCAGTGGTATGATTACCAAACTTACATTAGGTGCTTTAGTATAGAATATCCCTTTCCTATTATATAGTTCCAGAATCTCTTTCTTATGTTTCTCCGGCAAGCCCTGTTTGATCCACTTACAATTAGACAATGTGTTTCACAGTTCCGCATCATACTTGACCTTTTCGAGTTGTGATTCATTAGGATCCGCACCCAGTACTCAGAACATTATCACTCAAGCGAAATTCTTCGCGGCTCTCCTCGATCATTATTTATTGATCGGTGTGAGATATCTCACTTGCGAATGGCTCGCTTTCCTTATTCCCACCATTATCGACAATAGTAAGAGTATAGTGTAAACTGATACCAGGAACGACAATAGCATTGGGTTGCACTTGTTGCGCATATTATAAATTGCGTGTTCTCATTGGACTAAATTCAAATTTTACCCTGGTTAAATTGTGTGGATTTCATCAGAATCGTATGGATTCTGGCACCCATTATCCGTGTGGAATAATTGAGAATTGATAGAAACATAGCCTCTCTCGAGATACAACTCGCGTGGAGTTTTACTTACCATGTTTCTCGGCAACAACTGTCTGGACTGTTGTCTTGTGTTCGTTTGGAACGCGGGTCAGCTTATCTATAACCTTAGGGTGTTTCTCTATCTCATCTTGCATCTTATTCATTTTCTCCTCCTCTTTTCGTTAATATTTATGATTATCTTCGAATCTCGATCGCAACCCAGATAGTTTCTTCTTCTTTTCACGATCAGGCATATCGTATTCAAATAATTATGTTATATTGGTAAGGAAGTCTTGCAAAACTGAAGTGCTCAGTTTCATATTTTTCCTAGGATAGCAGTTCCAGAACATTGGAAAGTAGAAGCTGTTAGAATGGTCTAGGAACTGCCATATCAAAGGGTATATAAGGCACTCGTTCGTTGTGATCAGACAGTATTAGTAAATCTGGATCGAAGAGCACATCGAGTGATCGCCTATTACAATAGTCCACAAGGAAGTTCTGCAAGTTCTGCTGCTAATAAGATGTGCAGTGTGGTCAACAGGAACGTAGTTCATTATTCAACAGTATACCTTTGGTTTGAACTTTACCGTTCTGACGATGTTTCTTTTGAAGACAACCCTACGTCTGGCAGGAAGACTGATGTTGACAACGGAGCATTACGATCTCTTCTACCAATGAAACCTAATGCACCGTCATGAGAATTAGCAAACGAATTCGGCTGTAGTCACCTCACGATTCTCAAACATTTGGAAGAGCTTGGATATAGAAAAGAATAATAATACTCGCTGTTACCCGCGGTTTTGCTCGCGTGGATTTCGTAATTGATCGAAATAATCCTCCCTCGATACTTCAAAGACGTTATCTGAGAGTTCTTAAAGTACAAAAACTCACCGAAGAATTTAGTTTCAATTGCCCCTATATCGCTTTGTGAGCCACGAAAATGGAATTGCCTGTTGGGCCTAAGCGGACCAGGCTACTGGCAAAGCTGGCTTTGGAACATGCGACATAGAACTGTCCATGTTTTATGGTCCAAGCGAAACACTCCTTTCTCAAGTCGATGACGGCCATTTTCAGTGACTGTTTAGAGGTTTAGAATTTCCATACAACAGTTATTCACTCTTTCGACCCCCTCAGGGGATGGATTTCCAAAAATCCTTTCTTAGTGGGTGCGTACGTCTCAAAAGGAACCTGTGGTCCAAATTTCATGTGTCTTTATATAGTTTCAGTAGTTTCAGCTCGGCGATGATGAATCAGGACATGTTACTTTATATATATATAAATAAATTATAGAAGCAAATTTTCCTATACAAACCTTCATCGCCTATTCTGCGGCCTTGACGGTTGTTTATCGAAACACGATTTTGCAGATATTTAATTATTTGAAATAATTGACCCGAATCCAGATTCTCGTGTCCCTAGCTTGAATAACATAGGATTTTCATACAAACTCTCCTTCCGCCATTTCATCCCCTTAATTCATCCCTTTCGTAAAATTCTTTCTTAGTGGATGTCTATTCCCTATAAAAAAACTTATCTGCCATATTTCAAGTTTGTCGGCTTCAGAGTTTTTGAGATTTCGTGATTAAGTAGTCAGAGAGTGGCATTACGCGTTTATATTTATAGATTATCTTGGATTCCCCGCGATCTCAGTGAGTCGAACAAGGCGAAACGCATTCATATTTGGTTTGCATTGTTGCTTCGTTCGCACAGAAACGATTTGTTCAAAAAATAGTCACTGGAGATATATGCTAGGTGTTATACGTTTACCGAACACGAAAGCGCCAATGGCTACTTCAAGGGGGAAAACCAGAACCGACTTCTAAACTATTCCGTGGAGAGAGAAAAGTTTCCCTTTGTTGTTAGCCCCTTGACTGTAAGTAACATACATGTGGGCAGAAAAAAGTCGTGCCACTTTTGTGTCATGACACATATGTGGGCATTTGAAAAAAAAAACATGTTTTTACAACAGCGATTTGACTGTAATTTGGCAAATCATCGTTTTTGAGGTCGCTGAATCGGAATCGAAAAATGAATTTCCAAAATTCGAAACGGCCGATCCAATATGGCGATGCAAATTCAAAAAATAGTTGGATTCCGACGAAAGTATAATACGTATCTTATGGTTTTCGAGGTTGCTGAATCCGTATCTGAAATAGGCTTTTCAAAATAAAAAATGGCAGTTTCGATATGGCGGACGCAAATTCGAAAAATACTTTGATTCTGACGAAACGGTACGTGGCGGTTTTTGAGGCCGCTGAATGCGAATCTGAAATCAAATTTCTAAAATTCAAAATGACGGATCAAATATGGCGGACGCAAATTCTAAAAATAGTTTGCTTTCGACGAATGTGAATATGTTATGGTTTTTCGGATCGCTGAATCTGAATCCGAGATCGAATTTGTAAAATTTGAAACGGCGGTTCCAATACCGCCTGAATTTATCAATAAGAAACGTCGTAAACTTCGACAAGCTGGTCTTCTTCACGATAACGCTCGGCCCCAAGTGATAATTAAAACGACACAACGACATCCACCATACTCACCGGACTTAGTCTCGTCAGATAATCATTTATCTCGAGCTTTAAAAAACCATTCACGTGATAATCAATTTGATAATCAAACGGATTTTGAAAATATCCTTGAAGAGTTTTTCAATTCAAGACCTAAGGATTTCTGGCCTGCTGGCATGAACGTTTACCAGAGCATTGGACACGAGTTGTAGATGAAGAGGGAGACTATATTGTAAATTAACCTCATCTTGATAAAATTTTATGTTTATTTAGAAAAAGTGTCGTTAATGTCGCAAAACTTTCTTACCAACCCAATAAAATTGTTTTTCGTAACCATGCTGAAAAAAACGTCGCTGAAGTTTCGGTATAACGAAACAATATGAAGTCGTCTAGAGTGCACTGTACGAGCGGAGCGGGATGGTGCTGGCAACTTATATATCTTACATATATTTAAAAAAGCGTAACGAGACGTTGAACGTTGTGAAGTAAGCATGAGAAGCATGACATTGACTATCATCGAAAACGAGATATGCAATAATATATATAAATAGATAGAATATCACTGTATTTTGTTCGAAGTCCCAAGTCTCTAATTACGTTGGCCTTTGACGACTTGTTTTAAGCGGTTACCCCCACTTGCGATTGTGAAAAAATCGATTTTTTATTGCATTTTTTTGAAGTATAAGTATCTGAGAATATGTCCTGAAAATTTCAAGTCGATCCGAACAAAATTGACTGAGATATGAGCGTTGAAAGAGAAGAATCCGTGAATTGAAGAACTGAAATGGAAACTTTAAACGCGTTTTTCTCAAAATGGCATTTCTGAAGTCGGTGACCAAGATTACTCGAACACTAACGAACCGATCTTCTTGAAATCGTGCAGGCTTATTTAATACATAAAAATGTAGTCTTTAATCGTTCGATTTTTTTTCGAAAAAAATGGCCGTTTCATAGCCAAAAACGGCCGTTTTTTTCGTTAAAATCGAACCATTAACTTTGACTGTCCGCCATTTTGTGAAAAATGAATATTTTTTAAAATCCTTCGATTAAAGACTAGTTTATACTTATATTTGACTAAATCCATCCGCATTTTTGTTTCCAGATAATCCACTTCGCCGCAATGCTGGTCACCGCAAACCGTGTATATAAAAACATTATTTCATTGACGGCCATTTGCCACTAAACAATGTAATCTTTTTCAATAAAAAAATTACTGAAAGTTCTTCAAAATGTGTTCTTTAAGATGGTATATTGATCGATTAAAAAAGTTTTGTAGTTTTCTTTAAAAAAATCATGAAAAAGGCCTTTTTTTGCGCTACAAGTGGGGGTAACGCGTTAATATTTCATTTAATAATGATCTGGCCGCCCGCTGTATCTAGTTGAAGAACACAGGAATTATGGTGGAAAACATCAAATACAGAAAAAAAATCTTTCTGCTTTATATACGCGGAAAACGTGCACAATAAGGTATGGCCACTAAGCATTTTTTTAACAATTTTTTTACCGAATTATTATTTTTTACTTATTATCGCTACAATTTCCAAGCAACGGTGGAGAATGTTGTAACTGTAATTGTAAATGACAACGTTAAATACAATTACATGTAATTTTTCGTTATATCCAGACTTTTCCTCTCCACTTGTTAACATTGTATATAATCAGCAAAGCATTTCGTTAGGCCTGTAGAAAGTTATAGTAAACAGAGACTCTCGATTCCTAAAAATGAACGGCACAGTAGTCGTATTAAAACGGTAACTGCTATGACGAGGAACTTAATAACGAGGTTGCTCTCGAACGAGAATTATTTTCTTGCTTGAATAATTCATAATTATATTTGAAGAAACCGTACTCGAAGACGCCTTCCTCTAATATATAATAAATATCTGATAGTCGACATTTCACATGCCGTATTGTGCATCATGTGGATAAGGATAGAAATAGAGATGATCTTCGAAGTAGTGCGCAAGTTTTGAGATCCAATCTTCTCAGGTGATTCGCGCGAGTACGATTTGAATCGAAGATGCCCCTGAGAAACGATATGCTCGCTCGCACACTATACACTTTATAAGCACAAGGGTTCGAATAGCATCGTAGTAGATATAGTAATAGCAGTAAAAGTGGAAAAGCATTTTCGCCAATCCCTCAGAGAAATCTTCGGCGTATTACATCATCCGCGATGGAAGAATCACCCTTGTATATTCGATTTGCATTGCACATTCTTGTTTTGAGAAAACAAGACGAAAAATGTTCAATATACATCCTCTTGTCGTCCTGAACCGATCTTCCCGAGTTTCACATGTGATCGGACGGTGTATATTCTGTGTCGTACGAATCCGCGACTGGGACGCCAAGTAATTAAAAAAAAAACATTTACCCGACTGACCGACCCCACTGACGAAAATGCCCCGTACCGTTTAGACACTAAGACGGAATTTTATCTGTTATTTTTTTACTTTAAAGCAGGTTACGTTTGGGTCAGGTTACTTTACGATCCGTCCCGATCCACTCAATCCCGAGATCGCATAAATTTCGGCCGACTTACCGAGCGATTCTTTTCCCCAAAAAAGTAAATCCGCAATCGCGGTTTAGTTGTAGTAGTTTAGTAGTAGTTTAAGACTGGTCTTGCGCAGCTCGACAGCTGACTGCTATCTTGCCTGCCATATATACACTCGGAAAAAATTAAAGGACCAGAAAATGATATTGTCTGTCATTTTGGAAAATCCACCACAACTTGGCACATATTGCGAAAATGACCAATGTTTCCAGGTTTTTTGGCTCTATAAGACTGTACATTTTTTAATAGATTGGTTATACCACTTTTTTGACCACTTGAGGAGCTCTTTTATTGCTCCTTAAATGTCAATTGATGATGTTCAAGATGGAATCAAAATTTCGTTGTTTTTCTCATAATTTTGCATTAACTACTCATCAAATCTCGAAAAAAAAACATTTTTTTTTCAAAATTGTTAAGAAAAAAAGATCGGAAAAGTTAGAGCGTCGTTTTCTCAACAAAAAATGCGTTTTTTTTTGAAGAAACTGTTTTATTTTGTGACCAAATTTCATAATTTGGAAAAAGACGGTTTATTTTAAATGCTTGAAAGCTTTCGAAAAGTTGATTGAAAAATAGTAAAGTGATGCGTGTAATAGGTGTATGAAGATTCGCTCGCGGGTATCAACCTCAATTTAATTAATTTTCACTCGATAAATTATGGAATGCAAACAGAAAAATCGCATCAACACTGAACCGATGATGATTTCATAAAGTTCTGCACCCATTTTAAAGTAAAATAATAATCATCATAATGCCGATTTTTTAAACTTTTGATGAATTGTTAATCAGAAGTCGTTAGCAAAATAACAGAATCGTTTTTGATTTCAAAATTAACTTTTTTTTCTTGAGATATGATAAGTAGTTGATGCAAAATCGGGAGAAAAATAACGACAACTTTTTTGTCATCTTAGTCATCATTAATTGACGTTCCAGCAGCAATGAAAGTGCTCCTTTAATTGTTAATAAAACTTTGAGAATTCGGGTTAAACAAACGGTTTAACCGATCGACTAAAAAATGTATAGGGTCTCCGAGCATGTATTGAACTAACAAAAACCTGGAAACATTGGTCATTTTCGCAATATTTGCAAAGTAATGGTGGATTTTCCAAAACGGCAGAAAAAGTCGTTTTTTTGTACATTTTCAAATCAATATTGAGCTTCAAAAAAATCATCTAAAACACCAAAAGGAATTTATAGAGGATTTATTCAAATCTCCGAAACTCACCTGCCGTTCGCTGTACGATCATTAGTTCAGGAGATAGCGATCATCAAAGAAAAAAAGCTGACTTCTCATTCAATCGGCGATATCTCATTCGACAAATGGTCGTACAGAGAGCACAAAGATACTAAATAAAGCAAAAGAATCAGGCAAAGTGACCCCAGGAATGATTTACGATTTAAAATAAATAAAAAAACGAAATTTTTTTGCTCGCGCTATTTTTTATGACAGCGCCGAGCGTGATGATTAAAAGAATTCTCCCAAGATTTCAAGCTTCAAAATGCTTTTTTTTCTTCCTGATTCTCCGATGATTCTTTTCAATAAAAAGTGATCGAAGCATTTTTAATGGCACGTGGATGAAGTACTACCCGGGTTGAATTGGCCAAGTGTGACAAAGTCGTGTCAAAGTATAAGTGTGTCAACTAAGGGTTACCTTTATCGATCTGCAGAACCTTGCTACCACTTCTCCAGTGAAATTTCAGTGGGATCTTTGGGTCGTTGTACTTTTCGTAGATGTTCTCGCCACATATAATTTATGGTGGTTGCGTCCGTCACGGCGAGATACTTCCAAACTTACAGGTTTAATACAGGGCATATTGATCGAATTAACAATATAAATAATGCATCCTGTTCATTGAAGTTTTATTGAAACCTCCTAAAGTGAATGTCCCAGTTATAGCGCACGGGGAGCTAAATGGTAAAGGCGAGACGAAAGCCATTCAGGTGGAAAAATCTCGTTGCCTATTTTCTTACAAGACTATTCACATTCACGCATAAAAAAGTTTCACTTTGTTACCTGTGCAACAAAGCACGCAAGGAGACTTTGATTGTTTCCGAAATGTCAGGCGTCTCGGGGGAAAGTTAGAAGCCGATTGTCGCCATCTCTCTCGCACTTGTATGTCACGTATTGCCTATTTTACTTTGGATTAAGCAATCAATCTACATGCAATTGAGCACGCAGCTTAAAATCTTCCCAAGGCAGACGGAATACTACGAATGCGAAGCTTTTGCGAAACATTTTATTGAGAATGTTGAAGGTAAGTGAGAAAAAGAACTCATGGATTGCGTTCAGGGAATTCCCTCGTGGGATAATTGGACGAAAAGGGTAATTGGATGTTGCTAGTACGAAGATCGAGGGTGGAGAATCACGCATCGTCACTTTAATCGTTGGACCGTCGTCTCATAGCGATATATCAGATCGTCGGCGTCGCTGCCGCCGACGACGACGACGACAACGAAGACGACGACGACGATGACAAGGGCGATGTTCTGTATAGAAGCGACGATTCTGGCGGCTAGGATCGAAACCGAGAGACGGGGTTGCCTCGTCCCGTGTGTGATATCTATACGTACGTACGCTGTTAACGGGCTGCCATTTTCGATAAGCGTGTTGCAGCGACGACACTGATCGGGTGCGACGTGCAGGCAAGCTGCTCGTAAAGTGTTTAGTTGAGGGGAAGCAGGTGGATGATTCGGTACGGATGAGGTGGCAAAGAGGGAGAGGGAGGGAGGGAGGGGGAGAGAGAGAGAGAGAGAGAGAGAGAGAGAGAGAGAGAGAGAGAGAGAGAGAGAGAGAGAGAGAGAGAGAGAGAGAGAGAGAGAGAGAGAGAGAGAGAGAGAGAGAGAGAGAGAGAGGAAAAGAAAAAGAGACAGAAGGAGAAGCTCGCCGGATAGGGCATGGGGAGGGTTGGGAGTTGAGGGTCGTGGGTTTCGTCGACGAGAAGCGGCGCGGCGTGGAGGCAATAGACTGAGAACCGGAGAACCGAATAAGGGACGAAGTGAACAGCAGCAGGGCAGGGATGGGCCCCGGATGAGTTAAACTATACGAGGTTTGACGGTAATAATTGAGTGCCGCTCTGTCTAGTTAGCGCCCCGTCATCCATCCCTCTGTTCCTCCCTCTTGACACTCGTCACGTTATCGACTCGATAACAGCCGCGGGCAACAAATCCATCTTACCGAGACTTTCCGGCATGGACGCATTATCGATTACGTACTGTGGCTCTTGATCAACCTTAACGCGACAAGTACACAGGGTATGAAGTAGACAAAGCTGGGCAGAAAAAAGTTAATCCGTTAATCGTTAATTAACGAAGTTAACTTTTTGGTTAACGATTTAACTTTTAAGTTAACTTCAAAAATCATTAACGGACTTCTTAACTTCCGTTAAATGGAACTTCCGTTAACTAGTCCGTTACATTGGTTGCCGACGTGATTTTGTTTGAATTGCGCGCCACGCTCGTACTCGTACGACGGAAGCCGGACTCGTACGACTCGTACCACGGGAGACGAGTATTATGTCCGGGTTGAGCGTGAGTGCGAGAGAGAGGTCCGCTTCGATGTCTCTCTCGCGCTCACGTGAACGCGGACCTAACCCAACTCGATGCATGGCCGTAT
Organism: Ophion costatus; assembly: GCA_951751655.1. NCBI lineage: Eukaryota > Metazoa > Arthropoda > Insecta > Hymenoptera > Ichneumonidae > Ophion > Ophion costatus. Next base: position 14,087,563 of record OX632362.1, on the reverse strand, counting down.
GGCACCGTACCGTGTCGCGGTGTCGCTGTAGAGTTGTGGAGTGTTCGTTGTTACTAGTTGTTAGTATATTTACTTTCACGTACATTACCGTGTTGCGACTTCGTCAGAGTGTGGATTGTGGTATTGTGGAATATCCGTATCTTATCATTTCGATTTTATTGTACGATTGATTAATCTGATCAGACCGACGGTATTGTTTTTCAAGTGTTGCGGATTCGATTGGTGATGGATATTCATTTTATAACCTAACTTTTTACAACGAGCAAAAAAGTATTTTTTTTCGTGTTGGTGAAATTTATCACGAGATTACATCATGAACACTGAAGATTGTCACGATCCAGAATGTATTGAATCTGTTGATGAGAATGAGAGCAACAATGGCAGGGTTAAATCTGCTGGTTCTCAATCTCAACATGAACAGATTCAAGATGAAAATCCTTGGCCACATTTGAACGATTATATTTTATTAAAATCTAAATTGGGAGAAAAGTTGATGTATCAATGTAAACTGTGTTTGCCGAAGCTTTCTACAATCAAGGCTCACGCTTCTAGCCTTAATAATTTGAAACAACACATGAAGAGGATGCATGCACCAAAATATGGACAGTTTGAAGAAAAAGTAAAAGCAGGGTCAACGCGAGGCAAAAAGAAAAACTATTCAATGCCTTGTTCAAGCCTTGATCTTGATAGCAGCAGCAGCGGTAATTTGTTTTCACCTCCGTCTACGAAAAGGTTACGGCAACAAAGCATTGGCGAATCTTTTGGCATTGTCGCTACTGGCAGCGGCGTATCTCAAACTAGTGTGGACCGATGTATCGTAAACTTTTTTGTAGCAAACATGATTCCACTACATGTTGTAGAATCCGTCACGTTTGTGAAACTCATTAAAATGTTGAACCCCAGTAAGAGTTCAATGTCCAGAAGGACATTGGGGAGGCGTATCGTTGATTTGCATGCTCAGTTGAAACAGCATTTGATTGAGTAAGTATCTTTTATGAAGAACAAACAAATTTTTTTTTATTATTTTCTTCTGTGAAATTAAATTGTTTTTTTAAATTTCAGCATACTCGGCAAAATCGATTGGTTGGCTACAACAGCAGACTGCTGGTCTGCTCATCGGAAAAGTTACTTGGGAATGACTGTCCACTGGATAGATCCTGTTACCAGAGCAAGAATGCATGCCGTGTTAGCTTGCATGAGAATAAAAGGTGTTCATTCATATGATGTACTTGCACAGATGATGATTAACATTCATTATGAGTTCCACATCGAGAAAAAAGTAACTAGGTAAGTAAGTTGGTAGAAATCGTTTAATTAATTGATATCTACAAAAACATTTTGAATTATTTTATGACTGAATGTCTTGTAAATCTCAACATATAATTTTTCATTTTTAGAACGACAACTGACAACGGCAGCAACTTTGTGAAGGCCTTCGTACAATTTGGTACGGAAGCTGATATATTGCCAGATATGCCATCAACATCCCATGATGTGAGCTCCGACACTGATGATGCTGTTACTGGCCTTTTATCTGACTCTTCCGTGGAACAAGAGTTTGAATATATTTCGTTGGAAAATGTGCTTGCTGCATCTGATGGCAGTAATACCAATGTGGAAAGCCTCGATTTACCCGTTCACATGAGATGTGCTGCTCACACATTCAACTTAGTAGCGACCAAAGATGCTGATACTGCTCTACAAATATCTATTTTCAAAACTCCATACCGTGCTGCTATGGCAAAAGCTCGCGCCATTTGGAATCTACAATCTCGCAGTACAGTGGCAAGTGACAATATCGAGTCTGAATTGGGGAGGAAACTGGTTATACCGAATACCACAAGATGGAACTCCACTTATGACGCTGTTGTGGTCCTCAACGCAATTTTGGAAACAAAAAGGCCTGCTCTTCGTAGAGTTATGACTCAAATCAACTTAAAACCTTTCAACGATCAAGATGTGGCCATAATGAAGGAATATGTGAAGGTTAATAGCGTTAGTACTTAATACATATAATCTATTATAATTCTAAGTACGAAGTACTTTGTACCCAATATAACAGTGCATTTTTACTGAGTCAATTATTTACCTAAATATATAATTTTATTTATAATCTTGCAGGTCATGTCACCAGTGGCTAGAGCGCTCGATTTAATTCAAGGCGAAGCTCAAGCATATCTTGGGACTCTACTGCCAACGATTGCAACAACGGTGTTCAAACTGCAGGATATTAAACCGCTGGTGCATTGTTGTACCCCTTTAGTCAATGCATTATTGTCTGGGATTGAAAAAAGATTCGAACGATTAATGGAGGATGAAGAATGCCAACTGGCTGCAGCCTTTCACCCAAAGTTTCGACTGCTGTGGCTGCAAAAATATGACAGCAGCAAGGTGTCAAGAGTCAAGAAGCTTATGGAAGAAAAAATTGAAGATGCTCTGAATAGAGAAAGGGACGCGAACGAAAGTGCTAGCATCAGCGGAAGCAGCAATAATGAAGAAGAAGGAGATGATTTTTTTAGCTCCGTCACGCGGCTTGAAGAGAGGTCAAAAGGCCACAAATCTTTGAGAATCCAAGCTCACAATTTGGTGAGAACTTGGCTCGACTCGAAGTCGAAAGACTCTTTATCAGATGCTGCATTTTTAGGTAAAGCAGTGTTAATAAATCTATTTAATAGATATAACACTGCTATTCCGTCTAGCGCGGCTGTAGAACGTCTTTTTTCTACAGGAAAAGATATTTTACGCGATAAACGATCATCTCTCTCTGATGATAATTTTAATATGTTAATGTTTATGAAGGGAAACATGCACCTGATGCAAGATGAGTAAAATTGTACGAAGAATTGATTACATGATTACTTTGTTAATGTTACCATATGTGATGTATGATGTATTTTCTTACTTAAAAAATCTAATACTCAATCTACCGAATTGTTTTATTTACCTGTGTATTGTATTGTATATTTGTATCCCAGCTCACCTTCTTCTAATATCTTTTACATTGAACACTCACTTAAATATCCATACGACGTCTAAGTAGTTAACTTTTAACGGATAACTTTAACTTCCGTTAAATTTACAAAAAGTTAACGCATTAACGATTAACGAAGTTAACTTTTTGAGTAACGAATTAACGATTAACGAAGTTAACTTTTGAATTAACTGTGCCCACCTTTGGAA